>JARQZJ010000077.1:0-680000 GCA_030704895.1 Henosepilachna vigintioctopunctata
TCCCGAACCGTTGTAACGGGATTAACCGAGTGCCCGCGAGTCGATGTGCGCGCGCACCTACCCCCGAGAGAAAGCTGAGTACGTCGAGAACAACCCCTGGTACACCCCTTCTTGTCTTGACCGCCGCGGCGAACGTTACCTAGTGAAGTGAGCGTTCCATACCTCACTTACACCAAAGTGTTAAGAGTTATATTCGGTACACGTGTACGTCTGTGCCACACCAACTAAGTGCTTAGTCTAGGTGCCCCCCAGGAAGAGCATCCCAACACAATACGGATCACCAGCCCGAGAAGAGAATCCAGCCACGTGCATTCGAGGTAATCCCTGTTTATTTCGGCCATCCCTTTTCTTGGTCATTAATAATGATTGTTTTTATCTAAATACCGAACATTTTGGTCCTTCGAGCCGAATATTTTTGAAACAGCCCATGAAAATACAGTTATTTGAGATTGTAATAGTCATTATTAATTTGAGTTAAAGTAGGCGATAATAATATATCTATTTCATTGATTCTTAATGTTAAAGAACGTTGTTAGAGAATAGCTTGGAGTAGTTGTTGTGTAATTAATTGGCTAATTAGTTAATTTCCGTTCACTTTGTTAAATTACAGACGTGTGTGAATTTACTGTGTTATTAATTTGCCAATTAATTAATCCTCCTGTATCTTGTTAAATACATTTTTCCTTTGTGTAGTGTAGTTAATTTGAGAATTAACGAATCTCCGTGTATTTGCTGAAAGATATAGTCTTGTGTGATTTTATTGTGTTATTAATTTGCCAATTAATTAATTAATCCTCGTGTATCTTGTTAAATACATTTTTCCTTTGTGTAGTGTAGTTAATTTGAGAATTAACGAATCTCCGTGTATTTGCTGAAAGATATAGTCTTGTGTGAATTTATTGTGTTATTAATTTGCCAATTAATCAATTAATCCTCGTGTATCTTGTTAAATACATTTTTCCTTTGTGTAGTGTAGTTAATTTGCGAATTAACGAATCTCCGTGTATTTGCTGAAAGATATAGTCTTGTGTGATTTTATTGTGTTATTAATTTGCCAATTAATTAATTAATCCTCGTGTATCTTGTTAAATACATTTTCCATTGTGTAGTGTAGTTAATTTGAGAATTAACGTATCTCCGTGTATTTGCTGAAAGATATAGTCTTGTGTGAATCTATTGTGTTATTAATTTGCTAATTAATTAATTAATCCTCGTGTATCTTGTTAAATACATCTTTCCTTTGTGTAGTGTTGTGTAGTTAATTTGAGAATTAACGACTCTCCGTGTATTTGCTGAAAGATATAGTCTTGTGTGATTTTATTGTGTTATTAATTTGCCAATTAATTAATTAATCCTCGTGTATCTTGTTGAATACATTTGTCCATTGTGTAGTGTAGTTAATTTTCGAATTAATCAATTCGTAGTTAATTTGCAAATTGATTAGTCGTCGTGTATTTTGGTGAAATACACTCTTGAGTGATCTTGTTGTGTAATTAATTCGAGAATTAATTAATCCCTGTGTATTTTCTCAAATACACTTTGTGTAGTATAGTGTAGTTCCTCTGCGAATTAATTAGTGTCCGTGCACTCCGTTGAATACCTCTTTAGGTGGTCTAGTGTCGTTAGCTTGTTAATTCATTGATATTCGTGTACTTGCCTTAAAGATATACCAGTGTAACTTCCAGTGTAACTTCAATTGTTGATTCGATTAATTACCATTTGTCGGCGCTCATCAAGTGCAGTTTCATTTATATTCCAAATATTCAATTGGTTCATTTGCGTTTTAATCTTATAATATCCGTGTATTTTCCTAAAATATACACCAGTGTAATTTCCAGTGTAACTTCAATTGTTGATTCGGTTACTTACCATTTGTCGGTACCAAACACACCAAGTGCAGTTCATTCATTACTATTACTCAATTGAGGTTTGTGTATTGACGTTATAATCTCCGTGTTATTGCATATCGAGGGCATTGAAATTTTGAATATTGGTAGAAATACTTGTGGTGTCTATCTTTCCAAACAGGTTACAGTCGTTTAGGTATTTCTATTGAAAGGTTTGTCTGTTTTCTTCGTCTAGTAAAGTTCTCGTGGAACTTTCCGTACCAGTTGAATCCTTCATAATGGCGATGACAAGAAAACATCTGACGATATCCAGAAAGTTGGCGGCTTCTCGCATTAATGAAATCTTCAAGGTTTCCGAACGCGTACTGAGTGACCCATCACAATGGCCCATGTTTAAGGTTCAAACTAGCCTTGTGGATGGCGTCTATGCGGACTTTTGCAAATTGCATGTTGAATTGCTGACTTTGTGCGAAGAGGAGGAATTCGATATCGAGGATGATGTGCGAAAGTCGGTTGATGACCAGTATCATACCATCAAGTGCCGTTACGACACTTTAGTAGCAACGCCGACAGACATCCCTACCAGTAGTCCAGCGAATGATGCCGTCCGATTACCCAAATTAGAGTTACTTAAGTTCTCTGGTGAACTTTGTGATTGGCAAGCCTATATTGATGTCTTTGACACTTCGGTGCATAATAGGACAGACATCAGCGAAATCCATAAGTTCCAGTATCTGTTATCCACGTTATTGGGAGAACCATTAACATTGATTCAGGCCATATCCCTATCTTCTGCCAATTATATGACGGCATATGAAACCTTGGTTAATCGGTTCTCCAACAAGAGGCTCATAACCTTAACACACTGGCGTGAGTTAAAGAATTTCCCGGCATTAACGAATGCCGACTCCAAGAAACTACGTCTTCTGGTGGATACTTTCTCTAAAAATCTGTCTGTTCTGCGGAACTTAGAATTTGACGTGGATGCGTGGGATTTTCCTATCACTGACATGATACTGGACAAGCTGGATACTAAAACCCGAGAGAGATTCGAACTGACTTTGGACACTTCCGCGATACCCACCTATGAGGAAGTGCATCAGTTCTTAACGAAGCAGTGTGTTGCTCTAGAGACGGTAAATTCTTCAAAGACAGTTACTAAGCCACATGAATATACACCCAAGCCAGATTTCCGATCCAGAAAGATAATGTCTCATGTTGTGAAAACTTCCACGGAACCCGAACGCTGTATAATCTGCAACGGATCACACAAAATCTTCATGTGTGACAAATTTAAGAAGAAGAGTGTACCGGAACGGATAGATATTATAAAGAATTCCGGTCGCTGCTATAATTGCTTTCGGACAAACCATCGAAGCAATCAGTGCCCAACCAGCCAGAAATGTCGGGAATGTCACAAACGACATCATACACTCCTACATGTTCCTGTCGTGCAGAAGCCTTTTGAAACCCCGCCCCAGGATGAACCACCGCTACAGACCGCCTGCAGCTCAAACGGAGTCATTTCATGCAACAGTACTGTACCGCACTCCACTTCCACCACGTTACTAGCCACTACATTGTTAACCATCAGGGATAAGAACGGCACGGACCATGTTTTGCGAGCTGTTATTGACTCCGGAAGCCAGGCTAGTTTCATAATTCGAAACTGCGTGAATCGATTGCAGCTGCCCATATCTCCATACAGGTCTCCAGTATTTGGTCTGGGGAATGTGAGTTCTAATGTTTCCCTCGGTGTGGTCCGATGCGAGATAAAAGCCTGCAGCGCTACCCGACCTTCAATCCTTGCCGACGCCATTGTGTTACCCCATATTTGTTCCAACCTGCCAAGTATGACATTGAAGAGATCGATTTGGAAAATGGGAACAGATTTCCCCTTGGCAGATCCAAAGTGGTACCAACCCGGTGGAATCGATATGCTCATTGGTGCAGATATCTACCCCTCCATAGTTCTGTCTGGGATTTTACCCGCCGTTGAGTCCCAACCTATGGCTCTTCAGACGATATTTGGATGGACTCTGATTGGACCTGTGCAGACGAACGAACCGACAGCTATACAATCATTTTTCGCCTCTATTGATCAACCCATCGATACGATCAACAAATTCGTGGAACTAGAAGAAGTTCCAGCGAGGAAACTTGTACATCCAGATGACGAACAAGCTGAGACACCATTCCAAAAACCTCTTGTTCGCCACCCTAGTGGTAGATTTGGAGTGAATCTTCCATTTAAAGCTGCCAATCGGATTTTTCCGCCATCCAAAGATGTTGTAAAAAGGCGCTCTCCTTCCCTAGAGAAACTCCTGGCGAATGAGAAACCACTGAGGATATTATACCAGGAACTTATGGCAGATTACGTGACCCCCAGCCATATAAATGAAGTTACACACATTCCGTCAGATCCCAATGGCTACTTCATTCCACCCCATGCAGTGGTAAATTTGGAAAATGGCAAACCCAACCTCAGAGTTGTGCTCGCCTCCAGTGCCAAAACAGAACATCAATCATCCATCAGAATATCTGATACAATTGGCAAACTACAAAATGATGACGATATATTAAGAACGTTAGGATTAGGATTGGAAATCCTACATTGGAGCGCTAACCTCCTTCAGGTGAACCCCTTTAACGTGACGTGTACTAAAAGGTTTAACTTATCTCAAACTGCCTGTGTGGCCAATCCATTAGGTCTTATTTGTCCACTTTCCTTGTACGTCAAAGTTCTTATAAGAGAAGATCATAAGGTCATCCTAGTGAAATTTGTTGAGGCCAAATCTAAGGTAGCTCCAGTAAAGTCGTTGTCAATCCCACGACTGGAGTTATGTGTAGCCATACTCCTATCCAGTTTAGTAAAATTCGTGATATATTCGTTTCAGAACGTGATGATCAATCCTTTTGTCTCGAACCGCGTCGCTCACATTCAGGAGCGCGTACCTCCTGATCGCCTTCGTTGTGTACCGAGTTCACATAACCCTGCGGATCTTCCCTTCCTTGTTTTCCTTCCAAACGATTTACTCCGGGCCTCCTTATGGTGGGCGGCCTTTTCATGGCTAGGCCATCTGCCTATGGCATAGCTTTGTAGCTAATGTAGTTAGTACTAGTTTTCAATGTAGATATGTATATTTTCTCGTTTCCTTTAGTTTCCTTCATTTTTTACGATTAAGTGTGATAATTAAGAAAATAACTGTTATTTTGGTGGGCGGAATGTTCAGTTCTTCACTCCCTTTCCTTCCCGAACCGTTGTAACGGGATTAACCGAGTGCCCGCGAGTCGATGTGCGCGCGCACCTACCCCCGAGAGAAAGCTGAGTACGTCGAGAACAACCCCTGGTACACCCCTTCTTGTCTTGACCGCCGCGGCGAACGTTACCTAGTGAAGTGAGCGTTCCATACCTCACTTACACCAAAGTGTTAAGAGTTATATTCGGTACACGTGTACGTCTGTGCCACACCAACTAAGTGCTTAGTCTAGGTGCCCCCCAGGAAGAGCATCCCAACACAATACGGATCACCAGCCCGAGAAGAGAATCCAGCCACGTGCATTCGAGGTAATCCCTGTTTATTTCGGCCATCCCTTTTCTTGGTCATTAATAATGATTGTTTTTATCTAAATACCGAACACCCATTCTGAACGGTGAATGGAAGGGAATTATTGAAGATTTCGCAAATAATGGAGAGTCCTTTAAAGGAAAGACTCATTCCTGCGTTAAAGGTTTTGACAAGAAGTTATGGTTCAGTATATGGGAATAAGAAAAGGATTTGGATTGTAGAATATGGAGAAGTATTCCATATTCTAGTAAGCACTTGTGCCATAACCAATTTATTTGTTTTAGACTTGAAAATGATCCTGGGCGGTGTGTTGGAATTGTGAACCAAATTTAGAATTGTGAACCAAATTTAGAATTGTATACCATTTTGAACAAGGTAATAGAAAAATTTTATCAAGAAACTCAGACTATTGCACGTACATTGGTAGATCAGTTCATATCACGATACGGAGTTCCATTGGAAGTACATTCAGACCAAGGACGAAATTTTGAAAGCGATGTCTTGAAGAAAGTTATGGGGATACTGAACATCCGAAAGACAAGAACAACTCCTTTACATCCACAGTCTGATGGAATGGTAGAGAGATTTAATCGTACAATGGAACAGTATTTGTCAAAGGTAGTAGCTGATCATCAAAAAGATTGGGACAAACATTTACCAGTACTGCTGATGGCTTATCGAGAACCAGTTCATGACACTACAGGTCACACTCCGGCGAAGGTACTCTTTGGAAGAGAATTACGATTGCCATGTGATCTATTGTTTGGTAGCCCCGAAGAAGCACGTTTGGAAGTAGGCACATATGCAGATGAGCTGAGACTGCATTTGAATCAGATACATGAACTAGTTCGAGATAAGATTGAAGCAAGCACTGATCGAATGAAAACCAGATACGATCTAAAAGCAAATTCAGTTGGATTTAAAGCAGGGGACTTGGTGTGGTTGTACAACCCACAACGGAAGAAAGGTTTATCTCCGAAATTAACACAGGCCTGGGAAGGAGCCTATAAGGTTATGAAACGAATAAATGACGTCGTTTACAGGATCCAACGCACTCCAAGATCGAAGCCGAAAGTTGTACATCTGGACAGGTTGGCGAAATACTACGAAGGGAGCTTTGTAGAAAATTGTGACGTTGATCGGGACGATCAAAACTAAGAGGGGGGCAGTGTTACAGATTTGCCCTCAATGGTTTATGGATGTTTGGGAGAAATGATGAGACTGAGGAGAACCGTCGTAGGCACGACCACAGAGCTCATATAGAGTTGCAGTGTCGGTGTTCAGGACATCGAACTGCCTCGGCCATTCGAGTTGGAGATCGTCAGAGAAGAACAAGAGTAGCAAGGCATTCCAGTCTGAGATCGTGAGAGAAGAACATAGAGTAGCAACCACGTGTCGGCATAGTAGAGTTCTTTGCAAATAAGGGTTATACATAAGTGACATTGACATTGTTGTATTTATATTTTCAGTTGTTAATAAAGGATATTTATTGTTTGTTAAAAGTTATTGGAACTTATCCGTCGAAACCCATAATTCGTAACAGTATATTTATAATTCGTGAAAATAATGAACGAATGGCATCAATTCCACGACCACCTTTACTACAGGCCATGAAATGAATATCCGACATACGTCGCAAGGTTGCCTAATATTGCCGCCTTTTCTTGTAGTGGTATACTAAAGCAAACAGGACGCTTCCCAAAACTTTCGCAATTAGAAGTTAAATAATTTGAGCTTTCGGTATAAATACTATATTTTTCAATAGTGTACAGTGTATTACAAGTGATGATGTTGATAATTTGTTGAAATCTCGACATCAAACACTAAAAAACGAAGTGTTTAGTTTGTTTACAAATTTCAGTGAAACGAAATCAATTTCGTGTTGTTCAAGACTTTCGTAGTTTTAAGTAGAATATTTTACGATTTCAGTTCTAATTCTCTATTCTTCAATTCTCTATAGTGTTATTTACGTGCTAGTGTTGATATTTTGTGGATAACCTAATATCAAATTATAAAAACGAAGTGTTTTGTGTGTACCGATTTAATCGAATCGAAGTTGTGTTGTGTTTCAGTACTTACGGATTACTTACAAATAATTTGTTTGTGAAATATAGTGCAGAGGATAAGTATTCCGTAGACGATTGAGTAAATTTCAAGCTTGGAATAGGTGAGTTTATTTATAGTAATAAGTATATTTTCTAACCTATTTATTACCGATAACCATCGAATAGACAGATCGCTATTCACAAATCTAACTAACAATAACATATTCTTTCAAAATCCAAACTTTCCTCAAAACAGAATTTTTGGAAGCTATGATTTTATTTATTATTGATAATATTTTAATTATTTGCAACGGGGAGGGCTGAATATACTTACAGAAAATGTCTTATTTCACATGTGTTCCATATTTGAAAAAATTATTAAAGGTATTTCTCTTGAACGTGCCTTTTTGTATAATATACACCAGAAAGCAATTTTGTGTAATCTCACTATTTTAAGAGTGTCATTGGATGAGTCCTTAAAGATTTTTGTTGTTGCTGTTTATGTGATGAAGACAATAAAAATATTCTGAACATGCTGTGTTCCATTTTTTCGAATATCTTATTGAATGATCAGACAAAAAAAAATAATGGAGCCGGACACTAGAAAACTGAAACAAAAAATAAACGAAGAAAGCTCAATACTTTCATGAAGTAGTTTGTTGGTTGCTCTAATCAAAAATATAATATTCATTTATACTAAGGTAAATAATTCAATTTGAGTAATTCCTACAGCGTTTCTTTCAAGGTTCCTATTCTCTCAAATAATTTAATAAATTTGGTTAGGCAACTTTTCATGTAAATAAATCCCACTGACTAATAGAGGTATTTTTTACGCAGTGGGGCTTTATCGAAAACATCGTTGTTTTCTTGCAATAATAAATGTTTTACAGTTTTCTGTTACAGAAATATGTGCTCAGAATACCCAATATAATATTCTATATATTATACATGCTAATAATATTCATTGTTTGTTCACAATATACAAAAATCGTTGAAATAATGCTTGAAAGCTTGGAACATACGACTAGGATAGTATACAACTAAGCACAATTTGGCAACACCGAGGGACTCGGCTCTTCATGGCCTGTATAAAGGGGTCGTGCCACAGCCTAACTCTACTTGCGATTCAAATGTTGTTTTTTTAGTATGTACACTAACAAGTTCACTTTATCAATTAGAATTGACAATATGCTATAAATTTCATTATTTTTCATTCTCAGGTGAGAGTAAGTTTAATGCGTCAATTCCTTTAAACCTTTATTGAGATGTGTACAGTAATTTGAACGATAGAATGATTGTGATATCATATTTGTAACGAGCAAGCAAATTTTCCAGTTGAGACTATCTAGTTAATTTCAGTTGTAAAATCCATTTTAAATCATTAGGAGACAGTTTATTTTTATTGATAAAAACTTTTACATGCATATATGAATCTACTAAAATCTGATTAATAATTTGTATAGTGTTTATTTGTGAACATTCAGTTACGCTGGATGGAAAAACTAGAGTGTAAAAAAATGCTGTTAGTTTCAAAAGTTTTTATATTCTACGATTTACATATCAAAATCTTTTTTTATAATTGGATGTTAAATCAACAAAATTACAAATTGAATCTGAGTTTTCAAAGGCTTCTTTCAATTTCTCACAACATTCCTTCAATGCTGATTCTTTCGGCTGGATATTCTCTTTGAGAGTGTACTGTTTTCGATAAGTAGGGGTAAATAAAGAAAAATACTTGGCACTACATTTAAATTGAGCTTAACTTTATCAATCTAGCCTTCTTGCCTTCTGTTGATCAATCTAGCAAACGATGAATACCTTCTCTAGTAAGTGCTCCCTCTGGAAAATGTTTGGCACAAACTACAGATTATTTTGTGGGGGTCCATGATGCCCTAGGAATATTTTTTTAGCCATTGATTCGTTAAGATTACCATCCTATGGAAAACAAAATACAGAAACTGGTGGTTCGCCGGCCTCGAGATAAGTTTTGTAGTTCGACTTGCATCCAGGCACACAGCAATGACTTGGCATGTTAATTGTTGTGCTAATATCAAGAACAAAACCTATAAGAGATTAGTTCTAAATAACTACTAAATCTAACAAAGGGTAAGTAACTCTACTAATCACAAAAAAGGAACAATTCTAGCAAATAATGCTTTTGTTAATGTCTGAACTACTCAGTCAAAACATAAGTAATCGGTAGTTATTTACATACAAATTTCAAAGGTATTCCTTAGTCTATTGCTGAAAAAAACACAGTAGCACTTTCTACACACTATACATCACATAATAGCACAACTAAAACGCGGATTTTCGTTTTTACACAATTATGAGATGCTAAAAGTTAGTTATAATTTCTACCTCTCCAGGTATAACCAAAAAAAGCACAACTTAAAACACAACAGATATTCCTGTTTATATAAGACATTTGCGGGAAATTTCTTTTGCTTGTTCTTCACAACTTCAAACAATAGCACTTTTCACAACTTGTTTTTGGATTTGAATGTTATTTCTCTCGTTAAATAGCGATTTATTCAGCAGCAATGACCAGAAACCATTACAACGCCATTACAGCATCATTATTTGTGGGTCTTGCTTGGATATTGCCAGATTTCCTTGTTCATGGCTTGTAAGTAGAGTTAGGCTGTGTAAATACGCCCTCGATCTATGGATGCTCATCGATGCTCCATGTATTGTATGTTCTGTGGTTCGAACTCCTTATAATCTATACCACAGAACATACCCTTATTTTCTGTGATCTATACTTCGTGGCACCCAGTTTGCATTTCTATTAAGTAAGGTATGTTCTGTGCCTATGCCTGGTAGGGTTCTAGCGCTGTTTCGTTTGAATTTCGAATGCTCAAACTTTGAGCATTTGAGACATTTTATTCTTATTTATTTTATTTATATTGACGAGTGCAATAAAATGCTTGAGCTTCTAGGTAAGATATATTTTCTTTTTTGATTGGTAAAATGAAAACTAACTGTGTAATTCAATTAAAATCAGAAGGTTGGCACGTGTTTTAATAAGAATGGTGTTGATTCGAATAACATGGGTGATTGGACGTCTTCTATTTTCATTTGATACCAGCTTATCTTGTGCTAAGAAAAACAAATATGAACTCATAATTAGAATTGCTAATGTCATTTATTTAATGGAATAATTCATGAAGAAGTATCTGACGCCACTTTAAGGCTGGCTTGAATAACGAATTTCTGTTGAATATACGTTGATTGTTCATTTATGTTTGTAAGGTAATTATTATGAAATCTATTGAAACAGTTGTGTTCCCAATTCAAAATCTGAGTTCACAATCCTTTTTAGGACAAAATAAGCAAGTTTAATAAATTTCATGAATATAAAATGCAATCGGTAACCCTAAATAATTTCCGTTTGGGAATGTGTAAATAATGATGATAATTTCCATGTAGGTAGGGACAACTGAAATAAAGGTTGATGTTCTTAATTATTCTGAATTTTTCATGATTTAAATTGTATGCAACATTCATTTATGTAGATGTTAATATTGCATTCCTTCTTTCAGATATGAGACGGGATGTCCAAGAAATATTTACAGAAATATCCCATGACAAACAAGCTAGGGTCAGTGCTACCCTCAGTAAAGATATACGACCATTGTGCAAGATGTGGTAATTGAAATTTTTTAAAAATTTATATATATATATATATATATATATATATATATATATATATATATATATATATATATATATATATGTATATATTTAATGCTATATTGGTTAAAATCGCTTGAAAATTAGCCATTATTTGTCGTAAAAAGTAAATGACAAAAAAATGTTATTGTGGGATATCCATAAGAGGTAGACATATACCATAGCGGAGTATTCTGTAGAACTTTTCAATGTGTACAATACGTAGTACATTATTTCGATAACTCTTGTAGGGGTCAGCCTTCGTTTGCAATGTAAGCGGAAAAATGTATTATTATTTACATCACATTAGATACCTCAAAAATAACAGTATTTCTCCACTATTTAATGGATGTTATTATACATATAAACCTTCCTCTTCAATCACTATCTATTAAAAAAAACCGCATCAAAATCTGTTGCATAGTTTTAAAGATTTAAGCATATATAGGGACAGAGAAAGCAACTTTGTTTTATACTATGTAGTGATATATGTTGTGATGAAGAGGAAAGTGTATTTTTCTTTATAATACTACGTATTTTCATAAAGTAACCGACGAATTTATCCAGTATTTCAAGTTGATTCAGTTGCTTTTATGTATTTGAAATGTCTTGTTTTTTTTTTTTTTTGAAATTTGCTACTTGATATTCACAAACAAAAGGCCCCTATTTCAACATATTTTATTTCGTATTTGAAATCATTCATGATGTTATTAACTATTCATATAGTATGGGAAATTGCCATTTGTTATTTCATCAATTATGAATATTTGATTCAAAGAGTCCAAAGATTAAATTTGCTTAACTGATATGTTTAAATAAGTTAATTTCCATTTATTTTCTCTCATGAAGTGTAATAGACATGGCATGGACTACAGCAACATTATGTGAAGTTGAAAGAAAATGAGTGGAATAAAAAGCTATTCAAATAGTTAGATTGTTAGAATTGTCACATTATCAACAGTTCAAGGATTTCCAAAAGGTATAATACTTTTCTGCGTTACAGGCTTTTATTAAGTGCCAACATTGAAATAAATTTTCATAGTATGATCCAATCTAATTTATATTCAGCAAAAGGAAATTTCTTCCAATATGAAATGAGGCTTTTAAGTTAAATTTAATAAACTAAAGCACTATAGATATAATTCTTCAAAAAGATGAAAATTTATAAGTAGATATGGACAACTGATTTTCAATTCATAGACTCTCCAAAGAATGAATTTGCTACTCTTATGTTCACATTAATAAGTTATGAAAATTCGCAATTTTAGTTTACTTTCTGTTTAGCCAATGGAAGTGTATGTTGACGATGAAGCCAAATTGACATTGGACTACAGCAACATTATGTGAAGTTGAAAGAAAATCAGAAAAATAAACAGCTATTCAAATTGTTAGATGTTTTGGAATTCAACCAGGTATTTTGATTTTTCTTTGTTTTCCTTTTTTTCAATTGAAATATTTCACATGATGAAAACTTGTTCGATGAATCACCATGATGTTCAATTTCGATTGAACTCTCTCCCTGATATTTGCGATAATATTTCATTATTGTTGTTGTTGTTGCTTGTGAATGATGAGTAAAATTGTTCTTTCAGGTAGTCATATTTGTTAAGTCAGTCCAAAGATGTGTTGCTCTCGCTCAGTTACCAACCGAACAGAATTTCCCAGCCATTGGTATTCCTCGAAGTATGTCCCAAAGAGAAAGATTGTCACATTATCAACAGTTCAAGGATTTCCAAAAGGTATAATACTTTTACTTCATTACAGGCTTTTATTAAGTGCCAACATTGAAATAAATTTTCAGTCTCATCCAATCTAACTTATATTCAGCAAAAGAAAATTCCATCCAATATGAAATGAGGCTTTTAAGCAGTAAAATTTAATAAAGGCCTGATAATTGAACTAAGCACTATAGATATAATTCTTCAAAATGATGAAAATTTATAAGTAGGTAGGGACAACTGATTTTCAAATTGATGTTAGAACTTATTCTGATTGTTTTAGTCAATTTAGAAATTGTCGAAGAATGCTGATCTTGATTATTAATAAAGTATCTTCATTTCAGCGTATTCTCGTAGCTATCTGTTTGGTAGGACAATGTACATTGAGACATTGCATTCAATTATGACATGCCTGAAGATTCAGATACTTACTTACATCTAGTGGCAAGAGCTGTTTGATTTGGTACTAAAGGTTTGGCCATTACTTTAGTATCCAAGGGAAGTGATACAAAGATTTTAAATGAACTACAAGATGGATTCGATGTAAACATTATAGATCTGCCTGATGAAATTGATCTTAGCTCATACAGTAAGCACTTTTTATCATAATATTTTACATGAAAATAAATTCATATTTTTATTAACCAGCTCCATTTTCTGGAATATTTTTGGAGATTAAGTCTCACATTTAAGTCTGTAATATTTTAGGATAATTATTCGGAATAATTTAGGAAAATATTTGAAACCATCAACATTCTCAGTCAGCTGTGGATATTAAATTTGTTGACTTGGTAATAGTTTTCTTTTCTGTTATTGCTGGCTTATTTATAATTTATATAGTTGAAATACATAAATATCAACTAACATGTTGCTCACAGAGAGCAATGTAAACAGAAATGCTGTCCTAGAATTCTTTAAAGAATGTGGCACTACTTTCAATTACTTTTCTTCTGTTGAAGGCAGCTAGACCCTCTGAATTACAGTTATTGTGTATTTTTAGATGGATATTGTGTTGAATGAAATGTGTAGATGTTTGATTTCAATATATTATAGTGTTTTAAGTATTAAACTTGTTCTATTATATAGTACACAACTATTTTGACCCCTATTTCAACACATTTCACTTCATATGTGAAATCATGTTATCAAATATTCACATAGTATAGGAATTGCTAAACTTGCTTTTTCTTTTTTTCAATTGAAATATTTCACATGATGAAAACTTGTTCGATGAATCACCATGATGTTCAATTTCTATTGAACTCTCTCCCTGATATTTGCGATAATATTTCATTATTATTGTTGTTGTTGGTTGTGATTGATAAGTCCAATTGTTCTTTCAGGTAGTCATATTTGTTGAGTCAGTCCAAAGATGTATTGTTCTTGACCGGTTGTTACTAACTGAACAGAATTTCCCTTCCATTGTTATTCATGAAATTATGTCTCAAGAAGAAAGATTGTCTCATCAACAGTTGCTGGGTTTCCAAAAGGTATAATACTTTTTCTGCTTTACAGGCTTTTATTAAGTGCCAAAATTGAAATAAATTTTCAAAGTATCATCCAATCTAACTTATATTCTTACAGGCTTTTATTAAGTACCAAAATTGAAATAAGTTTTCAAAGTATCATCCAATCTAACTTATATTCAGGAAAGAACATTTTTTCAATATGAAATGAAGCTTTTAAGCAGTAAAATTTAATAAAGGCCTGATAATTAAACTAAGCACTATAGATATAATTCTTCAAAATGATGAAAATTTATAAGTAGGTAGGGACAACTGATTTTCAAATTGATGTTAGAACTTATTCTGATTGTTTTAGTCAATTTAGAAATTGTCGAAGAATGCTCATCTTGATTATAAATAAAGTATCTTCATTTCAGCGTATTCTCGTAGCTATCTGTTTGGTAGGGCAATGTACATTGAGAAAGTAAACATTGCATTCAATTATGACATGCCTGAAGGTTCAGATACTTACTTACATCTAGTGGCAAGAGCTGTTTGATTTGGTACTAAAGGTTTGGCCGTTATTTTAGTAGAAAGTGATGCAAAGATTTAAAATGAAATACAAGATGAATTCTATGTAAACATTACAGAACTGCCTGATGAAATTGATCTAAGCTCATACAGTAAGCATTTTTTCTCAAAATATTTTACATGAAAATAAACTCATATTTTTATTAACAAGCTCCATTTTTTCTCACATTCAAGTCTGTAATATTTTAGGATAATTATTCGGAATAATTCAGGAAAATATTTGAATCCATAAAGATTCTCAGAATGCTGTGGTTATTAAATTTGATGACTTAGTAATAATTTTCTGTTATTGGTGGCTTATTTGTAAATTATATATGTAGTTGAAATATATAAGTATCAACTAACATGTTGCTCACAGAGAGCAACATAAACAGAAATGCTGTCATACAATTCTTTAAAGAATGTGGTACTAATTTCAATTACTTTTTTCCGTTGAAAGCAGCTAGAGCCTGTGAATCACAATTATTGTGTATTTTTAGATTGAGATTGTGTTGAATAAAATGTGTAGATGTTTAATTTCAATACATTATAGTGTTTTAAGTATTACACTTGTACTATTATATAGTACACCATAACTATTTTGACCCCTATTTCAACACATTTCACTTCATATGTGAAATCATGTTATCAAATATTCACATAGTATAGGAATTGCTAAACTTGCTTTTCATTTTTTCAATTGAAATATTTCACATGATGAAAACTTGTTCGATGAATCACCATGATGTTCAATTTCTATTGAACTCTCTCCCTGATATTTGCAATAATATTTTATTATTATTGTTGTTGTTGGTTGTGAATGATAAGTCCAGTTGTTCTTTCAGGTAGTCATATTTGTTGAGTCAGTCCAAAGATGTATTGTTCTTGATTGGTTGTTACTAACTAAACAGAATTTCCCTGCCATTGGTATTCATGAAATTATGTCTCAAGAAGAAATATTGTCTCATCAACAGTTGAGGGATTTCTAGAAGGTATAATACTTTTCCTGCATTACAGGCTCTTATTAAATGCCAATATTGAGATAAATTTTCAAACTATCATCAAATCTAACTTATATTCAGCAAAAGAAAATTTCTTCCAATATGAAATGAGGCTTTTAAGCAGTAAAATTCATTAAAGGCTTAATATATAAACTAAGTACTGTAGATATTATTCTTCAAAATGATGAAAATTTATAAGTAGGTAGGGACAACTGATTTTCAAATTGATGTTAGAACTTATTCTGATTGTTTTAGTCAATTTAGAAAATGTCGAAGAATGTTCATCTTGATTATTGATAAAGTATCTTCATTTCAGCGTATTTTTGTAGCTACAAGTATAAGGAAAAAGGAGAATACTGGAGCAGAGAAATTTAGTACCAAGTACTAGTACACAATTCATACTGGGATTCAGTGCAAATGTAGATCAGTAAATCGAAGAATGATTGGAGTTTGAAGAGTAGTGTTTCTGAAGCTAATGACTTAGCAAAAAACTATTTGGCAGAGCAAATTGACCAGAACTCAGAATTAGAAAGAAGCGCATCTGATAATGAGGGAGATGAACCCAGCCAGGCCAAGAAAATCTGGTCTAAAGAAGTAATGCTGATGATCAAGTTTTGTCAAGGATAGCTTATTATTACTATGGAAAAAACCACCAAACAGGGATGTTAGAACCTCTCAGCATAATATAATAGTTCAAATCATCAGACATCAGATCGAATTTTGGACTCAGATTAAATTGTATAAAAAATTAATGTTACTTTATGAGATAATTGCTGTTTATACTAAGATTTTAAAATGTTTTTATGTCTAAGAATGTTGATTTTTGTATATTTATGTCCAAATGTTGATCTAATGTCGTTTTTTCTAGTTGCAGAAGAGCTAATTTTGAAATGTGTTTTTCTGATATTTAGGAATATAAAGTGATATTTAGAATACACGAAATAGTTTCATTTACTACCTCAATGTCTCTATTAACATAAAAATTAAAGCTTTATACTCATATTCAGCGAGGCCTGTCAGGTCTAATGTTACGCAAATACCATGTCACCAGTAGAAGGTTAATTTTCAAAGTATCATCAAATATAACTTCAATTCAGCAAAAGGAAATTTCTTACAATATGGAAGAAGGCTTTGATACCGGTAAAATTCAATAAATAAATTAAGCATTATAGATATAATTCTTCAAAATGAAAATTTATAAGTAGGTAGGGACAACTCATTTTCAAGTTGATAGAACCTATTCTGATTGTTTAGTCAATTCAGAAAATGTTGAAGAATGCTCATCCTGATTATAATAAAGTATCTTCATTTTAGCGTATTTGGGTAGCTACAAATCTGTTTGGTAGGGAAATGACATTGAGAGTGAACACTATTCAATTACATCATGTCCCAAGATTCAGACACTTTTGGATGAAGTACAATATATTATTCGATGTAAACATTACAGAACTGCTTAATGAAATTGATCTGAGGTCGTACAGTAAGCACTTTTTCTCAAAAGATTTGAAATGAAAATAAATTAATATTTTTGTTAACAAGTTCCATTTTGTTGAATTTTTTTTCATATTCTCACATTTAAGTCAGTAATATTTTGTGGTAATTATTCAGGATAATTTAGGAAAATATTCAAATCCATCTTTATTCTACAACAGCTGTGGTTATTAAATTTGACGACTTAGTAATACTTTCTTCCCTTTTCTATTATTGGTGGCTTATTTGTAAATAATATAATTTGAATATATATCAACTATCATTGAAATGTTCTCCTAAAATTCTTTGCATATGGTAGTAATTTAAATTATGATGTATTTTTAGGTTGAATACAAAGTGTAGATGTTGATTCAGCACATAATAGTGCTTGTACTATTAATTAGTATACCACAAATATTCTCTATTTTCATTTAATAAATTATTTAGTTAATTTATTTTGTTTCCTGTAATAAGTCCTTGAATCTATAAACATTTTATCAATTTGATTTCATATCTTGAGTAGTTGATTTGGATGTTGAAATTAGCTGTCAAATTAAGTATTTAGATAATTAACCGAGCTTGTCGGCAGACTAGCTTACACTCGTCCATTTTGGGGATACTGAGCTTTTCTCACTAACAAATACTTGCGATAAATGAACATAACAATTATAATGTAAGTATATTGTTGAATAAATTTATCCTGATTTATAATCTGACGGCTTCCTCTCCCTCACGGGAGAACTTTAATTTATCCCGGATATTCATCGGTGCAATTAAGCTCTGGGGGGCCCATGGCGTATAAACCCTACCGTATGACGGATTCGAGTGGGTTGACAGCAGTATCGTCGTATATATAATACGTCGATACTGTTGGAATGTTTACAACATTGCTTCAACCCTGCAGATATTTTGTATTGGTAACACGGATTATGTAAGCTCCTCTATGTCTCTAACTATACACAGTTGCAGTAACGCTCTCCATCTTGAATAAGTTAAGTTTAGAATAAATGTTGTATAAGTTAAGTGTTCCTTTTATTACCTCTAAAACGTACAAAGCTTCCAAAATAGAAGTTATATCTAACAGGTTATGGGCCCAGGCAAAGTACGTAGTGAATTTTAAAAGTTACTAAATAACTGAGAGTGAAATTCGGTCAGTAAAGTCGTGTTGAGTAAAACGTGCACGTGCAACAAGTCAAAATGGCGGTATCGTATTTCAACAACATTCCCAAACTCTTAGGACGCGAGAACTATGATGAATGGAGTTTCGCAATTGAAAACGTAGCTGTATTGGAAGGATTAACTAACTGTTTAAACGGAACAGAACAGGACACAGTGTTAGTGGCCAAAGCCAAGGCAAAAGTGATCCTTACAATTGATCCCTCCTTGTACATTCACGTGAAAGAAACAAGAAACGTGAAGGAAGTATGTGATAAATTAAGAAACCTTTACGAAGATTCGGGCTTCTCACGCAAAATAGGACTATTGAGAACCCTAATCAACTTGCGTCTAAACAACTGCAATTCAATGGAATCGTACATCAATCAGGTTATTGAAACTTCTCAGAAATTAAGAAGAACAGGTTTCAAGATTGATGATGAATGGGTAGGATCGCTTCTTTTAGCTGGTCTTCCAGAAAAGTTTTCTCCAATGATAATGGCTATAGAAAACAGTGGTTTGGATATAACTACAGATTCTATCAAAACTAAACTGCTAGACATGCAGACAGATGGTAGTAGTAGCGGACCGTCAAATGGAGCATTCGTAGCTAAAGGAACTTTCCGGAAATATCCAAAAGAGGGTACCACAGGTAACAAGAAGTTCCAAAACAAAACAAATAAATATGACGTAATATGTTATGGTTGTAAAGAACGTGGTCATTTTGTAACAAAATGCCCAAACAGACAAAAACATAACCCTAAAAATTCGAAGTCTAAAACTTCAACTGTAGAAGACATGAATGTTTTTAATGCAATATTCATGAGTGGACAGTTCGATGATAGTGATATTTATGTAGATTCTGGAGCGAGTGTACATCTTAATGCTAGAAAGGATTGGTTACAGAACATCAAAACAGATGGAAAAGTAAAGGAAATAACAGTTGCTAATAAATCGAAAATGACAACTTCAATTTATGGTACTGTGTATATCAAAACAGTTATTGGGAAAGAAGAACATAGCATTAAGATTGATAATGTTTATTATTGCCCAGGTATAACAACCAATCTTTTGTCAGTAGGCCAAATTATCAAAAATGGCAATAAAGTGGAATTTACAGAAAATGGTTGTATCATCACCAATAAACTGGGAAAGGTAGTGGCTACTGCAGACTCTTTGGGTCATGTGTTCAAATTGAACTATGAGAAAGATACACTGCAAAGTTGTCCCAGTGCTTCTGTAAATCTAGCAGTTAATGATGAGACTTGGCATCGCAGGTTTGGACATATGAATTACAAAAACTTACAAATAATGAATGATAAAGATACTGTAGATGGTTTACAAATTAATGGAAAGGTATCAGAAGAAATTTTGTGAAGTTTGCTGTGAAGGTAAACAAACCAAATTACCATTCTCTAACAAAGGCCATAGAGCAACTGCTTTCTTAGAAATAATACATGCAGACTTATGTGGACCAATGGAAATGTTATCACTAGGAAAAAGTAAGTACTTTCTACTTTTAGAAGATGATTACAGTCGTATGGTTTTTGTGTACTTCCTAAAAAGCAAAGATGAAGCTTTCCAACGATTTAAAGAATTCAAAATGTTAGTGGAAAATCAGAAAAATGAAAAACTAAAAATTTTGAGAACTGATGGTGGAGGTGAATTTTGTAGTATTGAATTTGAAAATTTCCTGAGATACTGTGGAATTATTCATCAGCAGACAAATCCCTTCACGCCACAACAAAATGGATTAAGTGAAAGAATGAATCGTTCTATAATTGAAAAAGTAGATGTTTGTTGTTTGATGCAGGCCTCGACAAATCTTTTTGGGCAGAAGCTGTTAACACAGCAGTATTTCTGATAAACAGGTCAGTAACATCATGTTTGGATAACAAAACACCTTATGAGGTTTGGCATAGTAGGAAACCAAATGTTGAAAAATTGAGAATTTTTGGTAGCAAAGCTATGGTCCATATACCTAAGGAGAAACGTCGAAAGTGGGACAAGAAAGCTACTGAGCATGATATTTGTTGGCTATTCTGAAAACATAAAAGGCTTTCGTCTATATGATCCAACTACAAGAAAGATAGTAACCAGCAGAGATGTGACTATTGATGAGAGGCACCCTGAGGTTAAAGTGATCATCCAAGAACACAGTAATGAACTCTTGAACATGAAGATTCAGTGGGGGATTCAAGCTCTGATGAAAGTAATCAAATCGATGCAGAGATAAATGACCAGTCAGATGCTGATTATATCCCTGAAGATGTCACACTTGATGTCGAACAAGTTAGACGATCAACTAGACAGCCTAAAACCAAAATATATCCTGATCATGTCACATATCTTTGTTCACCAGGTTATGTAGAGACAATCTTGGAAGATGTTCCTTTAACTGTACCAGAAGCATTATCAAGTCCCGATGCAGAAAAGTGGAAAGTGGCCATGCTTAACGAGATGCATTCCTTTGAAGAAAATGATACGTGGGAGTTAGTGAAACCACCGAAAGAAGGAACTGTTGTTGAGTGCAAGTGGGTATATAAATTAAAGAGTGGAAATGACAATAGTGTAGTGTATCGTGCGAGGTTAGTGGCGAAAGGTTACACACAGAAAGAAAACGTTGACTATAAAGAAACTTTTGCTCCTGTAGTGAGACACTCTACGTTGAAACTCCTTCTGAGTTTATCAGTTAAATTAGATTTAGATATTACTCACTTAGATGTAACTACTGCTTTTCTCAATGGTTTTCTTGAAGAAACTGTATATATGAGACAGCCAGAAGGTTTTGTCAAAAAGGGTTTTGAAAACCATGTATTCAAATTGAAAAAAGCTATTTATGGCTTGAAGCAAGCTTCTAGAGCTTGGTACATGAGAGTAGATGAAATTTTATTGTCATTAGATTATTTAAAGTCTCAACATGAGCCATGTTTGTACTATAAAAGAAAAAAGGAGTCCATTACCATAATAGCTCTATATGTAGACGATTTTTTTGTTTTTTCAAATGATATCAATGAGTCTGTTAATTTGAAAAGTTGCTTAAAGTCAAAATTTAAGGTGAAAGATTTAGGACATGCTAAACAAATTTTAGGTGTAAAAATAACCAGAGACAAAGACAACAAATGTTTATATTTAGATCAAGAAAGTTACATTGATAGTCTACTGTCAAAATTTAAAATGACAGAATGTAAAGGGATGAAAACGCCCTTAGATACAAGTTTAGATTTCAATAAGGTTGATGAGAATATTTGTGATCCCAATATTCCATATCAGAACTTGATCGGAGGTCTCATGTACTTGGCTATTTTAACACGTCCAGATATTGCTTTCTCAGTTAGTTTCTTGAGTCAATACAATAACAAGTATACTAATGTACATTGGCAAAGTGCTAAGAGAATATTGAGATATTTGAAACAAACAAAGAAATTGAAATTGAAATATTTTAAGAATGATATCCATTTGCAGGGATTTGCTGATGCGGATTGGGCAAATGATAAAAATGACAGACGGTCTTATACCGGTTTTGTATTCAGATTATCTGGAGGTGCCATTTCATGGCAAAGCACAAAACAAAAGACAGTTGCTTTATCGAGTACTGAGGCAGAGTACATGGCCTTAAGTGAAGCAGCTAAGGAGGCAATATATTTGAAAAATCTGCTTTTTGAACTTTTTCATTTCAAAGACAAGATTGTTGTTTTCAATGACAATCAAGCTGCCCAGAAATTGTCTGCCAACCAATCCAATCACTGCAGAACTAAGCACATTGATGTGAGACATCATTTTATTAGAGATTGTGTAGATCAAAACTGATTGATGTCCAATATATAAGCACCAATGAGATGGTTGCTGATATTCTAACTAAAGGTTTAACCAATGTCAAAAATTCTTATTTTTGCAGCAAATTAGGTTTAGTATATGTTTAAGCAATGTCTCAACAGTGGGGGTGTTGGAATGTTTACAACATTGCTTCAACCCTGCAGATATTTTGTATTGGTAACACGGATTATGTAAGCTCCTCTATGTCTCTAACTATACACAGTTGCAGTAACGCTCTCCATCTTGAATAAGTTAAGTTTAGAATAAATGTTGTATAAGTTAAGTGTTCCTTTTATTACCTCTAAAACGTACAAAGCTTCCAAAATAGAAGTTATATCTAACAGATACTGTTGTCAACCCACTCGAATTGACGATAGTTCATCGGAGGGTTATTTCCTTGAAATCGATCTTGAATATCCGATGATAATTTGCATCATACTCAAATTTACCTTTCTGTCCACAACATGAAGTGTCCCTGGCTCGAAACCCAAATTGTTAGCAACAATATACAATAAAGAAAATTACTTTTACACTACTCCAATTTGAAACAAGCTTTGAGTCATTGCCTCATATTGAAGAAAATTCATAGGGCACTTAAATTCAAACAGTGTATCTGGTTAGTCATATATCGATTTGAATACAAACTTCAGGATCCGAGCAACAAATGATTTCGAAAAGAATCTTCAAATTAATGAACAATGCGGTCTTTGGGAAAACATTAGAAAGCATAGATTAGCCAGAATTTTTAACAAATGGGAAGGACGTTATGGCACTAAGAATCTAATTACTAGCCCTAATTTTAAAAGTAGTACATTAATCGATAAAAATTTATTAACTATTGAAATGCAGGAAACGAATCTAATTTTCAATGAACCTCTTTACGTTGGTGCAGCTATATTAGACCTATCAAAAATTCTTTACACATTGCTATCTGGAGAAATATTTCGAATCTAATTTGAGAAGGAGAGCTTTGCATATAAAAAGTTCCATATTTTTTGATAATTATTTCAGTGAAGATAATTTCTTTGATTTGTATGATAAGAAAGTATTATGTGAAAAATATAAATATGCATAATCCACCTCCACTACAATATTTAGCATTAAGAAAATATTTATCTTCACCAAAACGATTGGATATACATAATTTGTAGAAATTATTACCTTACAAAAGCTTGTTGGAAGCATTACCAGGTATCACGTGACCGACGTACTACCAACCATCGGACGATAACTTTATTCTTATTTCTGCAACTCTTTCAACTAAATAAACATCATAGTATTTAGCCTTTTGTAATTCATACTCATAAAAAGCTGCTCTGATCGGATTCAGGACAGGATTTCTCGACAGAATCGGTGACAGGATTTGTTATTTCAACTTTGATAATTTCAAATAATTCTTTCTGTTCTCCAGTTAGGTGTATGACCTTTTGAAAATACATGTTTCGCCTTACTTATTCGAACCATATCACCAACTTTAAATTTCCCACTACTGGTAATCTTGATGTGAGTGTAAGCTGAGTTCAAAATACTTTTCTCATTCTTATGGTTAACATCTTGTAGTTTCATTCCAATAGTTCGATGTTTTGTACCATTATATTTATCAACTTTATGTTGAAGAATATTAATCCATTTATATATTCCATTCGAAGTGAAATATTTGAAAATGTTCTCCTTCAATGTTACTCGTTTACAAATTGCCGCTTTTCTACACTGAACGTATTATACTGATTAATATTGTTTCTTCATTACACTTTGCAAGTGTTTATTGAAAAACTCTTTTCTCTGATTCGTTTGAAGATTATCAGGTCTTAGTCCCTGCTTTAAATTTCAGTGGTCATGACCACAAAAATTTCGAGAAACAATCAATCACCACAAGAATAAATACCTATTTAATAGTGTTGGCGTTTACTTGATGTAAATCCATTATAATTGAATATAAACTAAAATTCAAACACTTGTACTTTTGATTTACACCTTATTGACAATATAATAGACGCGTTTCTTCGTTACGAACGACTTCTTCAGATGCTAACGACGAAACGTGTCATGCTATGTGGTCAATAAAGTGTAAGTCTTGAAGTTTAGTTTATTTTCGAATAAACTTGTAACCTTTGTTTCTTCTCGAGTATAGATCCAACTGACCCAAATCACTTTGCCATAAATCATATTTCCTTTCAAAATTGTACAAAATGGAGAAAAGTCCATCCGGCAATAGAGAGATCTCCGTTTTCAATTTGTTCGTATGCTCGAAATCCTCACGCGGTACTAACAATTCCAGGATCTCTGACACTATCCATTTCGAAAACCATAGTTCATAATGAATGGATTCAAAGAGCACCTAAATTATTTACCAGTTTAACGCTTCCAGGTCCAGTTTTTGTCATTTTACCATGTACAACTATCGCTGCATACATAAGTACCCAAACATCTGGTCGATTAATTACAATTTCTATTGTATTATTATTTCAAAAGATTTAATAAACGATAAATAGGTTCTTCATTTCACCTTGACAATAGAATCATCGTTGTTTACTGGCTGGTACAGGTTGAACGTGTTAGCGGACAACATACCTGATTGATTGTAGAAATATTTAATCTTGGAGTGAAAATTTCCCATATAATCTCCGAGGTAGATGTTTCGCAACTAAGGAACACTTGTCTGTTTATAATGTGAGAAAACTAAGACTATCGTTTCAAATCCAACCATACAATTATATTTTCGCTTCGTAAATTAACTAATCGAAAGTCCTGAACCAGTATGCTCAACTTAATGTTATGAATGGTTGTCTTATAGCGTATCCAGGATCAACACCTACTGCAAACTCGTAGATATTATGAGAATACCTTCTGTTATAAAATGCTCCGTCAGTAATATTACAATCAATTTGGATCGTTCTAATATCAACTATATTCACGGATAGGTCAGATCGATGAAGAATCCCGTTCTTTAAAATGTTCTCTGAGAAACCCAGTAAATGCCCTAATGACATCTGTTTTGTAAAATAAATGGAATAATGACTGTGCTCACTGTAGAAGCTTGTTGTTTGTTAGAAAAAATATGTTATCACCAATTTTCGCTTCTTCGTCAGAAGACAATAATTTTTTTTTTCAAAAATGTCTGAATATAAGCAATCTCATACGTTTCAGTCGATATAATGAATACGAGCCAATTAATGCTAACCCGTAACTATATTGAGCGTCTAGTTCAATAGGTGGTATGGAATCTGAAGACAGAATCGATCACTTTTCAGTGTAAATATCACAGACATGACTGATGTAATTACAGCCAGAACTTCATATTTATAACAATTTATTCGTAATAAATTCCACACATAATCGACGACATATGCTAGTATTCTGACAACGATTTCCATTATATAATATCTTACAATTGAGATATGTACTAATTATAATGGTGGTTTCAAATTACCAAACGAATCAAAATACTCTGTAATATTGTTCCTTTTCACATACGATACCCAATGAGTATCAGGACCATTAGAACTGTCCAGGTTTACAATTGCACATTCCACAGACCATAGTTTTTTCGGTAATTGACTAATCATAAATACTCCACGAAAATGATTAATACGTGAATCTCTAACGGATAATATCGGAATATGTGGAAGGATTCCTCCAGATTTTTCCTCAAAGGGAAATTCTCGGTACTGGGAATTTATGTTTACCTCCATCCTTTTTACTGCAACTCTAGCAGCTCTCAGCGCTAATAATGTTGTCTTATGTAAATTAGTTCCATTTCCTTTCACCTTAAGTGCCTTTCTGATGGTTCTAAGTATGGATTTCACGAACTTCGCATTATCCACTTTCTTTTTATTGCTTGCTATTCTTGTACCTCTTCAAAGTATATAGAAATAGTTTTAGCCGAATAGTGTCAAGACATTGTCATGACGTCCATTAATTTGATTTGTCGCTATCATGGGGGCAACGTTTTCTCCTCAAGTTTCCTTTCCTGGTTTCTGCTTGGTATTATGGTAGCCGACTAATATGTTTAATTTTTTTTCTTGTTTGCGTATCTTTTTTCGTCGTTCGTATTTTGGCTTCCATACAAGTTGCTGAGACAACTATACTGTAGATGACTGTATTTAGGGACTCCAAACATAGAGCGCCATCAACGTAACGCTTGTATCGAGTGAATAACGGCCAAAATGCATGTATTAAGTGCGTAAACAATGTGACCTGGTTTTTTAGAAGAACTAAGCTGAGGCAAAACAGGCCTACTAAGAGAATCTGTATCAATGTACAGAATCCAGCATTGATTTTCTTATCTAGTTCGTTTGGTTGGTGTTGTTCAGGCACTTCTTGTTTTGCTAATTTTGCCTGTTGTCTCAATTTTATAAGAGACAAAAAAGCCAAGTTGATTTAAAAAAAAAACGAAGTTTGATGTACTGCTAGTTTTGACAAAGTTTTGATACTACGAAACGTCAACAAAAATTAAGTTTTTCACATTGAAAATAGCCTGTTATTGCTAAAAATATAAATATAACTATCTCAAACAGGCAATATAACCAATTTTGAAATACATTATATATATATATATATATATATATATATATATATATATATATATATATATATATATATATATATATATATATATATATATATATATATATATATATATATATATATATATATATATATATATATATATATATATATATAGAACAGTAATTCTTCGTGTTAACCAACCACGGGTGCGGACATGAATAATGTATTAATATTTTTATAGTGAAAACTGAGAATTGAAATTACATTTCAGTTTTGAACTCGACTGGTATTCGAACCCAGGTCTTCAGGTTTACGCCCCACTGCTTTGGACCGCTAAGCTACCGAGATCTACACTTTGAGATACAACTTCAATTCATATCTAGCAACACTTTTATTCGTCAAGCTAGTTATTCGACGCTCAGATTGTCGTCTTCGATACTTGCAGTCGAAAGTGAGTGACACCTACCCAATCTCCCAGACGTATTAATTTTTCCTTAAGGATACGAAGGCAATTAGAATAATTGCCGGGAAAACCATAACATAGCCCCTTTTTTTTCTATACAAACGTTTTCCATCTAAAATGTAGTCAACGGCTGGAAATATGTCACTATTTTTTTGGTTTTTTGTTT
Organism: Henosepilachna vigintioctopunctata; assembly: GCA_030704895.1. Lineage (NCBI taxonomy): Eukaryota > Metazoa > Arthropoda > Insecta > Coleoptera > Coccinellidae > Henosepilachna > Henosepilachna vigintioctopunctata. Next base: position 27,450 of record JARQZJ010000077.1, read on the forward strand.
ATTATTGTCATGAAATCAATTTTAAAAAATTGCGTTTAAATCTTAAAAATTTAAGAATACTTAAATATAAGTAAGAAATAATTATTAATTCTCAAAATGGGGATGTAAAAAAACTGAATATCTTATCATACATCACGGTTCGTTCAGAGCTTTCACGACTAATATTAAAACTTCAATTTATTATTAAATTTTGGTAAGTTTGAATAGACTTACATACACATTAATAACATAGCACGTGATATATTTGCTTGTAAAGAAGAATACATAGTTTTCTTTAATATACAGTTGACATTTGGTTTTTACAAATGATAGCTATTAGATGTACGAACTTAAGTCACAGAACTCGTAATGCAGCAAGTTAAAAATATAAAAGAGCAAGTCAAACTGACGAGCAACGCGAAGCTCGGAAAGAAGTTGAACGCGATTGATGAAATCGAAATTAACAATATGAAAAGTTTTCGTTTAACTCCTATCGACCTGCATTCATTTATAACATTGAAATAGATTACAGTTCACAGCAAGTCGTTGCTATTGTACCAATGAACGTTGTGGTCCAATATTGCAAGGCAAAGTTTAATTGGTATTGATAGGAAAATACTAACAATGATGCAACAAAATATTGCGCGAAGAGTCAATTGAAATAGACGCTGTTGGTTAGAGCTACCAGAAGCACTATATTGATTGGATTCGGGGAATGGACTAAATTCGGTACATTTTTTGACTTATATCCAGCATATATATATATATATATATATATATATATATATATATATATATATATATATATATATATATATATATTTTTTTTTTTTGAAAGTTTTTAGCATTAACAGGCTTTTTTAATATGAAAAAGTTTATTTTTGTTGACGTTTCGTTGTTATATTACAACTTTGTCAAAACTAATGAATAATTATTATTAATTAAATAATTAATGAATAATTTATTTAAATTATTCATTAGTTTTGACAAAGTTGTAATATAACAACGAAACGTCAACAAAAATAAACTTTTTCATATTAAAAAAGCCTGTTAATGCTAAAAACTTTCAAAATAAATATCTCAAACAGGCAATAAATCAATTTCAAGATTTCAAGATATATATATATATATATATATATATATATATATATATATATATATACATATATATTTGAAATTTGACTGATTTGAAATAATACGAAGTATTGGAGTCGCTTTGTGAGTAAGCCCCTAGCTCCACACGAGATGAATATTAAAAACAAGATAGTGTAGCACAAATAGTAGAAAATGTCTTTCCAGCTTTTTGAAAATTATTCAAAGGAAAATGAATGGGAGTACAAAGTTCGCCAGGTCAGCTAGTATATAATATAAGTATATAAGATAAACATTGACAATTCATTTTATTAACAAAAATATTAACAAAAAAATTGAAACCATTATTCGAACAATCATAATTTTTATTCCTCGTTGAACAGTTTCTCAAAAAATCAATTGAATATACTATGCAGACTGAAATTTTTCTAATAATTATAACATATAAAATAAATTTCACAAAATCTAGATTTATTAGCTTTACATTTTCTATACCTATTTCATGGAATTTTTTCCTGCAGTTATGAATTTAATGATATATAAGGTTGTCACGTGTTGAAGAAAAGAATTTTTTTGGTATAATATATTCCGGCAAAGATGACACCTTAAATTGCTGCTTTTTATTGTTTTTAAAATTCGGAGGTTTGAAGTCTAAATTTCAATGTAGATAATCTCAACAGTTAATACTCAATTTGAGTAATAAGCATTGCAACAATATGGCGCCAGTTTCCTTCGTATTCCATTCAGCCGTTTCTCGGCAAATAGAATATGCACCAGGTTTAACCAGCAACTGGAAAGCGGAATGAGCAAGTTTATTATCGATTTTGTGACCCGTAATGTCACAATTTTGCAAGGAGGGATAAAACACTACTTGGACGTCATCCTCTTTCTGACACACCAGATCTCCCCATTGTGTCTGACCTATAAAAAAATGCGTAATAAAAAACAGATGCGCCGAACGTATAAACAGATTCGATGAACTTTCATGACTTTATTCATGATTTTATGGAAGAAATACAATCAATATAAAATGAATCATAGGTGCTTTATTGAGATATTAACACAAAAAAAAACGAAAAAGTAACAGAAATAAGTATATTGCGTGTCAGCAAAACATAATTGAATTAAACTATATTGTGCAGCATGGGATTCATTCGGTCAAATTATGTTCATTGAAGCACCTTGTGATATACGACCTTCATTCAGGAGCAAAAATGAATATAGCTTTTCATTTACCGACACGTGAAAATGTTACGTACAACTGAACATGAGAAAATTATTGATTTCCTAAATTGAGACCACAAACAGTTAAGGATAGGCCTCGTGATTTGTTAATATTCAAAGCGAAGGCAAGACGAATGGGGAACTGATTCGTTTAATATCAAAGGGTATATCCTTTGGCATTAATAGAATACTCGAGTATACTAGAGTAATTATAGTCGCGGTGTATTTCTAGATCTCATTTTTGTTCTCGAGCCATCGACTTGCTACAGAATAATAGTATTTATCATTACGCACTGCAGTTTAGTATAGAGTTAAATAAACTTGATTCTGAGAAACTGTTGTTTCAGGAGAGTTCTTTTTGATTTTCACAGGGGTGATTATGCGGGGCTCATTGAGTTTCTTTCCTGCTGCGATTGGTATAGTGCTAAGAAAGATATTGATCTAAAAGTATCTAAGTTTTATGATAACCGCTATGAGGGTATGTATCGATTTATTCCGAGAAGAATTATTAGTGATGGGAATTATCCAATGTGGTTCAATGTTGCACTCATTAAATTGATAGGTAAAAAAAAAAGACAGCCTATAGAAAGTACATGAGATCAAAAAGTGCTCTAGATTATTCCACTTTCAAATCGTTTCGTTCTGAGTGTCATACACTTAATGCTACACTATATAATAATCACTTGAAACTTATTGAGTCTGATAATTTGATAATATGGTGAACATTGCCTAATGCCAATTCTCAGTCAATGAAATATTCGAGATGATTGATGGTATCAAACCAAAAGTGTCGGTAGGCGTTGATGGGGTGCCAAATTTATTGTTGAAGAGATGCGTTTGCACACTGGTTGCTCCAATTACTGATTTGTTCAATGCATCCCTCAGGATGGGCCACTTTCCTTCATTATGGAAGAAAAGTTTTGTGGTTCCCATTTTTAAATCTGGAAATAAGTCATTGACAAGCAATTATAGGGGAATATCCATACAGTCGGCAATACCTAAATTACTTGATTAACTGATGAGCAGCTTTTTATCCTGGAACTGTGAAGCTATTTTGATCGAAGAGCAACACGGATTTAGAAATGGACGCTCTACCATCTCAAACTTGGTGCTTTACCTGAGCGATATTATTCGATGTTTTGAATCTGGTACCCAGATGGACGCTGTGTACACTGACTTCTCGAAAGCGTTCGATAGGGTCAATTTGAATTTATTTCACAAAACGTGAAATTAGGCGGTCACCAAACGTGTCTATCAATAAATCGATTGTGGCACGAGCTGTGTGACATGTTGCGCCGTCTTGTTGAAACTACAGCTCCTAGACATCATGGTTGTTCAATTCATGAATGAAAAAGTTAGTATTCATGTCTCTATACCGATCACCATTGACTGTAACGTTCTGGTCATCATCGTTTTTGAAGAAGTACGGACCAATGATTCCACCAGCCCATAAAGCACATCAAACAGTCAGTTTTACGGATGTAACGGTGTTTTGACATACACTTGAGGAATATCTTCACTCCAAATGCGGCAGTTTTGTTAGTTGACGTAGCCATTCAACCAGAAGTGCGCTTCATCGCTAAACAATATTCGCTTATGAAAATCGGGAACAACGGCAATCTCGTTTTGGAATAAAATTGCACTATTTGCAAGCGTTGCTATGGCGTGAGTCTATTCATGATAAATTGCCAAACCAAACCGAGAACAAATCACTTATCAGCTGTTAAATCGGTCGCCATCTTCAACAGTAATGTCAACTTAAAGTTCTATACCTCTAAAAAAATAGGCGTTATATATCATAATTGGCCACTTTTAGCTGAGTTCCATCATTGTTCTGAACTTTGTAGACATCAGGGCCAGCAGAATCATATGAGTTCTTTCTAGAATCTTAGTCGTCTATAAAAGTTCGTTGGAGAGTGTAGTGAATGAAGTCTGTGACATTCTTATATCTGACTTATTTCTCCGTTCTGATTTGAACTTGGTGATTTTTCATCATAATGTTGAGATTTGTTCAAAGAAACCAGATCTCCTTCTTTGAAACCCTTTATATAGTTTCCAAAGTTTTACTTTGCCTTCTCAAAACGCGGTTACATATTGCAGGTTTTCTTGCCAATATCGGCTCCCTTAAGAGCTGACAAGGTTGCTGCATATCGTCGTTATTTGCTCCCCCAAGCTTTTAAACCATTATATATAAAAGACAAAAGGTCTAATGAAATCACTATCTTAATTTTGACAAGGTTTTGTTTGCACTTAGATGGAGCGAGTTTGCACCATTCGTATCTTTTACCCTGTTATATTGAGAATATCTTTTTCCCTGCTTCTTGGCCCTCCAGTTGTTTTGTTCCATCTTCGGATAGGTCTCAGTTCCCAAATACAGAGGGTTATTTGAGAGTCAGCGAATAGTCCAGAAAACATAGTCAGAATTAGTTACTTTTACAATGTGTAATTTGCAGAAAAAAGTATTGATACTTTTAGAGTACTCAAATGAGTAGTATCGGAATAAGATTTCTTACCTTTCGTTAAGGGTTGTCCTCTTTCCAGAATTGTCCGTATGTTACCCAGTCTGGTTGGGTAATAGGCGTTGTGCCATTTATCTGCAGAAATATTGGTCGAGTTGCATAATGGAAATTTCACCCAACCTAAAATTTCATTAAATATTAATTCTTAGATGGGTTTGGGAGACAGTTCACTCACCAAGTAGAAAATCTTCCTTTTCGTCCGAGTGAATTCTTAATTTGTAACAGTTTTGACAATAACATAAAGCATCTTCAGTTGCGAAAAACTGATCTGACAAAATAAAAAAATAAATGGTTACTGATGTTTTTTAGTTCGCGTTATTTTTGAAGTGAAATCTTCTTCACTTCTTCACAAGGCGAGCCTGAGGATTTAAAAACATAGCTTGAAGTTCGTCTGATCAGATACCATGACTTAAAAGGTATGTGAAATAGTTATCCACGGTTTATTGTTAAGTTATATGATTAAGATCTTTTAGTTATATAGTTGGCTTTTTTATATTTCATCTAAAACAGGTTCACTATCAATATATTTCATTTATAGTAAGATCTCAGAGCGATCTGATATAACTTATTTTCACATAGATGAAATCTTATGTTCTCATTAGCTTCGCCTTGTGGCACCTGGGAGGTAATAATGTGAGAAAGGTTACTCTAAATAAGAGTAACTCAAATTGAATTTGTATTATGGCTATTTTTATATATCTTCTGTAGAATATTTTTTTGAAGTAGTTAGTAGTTTTCCATAAGTGTCAGACATTTTCCATGAAACTGAACTATTGTCAAACGATTCGAAGCTCAACAAAAAATATATGAACTTCATTTATTGTGAAGTCAGATTTTTTAATATGTTATTAGGGTAACTATTTCAAAGTTATATTTCAACAGTTAGACAAATAGTAGTGACCAAACATCACCTAAACACAAAAATTCCCAAAACGGGAGAACATAGTAATTCGGTTTCCTTTGAACCTGAATCTGTTTCAGTCTAGTGTTTATACGTCGTTTTCGAGCAACGTATATAAAGTATATTTCAAGTCTGTATAGTATATGTTTTTTATTTTTTCACGAACGCGTAATTCGTGAGTGATATTAAGTTATTTGCAATTGTGTAAAATTATGGAAGAAAAAATTGAAATGTATATAATAATGATAATAATAATTTTTTTCCCGTAGACTTACATAAAAGTATAGGATATTGTCATAAAGAAGAATCATACAACATGAACTTATGAATAAATATCAGCACAATAATATAAATTACGATAATTAATATATCACAATATCTCCATTACAGTATTTCATCACAGTATACTTAAATCTATTACTACCATTTAAAATATTCATTTATGAAATAGAATGTGCCCTGCAACAATTGCTCAACTATTTTTCGTTTGAGAATAAAATATTAGAAATATTAATCACATCAACAGGAAGTTTATTATACAGTTTCAAAGGGAAAACTTATAAGCACGTCTCAGTACGGGGAGTTCCTTCAGACTGGTTGAGCCTTAAAAAAACGGAACATGTACGTTGTTGGAAGAACGAGTTGTGTAGACAGATAAATGACTGCGTTGGGGTAACTGAGAGACGTTTTTTGACGAACAATAGACTGCAAAATAAATATGGATGGAAGGGACAGTAAGTTGTTTTTGAAATAATGACTACAAGATTCTCAAGGGAGGTGTACAAAGAATAGATATGGTGCTCCCAAGATCATCCACAATGACACCCAAAAATTCTGATGCTGTTGACGTCCGAATAAGAGCCGCTTAGACATGAATTAGGGGACAAAAGTCTAGTACTACTTCTTTTGGAGTGAATTATATTATTTCTGTTTTTCTATGGTTGAGGACTAGGCCATTAATACCTTCAAAAAAAGCGGTTCCACTCTGAGCAAGCTCATGCAGAGTGTCTGCCGAAATTCGAACATAACAGTCATCCGCAAAAAGCGCCACTCTCCGACTCGGCTGTTCCAGGCCGCTCACTAGGTCGTTAATAAAAAATAAAAATAGTATAGGTCGCAAGGTACTGCCCTGTTGAACACCAGATGTTACATTTCTGGGATCGGCTATTTTTTTCAGTTGAATAAAGACATAATCTTTGTGATCAATCAGCAAAATATGATTTAATCGAGTTGAGAGGGTTTAATGAGAGCATCATAATTAACTGTGTTAAATGCACGACTCAAGTCGAAAAAAATCGCCATACACTTATACTTTTGTTCAAATGAGTATATTACGCTGTCACAAAAAGAAAGAATTGTATCCTGTGTACTCCTACCCCTGCGGAAACCTCTCTCTTTGTCTCTCCGATAATATACCAGAGACATCTAGAGAAGACAAAAAACGCGAACGAAATGCTTCCTCAAAAACCTTAGAAAATACGCATAGAAGCGCGACCGGGCGATAATTTGAGATGAGTTGTTCACTGCCCTTTTTAAAGATTGGCGTAACGAGTGATAATTTCAAATCATATGGAAAGTAGCCATGAAAAAAAGACCTATTTATCAAATAGATAAGAACCTATTTATCAAATAGGTCAGAGGAGCTACTAAAAACTCACATATGTGTTTAAACAAGTAGCAACGAATGTTCGTCTGCACCAGATGACTTTTTATTCGAAACAGATATGAGAATCCTATTTACTTCATCCTACTCAAAATCGAACAGATACATTGAATGATAATACCTAACAGATGATATGGTTGGATGTATGTGTTCATATTTTCAGTGAGATTTTCTAATGAATCAAAGAAATAATTATTGAAGGCATTTATTTGCCTTATCAAAAATATTTGAGAATTTGTTATCGTTATCGCTAGATAACACACTTTAACACACATACCTTATTTCTTGCTCCGATGCCGCAACCTGATTTTATGATATTCCGGACCGCCTTTGATTTGTTATTAGCATGCAAAATCACATTAGAATGGTTTTTTAACGTTTTGTTGCCCTTTCTACATATAATTGATGGCGTTTCCTAATAATATTGTATATTGATTTCACATTCGTGCCAGATTTACATGGTATGTGCAGTTCATGCAAGAAATATGCTTCATCCATAATTTCCTTAGTTAACCAAGGATTTTTACTCGTTCTATTCAGATGTTTGTAGGGTTTCATAGGAAAACCCAAGTCGAAATCCCTGCGGAATACCTCCAAAAATACAATGAATTCAAGTGCAATGTTCATTTGGTTGTACAAACTTGCCCAATTTTCTTTCAAAAAGAGATGCCTGAAATAGTTTATATTACTAGATTATATGTTTTTATATATTGAACAGAGATGTGAGAATATTGAATAGAAAGCAATAGGTTTTTTAAAAATATTCAAATATTGAAGAGAACTCTGAGACGCATGCGCATATTGTTCTGGAGCACATTCTCACAGCCGAAAACTTTTTGTGTTTAATAGTTACCTTGATAACACATAAATCAATCTGAAATATAAAAATACTTAAAGTTCATATATTTTTTTGTGGAGCTTTAAAGCGCCTGACTAAAGTTCTGGTCCAAGGAAAGTGTCTGACACTTGTGGATACTCCTTCAGAAAAATATTCTACAAAACGTATTTAAAAATCAGCCATACAACTTTAAAGTTACTCTTATTTTTTGTTACCTTTCTCACCTGGTACCTGTCCAGGTGTCACAAGGCAAGCTCCACAGGCACGCAAGTATTGAAAACACATTAGAGGCTACTGAAAATGTAGGAATACATTTACGAAAAAAGTTATGTCAGAATGATTTGGAATCTCGGAGTAATTCTCTAAAATAAAATATCCACATATAAGATCATCCACATAAAATCTGGACGATCAACACAATTCTGTTAATTTCAGATGGAATCTTCTTCTGCATGATGACAAAACACGTATTTGTACAACTAAATCGAGTTATGTCGAGTTTTCTTTGAAAATTTTATCAGTTTATAACTTTGAAAAAATATTATCTTCTAATCCAATAAACTAATACAAATTTGCTGTCACGTCGCAATACTTAATATTGGTTGAATGTGTTCCCACGAACACCATCATACGGGGTGTTGAAAATGTACAGTCTAATAAGTACATCATCACATGATAATTGAAAACAGATAATTGCATTTTTTGAAATGTTTCGTGTTTCAAAAAGAACTAAGAAGGTGTTCAACTGAAACACCAAAAAACTTTCCCTGAACTTCCCTCAGCACTCTTTCTAATTCTCCCGAAAATAATAATTTTTACTGATGCTTAAAACTTTACTGTTTTAAAACATGACGTTGTTCAACAGAATACAAAATAGGAGTTGTTCGTTTGACTTATTTTTGTACTTTTATAATTTGTAATAAACTAATGATAATTATTTACATTAAATACATTTTTGGTAATTTTTTAACTGGACATTTGTGTAAACAAATATGAGAATTCAAACGAAAAAACAATACAAGTGAGAACTTGATTTTTTGACAGTTTACTAATAGACATCATTTTAAATATTCTCAATTATTAATTGAAACACACTCTATTCCGAAATATGTGTTCCAAAGGGACAGTAGCAATACTACAATATTTTAAATCTTTACTGCGCCAACTGACGGTCTTTCCCACTCTCAACAAGAAGTCGGTCTGCCTTCGTGGCATGGGGCAACACCCGACTATGGTGCGGTAGGATTCGGGTTCGAGCCCCGGTGTCATGGGTGTATGTGTTTGTCTATGATTTAAGTAGTTTAATGACGATAATTGTTGAATAATGAACATTGATAACAAGCCTTTTGGCCGCTCGGAACCGGCATTAAACTGGAGGTGTACTTAATAAAAAAACAAGCAGCCGATTATTGTTTCCCTTCTAAATGATTCTTTGAGCAATCACGTACATACATTTAATCTGTTGCACTATAACTTTATTTCACGTGTTTTTTAACAAGTTCATGCGAGCAGCTGACAGATTATCTCCCTTCACGACATTTCAGCTGACAATTTTTTTCAGATCATTGTGACTTATTATTGTCAATTATTATTTATGAAGAAAGTTTCAGCCGGCGTACTATGACTTCAATTTATTTTTTTCACCTCTTTCGCCGCCTCCCACACCTACACCTCTCCCTTCTTGAGCAGCTGACGGTCAGTTCACTTATAGCCATATAAGATCAACTGATAGTGTTACTATCAGCCGGCTTACTACGACTTTGGTATTTGCAACGCTAACTCCCGTAGTATAAATTTATGGAAATACAAATCGTAGTATAAATCGTACGGAAAATTCCATTTTCCAAACTATTTAATAAAAATCACTATACTTATTATTCGTATTCAAACTGAGTAGGAAAAACCTTTTTTTATATTCTTCAGTAACTAAGTTTAATAAATAAAAAAACTGATTCACAACAAATGTTCATTCAACGGTCACTACATGATTCCTTTAAAATAAAAAGGTGACAAGTCACTGTATATAAAAGAAAGAGAACAAATAATTAATACCGAATTACCTGGTAAAAGTATTCTTTTTCTGAATTTTTCACATTCCTCTCGGTAGCTACACTTGATATTCCTCAATGGGCTTACAGGCGGACTCCGCGGTGTTGTTAACTGAGGCTCACTTGAAGATGCAATAGGTAAAGTTAAACGATTGTGATCTCTCTCTTTCTCACAGCGTTCTAAATCAGCTTTTTCGCAATCAAGAACTGTTCTTGTATCAATATTTTGCTGCGCCTCATCATTTAAGATTTTAATCTATAATGTAAAGCAAAAATTCTGAATCATAGAATTACAGTATAAGAAAATTTTTGAGAACCATGTAATAATAATAGATTAGGAATCTATTATTATTGTAAAATAATATATAAATTATTATATAACTTAATAACTCAAATTATTATATATCATTAAGAAGCCACAAGTTGTCGATTTTTTTTGTTAGTTTCGTTTGTGTTTTTATCTTCAAGTTCGTACATCTCAAACTGGAACTAAGCCATTCTGAAGAGAGCCAACAAGCTCGAAACACGTGTGAACGGCTTATTTCAAGAGCAGGCTATACCGTGATATGTTTTTTTCTGTTCATATAATTTTATCTGCGATAAACCTGTTTGAATTATTTAAATTTTGGTTATTTGAACTTTGTAAGTTGAAAGGTTCTGCATTGGTGAAAAGTAATTTAGTCTCCAATATCTGGAAAAATGCATTGAGAAGCCGAAAGCTGTCGATTCGTTTTCGTGAGTTTTCGTTTGTGCTTTCATCTTCGAGTTCATACATCTGAAACTTGAACTATGTGGTTCTGAAGAAAGCCAACGAGCTGAAAACACAATTCAACTGCTGATTCCAAGTGAATTCTATACCGTGATATATATATATATATATATATATATATATATATATATATATATATATATATATATATATATATATATATATATATAGTAGTAAACACTGAGACTCTTAATCGAAATATCGAAATATTTCAAATAAAACTCTCAGGGAACTGTCTACACAAATGTTGTCAACGAGAACGAACCCATAACATTTGAGAGTGAATATTAAGTGCGCTTTGAGAAATTCATCGATCTTGTTGAATGATAATAGGATACAATTGTTTCATCATTATTATGAATCATCAGTCCATATTTAATCTATCAATCAATAATCGATGACTTTCAAAACGCTCACAGGTCCTATACCGGAATGAGGGGAATAATTCTTAGTGAAAATTCACGCTCGCTCCCTCTATAGGAGAAAAGACGTATAAACTCTCCCCAGCGTTCTAGATTCCTACTCGTGACAACATTAGTGCGAATGCGTAAGGCTTCGTAGGCATTTCATTCGAACACTACAGAAAACTGTCTGCAAAGTGTAAGAATGGTCCCATGCCTAATCGCTCCAGATCACGCCCCGGCTGGAAAAAATATAGCTAGTTTCAAGAGTCACGAATCATTCATACTAGTAAATACTGAGACTCTTAATCGAAAAATCGAAATATTTCAAATTAAATCCTCAGGGAGTTGTCTACACAAATATTGTCAACGAGAACGAACCCATCACTTCCGAGAGTGAATATTAAGTGCGGTTCGAAAAATCCATCGATCTTGTTGAATGATAATAGGTTACAATTGTTTCATTATTATTATGAATCATCAGTCCATATTCAATCTATCAATCAAGAATCGATGACTTCCAAATGCTCACAGGTCATATATACCTGAATGAGGGGAACAACTCTTAGTGAAAATTCACGTGAGCCCCTCTATTGGAGAAAACACGTATAAAGTCTCCCTAGCGTGCTAGATTCCTACTCATGACAACATTAGTGCGAGTGCAAGGCTTCGTAGATATTCCATTCACACACTACAGAAAACTGGCTGCAATGTGTAGACAGCTCCCTGAGAGTTTAATTTGAAATATTTCGATTAAGAGTCTTAGTATTTACTAGTATGAATGATTCGTGAATCTTGAAACTTCAATTTAATATAAAATTTTGGTAAGTTTGAGTAAACTAACATACACGTTACTAACATAGCACGTGGTATATTTGATAAAGAATAATACATAGTTTTCTTTAATTTACAGTGAAATTTCGTTTTCAAAATTGCTAGCTATTAGATGTAAAAAGTTAAGTCACAGATCTCGCAATGCAGCAAGTCAAAGATATAAAAGAGCAAGTCAAACTGACGAGCAACGCAAAGCTCGTAATGAAGTTGAACGGAATCGATGGAATCAAAATTAACAATATCAAAAGGTTGCGTTTAACTCCTATCGACCTGCATTAAATTATAACGTTGAAATAGATTACAGTTCACAGCAAATCGTTGCTATTGGACCAATGAACGTTGTGTGTCAATATTGCAAGGCAAAGTTTAATTGTTATTGATAAGAAAATACTACCAATGATGCGACAAAATATTGCGCGAAGAGTCAATTCAAATAGACGCTATTGGTACAGCCACCATAGTCACTACATTCATTGGTTTCCGGGAATGTACTAAATTCTGAACATTTTTTGACTTATATTCAGGAAATATCTCATGTAATTAATGACGAGTTATATGAGACAAGTACTTGGTACGAAATTAGGAACATGCCGTTCAACTATAGAACGGACAGATTAATAACTTTCATTACATCAAACGAATAGAAGAATTTTTGATAATTCGACTGACTTGAAATAACAGGAAGTATTGTAGTCACTTCGTAAGTGAGTAAGTCCCTGGCTCCACACGGGATAAATATTGAAAACAAGATAGTGTATCACTGAGATAGTAAAACATGTCTTTTCTTCGGCTTCTTGAAAAATACTCAGAGAAAAATAAATGGGCGTACAAAGTTCGTCAGGTCAGCTAGTATTTTATAAAAATAAACATATTTTTTTATCATTTCACTTCAAATATGAACATTCATCATGAATCGCATTTGGCTTTCATTTAATGCATGTTTCCATTTAATTTGCCTGTGAATATCAGTTCATTCAATAACATCGCAATGTCTTTTATTTTTTTACTTTTCATTTCCATTTCATTAATTAATTTATCTATTAAATTTGCCTGTTACTATATTCTCATTAAATAACATCGACGTCGTTATACCATTTATTTATATAATTTTACTCTATAAACAGCGAATAACACTTTAATCAGTATCATCTGGGTACATCAAGATTGAAGCCCATATCTCCTCGATAAAAGAAGAGAGGAGAAAGATATCAACAACAACAACAATTGTAATCGGTGTTGAATGTAAATCAATGAAAAATCAATACGAATCAGTGAAAATTGAGAAAGTTTGCATGTAAAATTAATTTACCTGAGTGCATTGTCCATATAAATCGAATACAGCATGTATCGGCTGCTCGGCAGGAAATAAGTACGGTAAAGGCTCTTCTTCTACATCATTGACTATCAACCTAAGATAACCTGTATCTGTGGATCCAACTGATATAGTATCTCCCACCATGAGATTGTTTAAACATTGCCCATAATTGGACCGGGACTGAAATAATTGAAATAAAATTAAATTCATTTATTGCGGTAGGTAATTGAAAAAATATTACCCAAAGAAAGGAATGCTTGTATCTAGTCAAACACTAAAATTAAGTCATTCGTATTTTATATCGTTTGATTTTCTTGGAGAAAATTTAATTGCATTAAATAATGGTTCCCCAAAGACGGGACTTATTCAATTGTGGGCTTGCACACTCAGTCTTAGTCTTACGAAAAACAGTTGGCGTATCCTTATTTATTGAATGCTTTTGTTCAGACCTTAGAACGACTTAATATAGTCGGTATATTTTAATCTTATTTTTGGTACTTTACTACCAATTCGCGTGTGATGATACTTTTTATATTTGATAAATAGAATATAGTCTTCAAAGCGTAAGTACCTACATACCAGGGTTAATTGAATATAATTTTTTTTTATAAAACTTCGTTTATTGAAAAACGCAAAACAGTTTTAATTTTTCTACCTTCAATCATCTGTAAAGAAAATGTAATTCTTTCTTTCTTGAATAAACCTTCCTCTTATAACTCTAGTTACTGAAACTCCGTTTATTGAAAAACGAAAAAAGTTTTAATCAATATCATAAAAAACTTCACACATATGAAAAACATCAAAATAGCCAAGTATAATACAGAAACTATAAAAAAGCAAACTACCAGTATAAACGACACATTTTATAATAAAATTAGAAAATAGCATAATAAACTTATAATAAATTTAAACCGAAGCTGTGGTTACGTTACGTCGGTAACATTTTTGTAATTTGACAACATGGAAGACAAAATCCTGAATTTTTGTCACATTTGAACTCTTATCACGAAAAAATCAAACACACTGTATATCGCAATCAAACCCATACGAACCGATAACTAAATGCAAATTCACATCTCCATCCGCCACAATTGCATAGCAAAATTGACACATTAGTAAAAAGATCCTTATTATTAATAGATCAGCAAAATATTCTAAACGAGACCTTATTCAAACAGAATTCCATCACAAGGAGTTATTATACCAGATATTATATATCAGAGGGATTAAGCTTGTGGGGCCCCCTCAAAAACCCCCAGCATTTTTCAGGAGATTTTTCGGGATTGTACCAGTGGATCCCAAGATAATTGGAACAGTCTCCTGACCACGTTCATGAGCGACTGTGTCTTTTCGGCACCTAATTGAAAAGAATTAGCTTGTTCGCATTTAGAATTGCGAATCTCGATATAGTTTCCCTCGCTGTTTTGTCACCCAGGACCAAGTAGGGACTATTGTGGGAAACTGTTTGATCGGTCAAGATAGTGCCGTTCAGTAGAGACTAAACTGATCATTCTCCAAAATTGGCTCCTGAATATATTTGTAGTAGAGCAACTTTTCCTTCTGTAGAATATGTAATTTTAATGTCAGCTCTTAATGCATAATCTTTAATACGGCGTCCTGTCTCTCTTCGTATTCCGTTGGATACTCAGTTTCGGGAGTTCTGCCTGAGCCCAACCAGTAGTTCGACGATTCCTTGTCGACATTTTCCTTCGTGATCTCATTAATGTGACACCCAGCGGTGCAGCGGTTTTGTCTCTCCAACTCCGTAGCTTCTCGTTGTTACGATTGATGATAACTTGCAACCTTGAATTTAACCTGCCTTTACTCAGTTTCAGAGGAGTGGAGTTATCAATTTGGCAGATCACTCTGTGCAGATGTCAGTCAACAGACTTCCTGTGGAAATAGTCACGAAGATTACCTATTTGCTGATCCAACAAGTTACCGAAATATGCCAAACCTTTACCGCCCTCACGGCGGTAAAGTAGTCCTTTCAACTGCGCTTTTTCGACGGTGGTTTTAAAATTTCGCAAGCCATGTTCTGATATTTCTCTGCTGGTTCTCAACA
This sequence comes from Henosepilachna vigintioctopunctata, assembly GCA_030704895.1. Lineage (NCBI taxonomy): Eukaryota > Metazoa > Arthropoda > Insecta > Coleoptera > Coccinellidae > Henosepilachna > Henosepilachna vigintioctopunctata. The sequence continues at coordinate 43,098 of JARQZJ010000077.1, forward strand.
TCAGTTTTCTCCTCTTTACTATTCCGAATGAGTATAAAAGAACTGAACAAGCATAAGTGTTGATTCACGCCTTGAAGAGATGTTTATTGTCAAGTTTTGTTTTCAGAACGTCTCTCACTCGTTTCGTGAATTCAGTGGAGATTTCTTCCTTCATTAAACAATGATCGATTCTTTGGGATTCCCAAGTATTCATAGATGTCTCCCTCTTGCATTGACTCGATGTGATCTCCATTTCGCATTTGAAATTTCTCATGCCGTATTTTACTTCTTCTAACACTTAAGGTGCGATATTTATCCACAAACATCATTTTTATAGCGCTGGGGAATTCATCTACAATATCAAGCATTTGATCCAACTGTTGCTTGGTGCTGGTCATTAGCAGCTTCAAGTCGTCCATATATAATAGATGACTGACTTTGATGACTTCAGTATTGTTATGTTTGATAGAAAATCCGTTGTTGGTGGAATTCAATCTCAGCGATAGAAGATTTATTGCTCAGCAGAACCAAAGACGGCTCAGAGAGTCTCCCTGAAATTGGTATTCCTCCCTTTATTGGTATGGCATCATTCGATATATTAAGGTTGACTCCATTCAGATGTATTGTTGTCTTCCACGTAAACTTAGCAAGCTCTAGGAAGTTAGTTACAAAGGGGTTAATTTTGTAGATTCTCATCACCTGAATCTACCAGGATGTGATTATTATTATTATTCAATTCAAGTCTTACGGCTTTCACACTCCCTCACAGGGGAACTTTCACTTATCCCAGATAATCAGAGGAATTAAGCTCTGTACGGACCCTTTCCAAGTAATTAGACCCGTGGCGACGATGTTCACGGCAGCGATCTTCATGGCGTTATTTCCGTTATATCCTTGAAACTTCCTGACAGTCATATATATATATATATATATATATATATATATATATATATATATATATATATATATATATATATATATATATATATTACAAGCGCATATTTTCTATTAGAAAAGTTGAAGAACATTTTTATTTTTTGAAGAATATTAATTCATAATATGAACAGTAACCGAAAGAAATGGATTTATTCCATTTGGCTTTTCATATATATAAACATATCATTCTCACCTTTGTACCATTCACAAGGATCCAATCATTTGCCACTACGCAACAGGGTGTTTTTATTGACAAAGCAGTTGGCGGCAAGGACAATTTTTCCGGAGATCCAACTACTAATCCTATTATCAACGAAGACTGCCATTTCGAGTCAATTTGTTCAATCTCAATCTTCACCAAACCACCCACATCGAGTGAGGGCTGAATGAAGACTAAACCTTGATTGTATGATGCGACACGCCTGGCCGATGTTTTGCCAATCAACAACTCGATATTTCTACCGTGATTGTCATGAAACTCGTACGACGATGTAGATAAAGTTGCCATAATTTGGTCTTTGAAGTCCGTCTCGAATGGCTTCGTTTGCTCTTGATCACAAGTCACTTCTATACTTTCTTGCAGTTTTAGAACTCCAACTCCCATCGGTGATATGGATTTGTGGCTTGTAACTGCGATAGCAGAACAACTACCCCGTAGATTGAACACGGCATATAACACTTCTGGAAGTTGTGGAATCTGCAAATAAATCTCTTCACCATTGAGGAATATCCTGATGTTATCTTGGCACTTCAGGATGCCGATATGGTCACCTAGATTAAGCCAATTAAGGCTGGGTGAAAACAGTTGAATAACTTTGTTCTTGTACTTGAGCTCGTTGCCTGTGAAAAGAATTCATATTTTCAATCAATATTTAAAAGAGCATATAAGAAAAAAGTTTTTCGAATAAAGCTTATTTCTATTAAAATAGAGATATTTTGTTACCTCTTTAGAGATCATTCAAGGGTAATCTGATAATCGATGAATAGACGAGAATGAGGATGGAATTTCTTGAAATCTGTCACTTTAGGACTGATTTCGCTAAATGAGAGATAACGTCGAGTATAGAATTGAAGCTCAATGACTGTACTAATATCCATTTTCGATGGACGACAAAACGCCCAATACACACGAAAGCTATCAAATTGCATTTAAGTAGTTATCAAGAAGTAGATTTCACAGAACAGGGAAATACTGATAAAGTATTCACGTATTGATATCCGGTATTAACGTATCTCGTATCTAACAAATGAGTCAGTGTTCTCGCCAATGCAGGAGGCTTGCTGTGCGTCGCGATTTGTACGCATTTAGTGAACTAGAACGATAAAATCTATTGAATAGGACCTCGTTGGTCTTTCCCTTTTAACATTGAAAATAAACTGTTATTGCTAAAAACATTAAAAATAAATTACAACTTAAAAATATACTATAACTTTCTTTCTATAATTTTTTGACGAATTATTCAAAAGATTATTATAGCAGAGCTGGCTATGCGAAACATGAACAATGTGCTGACTCCGTTATCCTTCAAGTGGTAAATGATACAGAATATCGAAATCGATTCCCACATTTATTGGAAACGTAAGACAGTTCACTGTTTCGTACTACAAGGTACTCTTAAGTTACGTCACGTACAACAAACGAAAGAAATCGACTTCATGAATCATAAGACAAAAATAAACTGTTAAGCCGTATGCATGAACAACGCATATATTACTATACATCTAAAATCTTAGGAATTAATAGAAAGCACATAAATACATATAACATTGAAAAATTCACAAGTCCGAAGCAATTAAGATACTACATTTCACACAAAAAATCATTATATATATATATATATATATATATATATATATATATATATATATATATATATATATATATATATATATATGTTATATGGCAAGTGTTATATGACAAAAACACAATTTTCGGTACAGCCTGCAACGCAATTGGAAAAAGCCGTTGACACGTGTTTTGAGATGGGAGATGGAATCAACAATAATAATAGAACACTCATGTAAAGGAAGTCTCCACTGCTAGGCTTCCACGTGACCTCTCCGGATTTGGAGATTTTGTCAACGTATCGGCAATGTGGCGACTATTTATCCTTTAAGGAGTCTTCAACCGACAAAGTTAACAAGTAATGAAAATTTTTCTTGCGGTGAAAAGTACAAATGACAAAGACACAATTTTCGGTATAGCCCGCAACTCAATTGGAAGCAGCCGTTGAAACATGTTTCGAGCTTATTGGCTCTCCTCAGAACGGCGTAGCCAAGTTCAAGGTGTACGAACCTGGAGATGGAATCAACAATAAACGAACACTCCTGTAAAGGAAGTCTCCACTGCTAGGCTTATTCGAGCCAATAAGCTCGAAACACGTGTCAACGGCTGCTTCCAATTGAGTTGCGGGCTACACCGAAAATTGTGTTGTCATTTGTTCTTTTCACCGCAAGAAAAATTTTCATTCGTATATATATATATATATATATATATATATATATATATATATATATATATATATATATATATATATATATATATATATATATATATATATATATATATATATATATATATATATATATATATATATATATTTAAGGAAATGAAATTTTTGTGCTTATGGCACTGAATGAAATATTTAAGAAAATGAACACTAGAACATTCATTTGAAAAATTGAAATTAATCAAGAGAATGTTATAGTAGAGCTAGATATGTGAACGTGACCACGTCCATCGAAGTGAGGCAACGATTTCAACCTCCAAGCATCTTCTTGTGACTTCAAGCGGAAGATCGTAGAGTAATGAATACTCTGCAATTCCATCTGTAGAAATCAGTAGAAAACACCTCTCTCAGATTACAGACACACCAAGCATCGAAATTTCACATATCTTCTATACCCGTAGGTATCTACTAAATTGCAATGTCTATTTGACAAATATCATCGAACGATGTTTTTAAATGTCAATAGGTTGCGTTAGTAGTACGCTCGCGTTTATTCCCGTATTTCATTATTTTGACGAGTTCCTTGCAGAACGAAACATACATATATGTCTCGCACTTCCATCAGGTGTGGCATCGATTTCAATATTTCTCTAATATTTATCCCTTGAAGGATAATGGAGACATCACATCGTACACGTTCACATATCTAGCTCTACTATAACATTCTCTTGATTAATTTCAATTTTTCAAATGAATGTTCTAGTGTTCATTTTCTTATATATATATATATATTTATATTGGACCTAGACAGTACATTTTAAGATTTGTGTCCATTATATTCTTGTTTTCATTATAACGCTAGGGCTTACCTGTTATGTAGCAACAATCTTTAGGTAAATTTGTTATAGGCGATGGTTTTGTAGTCGTCACCCCAACACACAATGTACCTGCATATTGATGCAACAAATTGGTAATAGATATTTCGTACAGTTCGTCTTTCACCAGAGGAGATGAACTAAATACTATACAATTGCAACAATCCTTCGCTCTTGTAGCCAATCTTCCTGAATCAGTGAGTACCACGTTTTTACTGTGACAATCTGACAAACTATGTAGATCTGTTTCGACTGGTTTTTGGATAAAGTTGATAGCCTATGAGGAGAAAGTAGAAATAGAAAAATGTGTTTTTGGACAATTACGCAGAATTTTTTGTAAGATTACTGGACGATATTAATAGAATAGAAACAAATACTTCGTCTTGACATCAAACGAAATGTAACATGACAATAATGAATTGTGCGTGGTATTAATATGTCTTGCATCTCACAATATATGTCATGAATACTGAATATAACTTTATGTGAAACAGTGAACGGGTGATTTTTTAAGAGTTAAGTTTTTCAGGTTGAAAGGACTGGTTGGTAATGGCATCCAAACGTCATCTGTCAAGAAAAGTTTTCAGTGTACTCTGCCTTTTCATCACGGAAAGACTTACAAACGAGCAACGATTGCAAATTGTTGAAATTTACTCTCAAAATTCGTGCTCTGTGAAAAATGTGTATCGTTTGTTACGACCATATTATGGTCGTCATAATCGGCCTGGTGAATCAACAATTCGTGCTGTTATCACCAAGTTTACTTTGTTGGATATTAAAGCACTGTCTCGCATGCGTACAGTGCGTAATGAAGAGAATATTACAGTCCCGTAGCGTACAGTGTTAATGAGGATCGTGAAATGTCAATTAGTCGCCGTTCTCAGCGATTGGGCATGTGTTACTCAACCACATGAAAAATTTTACGTATTGATTTTGGTTTGAAAGCCTATAAAATTTAACTTCTGCAAGAATTGAAGCCGAATAACCTACCACAATGTCTAATTTTTGGTGAATGGGCCTTAGAACAGCTTAATGAAAATCCGCTGTTTTATCGAAAAATTGTGTTCAGCGATGAGGCTCATTTCTGGCTCAACGGATATGTAAATAAACAAAACTATCGCATCTGGTGTAATGAACAGCCACATGCCATACAATAATTACCGATGCATCCCGAAATAACTACAGTTTGGTGTGGTTTATGGGCTGGTGGCATCATCGGTCCATTTTTTTTCAAAGACGGCCGTGGAAGAAACGTTACCGTCAACGACGAACGATATTGAGCCATGATACGCAACTTTTTTTTGCCCCAGTTGGTCGAGTTGAACTTGGTTGACATGTGGTTTCATCAAGACGATGCCACATGCCACAAAGCTCGTGAAACAATGGACATGTTGAAGGATGAATTTGGTGAGCAGCTTATCTCTCGAAGTGACCCTGTGAATTGGCCGCAAAGATCATGCGATTTGACGCCTCTGGATTATTTCTTGTGGGATTATGTAGAGCCGTTAGTGTTAGTGTATGTATACAAGCCGAACACGATTGAAGCCTTACACCCTTAGAGGATAACATAACACGCGTAACTTGTGGGATACAGGCCAAAATGCTCGAAAAAGTGACGCACAATTGGACCTTCGGAATTGACTATTTGATACGGAGCCGCGGACAATATTTACATGAAGTTATCTTTAAAATGTAAATACCTAAAGCAAAGTTATCAATATCAATAAAGATTTTGAATATATGATGCAGATTGATTGTTTGATTCGATTTAAAAAAAAACTACGCTCAAAAAAATCACCCATTATTTGGGGAGAATGAGTTTTTGCTTGTTTCATAAAGAGTTAATTCTTATTTGCAAAAGTAAACTTGCAATATATCAATAAAATATACGAGATAAAAACCAAATTGAATATTTCTGGGAACTCTTCCCACATATCTAAATGCAATTTAATATTAATATTAATTAAAATTAATGATACCTATTCAAACATTTTATTTAACGATTTATTCAACGAAGGACCAGCATAAAGAAACAGTTACATTACTTATTATGTTTTATCAATATTGAAATGTATTATTTCTATAAACATGGTAAAATAGTCAAAGCTATCTTAATAGCTTTAAAAAAAGTTAAAAACTCTTAAGTTTTTGCACGAATTGAAGCCACTCACCTGCAAAGAAGTTGACGTATCAGATCTCTGACAAGCCTCCTGTACAGCTGAAAGAAGCGGCGCTACCGGCGATGCACATGGTATGCTTACTTGTGAGCACTGTCCATATAAATCCACTACCGCATAAATAACGGGATGATCCACAATGCAAGCTTCACCCTGCAAAACACCGTTACGATAGAAAACCAAAGTTTTATCGGATGTGCGCATAACGCCCAGTGTTATTCCAGATCCTATGGCGTCGAGGTCGCAAGGGTAATTATTTTTCACGGTCTTTCCGTTCTCCATGACGGAAGAACCACTCAGCATCCAGGTGTCCCTGCACAGATCCGTAGCCGTACTTGGAAGTTCTATGTCATCAGGTCTCACCGCTGTAACCCCTGAAACAATTCGTTCAATTTTTATCAGGCGTTATCTAACAAAGCTTAAATAATAATACCTTATTTCTTCATACTAATCGTTTTATTGAGACATCTGGCTAAATTCGACAAAATTTGTTTGACACATACGACATATTTTTCAGCCCCTAACACATTATAAACAGTTTGAAACAAGTTTAATTAATGCGTTATTAGCTCAAAAAATAAATGGAGTGGAATAAACAATTTTTGTACCAAATTTTTTCATTCGCCCTTGTACACGCGTACACCCAGCATTTCACGACGCTTTGACAGTCCTATTTCTCAATTTTCAATAACAACACAAATCCAACCATACTACACTTATCAGCATTTAATTGTGCAATAATGACAATAAGAGTTATTTACTTTTGTTAAATCAAAATTTTGGACTCAAAAGTAGATAGTAGTGAAACAAAAGAAACATTATTGAACATAAGAGGTTGTCATGCATGCTAGTTGAAATTTATTGGAGACCTATCAATAACTATCGGTGTTAATATTAATTAAGTGATGAGTTAAAATATTACAAACGATGAATATGCTAATCATTTATGCGGAAAGTGGAAACAACAAAACTCAAGTTCAAGACTTGTACAGAAATCGTTTTCCTCAGAGAATAACTCAAAGCAAAATTACTCATATGTCGAACTAAAGCCTAGAACTGGTTCTTGCTCTAGTAAAAAAACAAGATACTCACCAAAAGAACGGCCAGACAGATAACAATGTCATAAATATTTTTGCTTCATCTTCAGATAAACACAAAAACTTCAATAAGATTTCTTGAACAAAGATTAGGAATGAGAAGAAATTCAATACAAAGAGTCTTAAAAAATCATAAGTACCTACTATGTAAGTATAATGTATTTAATCGGTTGATTGATCTTCATTTTTATGAACTGATAGAAAAAGATACTGAGATTTTCTTCCAAACACTCTATCAGAATTACTTGAAGATGTTCCCTTAAAAGCGAACAATGTGATAGCAGCAAGATGGAGCGTCTTCTCACTTTATTCAAAAAGACAGAAAATGTCATGATGAAAAATTTGTTAAAAATAAACTGGCCGAAATGATTCGATATTGTGGCCACACCTCTCTCCAGTTATCACACCTTTAGATCTTCTTCTCTGGGTATAGTTAAAAAGTCTGGTTGATGTCACAACTGCATGATAAAGATAATAAACGAATAAAATAAAACAGCCATGTCGGACCATAACACCCGAAATTATTATATGTACAAGAGATTTCTCAACAATATCTGAATAATGTGTCAATATGCATAGTCATCATCAATTCGATCGATTTTGATTATATTGATCAAAATTTTTCAATTACTTATATCTTTTAAATACATATATTACATTTTATAATGAAATGATTAAATTTTAATCTTTAAATGCATACAGTATGCATTTAAAGGCACGTATCACCATTATTGTTTTTGAAATGTATATATACTAAAATGTAATATTATACAGTTTAGTCCCATTAAACAAAAATAATTGGGCAACGTCAGGGAATTTACGTAATATTTCATAACAATTATAAGCTTCAATTTCGACTATTTATAGATACCAAATTTTATACATGTCATTGGAACAGTTTCTAAGAAATTGGACAGTAAAGACGTGGAGGAAACATACATATTCCAGTCACTTTTTTTACTTCACTCTAGTGGGAGGTCGGATGAGTACTAAGATTGACTCCATGGGAACAAACCTGATTTATTAAAGACAGGTCAGAGATCAATTGGAGATCATTTGAATTGCTTGCATCCATGTCCTCAAAATGATGGTTGGTATATTCAATACAACCGAGTTGTATTAAACTCTTGACAATGGGTTAGTAAAATATGTCAAACTGTATTGAACAATTTTCATGGAAGGTAATCAAGTGCTGTTATTAATTCAATATATTTCACAAATTTCCAAAAAAAGTTTTAAAACGAGTCAACTGACATTATTCTTAATAAAGACCAACTTCTCTAGAATCCTTACCTAATTCAATACTTCCCGACCATCTGTCAACAATACTATCAATGCAGATTTCAAATAACTCGTCATCTCTCAAAGGTCTGTTGGAAAACACTATCGCATCATTGAATTCGGCCAATGGTCTTGGACGCAAAGCAGTTAATCCATTGCTCACAATTCTTGCATTCTTTCCATGAACATGATGGAAACGTAGGTCGCTGCGTAAATTATGCAGGAAAAAAATTAAAAAGATTCTATATATATATATATATATATATATATATATATATATATATATATATATATATATATATATATTTGAATGATCAGATATTAGATCTATCCAACAAAATTAATATTTTTTGTATTAATATTGTAACTTTGAACTACATATTTTTGAAGGAGATTTTATTGAAAAATATTTTTATATTTTTCAATAAGATTTCTATGAAAAATATGAAAATAAAGATAGAGTTAAAGATGAAGATAAATATGATAATAAATATAAAAATGAAGATAAAGATAAAGTTTTGAGAAAAACATTTTTTCTTAAAACTCATGAAAACAGAGAACAGAAATCCAATGTGAATTTATTTTATTTTTCATAAGAAGTCCATGTGAACATTCTTATTATATAAATCCGCAACAGAACACTCGTTCACAAATTCATTTTGTTTAAGAAAATAATTCATCGAATTACCTATACAATGTCGTGTTGGACATGCTCGAATTCAATGTATCAGGTGAACCATAATCATAAATATCAACAATGGATGCCTCCACGGCTTGTCCATACAAATCTAAAACAAAATATCTTCTCAAATTTTGTAAAACCATAGGAAAATGCAGAATGAAATTGACTGCTAATTGGGAACAGATACGAAATTAAATATGAAAGATATTTAAGGACAAAGTTACTTTTGGTTACCTATAACCCCAAATATTTTCTCTGGTACATTTGTTGCGGCTATTCCCTGATCTATTCCGTTCACAAAGAAATGTAAACAGCCATTTTCTTTTCTTACTACTCCTACTCGGTCGCCAACTTGCAGACGGTCTAAATTAACGCCGTATTGTTCCAAGACTATGGTACCATTGTGCATTATTCCACTGCCAGTCATCATCCATGTTCCAGATCTAACATTTGTCATAGTGAAGGGGAACTCAAGATCTAATGCGCTGTGTGTAGTCACGCCAATTTCAATGCTACCTGCAGAGAAAAATTAATAGGTATTCATTATTCTTACGAAAATATATAAAAACATAAATTCTAGTCATGCACTAACACCATGTCGGTTAAATGAATTAAAATTAAGTACGAATAATTTATGTGAAGATGGAGGGAGGATGACATGAGAACATATTATTTGAATGTTCTATCCATAGTATTAGCTGCTCAAAATTAGTGACGACCTCTTGAAACTAAACTTCCACTGTTCCATTAACCATATGGAAATATTTTTCAGGCAAGTTACACCAGAATCAATTAACATTACATATCAATATGTAATAATTTAAAACTTAGTTAAATATTATGTATGTTATCCTTTAAGTAATCCCTCAATAAAGGAGGTTTTGTATTTTAGAATATCGGAAAATTTATACTATGTAAAAAAAAACAATTATAGTTATTAGAATTGTTTGCTTCATATCGGCTCCGTAAAAACTGCGATTTTATGGTGGTGATTCAGTGATATAATTTGCGAAAATTATATTGGCGCGTTCCGCTATATGTGAGGTTTGTAAACATTATGAAAATTTAACATTCGTGTAGTGGGTTTTTATGTTAATTACATTTTTTAATTGAATTCACATCACAGATGTTCAACGATAAACGGGTATCATTGTGAGCGAGTGGTATCTGGGACCTTGCAAACGGTCGTATGCTAACGCATTGAATAATGTTTCCACAACAAACCGGACCTCACTCACAAAATGAAAACATATTAATGCAACAAAATAATGCATTATTTCAAGGAAATTTTCAACGTTAGCAAAACGAACAACTTTATAATAGCTGGAAATCATCGGAGGCTGAGAAGGTAAACGCTATTAATAAAGCGCATCAACTTCAATCTGAATTAAACAAAATATATAACATGTATGAAGAACTGAGCAAAAAATGCTCGGAAATGGAAACAAAAATGACTAAGAATACTGAAGAAAAACGCAAAAGAATATTACACTGACGAAGAGGAACTAGCTCACGAAACAGAATGGATTCGTGTTAAAAATAGGAAGAAAAGAAAAATGGATACTTCCCTTACTCCACCTCAACCACAACATCCAAAAGAAAATAATAAAACTAATGTAGGCAAATCTAAGAAAGTACAGGTACCTCCACCAATTATGGTAGACAATATTGAAAATTTTAACGAACTTCACGCCACTGTGAATAAATTACATAGTGCAAAAAGTGAAGTTATTAACCACAAAAACGTGAAAATTAATGTAAATAACGAACATGATTTCAGAGATATTTCGACAGTATTAAACCGGAATAAATACTCTAGGCATACATATGAGAATAAGCAGAATAGGCCGATTAAAGTTATGGCAAATAGACTACATTATTCTTTAAAAACAGACTGCCTTGTCCAGGATCTGAAAAAGCGTGGCTATGAAATCATCGAAGCCACGCCAAAACTAAAATATAAAACGAAGCAACCTTTAAATATGTTTATGATTTATGGGAGGATGTATTGGGCGTTCAGGTGGAAATCTTACCACTAAGGAAATCCAGGCTTGTGCCCTAATGTAAAAGGTGCCAATCATATGGACATACCCAAAGATTCTGCTCAAAAGAACCGCGCTGCGTTAGATGCACGGGAAAACATCAAACAGCCAATTGTGACAAACCCAAGGATACTCAGCTGAAATGAGTGCACTGTGGAGGGGGACATCCTGCCAATTACAGGGGATGCTTGGTTGCAAAAGAAATGCAGAAGATAAAAGATAAGCAAAACAAGAAGCCCATCTTACTCGAACAGCCACGGAGGGTAAATCAGCAAGAATCGGTACTCAGAACTAAACAAGATGGCAGGACCTATAGTCAAGCTGTTTCTGGTGAGTATCATACTGAAATTAGTAATAAATCACATTTAAATAATTCCATCGAACAAACTCTCCAGAAAATACTTGAGATACTAATGCAAATGGATGAGAGAATCAGTAAACTAGAATTTAGTGCTAAAGAAGCAATATCTAAGAATTTCTATGACATATAGTTTAGTTATCATGAAATGGAATGCCAATGGACTTTTGCAACATCAGCAAGAATTGCAAGCGGTTCTAGATATCGAAAAAATTGACATATGTCCCATTGCTGAGACACGTTTCACCAATGAATCGTTCCTTAGACTAAAGGGATACAAAGTTTACCATACTATACATCCTGAAAACGCAGCAAAAGGAGGCAGTGCAGTCATTATAAGGGAATCAATTAAGCATCATAAAGAGATGGAATATAAAACTACAGAGTTCCAAGCTACAAGTGTTAAGGTTGAAACTAAAACATATGAAATCTTGGTTTCAGCAGTATAATGTCCGCCAAAACATGATATAAAAAAGAGTCAATATTTGGACTTCCTTACCAGTCTTGGTGAGAGATTTATTGTTGGAGGTGACTACAACGCAAAGCACACCCAATGGGGATCTAGGTTAATAACGACCAAAGGAAACAACTTTTAGAAGCAACTAGAGAGCTAAAATGTGACACACTTTCAACTGAAAAACCGACCTATTGGTCTACAGATCCCAATAAAATCCCAGACCTAATTGATTTTTTTATTACTCGGAATGTCTCCACCAATTACATGCAGGTTGCAGAGGCATGGGATATGAATTCTGATCATTCTCCCATCCTTCTCATGCTTAGCCATAATATTATCGAAGTTGAACCAGTTCCTTCATTAGTCAATAAACTAACTGATTGGCAGAGCTTCAAATTAGATCTTGAACAAAATATTAATGTAGCAGTTCCTCTAAGAAACAAAAAACAATTAGATGATGAAACTGAAAAATTCGTTAAGCAGATCCAACAAGCTGCTTGGGATAATACTCCCACCGTTAAACCAAGAATCAAAAGTAACAACTATCCAAGAGCAATAAGGGATCTTATCTCCGACAAGAGGCGGCTCAGAAGAATTTGGCAACGGTCTAGGTTTCCACCAGACGAAACGAGACTAAATAACGCTACTCGAAATCTCAAAAGAGAAATCAAAAGATTTAAAAGCGAATTAATTAGTGCTTATTTAGGTGAATTGTCAAATGATAAACTGACTATTCACTTTGGAGAGCTACCAAAACATTGAAAAGACCGATCCAGCAGAACGCACCAATAAGAAATGTAAATGGAAGCTGGGCAAAGAGCAATGAGCAAAAGGTTAACTGTTTTGATGAACACCTTGAGAAGAGATTTCAATCAAATGAAGGCAAATACGCACTTGAATGGGAGAACATTATTCAACTAGAAAAAGAAATCAAACTTAGCACACCAAAAGAAGTTGCTGCTGAAATTAAAGAGAACAACCTAAAGAAAGCTCCAGGTTACGACCTTATTACTGGTCACATTCTGAAAAAACTTCCTAGAAAAGCTACAGTTAAACTCACTCATATCATCAATGACTCATTTAGATTGAGGTATGTGCCAAACATATGGAATATGGCTGAGACGATAATGATAGCTAAACCAGGAAAATCTCCAAATATGGTAACATCCTACAGACCAATCTCTTTGCTACCGGTTATGGAAAAAGTGTTTGAAAAGCTGTTTCTTAAAAGGCTGAAACCATTTATAGAAGAAAATATCTTAATTCCGCCACATCAGTTTGGTTTCAGAGAAAAGCATTGTACCATAGATCAAGTCCATAGAATAACTGACAGAATTGAGAAATCGCTAGAGGAAAAAAAGTCTGTTCAGCCGTCTTCCTTGATGTGAGGCAAGCTTTTGATAAAGTGTGGCACAAGGGACTCGAGTTTCAACTGAGAAAAATTTTACCCAAGCAATATGGAAAACTACTAGAATCATATATCTCAAACAGAGCTTTTAGAGTGAAGCAGGAAAGTACATACTCTGAAATGAAATAAATTGAGGCAGGAGTGCCACAGGGCAGTGTTGGGACCTGTCCTCTACCTACTATACACCAACGACATTCCTGAACTAGGGCTCGATACAATAGGCACTTTCGCGGATGATCTTGCGATACTAGCTGTGGGCAGAAGCCACGAGGAGGCAGCAAGAAGTTTGCAAGTATCAATTAATAAAGTTCGAAACTGGATAAATTATTGGAGCATCAAACTGAACGAAAGCAAATCCGTTCATATTAATTTCACAAATAAACGTCATCAATATATCCCTATCAGTATAAATAATGCACCGACACCAAATTCTAATACGGCAAAATACTTGGGTATTACTTTGGACGCTAAGCTCCGCTGGAAGGCCCATATTAAAAAGAGAAGAGAGGAGCTAGGCTTAAAGTATAAGAAGATGTACTGGCTGGGAAAACATTGTCACGTCCACCTTGTCAACAACAAGTTACTTCTGTATAAACAGATTATCAAACCTGTATGGACATATGGCATTCAACTGTGGGACTGTGCCAAAAAGACCAACATTGACATCATTCAGCGATTTCAGAATAAAGTATTAAGGAATATTGTCAACGCTCCTTGGTACTTCAGAAACAGTGAGCTTCACAGGGATTTGGATATCAAAACTTTTGCCAGGAGTCATGAACAGCGACTACTTCATCACGTCAATGTCGAGGCCATCCGACTTCTCGATAATACGACACTAGTGAGAAGACTCAAGAGGACCAAACCTCTTGAGTTAGTTTAAGTGATAGTGCAAAAACAGAGTAAACTGATATTAGTGTACACGTTAACTTAGTGATAAAATATTATCTAGATTCTAAGAATCACTATTGAGCGATATCTTGGTTTTGTTTTCTTGTCGTAGTGAACTATGCTGGAACAAAATTTCTCGTTGATCAGACATGATCAGATCACAATAGTAATTGAAAATAAAAAAAATGTAAAAAAACGAAAAAAAAAACAAAATATGTAGAAGAAAACAAGAGTGAACTAATATATTGTAGAGACCAGGCTTGGCATCGAAGTCAAGATATTTCCTTTACTGGTGACAAGCATATAAACAAGCAGAGCTGGGCATAAAAGTCTCGGAATTAAACCACTTCATGCAATAATCATTGAAAAACGACTCTAATTTAGCGTTCAAATTTTACCTGCCCACTTGGTATTCATCCGGTCCAACTTAACCTCAAAAAGCTCGCCGACCTTTAGCTGACGAGCCGTCAGAACCACACCGTTATTAAAGTCATCAACAGCATTCGGGCGATGAGCAGTTCTTCCATTGTTGATAACTTGCGCATGTGCGCCACAGTTACCGTGAAAAGTTAGGTGATCGTAGTAGTCTGGCATTGGATGAGGATCTGGTAAGAGAATCTGTTGATCTCTAGTGTTCTTTCGGGTCATAAGGTTTTGTTCTTCGCGCTCATCCCGCTCAACAATTGACACCTAAGGAGATAAACACACAAAATATCGTCCACAGAAATTTACTCCAAAAATTATTATAAGAAGAAATTAGTTCGTTTCTATTACGAAGGATATGGGAAATGAAAATGATTACCCACTAAATATATATATATATATATATATATATATATATATATATATATATATATATATATATATATATATATATATATATATAAAAATGAATATATAAAATGTGAAGAATAAGCGCATAACTCAACAACGCCTGGAACAATTTTGCCAATTCTTTTTCTCAAATGTTCGGTTTTTACTGCGAGAAAAATTTGATTAATTGCGGGAAACCCTAAAAACAGCCCTTTTATTTTTCTCATAAAACAGTTTTCTTACTAAAATTTAGAGTTAATTGAACTTTATTGCTATTCAATAAAGTTCATATTAAATTACAAGCACTCACTGTTGTCTAAGCAATGTGGGTGTGTTCCTAACGTCAAAGAGCCAATTTGCACTTCATTACCGCTGCACAAGGTTCAAATTCAATCATATCTATCAAAACAGTGTGCGTGTGCGCGTTGGAGGATCTAATGTCGAGTTCAGAACTTCAACAAAAGTGAATTCGCGAACCCGACCAAATTGAATAGTCATTAAATGTAAGAGCTAGAGATCATTAGTACTGATTTTCAATTTGGTCAGTTCGCGATATTATTTCTTTCATTTTATTTAATGAAATCATGTAGGCTTTCACGGCCGGTGTCCATTGTGAAACATGGTGATATAATCTTCCGGGCTAATTGGCCGTGGTCAACTGGAACTCCTCCTCTTCCAGATGTTTCCTCTCTAATTGCGAGAGACATCTTCAGTGGCGGCGAGTGCCGGCGTTGTCTACTGGGCGACGACCCATTAGTTGCTCCAGAGTCAAAATTATGGAAATTTTTGAACACAACTGTATTCGGAAAACTATAGCAGGTTAATTTAGCATCTGAACAGGAAGTTATACTTCGAAACACGAGTGAAGCGCATCCTTCAAAACATGAGAAAATTTAAATTTGTGTATCATTATGGATATTAATTTTTTCCAAGTATCGTCCTTATTATTCATTCATTTAAAAAACGCACACTCTAAGGGATTCTAGTAATACTAACGAATAGACGATAATCTGCCGATGGTATCTTCTCATTAAGATACATTTATTCGAGGAACTAGCGACAGAAACTTTCCCAATAAAACCAAAGACATGGTTGAGATACGTAGAAGACACGTTTGCCATAAGTAATGGTGCCATAGTGAAACGGAAAGATTTCTTACATCACATCAACGAATTATATAAAAAATTATTTCACAATGAAGAGAGGGAAGGATTCGGTCTTACTGTTATTGGGTATGTAACTTGCATACGACATCAGGACCATCAGCATTTCAGTCTACAGAAAACAGACATGAACAGGAGAATACTTCTTTTACACCATCTACCACTAAATTGGTATAAAAATGAAATAATAACAACCTTACACAAGAGCATCAATCCACATCATACACAAGAATAAATTAATAGCATCAAAGTTGGTCTTATGCAAAGTGACTACACTATATGATTCATCGGTGGAAGCAAAAAGAAAAAGCTACACAGGCAAAAATAAATAAAAGAAGAGACAGTCGAACCAATGATCACAATATCTTTGAACAAGGGAATATCCGAGAAAATAAGAAGAATCGCATTGCAATACTGTATCCAAATAAGAGCATTAAATCGGAGATGTTCACCAAAAACATAACTGTTGGATCACTGGATAACAGTTATTCTGTAATCACAGAAGACTGTAGCTGGTTCCCTGCAAATGTGGTGATGAATACATTGGGAAAATGAGGCATCCACTAGAAGTCAGACTCAAAAAAAAATTAGGGATAGCTCATATATATATATATATATATATATATATATATATATATATATATATATATATATATATATATATATATATATATATATATATATATATATATATATATATATATAAATACTGAGACTGTTAATCGAAATATCGAAATATTTCAAATAAAACTCTCAGGGAGCTGTCTACACAAATGTTGTCAACGAGAACGAACCCATCACTTTTGAGAGTGAATATTAAGAGCGTTTCGAAAAATTCATCGATCTTGTTGAATGATAATAGAATACAACTGTTTCATCATTATTATGAATCATCTGTCCATATTTAATCTATTAATCAAGAATCGATGACTTTCAAAACGAACATAGGTCCTATACACAATTGAGAGATATTCTACAGAGTGAAATATTCACGTAGGCTCCCTCTATCGGCGAAAGGACGTATAAACTCTCCCTAGCGTTCAAGATTCCTACTCATGACAACAAGAGTGCGAGTGGAAGGCTTTGTAGATATTTCATTCGAACACAACAGAAAATTGTCTGAATTGTGTACGAATAATCCCAATCGCTCCAGATCACGCCCAGGCGGGCAAAAGTGTAGCTAGTTCAAAGATATATACATATATATATATATATATATATATATATATATATATATATATATATATATATATATATATATATATATATATATATATATATATATATATATATATATATATATATATATATATATATATATATATATATATATATATATATAGCGAATCGACGCCATATATATATATATATATATATATATATATATATATATATATATATATATATATATATATATATACAACGAATCGACGCCGTTATGCGCCGTGAACAGAAGTGGCGAAAGCAGAAATTTAAACTGGCTTTTTGCCAAGTGTTGGAGTGACCACTACCAGAGGCGTGATTAACACAGAGCGTCAGGGAACTTACATATAAATACAACATGAGATCACTGTTTGTTAATCAATATTCATTTGAAAACTACCAAGTTAATCAATATTCATTTGAAAAATACCAAAACACCCAACCACCCGAAACGTCGTGTTTTTAGGAACAATTTTTTTCATCATTTTATGAATACCTTTGAAATTTTTTTCAGTCAACATCCATATTCAATTGGTTACTATTTTCGATTCATTACACAATTACTATTTTTTTCTTTTTTTCAGGTTTTCAGTTGTGAGTATTAACAACCAAGTTACCAAGTTACTATTACTTTAAACTGTTTCAGGTTTTTTCAAATGTTTCCGGCTTTCTTGTGAAAGTTTTCAAACAATTTGAAATTTCAAAATTTAACAAACTCACAATATCTACTTTATATTTTATCAATATTGATTTGTTTAACAATTGGCTTTACAATTACAATAATATAAAGCACTGAAATTCCGAACATCATTGAATTTATTACCTTTATTGTCATGCCATAAAGATCTATAACGCCCCATACAACTGGAGGGACTCTGTGAGCTGCAATACCCTGATCAATACCATTAATGAAATAATGAAGATCCCCATTTGGTTTTCGCATCATTCCTACTCTATCTCCTTCACTTAATTCGTCTAGATTATAATCTCCATACTCTCTTCTTGTTCCCTTTCCGTTAGTCAAAATTCCACAACCTGACATCATGATAGTGCCACTTCTAAGATTAGTCATAGTTGCTGGAAATACTAATGTTGATGGATTATGGGTAGTTATTCCCATCTGTAAAGAAAAATTTGTTTATACTATTGCAGAAGGGATTATTCTACCGACTGTTACCGTTTGAGTGAATGTTATGGGAAAGAGAAATATGAACCCCATTACCGGATACCGATAGTTCAATGAACTTTTATTCGAAGCCCAAACAAACACAAAGGAAAACAATAATAGTAGAAAATAAAAATGTTTCTGTGAAAACTAAACTGAAAGTGGTACCCAGGTTGGGATATATACATGTGTATACGTTGCATCTGTCGTCAACATCGCAAGATATTGTAAATGAATTTTTACTCCGAAAATAGATGTGCTAAACTGCAAAAGACTTGAATCAAGGAACTCTGCATATTATGCTTCATTTAAAATGACAGTGCCGTGGAGTCAGATGTATTGTCTTCATGAGCGTGGCCAGACGGGGTGAATGTAAAACGGTTTTTTCAGTTGGAGAAAGGAATTCAGAAAGCCAAATAAGAAACAAAATCAGAGGAAATTAATCAAAAACCGGTGATGACCACTGCGTCAATGTTGGGGTTCTTCATCTTAATGTACAGGGTGTTCATGGAAAGGAAGGTGTCCTTGTCTGGCCAGAAAAATAGTGAGGTTGTTTGGTTTTCGGAACATTGGTTGAAAGAGGAGGAGTGGCGTTCGTCTCATTGGACAAATCGCCCATTTTTTTACTCGTAGTGTAATGGGTAGAGGGAATGTAATGACTTTGTGCCGTGTGCCGCTCTACTGCTAACTTTGTTTACCTTTCAGACGTTAACAGACACTCTGTTGAGTTTCATTGCGAGTTATCTTCCATAAAATTGGTGAGTGTTAATTTGCTTATCATAGCGGTTTATAGATCTCCCAGTGGAAATATGCAGACTTTTCTAGACACTTTTGAAAAACTTTTTAATAGCATTGGTAAATGTGACAGTAGAGCGATAATTTTAGGTGATTTCAACGTACACTTTGAACAAATGGATTACTCATGCCGTATTTTTTGTGATCTCATGTTATCAAAGAGTTTCATTCCAACAGATTTTCAGCCCACGAGTCGACAAAATTGTATAGATAGTGTTTTTGTAAATTTCTCTGCTAGCAATTTTTGTACAACTGTAATTGACTTTGACCTCTAACTCAAAGGGGACTTAATACTTTTCATACGATTCTTACAGACTTTTCTTGGGAGTTTTGCAATGATTGTTCTATTAGCATAAGTGAACGTTTCAAAATGTTCAATGATATAATTATTGATGCTTACCTTTCGTCTTTCCTGTGAGGAAGATAAAGGGAGCACTTAGGAATGGTGGCGTGTGTTTGTTTTCGCAAGAAGTGCGAGACGCACGTAGTTATTTGAACTTAGGTCGGGATATGTACCTCTTTTATGGGACGGATGTTCTTAAGAGTGCATTTTAATTTTAAACAACTTTATAGGCTAAAAATCAAAATCAAGGATTCAAGCCAATGATAAAATAATAAGCCAGTCAAGAGACATCCCCAAAACGATTTGGAATTTAATTAAAAACAAAAGTTCACCTCCCAGGAGTTGCCCCACGAGCTTATCTCCGGATCAGTTCAATGATTATTTCACTTCGATGGCTGCGAGGACAGTTTGTTCTTTGGGAAATCAAATTTTCCCATGATGCAGTCAGCATGATCTCGAGTAACAGAAATCTACCTTTTTCCTTTACTGAGATATCCATGAATAACGTGAAAGATGAAATATTGTCTCTGAAAACCTCTAAAACTGCAGATTTTTATGGAATGTCTTCTTTCTTGATGAACAAAAACATAAATAGTGTGTTTTTATCCGTTGACTAAGCTACAAAAAAATACAGTGGTATATATTTATTAAGAAGGTTATCAGGTAGATTATCCCCCAGTATCCTAAGAGTGGCTTACTTTGCACCAATAGAAGCAAGAATGAGATATGGCATTCTGGCGTGGGGAACATGTGCTTCGCAATGAAGAATTTTTGCTCTCCAGAGGAGAGAAGTAAGAGTTGTCTCATCTCTTCAATATTGTGACGACTGTAGATGTGCTCCCAGAAAATATAGAATTCTTACCTTCGTATGTCTGTATATTTTTGAGGTGCTCAGTTCGCTCATGGTGTCACTGGAAAATGTCGCTCGGGTGCGGATCGTCATCGATATTCCACCCGAGATAGATACTGCCTGAGGCCAAGTTTTTGGAGGCTTACAAAACCTCAGAAAGGGCCTTTTTACTTTTCAATCATATTGGTTAACCAGTTACCAAATCATGTTCGGATCTTGCCACCTCCCCAATTTAGAAGGACTATAAGAACCTTTTTACTTCTATCTTCCATTCGATTTTGACTCGATGGGATCGTCTAGAGGCCATTTGTTATTTGGATTCTGAACACAGCTGTTTGTTTATATTGTGTGTTTCTTGTATTCTAATATAAGTTCATTTTATTATTAGAGAAAATTTTTGTCGTCCAGAAATTGGCATTACGCACAATTTTAGGGATACAGGGACTCATGTCGAACCTATTTCAGGCATAATAACATCCTGACTATATATGGCCTATATATCTATCGACTGCTTATATTTCTCCATAAGCATGATCAGTACTTTGAAGAATGCAAGAACAGAAATAACACCAGACAAATTTCTCCGTATTTATATCAAATTCACTGCTCCGCATTGAGAGAGAAGGGGGCACAATATGCGAGTATAAAACTATCAACAGATTGCCAAAGTCGATTCAAAAGATCGAGAACCACCGACTTTTCAGGAAACCTGTTTACAATTTAATTTTGAAATGTGAACCATATAGTAAAGAAGAGTTTGAATCTTTTTGTAGAATTAATGTAGTAAAGGATCAAACTTCTGGGTGATTTTGTAATTGTTTTGTGAATGAATTTTGATTTTTTCCATATTCATTGTTGCACTTTCAATATTATATATCATTTCACATATATATATATATATATATATATGTATATATATATATATATATATATATATATATATATATATATATATATATATATATATATATATATATATATATATATATATATATATATATATATATATATATGTTTGAACGTAGAGATTCACGGATGGAAAAATATAATGGTATATTGTTCCGGGAATACATCCGTTGGTTTGTTGGTGCCTGTTGGGAACTGGCAGACGTTTCGTCAAGGTCTCACTTGACATTATCAATGCTTCAAATGATGGTTATCGATTACTCGGAGTCTGGTGACTGAAAGAGAGGAAGGAAAGACTCAACAAACCAACGGATGTATTCCCGGAACAATACAGCATATATATATATATATATATATATATATATATATATATATATATATATATATATATATATATATATAAATTTGGACATACCCAGATCAAGGCTGCACACTAGTCATAAACAGACAACTGGCATTATGCTATATAACAAAATACCACGAACATGGAAAACAACATCTGTTGTTTTCAAGAGCACTCAAAAGACAACTGAAAGAATATTTCATACAAAATCCTGTTTAAAGCCTAGAAGAGATTGGCGATTACATTCATATTGATGAGTATATTAAACAACCTTGAATTGTTAATTACTATATAATATATATATATATATATATATATATATATATATATATATATATATATATATATATATATATATATATATATATATATATATATATATATATATATATATATATATATATATATATATATATATATATATATATATATATATATATATATATATATATATATATATATATATATATATATATATATATATATATACATATTTATATATGTGTGAATATGGTATGAAGTTTTTACCTGTCCTATAAATATACTGCTTACCTCTATACTTCCGCTCCATTTATCCACCAGTCTGTCAATACGAATTTCGAACAGCTCTGAATCTCTCAAAGCTCTATGTGTCATTACAACACCATTATTGAACTCATCCAAAGGCCTTCGTCTTTCAGCTGTTCGGTTGCCATTAGATAATTTCACTAAACTTCCGCACCTATCATGGAAACGAAGTCTATCTTGTCTTGGACTCTCTTCTGGGAGACTTAAACTAAGAAAAATGATTAGTTTAATGTATTTAGACTATGTATTAGATTAATGTATTTAATTTGAATTATTGAATTTATTTCATTCAATAAGTCTTCACATTATATTCAACTGTCTTATCATGAAGTGAATAACTGCGGGTATTAACTTGTATATAATGTATATAACTATGGGTATGAGAACAGAGGACTAAGCATTTATCGTCCAGACCTTAATACTAAATTATCTATAAGTAGCTTTCCTTGTTGACTTCTCAATTTGCACTTCAGAGGTAGCAGCAATAATAAGCATTAACTCTTATTGAAGATGAAAATATTGAGGAATTTATTATTTGAGGAACAGGCGTTCTAAGCGCCCTGGAAAGAAAAGGCATTTGGAAAATCCACATAAAAACGACGAAATCATCATGATAACGAAGAACCGCATAAATGAAAGAAAAAAAATTGTTTTTGGATCTCCAGCCAACAAACATTCCAGGGAATGAACAAGCAGATAAGATGGCAAAAATGCTGAATTCAATTTTCTAGTGTCACTATAATGAATCTCTCCCCATATCAAGAAAAAATATGGCAAAACTGGACAAACAATTGGTCAAATATAAGTAAGGCTCAGGGTGAAATTCTTGCTATTATGAGGGGTAAACATAATACTGCATAAACGGAGGGGTAAACCAAATGCATTACCTATTACATTCATTACCTATTGTAGATGGAGGTCAATCAATTGCTTAAATCCTGCACGCCTTTAATAGAATCAAAATTTACAACTTAACACGACCTTTGAATCGAACAATATACATACTCAACTGAAATCAGTGGTGTTGTGCTCGTATGGTTTCAACGTAACAGTGTGATTCAATAAAAAAAAAAGTTCCAGTTTTCAACACATCCTTCATCAATCAATAATTGATAGCATAAAGTGCAGAATTAATCAAAGGCAATGTAAGATCGCAAATCTGTGTTCAAATGTGAAGATTGCAAGAGGTCTATTCATATCGATTGCACTGAACTATCGCTACAGATCGCGTAACCAGGCAGAAAATACGAAGTTTTGGCATCTTAGGTAATACCTGCTCTCGAAATTTCAACAACATCTCAGTTCTCAAAATGATTGTTGACAAGGGAGATATGTGTTGAAATTGTCAATTTATTAATAAATCAAACACATTTTGAAAGAATCATTGTATAATGAAGGTATTGTATACCGAAACAATATATGAAATATATTAGTGCACTATTTTATAAGTTCTCAAAATGATTTGCGGGTTTTGAATTGGTTGTTCAAAATAAAATCATTGAATACAGTGATTTGCTATCAAGTAAATCTGAAGATGATAGATGAAAACAACACAAGTCTAACTACTGTGATCCCGGATTTGAAAATAGAGATAACAGATTGTAACGTTTTAAAATACCTTACACTGGTTAACTAATTATTGGGTCGCAAAAAAGATCGCATCGAATGGAATACTCGTAGTTCAAATGCACTGATAAAAGTAGGGAGTATAGTCCGGTTATAAATTGTATTCATTCCGATATTTTATTTTATCAATATATTCAATTGATAAGACGAATTTTGAATTGTTGAATATAATATCTTATCTATAATATAAAAATGATTCGCAAAATGTGTTGGTAAGCGCATAACTCAACAACGCCTGGACCAATTTTGCCAATTCTTTTTTTTAAATGTTCGTTGAAGTCCAAGGATGGTTTTTACTGCGAATTCAAAAGAAGAATGCGAATAATTGCAGGGAAAACCCTAAAAGCAGCCCTTTTCTTTTTCTAACTAAAATGTAGAGTTAATTTGAACTTTATTGCTATTCAATAAAGTTCATATTGAATTAGAAGCACTCACTGTTATCTAAGCAATGTAAACAGTGTGAGTGTGCGCGTTGGAGGATCTCATTTCGCATTCCAAAACTCAACAAAAGTGATAATATCGCGAATCCGACCAAATTGAATAGTCACAAAATGTAAGAGCTAGAAATCATTAGAATTGATTTTCAATTTGGTCGGCTTCGTGATATTATTTCTTTTGTTTTAGTTTATGATTTGTTTTGTTTTAAAATGCATCAGTTTTCACGTCATTACATCAGTCAACCACAAACGGCGTTACCAAAAGGGTTTTACTATTTTTAATTACTAATTTAATATTCCTATTTGTGCAAAATTATTTAAATATATACTAATATTATGTAAATGAGATGAACACCGAATCTATATATATTAAAATGAATCCCTATTTCCCTTGGTCACGCCATCACGCGTGAACGGGTGGACCGATTTCATTATTTTTTTTTTGTGTTTGTTAATGTAAGGGAAAAAATTTTAAAAATTGCGTGTAAAATTATAAAATTTAAGAATACCTTATTAATAATATAACTGAGAAATAATAATTAATTCTCAAAAAGAGGATGTAAAAAAACTGAATATCTTATCACACATCACGGTTAGTTCAGATCTATCACGACTAATATTACAACTTCAATTTAATAAAAAATTTTGGGAAGTTTGAATAGACTAACATACACGTTACTAATATAGCACGTGGTATATGTGATTATAAAGAAGAATACATAGTTCTTTAATTTACAGTTGAAATTTCGTTTTTGAAAATGCTAGCTATTAGATTACAAACTTAGAGTCGCAAAACTCGCAATTAGTCCAGTCAAAATAGACATTCCAGTTTGCATTAATTCCCAACAAGCTGGATTTCTGTGCAGGCCTTGAATACGTCATTACAAATGATATATCAAAAGTCCCCATCGATCCCGCTTGTGCGTTGTTTTTTTATTCGAGGTCAAAATCACAAATTTGCGTTTTTTGCGTATATCTTTGAAACAACGAGAGTTATCGAAAAATGGTTCGAACAATGTTTGCAGATCGTAAAATTGTCTACAAAAAATATCTCGAAACTTTTTCTCGTACGGTGCACTGTTCTCGAATTATGGCTATTTTAAACATAGAAAACACAAATATGCACTCATACGTGACCAGTATGCATCATCGGGTTAACCATTTATACAAAAAATATTAGAACATAGTTGAATGTGTGAACATTGATATCGAACGTGCAAATGCTACCTACATCATCGATGGATGATACCTGTTACATCGTGTTGTGTGGGATCGAGAGAAGACATTTGAGGATATTTTGGACAAATATCTTCAGTAAGTTCGTAGACACTTTGGTCACAACGTTACTAAAATATTTGTGTATATAATAAAATATACACAAATATAATAATAAATACGTGTGTATAATCTGATTATACACTAATATATCGAGCTAAACAAACATCTTCATCGTCTGATATCGTTTTTGATCGATTAATGACAGTTCCGACAAACCAACATCAGTTTCTTGCTAATACTCACAATAAATCTCGTTTGATTTCGATGTTATGTGAAGAATTTGCAGCTGCCAATAATGTTGTGAAACAAGCTCAAAATGACGCTGACATCCTCATTATTAAAACCGATTCAGTAGCACCAATCAAACTATCGTTGTTGGAGAAGATCTTGATTTGTTAATAATATTAACTGCACGAACAACTAGTGACAAGATCATTTACTTTTTAAAACCTGGGAGAGCTCAAGTTCAAACGAAAATATCTTCTTCACAAAGTTTAACTTCTTATCCAAAATGTCAGCCTCATATATTATTCCTTCATGCGATAACTGGCTGCGATACGACATACGGCAAATGATCTAAATCTTGAAAATTGGGGCTTGAAATTGATGAATAATAGTTTAGAGCCAATCCAGACTTTACTGCCACCTGCTCCAGAAAAATTACTCAATACAATTTTTTGTATTTGAAAAAAAGGCTGCACAAACAACTGCGGGTGCAGAAAAGTTGGATTGTATTGTTCACCGGTATGTAACAATGGTCAAGGCCAATCTTGCACCAACATTGAATGAATCAAATGCAACAGATGAAGATGATGACTGATATATCTCTCTTCTTGGAGCAGTCTACACAAATCGAGCAAGAAGAGGAAGCAGACAGTGAAGAAGAAGAAGACAGTGAAGAGGAAGAAACGAGTGACTATGAAGAATTTGATGATGAATGATGATGTAATTTTCTTGCTGTTAAAATTTTCATTAAATTTAAATAAAAAAAAATTTCATCAATAAAATAGTGTCCCATTAAATTCCCTCGATCGAAATATATTGTGGAGTATTCCTACTGGGGAAACCGTCTAAAGTCACGATATCTCAAAAGCAATGCTTTGTGGAAGAAAAGTGTTGAAATATTTTTTGTAGACAATTTTACGATCTACAAACTTTATTCGAACCATTTTTCGATAACTCTCGTTGTTTCAGAGATATACGCAGAAAACGCAAATTTGTGACATTTGACTTCGAATAAAAAACAACGCACAAGCGGGATCGATGGGGACTTTTGACATATCATTTGTAATGACGTATTCAAGGCCTGCACAGAAATCCAGCTTGTTGGGAATTAATGCAAACTTGAATCATAATTTAGTCTATTTTGACTGGACTAAATGCAGAAAGTCAAAGATATAAAAAGTCAAGTCAAACTGACGAGGGACGCGAAGCTCGGAATGAAGTTGAACGAAATCGATGGAATCGAAATTAACAATATGAAAAGGTTGCGTTTAACTCCTATCGACCTGCATTCAATTATAACGTTGAAATAGATTACAGTTCACAGCAAATCGTTGCTATTGGACCAATGAACGTTGTGTGTCATTATTGCCAGGCAAAGTTTAACTGTTATTGATAAGAAAATACTAGATATCAATGATGCGACAAAATATTGCGCAAAGAGTCAATTCAAATAGACGCTATTGGTACAGCCACCACAACCACTATATTCATTGGTTTCCGGGAATGGACTAAATTCTGATTATTGTTTGACTCATATTCAGCAAATATCTCATATAATTAATGGTGAAATATATGAGACAAGGACTTGCTACGAAATTAGGAACATGCCTAAAAGTTCAACTATAGAACGGACAACTTAATCACTGTCAATACATCAAACGTGTTAATATAGGAATTTTTTGATAATTCGACTGATTTGATAAAGCAGGAAGTATTGCAATCCCTTCGTAAGTGAGTAAGTCCCAGGCTCCACATGGGATAAATATTAAAAACAAGATAGTGTAGCACAAACAGTAGAACATTTCCAGCTTTTTGAAAAATATTCAAAGAAAAATAAATGGGCGTACAAAGTTCGCCGGGTCAGCTAGTATTTTTATAAATTTTGAATGAGCTTGTAAGCACCAAGTATTTCGAATTATTTGATTATTTAATCGATTATTTTTCCTTCGGCAGAATTTATGAAACTAAGATTATATTTTCATTTTTGCTTGAAATCTTAAAATGGTCTCCAATATAAAAATTGTCTTAGAACTTTTCAATATTCTTTCCATTACTTATTTGCTACTTAATTATACAATTTTTCTAATCAATTCAATTTTAGAGAAAGCAACTCAAGCTTTTTTCGTTTCAAAATTTTTCGGTTTGTTGCGTTGATATGAAATTGTGGTTTTTTCTTACACGTTAACCAGTTCCCTTATCTTTTAACTATTTTTTTATTTAAAATGTTAATTTAAAATGTTGAAATTCTAAAATGTTGTAAACAAGATAGAAAGTGCAACAGTTCAGTATGATATATTCAACTGAAATCCTGAGTGGCTCTCTACGAATTAGATTAATCATTTACATCAGATCTGAATTACTGGAAAGTGGAAATAGACATTCTTATCAAGAAGGAAAAAACCTGGCTTTCAAGCTGAGAGAGATCTTCAATCTCGATTTTTTTTATAATTAATTTTTTTCTCTAACAAGAGGTATCTCAGAACCTATCTGCAATATTAAATGAAAATCGACAAACTGAGTTACCAAATAAAAGGAAATTATTAGAAACGAGAGATACTAGTAATTTCAGTATGATAAAACTCCAATATAATTGCAACACCTAAAAGATATATGTGCCGAGCTGGATGGCGGTCAAAATAAGCATAAAAATAATTAATACTAATTATTAAACTATCAAGTATGTGAATGGGCTGCCTAAAATAGTTACATTTCGAGAATAAATCTTCCTCTAACCGCCGTTTTGTTGATTGATATTTTCTGTATACTAACATATGTTCTCTTAATGCTAAATTTAATGAATTTTCGTGTACTGTTGAGTTATTTAAACCTGGTGTGATAATCTCAATTCAAACCTTTATGTATTCTTCTACACTAGACACTTTGGACTCCATTAATAAGTATCAAATTTTTTGTTCCGACAGAAAAGGAAGAGTGGGTAGGGGCGTCTGCGTATAATTAAATGATACCATAATTGAAAACTTTTCTATCTCCATTGTCGACACAACTATTCCTATAATAGATGCTATTTATGTAAAGATTTCCAAATACAGTATGTGTATTATTCATCTTGTCTCCATTTATCGGCCTTCCATTGAAAATAATTCGACTCCTTTGAAACAGCTGAAAAAATATCTTTATTCGAAAACATAGTTATTTTGTGGTGATTTCATCTTTCCGTAAATAACTTGCTCAATTACTCATATTCCTGACGTTAAAAATCTACACAATATCTTCAATTTTTCATAACTCTAATATTACAAAGCTAATAACCGAGCCAACTCGTTTTCGAATTGACAACGAACCCTTTACACTTGATCACCATTTTCACAAATGATGAAGAGCTAGTAGTGCCATCACTCGAAGCTTCCTGTCAGAAAATCTGACCATGCTAATGCTGTGTTGAGTGTGCATATACAATTCACTCTGTTTTCCATATGCAACATTAATAAAAATGCTTTTCGTGGCGTAACTGATTTCACAAAAGTAAAGTTCTCTTTCAATTAAGAACTGGAAAGATGCGTTTGATGGAACTAACTCGAATTGTTCATCGATGTGGGATATCGACAAATATCAAATCATATTCAGTATATAATTCAATGCCTTTCAGAAAACACTTCTAGACAAAAAGTTTATCGCAATAAAAAGAAACCCTGGATCAGTATGCCAAATACAAGCATTCTAAAACCGTTGAGGATTTTTTAGCTCCTACCAACAGTAAATCGCTAGTGGTGGATATAGTAAGAGATTCTTTAAATATATCCGTATATCACTTTCTTCAAAATATTCTATTCCACATTTAAAATAAGAAAATGGTAACATATATTCATCGAATCATGAAACGTCCGAAAGAATGTTATTACATATCTCGAAGGTTTTCTTTTCGGAACCTCTGGATAACCTACCTCTTTTGATTGAACTCGTACTCAAGCCTCGCTCAGCGATATCTCTTTCTCTTTTTGAACAACTTTTTGAACAAATTCAAATTGCCGCTCTTCTAT
The DNA here is from genome assembly GCA_030704895.1 of Henosepilachna vigintioctopunctata. NCBI lineage: Eukaryota > Metazoa > Arthropoda > Insecta > Coleoptera > Coccinellidae > Henosepilachna > Henosepilachna vigintioctopunctata. The sequence continues at coordinate 73,443 of JARQZJ010000077.1, forward strand.
TTTGCATATGATAGTGATCTTCAGTACTGCATCTCATGTTTAATATCATCTTACTCCGCCGACATAAAAATATTTCCAGATTACCAGAACCTCCAAGAAGGCCTCAACAATAGTCAGCAATGGTGTACAGGCTGCCTCATACCGTTAAACATTGACAAGTGTGTTGTTCTTTACGTCGGCATAAATATTTCTAGTTTTTCGCATTACTTGAACGAGCAATTGTTGAAAACCGTCTCCATATAAACTGTCTCCAATTAACTTAGGTGTAAACCTTAATTTAACTTTGAAGTGGAGTGAACATATAGCTGCAATATTCAAACGGTTCAATACGAAGTTATTCCTTCTACAAATAGTGTTCTCGATGTCGCCATTCAACACCTATTGCAGATTTTTCAAAAGTTTTATCGAACGATTTTGGAATACGCCGGTCCAGTATGCTGTCCAACCTTAGTTAGTCCAACCTTTCGCAAGCAAGATATGCTAGAAAAAATTCAACGCGTGCTTCTACACTCTCATTTGGTCGTACAAGGATCTGTCATAAAGAACGATTGGCGATTGCAAATTTGAACATATTTCAGAAACGTAGTCTACCAGCGGGCCTGATAATATCATTTAGGCTCCTGAAATGTAACTAGGGTGACTTTCGGACAATGTTTAAACTCAACTCAACTCAAACATCTGACTGCGTGGTCATACTCTCAAGCTAAGGAAGGAAATTTTTCATTCGAATACCAGACAGCAATCTCTAAGAAACATAATGTATGATGTATGGAACAGTCTTCCTGCATCTACAATCGATTCAGTGACTTATAGCCAGTCACTATAGATTCAGTGATTAGTATCGCCGAATCTTTAAGTTTTCATTACAATCTTTATAATTTCATTTTAATTTAGTTCATTTTACCAGTAGTACCAGTATTTTACTTATTATCAGTATAATTCATTTTTGCTGTTTTGTAATGCACATTCTCGCAGTTTTTTCAAGGATGCTCCTTATAACTTAGGTTTCATTTTGTCTTTTTTTGGAATAGGTAATATCAGTAATTTTTTTCATGTTTCTGCACGGTAATTATAGGATCTCTGTATTCTGCCCATTATTAAATAAACAATAATAGAAACAATACATTGTTTACTCATTCGGAATAGTAAAGTGAAGCATAATTGATTTTGACAATGTGCAATCAAAGCACAGAACACTGCTAACAAAGTTTAAACACTACTAACAAATTGACGACAAAGAACCGTCGAACTACTATCAGATGGTAACAAGCAGAATGTTGCCCGAAATTGAGGGCCCACTCCTATTCATCTAAGGCCAAGTTGTTCATCCCGTAATTATCTGAAATACGTAGTCAAAGATCCAACAATGAGGGACGATAAATGCCGATACGGATGTCAAATATCAGAGACAATGCAGAACATAACAGGGAGCGACAAATATTTGCACCCACGGAATATAAAGAGAGACATGGTGCCATAGCAAAGATTGTGCAAAAAGAACTGGTATTAAAATTAAACCTTTTACAGGAGGAGAACGTGTCTTTTTACAACTATATTGCAGAGTCAATTTTGGAGAATAACCTGTTCAAACTCTACTGGGACCGCACTATCTTGACTGATAAAACAGTTCCTCACAATAGGCCTGATCTTCTCCTAGTTGATAAAAAAGGCCACGGAAACTGCATTTATCGAGAGGACATTCCAAATGCTAACAACCTAATTGAGAAGAATGCCAATAAAATCTCTAAATATCAAGAACTTCAAGTACAACGGTTCCCATCATCTTAGACTCCAATGGAATTAACACAAAAAAATCTTCTGTTACACACAAGAGAACTAGGACTCGGCAAACATCTCTATAAAGAATTACAGAAATCGCTGCTGCTTGCTACAGCAAGAACTGTCAGGCAGTTTCTGGAAATCAACATCACGAAGGTCACCGATATGGGGTGACCGCCACGGGCTGGATAATTTGGAAGGGCATTCACAGAGGTTAATCCCTCTGACATATAATATCTACGATGAATTAAAGGTCCTCTGTCAGAGAATGTAAGAGCATTAAGACTTGATATCAGGACAATAACTGTCAATGAGGAAAATAAGGATGCCTCAAATATTTCAGTGTAAAAATAATGACAACTGCCACAAATTATACGACTATCTTTCAAAACTTAAAATTTCATCGTCCATAAGTTACCTCAATGTTTCCTGCATACACCCGACTGTAACAATAAAAATCTTTGCAACTTTCTTTCATACTCTCAAATTTGGCTTTAGCGTGCTCTTATAGAGACCTTAGGGCAATAATAAATTACTTGAGTTAATAATAATTCAACCCATGTTTTTCTCCATTAATCCTCACCTCATCTATTTTCATATATATCCTCACCTTCACGGCTAAAAATCCATAAACTGAGAAATTAACCAACAATTAAAACCACATGGAAATATCTGAATAACTCAACATATGAGAAGTATTAAAACAACAGGATTTGTATCGAACCCTCGAAATATGCTTGTAACGGTGGAAGAACACGCGAGCGCGAAATATGAGATAAACAAGTAAACATCGCGCAGATCCCTACCGGACCACCGTACGAAGAGAAGCAGTAGCGAGAGTAGGGACCGATGATTATAAAATCAGGTGCACGACGCTTAGAACTCCTGTTCACTGAAGATGTTGGCTTCAGAGAACTCTTCCCTGGAGACTGAGTGTTGACCAGTTTCCTCTACCCTTCCTTCCTCGTTCTCCCGGAGGTGCTGACTCCGGAGGGCTTCTCCGTGGACCGAGTGTTCATCGGTTCACTTCCTTTCCTAGTTCTCTCGGAGGTGTTCACTCGGAGTGTTCATTTTCTTGTCCCTGGCCTGTCTCTCGGAGGTGTTGATTCCGAAGAGCGTCCCCGTGGGCCGAGTGTTGATCGGCTCACATCCTCGTCCCTGACCCGTCTCTCGGAGGTGTTGACTCCGAAGAGCTTCCTCGGAGTTTTGATCTGCTCGCTTCCTTGTCCCTCACCCGTCTGTTCGGACGTGTTGACTCCGGGCGACGTCAATTTCTTTGCAGGTCGTGTTTCGACCACGTAGGCAGTTCGACGAAGAAGGGAGGGACGCGTTCGAACAGTCAGAAGGTGAGAGCATATGTGAATCGTAACGTCTAGGCACCGTAGTTATTCACGGAAGACCTCGTTAGTAGGATACATTTTTGGATGAATTATTATTTTGTTTACATATTTGAATTGTAAATAATAAAGAATATTTTTATTTTTGGATTATCCTTGTGTTTTACTGACTAATCTGAGTCGACGAGAAAAGTCCATTACATGCTTTACTGGAGACACATCTTCAAGGCAAAAATCCTAGCAGTTGGCCTAATAGTTGGAAGGTGACATTAAAGATTAAATTTTCAACAAGGGTAATTCAAGGATTGATGATGCTGTTGTAAAATGCATTCTGGCCCAGTGGTGCTGTTTTTTTGAGATTTAAAAACTTTATTAGGGACAGACATTTTTCAAAGAATAGGATCCAACCTATAACGAATTCATAAATTGTGCATTTGAAATAATGACGATTAAAAAATCACAGAAGAAAAACAAAAATAATAATAATACTAAGGGCTTTATTCACTTTTATACACAACTTGTGTTACAACAGTAGAGGCGAAGTTCAATATAGCTATTCTTACTCAACCTCTTAAAACAAAAAAAAGAGAAAAAAATAATCTATAATATAAAAATAAATCGCAAAATGTGTTTGTAAGCGCATAACTCAACAACTCCTGGAACAATTTTACCAATTTTTTTTTTCAATTTGTTGAAGTCCAAGGATGGTTTTTACGACGAGAAAAATTCGAATAATTGCCGGGAAAATCCTAAAAGCAGCCCATTTCCTTTTCCCATAAAAACGATTTCTATCTAAAATCTAGAGTCAACGGCTGGACCGATGTCACTATTTTTTTTTGTTGTGCTTATTATTGTGAGGGAAACAATTTGAAAAATTGCGTATAAAATCAAAAAATTCCAGAACACTTAATTCTTAGAACACAGAGAAGTATGAAATAATTATTAATTCTCAAAAAGAGGATTTAAAATACTGAATATCTTATCACACATCACGGTTAGTTCAGAGCTATCGCGACTAATACTATTATTAGTAATTAATAATAATAAAATTTTGGTAAGTTTGAATAGATTCACATAGCTATGTTATGCGTTACTAACAGAGCACATGGTATATTTGATTATAAAGAAGAATACATAGTTTTCTTCAATTTACAGTTGAAATTTCGTTTTAAAAAATGATAGCTGAGAAATAACTGATAGATGTACGAAATTAAGTCGCAGAACAGCAAGTTAAATAGTAATAAGCATGCAGGAAGTTGAAGATATAAAAAAGCAAGTAAAACTGACGAGCAACGTGAAGCTTGGAATGAAGTTGAACGAAATCGATGGAATCGAAATTAACAATATGAAAAGGTTGCTTTCAACTGCTATCGACCTGCAATCAATGATAATGTTGAAATGGATTACAGTTCACAGCAAATCTTTGCTATTGGACCAATGAACGTTATGTGTCAGTATTGCAAGATAAAGTTTAATTGTTATTGATAAGAAAATACTACCAATGTTGCGATAAAATATTGCGCGAAGAGTCAATTCAAATAGACGCTATTGGTACAGCCACCAGAAGCACTATATTCATTGGTTTCCGGGAATGGACTAAATTCTGATTATTTTTTGACATATATTCAGCAAATATCTGATATAATTAACGATGAGATATATGGGACAAGTAATTGATACGAAATTAGAAACATGCCGTTCAACTATATCATTCAATACATCAAACGTATTAATATAGGAATTTTTTAATAATTCGACTGATTTGAAATAACAGGAAGTATTACAGACCCTTTGTAATTAAGTCCCTGGCTCCACAAGGGATAAATATTAACAACAAGATAGTGTAGCACAAATAACTAGTAGAACATGTCTTTCCGGCTTTTTGAAAAATATTCAGAGAAAAATAAATGGGCGCACAAGGTTCGCCGGGTCAGCTAGTAATCATAATAAAAATAACAGTAATAATAGAATACCGAAATATATATATATATATATATATATATATATATATATATATATAAAGTAAACATTATTTAACAAAATTAATATGACCTTTGTCAAATTAATAACCTTGTATAATGAAAAAATGAGGGAAAAAACAAAACAAAAGGAGTTGCAAAGTCTGTTAAATGAAGTCTGTTAAATTAATTCATTCAGTTTTACTGGGCAGATAAGAGCTGGTATTTGACCTTTTTTCTAAATCCGAACAGAGAAAGATCTTTTGTCACTATCTAATGTATTATAAATTGAGGTCGCATTATATGTGAAAGATCTTTCAAAAATATTTAGGCGAAACCGAGGTAAATGAAGGGTATCAACATGTCTAATGTTAACCGAATGTGCATGTCGTTTTATTTAATTCCGACAGCTACGGGAACACGCAGTGTAAGCAATGTGGTGGATTCACGGCATCGGAGGAAAAATGCTTTCCACTATCAAAAAGAAAGGTCCTATACTGCCCACCGTGCAGAACAGAAATGGCCAACATTAACACAACATTGATAAAAAATACCAGAAAGCTAAAACAGGAACTTAATACCCTCCAAGAAAAGCTCAATAAGTTAAAACAATTATTGTCAGAAAACGAATAAATACATAAAAAAGATCTAGATAGCTTACAAACTAAGCATAAAAAAATCACGGAATCTTGAATGCAAAAACAATCAATAATGCAAAACAGATAAATGAAATTATACAAAGCGCTAAAGAAAACAAACACCTACATATTACAAATGATAATGAGATCAAACAATCTCATCTTGATAGAGTTTCTAAACAAGCTGACTTAGGAACAACTGAACAATTAAAAAATGTATTTGAAAGTTTACACAACAGACTTTAATCGCAACTTGATAAAAAGATACAAAAGCTCACTGTCAATATGAACAAAGAGTTAGCAAAACTAAAGCAAGATGTAGAATATGTATTGAAACCTGTAATAATGAAAGAATCTATAAATAAAAGCGGAGAAATCTCAACAACAAATTCTGTTAAAGAAAAAATAAAAGGGGTATAAAAAAATGTTTTCAGAGTACATTAGTAGATTGGATCCTGAAAGCACCAAATAATCAGTTAGAAAACATCTGATAGAAAATGATATTAAACAGCATGAAGTTCAACTTGGATATTCCAAATACCCGGACATATATAAATCATACATAATAATAGTTCCTGCAAATATATTAGATAAAATTAAATTACCAGAGCTATGGCCAGAAGGAACCAGCCTCAGTAATTTTTTATACAACCTAGCAAAGTCCAAAGAAAAATTGAAATCAATGGTGCAAAAATGTCATCAATAATTCACTAAAATTTACCATCACTCGGAAATTGTGTGAATGAATTAAATCAAATGATGATTGAAGAAAAAGATAGCATTTGATTATGTCTAAGTGAAGATTGGAAATGCAGCATCATTTCATTTTTACAGCAAAATTCAACATGATTTCATCACACTAAGAAAAAAATCACGTGGGCACTGCAATATACTGTAAAAAAAATGTGAGTGTTAATGAACGACCAGATATAACTAAAATGTTGAAAAGGGAAGTGTTTGAGTGTTCTGCAGTGGAATTGCTTTCTGGTAGAATAAAAATCAATATAATTTGTATCTACAATAATGGCTCGAATATAAACAAATTTCTAAGGTATTTAGAAAAAATTATGAGAATCATAGAAAAAGAAAAATGCAAAATATGTATAGCTGGGGATTTTAATATAAATATAAGGGCTAATTCCATTGCCAAGCGAAATTTTTTGTCAACCTTGCAATCTTACAACATAAAACCATCTACTTTTGAATAAACTAGAATAACATCTAGTTCAACAAGCTCCATAGACAATATTCTAACCAACATCGCGAATTTTGATCCCGAAATTATAAATTACAAATTATCTGATCATCTAGGACAAAAACTTAAAATCAATATCAATTTTGACAGTAAAAAATTTATTGAGAAAAGGTTTTTCAATATGGAAAATAAAATGAAATTTCTAAACAAGATAGAACAAGATTGGCAATTAATCTATGAAGTTGTTAACAAACGATTTAACATATTTAAAACTATATTTAATGAAAGCTTTCCTTTGGTATGTTTAAGAAAAAATAAATTACAACTTATATGAAATAAAGTGATGTAAAATTAGATTAGATATTCTTTACACTTTGAAAAATCATAATGATAGATATGTTACTGATTACAATATTGTAAAGAGCGAATACAACCAGCTTTTAATTTATTTTAGAAAGAAATTATATAGCAGTAAAATAAACTCGTCTGATAATATAAGGAAGGCGGTATGGAATGTGGTTAGGGATGTAAAAGGCCAAGAAAAAAAATTTAAGAATCGAATACCTGGAAATCTAAAAGAAATAGCAAGCAAAACAAGGTTTTTCGCAAACAGAGCTAGAAACTTAATTAAAAATCAGAAACATGTTGATTTTTGTTGCACTCACATTAAAAAATACTCAGAATCAATAACTAAACTAGAAATTGTTGATATAGTACGAAAAATTTAAAAAAAGATCAGTAGTGGAACCGATGAGATCCCAGCAACATTTCTAAAATTTTGCATTTTGGAAATTCTTGAACCACTTGTTTTTATCGTTAACGACTCGCTCATGAATGGTGTTTTCCATGAATTGCTTTAACACAATTAAACCTATTACAAGAGGGGCGACCCTACCTTTATGGGAAACTATAAACCGATTACTCTGTTATCATCTTTCTCCAAAATTTTTGAAGCCACAATGGCAAATAGAATAATAGATTTTTTCTTAAAACATAATCTTTTTAACATGGGTAGGGGAGACTGGGTCACAGTGAATCGCGGGTCACTGTGGATAATGTACAATAACACAGTATGTGTTTCACTCACGCACACATAGAAACATGTATTTGCCTCTCGTCTATACCTGTTTGCGTCGCACTAGTCGTCGATGCGGTATCGAAGCGGGAACACGCGCTCCTTACCTATTTTTTTACGAAATTTTTAAATTTGTTCAATTTCTAATTGAATAAGAAATGTAGATGTTTTTGCTATGTCGTACACTTGTCATATCTTAGATCCGTTGTAATACATATTGATTTGACCTCAAGATAGATAGTTTTTTTTTTGGTTTATATTCTTTTTCGTTAACGGTCAATGGGTCACAGTTAATCGTTTTGTATTGGGTCACAGTGAACTGTTGATCCATTGTAACCCATCAAGATCAAGAGCCCCTAAGATTTATTTGTACTTTATGTTTTAGGCAAAAATGCCCCGCAATCGAGTAAGAAAGACTAGTATCGGACTTCATACTGCAGAACAGATGAGTAACGCTCTGAAACTTATTTCAGATGGTCAAAAAATAAGAGCCGTTGCAAGGTCGACTGATATTTCATTTTCTTGCTCAATCAAACCCCCTACAATTCCGGATCCGACTGCAACTGCATCTGGTAGCTCCTCAATAAATTTCAAAAAAGCATTCTTAAGTCCCTTCCAATTTCGAGGGCTACCTAAAGCTAGTCCGCGTAAAAGTGGAAGAGCTCCAAGACGAAGAGGGAAATGATTGCAACTGACACACCAAATAAAAATGAAATACAAATGAGAAAAGAAAAGAAGCGAAAACAGAGAAAGACTCTTGCAAAGACAAAGAAAAGAAGAGTTTTACTAGACAGTTCCAGTGGAAATGAAGATGATATAAGTGTTTATTCGGTAGAAGAATCAATATTGGAAGATGAAGAAGATGATTATGCAGTGGTGGATCCTGACTGCATGCCTGCACTTTAAAGTTTGCCCAAAGAAGGTGATTTTATTATTGTTAAATTCCAAGTTAAAGGGAAAGGAATTTATTACATAGCCAAAGTTATAGGAGAAATGGAAAATGAGATTGAAGTGAGTTTTCTTAGAAGATCTAACACAATAACAAATTAATTTTTCACTGCTAATCGTGCCAGATATTGCCACCGTTGGCTTACATGACATCAAGATGATTTTACCAAAACCGAAATGTTCTGGTAACACAAAGAGAAAACAGTGGATGTATTACTTTGACCCAGATTTTTCAAAAATTGATTTACGTTAATTGTATGTTTGTTCTCGGGTTATTACAGTTTAAAAAACGATTTTATTTTTAATTGTTGGATCTAAGAAAAGCTATTTTTATGTTCATCAAAATGTGATTGATATTCCATAGGAATATTTTGACATGAAATACTATCTAGTAGTACAAAAAGAAAAAAGTACTTATATGTTTTGTTTTCAATTATTTTTTGTGAAGCGAATTTATGTTGAGTTTATGTTTTTTTGAGTTTAGTCACGTATTACTGTTGAAAGAACCAGTTTGTATTTGTTAATTTTAGGACTAGGAGAACCTATATTTATGTTCATTAAAAAGCGATTGTTAATTTCTCATAAGATTATTTTGACATAAAAGACTAGTTTCTAGTAGTACAAATAAAAATATTATAATATCAACATTGCTGTTTTTAAATCTTTTTTGCAATTGATCCTCTGTGCCCCAGTCGATTCACTGTCACCCGTGCAGTGATCCAAAGTGACACGCTAACGGGTCACAATGGATCATTACTCATTTTTTTTAAAAGTGCCTATAAAAAAAATGATTCACTGTTACCCAATCTCCCCTACTTGAAAAACAAATCTATTTCTACGGCAGTTCACAACTCACTGAAGAGATATTGTTGGGCTTTGAAAACAGGGTGTATATAATAGGCACTTTTATGGATCTCTCCAAAGCATATGAAGTAATATGATCATAATCTTTTATTTGAGAAAAGCGAAAGATACGTCATTAGGGGCTTTTCATTGGATTGGATCCAGTCCTTCCTGGATGGGAGAACTCAACGAGTTGTGTTGGATGGAAATGGGACTTCGAATCTGATAGAAATAGATATGGGAATACCACAAGGTAGTGTGTTAGGACCACTGTTGTTCACAGTCTATGTAAATGATACCGAATCGGCAGTACCATTTGGATCACAAGTAAGTTTTGCTGATGACACAAATTTGCTCATAAGAACAAAAAATCTTCATCGTCTTTTGAGTGATCATGAGGATAGCATGAAGACATTTATGAATTGGTTCTTAATGAACAAACTAGTTCTTAATACTGAAAAAAGTGATATTTTGTTATTTAAACCACTGAGATCTAATATGACGACACCAACAGGAATATTTATGAATGAAATAATAATTGAGACTTTTGATAACAGTTTGCATCTTCAGCGGTCTCCAACCTGGGAGGCGCGCCCCCTGGAGAGGCGCCAGCAATTGCCAGGGGAGGCGCCAAAAATTTCAAATAAAAACTTATACCATAATATGTACAAATAAATGTAACTTAATATTGTAACATAAATAAATAGGCGGGAGTCGTAATAATACGATTGCGCAATCATGCTCAATCCATGCGCCACTTCACATTTTTATTCAGTACGTTTCAAGATCCCCCGCTATTAATGTCTTAACTGTCATTAAGTGTCAACTAGAAATAATATTTTTGTTATTTATCATCTTGACGTGATTTCTTTGTGAAATTAATTGTAAGTATATCTTAATGAAATCGAAATTGTATTTAGCATCAGTAATTTATATCAAATAATTTTTTTTAGAACAATGGATAAATTTAAATTAGTAACAAGAGAAAAGCCAACAGTAGTGAGGATACTGATGTTGAAGCAAGTGCAAATAAAAACAAAAAAGATCAAAGAGATAGAGCTTCCAAGAAAAGACAATATAATTCTTCGTATTTATCATTAGGTTTCACTAGTGTTATTAGAGGTGACTTAGAAAATCCAAAGTGTTTGTTGTGTTCCAAAGTTTTAGCTTCAGATAGTATGAGACCAGCCAAATTAAAACGACATCAGGAAATTCTACATTTTGAATACGTAGATAAGTCCATAGAATTTTACCAAAGAAAATTGGACGAGTTCAATAATCAGAGGCAAACGTTCAAAAAAATACTTTCTGTTCCACCAAATGTATTATTGGCTTCGTACAAAGTTTCTTTCCAAATTGCAAAATGTAAGAAAACACATCACATAGGAGAAAATTTAATTTTACCAGCCGCTATTGATATAGTTCGAATAATGTTTAGCGAATCATATGCAAAGCAGTTGGAAAAAATTCCACTCTCTGATAACACAGTCGGAAGAAGAATTAATGACATATCTGAAGATCTTTGCCATCGATTAGTTTCTCAACTGCGTACTACAAAATTCGCAATTCAAGTTGATGAAGCAACTGATATAACTAAAGATGCCCATTTAATTGCTTATGTTCGATATATTGCTGAAAATAATATATTAGAAGATATCTTATTTTGCAAACCAATTCCTGGAAGAGCCACATCCATTGAAATTTTTAATATAATTGACAGTTTTTTAAAGAAAACAATCTCACGTGGAATAATTGTATTGGATTAGGCACTGACAGAGCTCACTCAATGTCCGGACACAAAGTAGGTATCCAAGCATTAATTAAGAAGAAAACACCAAATGTTATTTGGACACACTACATGCTTCACAGAGCAGCTCTAGTGGCAAAAAATATGAGTGAGCAACTTAATGACATTGGAATAATAAATAATAGCATTGGAATAATAAATTTTGTAATAATTTAGATACATAGACATATATTTGCACATGTAAAATATTAGTAACCTTTTAAAAAGAATATTAATAAAAGAAAACATATAATTACATCCCATCAAAAGATAGTTATGATACACATAACAAGTATTCACTTTTAGCTCACCTGATGTTCATATCCATTCTTATATCCAGACTATTGCTACTACTGAGACTAAGTTCACTTAGGTCACCTCCCAAAGTAACATTTAAAATATCATTGTCTATAGCCAACACTGAACTTCCACTGAGGCAATCATCGTTATTGTGTTCTCTCAAAATTGGGCTTGTAATAGTAACTTGAACACATTTTCCATACAAATCCACAACTCCATAAACAGTATAAGGTATACCCTCAACGGCCACACCTTGAGATTCTCCATTTATATAGAAAATAAGATCTCCCTAAAATGATTATTTTTTTATTTTATATTAAAAAATATAGAATAATTCTCTCACCTCAGAAGTTTTCATGAGACCAACCCTATCTTCTTGATTTAATTTAACTAAATCAGTTCCATATCTTTCCATCACACATTCCCCGTTATGATATACAGACGTTGATGACATGATCTGCAAATTATAATTATTTTCAAAATTTATTCACCAAATGTCTTTCATTTACCCATGATCCTCTCTGAATTTTGGAGGCACATGATGGAAATTCAAAATTGAGTGGTTCGCATTCTATAATTCCAATTTCTAAACCACCCGACCAAGAATTCACCTAAAAAATAGCTTATCATAGAAAATCCAATTATCAATCATCGCAAACCTTTCTGTCTATTTTAATTTCAAATAAAACATCATTTTGTAGCGGTTCTGCTGTAATAACTAGTCCATGATCAAAATCACTGTCATTTCTTTCAGCTGTACAGTTTTCATTTGATAGAGTGATTCTTTCCCCGCATCTATAATGGAAATAAGCCATTTAAATATTTTAAAATAATTATATTATCATGAATATCATTGATTATTTATTTTTTGTTTTCATTGTCAGAGATTTTTGACAACATATTGAAATCCTAATTCCGAACTATTAATAAGAATCTTTTGAACTACTATTTTTGTAGAAGTAAACTACAAATACTAATTAACTCAAGTCAGAAAAACTTGATGAAAGAGTCAACCACGAAAATAAATAGTTATACTATATAGTTATAAATATATATATATATATATATATTTTTTTTTTCAGTGTTTAATTGGGATTGAAGTCTGGACAGGAAAATCAGTTACCTCTTTAGTATTTTCCAAGCTTTCCAAAATGTTTATTTTCTTTTTCAGGGCTAAAATAGTACAATATTAACAATTTATATAACAAGGCTCTATCGAAAATTTTTCTTACAATTACTGCAATCTCAATTAAACACTGAAAATACATATCTACAGTCGTGAATCATATATATAAATATATATATATATATATATATATATATATATATATATATATATATATATATATATATATATATATATATATATATATATATATATATATATAGTTATAAAAATATAGTTATTAAAAATTCATATTATTCTTTCAGAACTTATTTCAGAGTTCGCATCAGAATATTAAACATTTGCTATAATGAAACAATATATAGAATTTTCTGATATATTAACAACAATATGCATGAAGGGCGTTTCGAAGTACTACCTACTTCTTTTTCAAATGCTGAACTAACAACAGATGTAATTTTACAAATACAATACTTATTCACTCTTTTTGATTGCAGTCTTCTTCTTAGTTAATACTTGTGCAGCCTTTGAGAAAAGTCTTTCTGATGGAACTGAACTCTCCAGCATAGTTAAATATTTAAATGCTATCTTGAGGGTTTTCATTGAATCTGCTGACTGGAGACCTCAAATAGAGCGATAACTCATCTGAAAGACCTTCATCAGTTTTATTTGTTTCCCAATTTCGCTGGACCAGTTTATGAGTCAGTCCAGAGATTATAGTCCGATTTCAGACTAATTTTGTCGGAATTGTCAGATTCCGACATTATATCCAATTCTTCCTGCTGATTTTTTTTATCATTTCTTTAATTTTATTCACCACATTTGTGCAGGCCAACGGATCCTCAAAATGACGTTTTTTGAACCTTGCATCTAACATCCTAGCAATAGCTAATGATGAATCTTGTTCAATGGCCCCCATTCTTCTGTTAATCTCGCAAAGATTTCGTTTATAACTCCTTGATTTAAGGTTCTTCATTTACAAGATTTTTTAGTTTTGATATCATGAAATGTATTAAGGGACTGACTTTGCCACCAGAGTAATGAGTATCGGCAGATATTTCCTTAGTTGCTGCTTCCAGTGGGCATAATATGTTAAGAAGCGATGTTATTATTGTCAACTCTTATTGTTGTTCGATAGGCGATAATCGGATGAAATATATCGATATTACATATCGATACTAGATGATTCGATATATCGATTTGAAGCAATATGTCGCATAGATATATCGATATATGCACGATAATATCGTGCACTCATTGGGCACTACTGCACTCCTAATTTACACCAAGTCACCAAACCAAATATATTTGCTAGGCGGCAAGGAGGTGTTATTGTTAAGATATTTTTGTTAGTACTGAAAAATGTGTAAATGATGATTTAATGATTTTATTTTCTGATATTCTGTTAATTGAAAAATGAGGGAAACTTTTGTATTACCAAAATTAGACAATCTTAGGTATATTTAACTTTTTTAATTTAACTATTAACCAATAGTCTCTATTACTTAATAATTAGATAACTTTTAGGGATGTCACAAATTGTTCTAATGATAAAGTTGTTGTTATCGCAATAATTGGAAAATCAGCCTTCAATGTTCATGGGTTGAAAGTCAGGGTTTTGGGACAAGTGTTCTCCTCAGGAATTCGGAGAAACACTTTTGAGACAGAGGTATAGTCATACTACTATATTACTACTACTTATAGTAGTAATGTAGTATACTACTCTTATACTATATTATTAGATTACTACTCTTAGGCATATCACTGTTATCTACTTACATTTTAATTTTTCTAGCATTCTATTGAGGGTTACTATGATGAGGAAACACAAATTGTTTATTTACATGCGCATACTCTGCTTGACACTGACTGCTTAATGAAGCACTATGAATCATTATGTGAAAGATTGAAAAATGAAGATGTAGATTTTCTCACTGTGAATGATGAAATTAGGAATAGTTTTGCAAAAGTGATGTTATTTTTGTTATACGTTAGTCATATTGTTATTTTGTCACATCCTGGATCCACTTTAGATACTAATTACATTCAATACTTTAAAGCCTTAACTTCATTAGGGTGAGAATTGATAATTGAAGTTTGATAACTATTTATTAAAATTTATGTTTTATAGGCAAAAATTGAGTGGTAAAGCATCTAAATATTTGGAAAAAGTTGATAATATAAGCCAGGATTGGTTGAACAATGGTAGACCCTGTGTGCCTAGACTAATATTCTATTTTGAGAGGTGCCCTAAAGGTGTGACTAACATCAAAAAGCTAGAACATAATATGGAAGATAGAATTTATCATATTTTAAAAAAAACTCGAATATTAACTGCACCTAAGTATGTTCATGTTAAAAGTATGATTAATCATTAGTGTAAGAAATGTAAGGTGTAGTATTGAATAAGCTCTAAAGCATCCTTTCCCAAAGTGGGAGATAACGCCCCCTTGTGGGCGCTGCAGGCTTTAGAGGGGGGCGGTAAGAGTCCCAGACAAAATGGGCGCGTTGTGTAGAGGCTTGGGGGCGATTTGTAATTTCATCTAGCTAGGAAGACTTTTAGACACCGACTGAGCTCTCGACTACAACTAAGTTTATTAGTTAGTTATTAGTTAAGTCTATTAGTTAACTATCAACTAATATTAATTAAGAGATTGTTCAAATTCGGTTCGATATTTCTCTCCGCGTAGTTCATGTATAAGTCCTGTATTATTCAATAAATAAAAGAAAAATCAAATCAATCGGTTGCTCCATTTTGAAATGAAAGTAGACACAAACGTACAAATAAAAGGCAATAGATACACTTTCGCATTTAAATAGTTATTAGTATTCCTAGATAGCTAATTTAGATTCATCCTTCATTTAGTTTTCATATCAGAATCAATTATGTTTGTTTTATTTTAAATAAAAGATACTTTGTCTGAATAATATAAAGTTGCGTTTCAATAATCATTCTCGTTCAGAATAACTATTTCATCTTTGCTAACATAGCTCACGATAATTAATTGATTTAATTTGAAGTTATAGTAGTTTTAGATTAGGTGGAAAAATGGGGGCGCTAAAAAATTTATTCTCAAATTGGGCAGTAGACAAAATAAAGGGATATCGGTTTCTGTTTTTTACTTTTGGTGGTATGGAAGACGGATATGGAGCATAACAACATTATTGTGGAGCATAACAGATTATGTGGTTGGCACACAACCATTGGTAATAATTGTAAGCCAACCAATCATTGGGTACTTGGATACCCCTAAAACATTTATATGATTGATGTGTATTTACTGTACATAGTTGTGAAGGACATTGAAACTTGTTCATACAAGTAATTGCCAGTGGCATTTTGATATTTAATCACAGATTATATACATTATGATCATATCAATAGTAAAGTTTTTTATCTGCCTGAGAAAGTATATTTCACAAAAACTTGTTCATTTGAACGAATCAGATCTTGATTTAAATTTTTTTAAATGGCATTGAGAATTTTAATTGCATATATAATAATATGAATATATAGTATATATATATATATATATATATAATATATATATATATATATATATATATATATATATATATATATAAATAATGAATACATAAACCTAAATTTATTTTGGTTTCATGTTAAAATTGAAGCTATCAAGTCAAATACCCAAAATGTCTGAATCTTTGTCATGATAATAAATTGATGTAAGTAATACAAAATTTAGATGAATACCAAGATGCTGAATGGTCCAAAGGAAATTATGCAATACCTTAAAGTAATACCAATAATAAACCAATATCATGATAAAGATTTTGATTTGTGTATTCAACTGTTGTGCACTCAGGACATTTATTTTATATACCATATTTTATTCATTTGTATGATGAATATTGAATTATGAACAATGATTTTTTTACGAGTTTAAGATTAATTTATTCGATTTCAAAGAAACATTTTAGCTTACAAGAAAATAGTTAACTTATAATTGGTATTCAAATAAAAAAAATAGTAAAAACAATAAATTAACCTCTTAGAGGCTTAGTAGCCAAACACTACTGTGACTCCACACGCTTTTGGCTTAATGCTGCTAGTGGGTTTATCTCCCATGGTGTTCTTATACTATTTGGAATTGGCATAAAACTGTATATCCAATCGAAGCTATACAGATCTCTAGTCTCCGCCGCTCTTTGAATAATAATAATTTCATAATTATATTTATGATATAAATCAAAGAAAGTCAAGTGTTGAATAATTCATTTAATTTATTTGAATTTCAGTCCTCTATTTGCTCTGCCATTAAATAAAGAATTTGTGTATGTTTCCACAAGTCCTCCCATAGATAAACTTGGAGATGCTGTGAAAGGTTTAATAAAAGATTGTCAACCTGGAGGCGCAATGAAAGTGAAGGCTCCATTTTCAAGACAAATAGATTCTGCAAGAAGTTTTCAAAAAATGCTTTTAGAACATGTAAAGGAAGCTAGAGTTAGAGGCTTCAATGATCCTGTTATGCCGAGGCATGTGTCATATACTCCAAATCCATTTGAGGTATATAACTATCATTGCCAAAAATATTTAGTTATCAATTATGTGATATGAAGTTTGCTGAACTAATATAGCTATTCTATAAGTTTAATTAATTTTAATTTTTCATCAAATGATAGTTAAAGAAATGTCATTCAAATTTGTCGATAAACCATCAATAATTTCAAAAAATTGAGCTAATTATTGACTTAAAAAGGACATTGGGTAGTATAGGGATCTCAATTTGATTAACAATGTGTTACCGGTGTAATTTTCGAAAGTGGAATGTTAATCAAACATTTGCAGTTTCTTGTAGCAAAATGGTTAAATCCAAATAAATTTATTTTGGAGAATGGTGGCTGTTAAGTCAAAGCAGGTGTTTTCTGAAAATTATTGCTGTGAAGTATAATAATATTAAACAGTCATTAAACATTTAAATTTGTACTATATAGTGCATATTACAGTTGAAAACTATGTTTATTTTTTAGATACCAGTGCTTAAAATTTGGATTGATGTTGCCACAATAATGTATGATCGTTTAATTAACAAGAAATTATCCACACATCTCGATACTGACACTAAATTCTCTGGACAGAGATGCTTGAAAGTATTGCCACTTGCCTTGGCTCAGTACCAAGAGGGCCTGCCTACACATTACGGCAAAGCAGAGCATGAAGCTCGCTTAGCCATGGCCTTAAATCTTTTTAGAACACAAGCCAGAGGATCTCTTTTTTCTAAATATTCTAAACAGCTGAAAAAGGATTGTTTAGCTCATTGGGAAAATGGAAGGCAACAGTGTGAAGTGGCTTCTTTGACTGGCAATCCTTGCAAACTACCAAAGCATGAAAATGATCAGGACCATATTAGTGGAATTATTTATAAAGGTATGATTTAAAATATTATTCTTCTGAAAAAAAGGACACATATTTACATAATCTATGGTAGTGCTGAATTTCATAGTGTCCCATTTTTTCACGCGTAAATTGTCCACATTTAGGAATTAATTTAAAATATTCACTATTGAGCTATGAAGTAACAAAAAATATGTAGTTGCTAAGGAAGCCGACAGTTGTCGTGGATGCAAGATTTTTTTATGTTTATGATGTCGAGTGATGACATTGATACTCAGAAAGAGAAAAGGCTGTAATACTTTCTCTTTGCATTTATGTTTTATGATTCTGAAATTCAATATATTTGCTGAATCTGGGCGAAATTATCGTCTTGCAGACATAAGTCAAATCAAAGTCATAACAAGAATGATTTTCAACTTTGTAGAGCCATTAGGAAAAATATCCAACTTAGAATAAATACAGATATACTGATATTCAGTATAGGTATATCCCACAATTTATGAAATTTTCAGGTTATTATCAGATTAGGATGGTGTATAAAATTGGATTATATAAAATGATGATATTATTTATAGATTATCACACTAATATTACAAATGGGAATTTAGATAAAAGTAAATCTATATTTTCACAAATCGGGATCTAACCTAGTTCTTTATATAGATGTTTGTGTACTTTTACCGCACGCTAACAATTTGTTGCTATATTTGAACGTTTGAAAGCATGTTTGACAAATTAAAATTTATTGAGACTTTACTTCTCGCTTCTCGCCGCGTCACATTAATTACTGAAAAAAAACAAAAAATCTCTGAGTTAAGACAGACTTCAATCAAAATGTAGTTATCGATAAACCAAATGTAACTAAACGCTGTAAAAAACTGTTCCCTTTACTTCAACTTTTGGAGGTAAAATATATCTTACATATATGCAAGTGAGGCTTATATTAGTATTAATATCATATATTATATATAATATAATATATAATATTAATACAGTGTTAACACATTAGTATTCATACAGTTCATCATTTCATAAAATGAATACTTAATATATAATAATAAAATAATTAATACCTCATTAATATTCTTAATTGTCGTCCAATGTATTTATGGATTTTGAAAATAATTTCCAATTATGTTGAACATCATAAACTCAAAAAAATAATTTGTATTAACAATATACCTACAGCTACATAATCAATAACATGTTATTCTACAAGCGTTAATAATATAAAGAATTGAATAAAAGTTATGAATAATCAGACAGGCTACACTAATTACTTAAAATTTAATTCAAACGACAGTGTTCCTCAGACATTCCATAATATTAGAAGTCTTCAGTCCCACTGCATGAATTTCTAAGAATTACGATCCACTGAAACGAAAGAGTGCAATGAAATTGCAGTGTTGTCATTCAATTCATATTAGAGGCAATATTCCTCTTATTCTGAATTCTGAATAATGCAACACTGTATTAGATTTTCAACTTTTTATCTCAAGTCTCAAAATTTTCTTCGTATACAATGAAACGGTAGTAATTCTTCATTTGAAATGATAAAAATAAATTTCTAGTCTTTCTCTAATAAAAGTCATTAATTATTAGAAATTCAGAATGATAACCTCTAGAAATATTTTTTATGAATAAATAAGTGATGGGTGTTTCTAAATAAGCATTGAAATGATGTTGGTTGAAATATATAATGCCTAATTCGGAATTGAAATATACAATTTGAATAACACCAACATTACTTGAGAATATCTTTCCCTTGGCGAAATTATGAACCATCTCAATTTTTATATTAGCATAGACTGAAGTTTATCAATGATTTCAATATGAATAACCTGATGTACATAATTCATTTATCAATTAATTTGAAATTGTATTGGCTAAAGAAGCTGTCCGGCGTCGCAGATGAAAGACTATTTTGACTGGAGATGAAAGTGGACTTCATCACTGACACTAGTGACAGCGGTGAACTTTTCTCCTTCGGATTATATCTAAATATATGACAAATAAATGAAGTGATACGTTTTAGCTACATTTAATTGAAGATTTTAATTAATCTAATGAAATGAATACAACCTTATACTGAGTAACTGAGTGGAGTTTTATATATTGAGATATAAAGCGAAGGAGAAAAGATTACCGTTCTCATTCTGTCACGAGTCTCAGTGATGAGTCATCATTCCACTTTCATCTTCAGTCAGAACAGTCTTTCATGTCATCAACCATGTCAGGCGGTTTCTTCAGCAAATACATATTGTTGTTACTACAATATTTTATGCAAGAGCTTTGTCTAGTCGCATTAAATGTTTTTTTTCCATGATTTCAAGTTTAATTTTGATGAATATCATATTTCAATATACCCAATATTATCGAGCGGGTTTAAAAATATATCGCTATTGAAGAAAGGGTTTGTTGGTAGAAGGATAAAAATTTAAGGTTGTACGAGTAAGTATTTTTTGATGCCAAATCATAAAAAATTGAAAAATGAAAATTTTTCTCGAAAACAAAAAACTTTTTTAGTAGGTTAGGAAAACAAAGGGCCGAAAACTGTATTAGAAATGAGAGAAAGTTCATTGCGTGAAATGAACCGGAGTGAATTAGACCGGAGGCCGGCTTCATTTTCATCCCTACATTGTACTGTTTGTTAAGGAAAAGGTGACAGAGGTAGACACCTCACTGTTACAACTGATCGATTGATAATATTATAATTGTCAATTAGAATAATCATTATTATATTATTAGATATTATAAAAATAATAAAAATATTAAAAAATAGGGGTTGGTGTTGGAAGAGAGAAAATTTAATTTAATCTAATCCCAAAACGTTTCTGTTTTCAATGATGACATGTTTGTCGCAAACAAACTCACGTTCCCTCGTTTCCACAATATCCATCACTGAAAAATATATTTCTTATAAATTCATCACAGTGTTGTTTATTTCCAGCAATTTCATGTCATCGGCTTCGGCTACCTACTCTTTGAGCGTTTCTTTTTGAGTATGTGGGAATTTGAGTGAAATTGAGAATTGGGGCATTTTCTATCTCGACCCATTCTGAGAATTTAAAGTTGAATTCCTAAAATCACAATAAACTGTGATAAAACAAATGCTCTATAAAAAATAAAATTAGTGTAAATTTGTGATACGGAGATAATTGTTAGGTGTTCTCAAAAATTCTAGGATATAATTTTTTTATCTGTTCGTTCACAAAAGTGAATTGTCGACTTTGAATACCCGCGAAAATTTTCAAAAACTTCAAATAAATAAACTTAACGTAATTGTAAGTTTTGTTACTGCTTATTCACTAAACTACCAAAGTACACTTAAACTTCTCGTCGACAGATGGCGAATTATTTAATATTGAATGGTATTGGCGTTTACTTGATATACATTCATTATAATTAAATATAAGATAAAATTCAAATACTTTACCTTTTGATTTACACTTTTATTGAAAACATAGCATGACGCGTTTCGTCGTTATAAACGCGTCGTTATCGTCTATTAGCGCCTGAAGAAGTCTTTAATTACGAAGAAACGAAAGAAAGCGTAAATCAAAAGTTCAAGTGTTTGAATTTTATCTCATATTGAATTATTTAATGTTGAAATTATATTGAATTATGCGGGGTACCTACGCAAGTCTTTATACATTATACCAGACAATTTCAAAACGATATCGGTATCGCCAGCTATTGATGCAACGCACTAAATGCAAAACAGGACCCCGCCCTTAATTGACAAAACTGCCTTGCTGTTTTTTTTTCATTGAGAGGTTCAAACAATTTTTCCACGTGTGAGATGTGTATATTCGATATCATGAATTTCTTCCTTATGCTGGTAAGTAAACAATAAATCGAATATCTCACTATCTTTGAATAACAAATCTGAAGGGTGTCGCAAGATCCTGTTGTAAATACTATTTGGTTTTTTTCGTACAATTTTGAGCTTATTAAGGTGGTTACTTATGCTTTTCAGTTTTAATTTTGAGCTTATTAAGGTGGTTACTTGCTGCTGCTCACCATGCAAAGATACAATACTATTTCCTGCTCTGTACGATTGCAAAATACATAACACGTAGATGGGACGAGTCCAAGATTTTTTCCAATATTTGAATTTGTACAGCTGTAATCGCAAGGTTCTCGTATTATCACTGACGTGTTCACCCCTTCCAAAGTGGCAATCTAGTGTCCTAAATATTTCAGTTTGTCACACCTTTGAATTTCAATTGATTCTATGTTTTGGACTTATTAATTATAATAATAATAACTTTAACTTGCAATAACCTATAAAAAAATAATAAAAGAAACAATATTCACATTTACATAACACAAGAAAAATTTTCTGAAACTCTATAATTCGAACAGTACTTTATAGACATTTGCAAATTATTAAGTACAATCAAATCTTTATTCATAGTAGATTCATACAAAATATGTGTATTACACCTATTCATTCGAAAATCGTTACGATGTCTGGTTTCGTAATCATCAGATTCTTTAACAAAATGTAGATTTTCTCTTAAATGGTAAGGTATCATATTTTCTCTTATCTTAAATATATCCTGAAAGTAATTCTCTGATGAACACTCATTAACTGTAACACTTCCAACATAGTTTTGGTTGGTGTTCGTTTACATTTCAAAATGACTGTCATACTTCGATTTTGTATTTTTTCCAACCTATAAATTTTTCTGCGATAAAAGTAAAGAACAATTTTCAATTTTAACGATAAAAGACTTCATTGTCGTCTGCAACGTTGTGTTGACTCTTCCCAATATGTTTTGGGTGTATAAAACGTGTACGAAACAGTGTTTCGTGTTTTATATATTAATTTTTTATATATCTCTTCAAGTACTATCATCTTTAACTTGAACTACGCCGTTCTGACGATAGGCAATAACCTTGAAACATATGTAAACGGCTGTTATATAGAAAAATGTGTAGGTTTTCAACGTAAGTTTCTTTTATTTAATTTTAGTTTACCTGCATTAAATATAATTCTTAGAATAATTCTTTTATCGTTAAGATTGTCTGGGATTTCCAGAAGCTATAAAAGTCTCACAAAAGCCGGACGGTATTTCATTGTCGTCTGCAACGTTGTGTTGACTCTTCCCAATATGTTTTGGGTGTATAAAACGTGTACGAAACAGTGTTTCGTGTTTTATATATTAATTTTTTATATATCTCTTCAAGTACTATCATCTTTAACTTGAATTTTCAATTTGAGTAAGAGCTAGTGATTTAAAAAATAACAATATTGTATTCAAATCTAATCAACGTCTTACTCTAGTAATAATATGGCCATTGACATTTTGTTTGCAATATAATCCATATCTGCTTTGAAATTTAGCTTTTTAGTGATCATAATACCAATATATTTCATCTTATCCACTCTTAGTATTAAGTCTTCATCAATTTTCATTATAATGTCATTCATATTCACATTTCGTAATTTATATTCACTATATATTGATTCGATTTCATATGTGGATCAAAATGAATTCTGAAATGCTTCTATTTTCTTGTTTGCATTATTTTTACTTTCCAATTAAACTTTCTTTGATTGTTACACCCCAATTCGCAAATGTTAAATGTATTTCCATGTATATGCTTTTCTGTTTAAAGTGATACATAAAATGACTTTTCACAATAATTAGGGTTAAAAGCCATTTATCAAACCATTCTTCGGTTTCCAGTGAAAAGCATTTATAAGATCAAATCAATTGAATAAAATGATCTATTGGCCTAGGATTACAAAAACTTCCATAAATATATTTTTCATGTAGTGATATAAGCAACTTGAATGAAACTGTTCCTGACTCCACAACTATCCCATTAATATAATACTTATTTGCAGCTGCCTGTGACTGTGGTAGAAAAATAGGCTCCAGAGAGGACCCATATAACCCTAAGCAAGCAAACTTCTCATATTATCAACAACTGAGTAAAGATTGTCAGTGTTCAAAGTTAGAAAGAATCGAATTTCCATTCTTTGAGCCATCGATAAAGGAATTCAAGGAAGCTAATCTAAGTGACACAATAGAAGAGCCACTATCAGTTCTTTCTGACCAAAGTGGCAGTTCATCACCGAAAATTGAGAGAGCTAACTTGGTAAAGCAAGCAAGTACAACTGAATACCTGCCTGGAATGTTAACCTTATCTTCTCCATCTGGTTTGCTTCCAGCGTATTCAAGTTGGTCGTTAGTTTGCATAGGCCTATCGTCGTTATACAGTCACAATTTAGGATTATCTGAGACTCATCATCCAGGATTTCTCAGTTCTTCTAATTATTTGTTACCATGGGACGTTACGGTGTATTCCAAGGCGAAAACTAACAATTGGCCACAGTTAAGCAAAAGTTCCGGCAGAGGACGTCGAGGTAGATCTTCAGGAAGTCTACCTCAGTTTACTGTGAAAGTTTTCATTGGATTGGAGTATGAATGTCCTGCTGGTCATCGATTTATGCTAGCGGCGCCGGATAAAGTGTTGAAAGCGAGTCCTGGTAGTATTGTTAAAGATACAGGTCATAAAATAGCAGAATCTGATATGCCGCTATATTTTTCTTGTGCTTGCCGAGTTGGAAAGATAGCGCAGCTCCTCAGAATCCACGTGGTAACGCCAAAAGCTCCTGTGCATTGCACTTTGGAACCAAAAGTAAGTAGTCTACCATATCTTAAAAAAATTGAAATTTTTTTTTTGTGATAAATAACCACTGAGAATGTAGAATCGATTCAAAAAATTTCTTACCAACGTAAAATTATAATAAGTTTGGTATAACTTAGTTTTGAAATAATCTATATTTCTAACATTTTTATCGTTTTATCAGATTTCGATCGTAAATAAGAGAAAATGCATTATACTAAAAGTCAACTGTTAGGATGTTCATTTGTATATTTAAATCCAAATTATCTCTGTCTATTCACAATATCACAAAAGAAAGAGAATCTAAAAAAACTTAAGTCAATATCTAGGAGTTGACATCAGAAGTAAAATTTTTTTAGCAACTTTATATAGTTGTAACAAAAATATTCTCTTTGTTAAGAAAAAATTGTTACAAAACAACGTTATTACTTGGAGCCTACCTCAATGCAAATTTGAATCAAATCATACATATCTCTCAATTAAAATGGTAAATATCTTGTTCAAGTTAATCGCGCCTTGGCATTATATTTCCATAATTCATATTTTTCTAGCCTAATTTTCTGGACATATCTCAAAGTATAAAATCCTTTGAAATCATATGAAGGTAAAATTGGCTTGCACAAATTACCTTAGATAGAATACAATATCTATCAATCAGTTTTTCGCATGCGAATGAAGTAATATATAGTTTCAACAAATTTATTTATTTCAATAAACATTCATTACATTATATAATGGATGTTGGTGAACAGAAACCATCTTTTAACATTTAAGTATACCAATATAAAATTGATCTTTTCATTAAAAAAATACCATGACATTAAGTTTAATGAAAATATCAATGCATTATTTGCGCTACATGCTCCCAAAAAACAAGCCAGGATAACAAAGCAAAAAAACTCAGCCATTGTTGAGAAATTTCAGTTCTTGAGGAAGTACTCACAAAGTATAAAGCAAATCCCACTGACACAAATAGAATATGCTATAGTGAGATTGATGTTTAACTTGGGACCTAGGGAGTCTTGTAAGAAATCGTTTGTGGATAAAAATATGCTAACAGCTCCTAGTTTATACATATTCCGATGCCTGTTGTATATTAGGGAAAATTAGTGCTCACTTCCTAGGCTTGCAAGACTGTCATCGTTATCTCACTAGGTATGGTGATTTAATGGCATTGCCCAAACATAGTTCTCCAGATTCGAGTCCTCGCCTATTTATCAAGGTATGAAACTGTATAACCACCTTCCACCTGATGTTAGATCTCTTCCGTATCCTCTCTTCAAAAATAAGATAACAAAACAGCTCTTGTGTAAAGAGTACTACAGCGTTGGTGAGTTCCTTGGGGATAGGTTTGATATTTGAAGTCGGTATTTTATGTAGTAGTTTGTATGATATTTAATTACATTATTTATTGTCAGAAAGCATCGAATAAAGATTATTGTTATTATTATTATAAAATTTTATAATTAAGGTATTGTGCCAATGTGTCTACAAAGATGGTAAAGAGCTTTTTTAACTGTAGAACTAATCGCGTCTAGTAACATACGCCGCGCCGATAGTTGAAAAAATACTCCAGAAAGCAGCATAAGGAGCTTGAAAGCTACCAATGGTTTCGTATAATTGTACAATGCTCTTATTAATTTTTTATCTTGTCAACTCCCCAACACAAGTTGTGTCGAATAAACTCATTCAATATTATAACGAAAGCGTTGAGAAGAATCTAACTTCTTCATTGAGTTTCCAAAGCACTATTGGAAACAGATTACGTAAAAATAATCAATACTCTTAAATCGCAGGCTTGTGAGGTTTGCGGAATAAACATAAACATGACAAACCTCTGTCTGAAGTCTTCAGGGTGAATTTGAAGACTTCAGACCTAGGTTAGTGTTTGCCATGTACAGCAAAAATTTTAGAGTGAGCAATGTACGACCCATTGGTGAAATACTTTGAATGCAATAACATATTGGCAATTGCGCAATCTGGATTTCGAAAACATTACGACTGTTCAATAGCTTGTAACGTTTGCAATACTGCACTTCATAGGCCTTAATGACAATTCAATTCAACTGTTTGAAAGTTTTATTTATGGGAGAAAACAAAGCAACAGCATTGATAATAAGACTTCAGACGAATTTATTATCGACAGTGGGGTCCCTCAGGCATCTACTTTGAGCTCATTATTGTACGCTGTGTATACTGCTGGTCTTGATGGTGCTTTACAATAATGCACACTTACTACGCAGACGATAGATAATTCTTTCTGTCAAGTTCAGTAGATCGTATTCAAGCAACATGCGCCTTTATCAATTCTGATCTTAAAACACTTCTTCGTAATAAATATATTCAAATAAATCTTCATTATGTTAAATGATTTCAATTTTTTTATTCTAGGTTCAACCTGGATCAAATGCACCAATCTTTGTTCCAACTACAAATGGTCCAATTAAACTTTCACAGTCCTCCTACTGGGTCCTAAGATTACCATTTGTGTATATTGCTGACAAAGAACATTATTCCCAGAATAATTATTCAAGACTTTTAAAAGGAACATTTGGGGTGACTGAAGTTGACTGACAAAAATATAGAAACTTCAAGTTTTGACAATAAAAATAACATTTAGTAAATTTAATAATGTATAATATAAATATAAAGCTTCAAAAATATAACTTTTTCAATATGAACTATTGATGTATTAATTATACATCGTCTGAAGCACCGTGTTTCAAAGTGCTGGGCCGGCACTCGGAAACAAAAAAAAATGGAAGTAGCGGAAAGTAACTTTTTGGAATACACCATATTTTATAGAAGTTAATTTCTAGAAATAGAAGTCTTTCGTATACCTATGACCTACATAAGAAAAGCAAATAGATTGCGAGTTGTAATTTACTTCAGTAAAAGTTTAATACTGAAGTTCCTATAAAAATTTTACTCAAATATAAATCCATTCCCATTATTGAATTGATTTTTGAGGAAGACATTATACAAACAAACAATTATCAAATTTTATGATAATTCATGTTGAAGCAAAAAGCAATGCACTTTTTTTCTGTGCATGAGCTCAAATAAATGAAAACACTTGATTAATATCAAGTGTAATCAATATATTAATAATATTACTAAAACCAGAACTATAATTACACGCAGAACTATACTATATGCGCTGGTTTGAGACCATTCAACGTCATGAGCGTTAAATTTGTTGAGATATTTTTAATTTGAGAGAAAAGAGCGATAATACTAGTTTATTGATGTTGAGATTATTTTGGATTTACTTGTATCTTTGGATAACTGTCTTTGTAGCTAATAGGGTATTTGACTGCAATAAAAATATAGATAAAAATGTTAGGTTGATAGTAAATATTATTTTAAACGATTACATCATTTTGAAATGTATATGATTTTTAAAAGAAATCAATAATAAAATGATTAAAATTTCATATTTGATCAGGTGATTGAAAATGCGCACTGGATTGGCTAAATCGCGAGTGACGTCACCGTGCAGGAAACAAAGGCTAACGTTCATTTCTCTGTCTTTGTAAATGTGTGTGTTTATTTCCCGGTTTTATTAGCTATTTTATTTGTTAGAGACAAAACAGAGAAACTATTTTGAGTAATTATAAATATATATTATATAAGGTACGATGGAGAGCTTTGAATCGTCAAATAATGTCAATATCACTTTAGTGGAATATGTGAGTGATCTGTTGAAAACTGTCAATATTTTGGATAAATCATGCATGTGTTCCTAAACTACACCAGTATTACTGGCCAGTACGATTTGACGTCATCCGTCGCCGCCATACTGTTATCGTGTTCCAAAACATTACAAGTATACTGGCCAGTATAGCGGATATTTCATCAGGTGGTACAAACAGCGTGTAAGATTTATTTTTAGCATCATCCACTAATATTAATTTGAGGGTTTAAAGGGTTGACATTTTTATTATTTTTATAATGAAATATTCTCACCGAGTAACAATTCTTACTGACAATCACGAAGTATAGATATAAGGAGTCCGAACGTAATGTTAAAAGTATGGTATCAATTTTAGGACCAGATCTTTTGCCGCTAGGTCGCGCCACGGTTTAAGAAGTGCTTGTTTAAATTTTTACGCGGGAAGTCGTGTTACTATTGACAACTAAAATAAAATATTCGAAAAACGTGGAATAAAATGTTTTAGGAAATTTTGAGAAATTTTTGATGCGCCTTCAACTCAGCAGTATTAAAAAGATAAAGAGATACTCTGTAATTGAAAAAATTTCAGATATTAATAATTACCACAAGAATTAACAGGCACCATTTTATCAAAAAAAATAAACAAAATGTTAAAAGGTTTTCAAAAATTAAATTCATGGATTATTTTTCGTCTTTACATGCAGAATTATTAAGCTTAAAGTAAAGAAACTCAAAATTGTCTCTCAAAATAGATTAAAAAATTGTCAAATGCCTATTAATTTCAATATTGCGATGAACAAATTAATTAAAAATAAATGAGTTATGGTTAAATGTATTATTTATTAATAGAATAAGTAATAATAAAACATGTTTAATATAAAAAATACAAACAATTGTAATATATAAATATCAATACTATACATATACATATTAATGGGGAAGTGTATTAATAGGTTTTATTACAGGAATATAGATTTTGATTTAAAATATATTTTTTTACAAAAATTACATGTCTGTGATGAATGAGCTAACGCCAAAACAAACCATGCTGTGTAATACTAGATACAAAAAATGGATTACAAATGAAATTATCAGTGAGATGAAAAAATGAGATAACTTATTCAAATGTTTTAAATATACCAAATATAGTATTGAATGAAAGAGTTATAAGGTAATTAGAAATAGAATTACTAATATGATTAGAGATGAAAAAAACTATTTTATGTAAGTAATATTGACTTAGTTACAGGTGATGCTAAATCAATGTGGAAAACTCTAAAAAAATTGATAGCTTCAACAACTTGTAAATAGTATTAATACACCTCAAAGTGCAATTACAATAACAGCACAACCAAGGCAAATTAAAACTAAGTGGAGAACTTTTAATCTTTTGGATAAGAATAAACTGAAAGAAATGATAATGAAGTTGCCAAATAAAAGTAGTCCTAATGAAGCTGATATGTCAATGATAAAAGAATGCTTTGAAAGTGTTTGATAACTCTTGATCAATAATCATTAATTGTTCACTTAAAAGAGGTGTAATCCCAAGTAAACTTAAGATTACTACAATAGTACCATCAAAAAAGTTCTCAATACTAAGTTCATTGAAGAATTTAGACCAATAAACACAATGTCAAGTGAAGCAAAAATCTTAGAATTTATAATATATAATAAACATAATATAATAATATATATAAAATAAAATATATATATATATATATATATATATATATATATATATATATATATATATATATATATATATATATAATATAAAATATTACAGGCTACATATCCTGCATTATACGAAATCACATAGCTGCCCCTAGACACTCCCTTCTTACTGTCACCCTCATAATCACTTTCATTGTTATTAGTAATGATATTGTTATTTCTATCATTATCATCAGCCTTGTTGCTACTATCATTATTAGAAGGTAAATCATCTGAATTTACATTATTCTCAACATTATTATTATTATCAAAAGTATTTTCAATTATTTCGTCCAATTTTTTACTCCAATTTTCCTTATTAACATTACTGCCTTCGAACGATGCTCAGGTCTGCATTAATGATCCTAATAATTCCCCTGCTGTCACATTAGATCCTTTTGTAGGTGTTGCAAGTGAGTAAGAGCAGATTATAGTCCTCTACTTTCTTCTTATACCTTTCATTTGATGCTAATATAGCAGTACAAATTTGTGAACATCTATAAACATAAAAAACAAAGTTCAAATCAAATTTTAAACTTGATATTTAAGATCTTATTTGCTACAAAGTAATTGCATGATTTATTATCAATTCATTTATCTGTCTAAATTCATCATTACTTCTTCTCATTGTAACCACTTCCTTTGCAAAAAAAGGTTTTTTTCGAAATTGCTCAGTAACTGCGAAACACAAGTCATCGAAGAAATATTCACATTCATAACAAGAATATTCGTTTGTGCATTGATTATCTGTAACATGATAAAAATTTTATAATACTATTTAAGTAATGATTTATATTTCAGCTTCTTATCGTAACTTTCAAATTCATATCAATTTTTATGTGACAAACTAATTCCAATTTCGAATTTATATATGATAAAGTAATAATACTGTCCAACTCCAATTTTTACGTAATGGTTGAGATTCTAAAATTCTTTCTATACAATGAAAAGAAAACTCAGGCACATTACTTGTCTCAAGCTCAGTCATCTGAGGCTCATTGCTTGCCTTCGGCTCATTACTTTTCTTGGGGCCAATAACTTCGATTAGAAATTGATTAACGGTATTTGTCTCAACATTCAAGCTACGGTCATTATTAATAATGTCGTCAACAATATCAGAAGTATCTAGAGAAACATCTGACAACAAGCTGTTATTATTTTGGTTATCATTATAAGTTGTATTCAGTTTTGGCTCTGCTTTCTTCCGCAAATGAACTTTTTGGTAGTCATACACGTATATACTACCATCCGCTAATACTGTCCGATCACTTTTTATCACATCTTCAGAATTGAAATGCAATTTTCATATATAATTGGTAGCTTTTAAATCTTGGTCAATAGCAGAACTCCACTTCTTACGCATTTCAGCATCCTGTGGAAAAAATAATGACTTTGTTGAAGAAACGACAAATAAGACTATAAATTTTTCAAATATTATTTAACGCCAAAATTTATAAAACAAATATTTATTAACAACACTAATTCCCAGGACAATTTTAAGGTTACTTACTTTGGGTACTTTAAATAAAGCCACTTTTCCTATATTTCCATTTGCCTTTCTGCCACTAAGGCACAGAACCTTTCTACCACGAACAGCACAACACCTTCCCATTTTTTATTAAAACTATTTAAATAAATTTATAATTAATTATAATTTCAAATTTGCGCGTATTTAAGTCTGATGGACATCTGTACGCCTTGAACATTGCGCAGCCCAGTGGTAGAAAAGAGAACTATGATCTAGCTTTGATATTGTGTCCATAAATACTACGGAAAAACCTATACCGTTCGGACTCCTTATATCTATACTTCGTGCTGACAATAAACAACATTAAAAAATGGCGGCACTCCAGTATAATATGGCGGCATGTCAGTACAATATGGCGGCCAATCGTGCCGTCATTTTATACTGGCCAGTATACTGGTAGAGTTTAGGAACATACCCCATATTTATCCGACATTGTTCCGTACAATTAACATAATAAAAAATTAATATTTGCAATGTTTTTTGCTCATTATTTCAATTTTCTTACATATTATGTACAAACTAATTTTGCTAATAAAAATGCTGAAGTTTTTATGGAATTTTTTATTTCTAGGACAGACTTTTACAAATAGTTCTAACATATTTACAGATATTTCACTGGGTAAGAGACAAAAATATTAATAACAGTGCTTTACATCATTTATAAATTTTTTAATTAAGAAATAATTATGAAAAATATTGAAAATAATCTATGAATTTACTTCATTTATTTTTTTAATGAATCTTGTAGATTTATCAAACCACAAGCTATAACAATACAATCATCAAGTACTCTAAGTATTTTAGCATTTACTACTGCATGTTGCTTTAACATGTGAAACTCTCTAATACGTGTTATGACCCTTTCTACATGTATTCGTAGGCTAGCTATTACTTTGGTTTGACAAACCTCATCCTTTGATAACTTGGAATCTGTAGTTACACTTGGTGACCTAAGTAATTTTATGCCCTTTTCAACCAGCATTTGTTCTATGTGTTTAAAACCTCTGTCAGCTAATACAAAAGTTCCAGGCTCTAAACTTTCCAAAAATTTGCAATTTTCTAATATAGTAATATCACTTGCTCTGCCACCAAAGCCAGACGAAACAAAATTAATCAAACCATTAGGTGTGCAAGAAACTAAATATTTAACTGTATGTGCTTTCTTGTAGTCAGACCAAGTTAATGCTTGATGAAGTGCTTTCGATGGTTTCTGAATATCGATCTCTAAACAGTCTAATATACAGCTTACATTGTAATAATTTTGTCTGAATGCTATTGGTAAAGTATTTAACGTAGATTGTTTATTCAACTTTACAATGAATGAACGTAATACACTGGCTATTTTAGGTATATTTTCGAGAAATTTACTGCCATACGATAGTGATATACTAAAACTATACTCCAAAAAATATACTCCAATTCAGAAAATGTGCTGTTTAATCTGATTTTTTTCAAACAAAGTAAAATATGCTCTATGGGAATCTTTGTTTGGTTAGAAATTAGCTTGATTATAAAATAACAATCTGCCGGTATTCCTACATACATTAATGGTTTTTTACAAATAAGATACAACATATTCTTTAAACATTGAGCTTTTTGTCTAACTATATTTGTCTCTATGTCAGAATCTGAAGTAATTGATGACGAAGAAGTTACAACTGATGGAAGGTACGTAGAGTCATTATCAGATTCTTCTTTATTGAGAAAATTAATTTTCTTTCTAACATTGACAACCTGGCCTGACAGAAAAGATCTTTCATCACATTCAGTGATTATAAATGGAAATGTTATAGTCGAAGTGGTAGGAATTTTAAATGGAGAAAGGCAAATATCTCTTGTACTTGATTTTGTTTGTACTGCCTTGCTTCCATAAGACACTTTGATATTTGTTTGGACTTGTTTGGCCACACTACTAATAGGCTCAGTTGATGTTTCTTTGTCACAAAATTTTGGTTCTGAAAAAACATAATATTTATTAGTTTTTCCAAAACACACGATAATAAAGGATTACATGCAAATTACGTACCCATAATTTCCTCAGATATTTCAGGTATATCACTGTCATCATTCAGTGCACTTGTTCTAGGAGGCACATCTGGTGCAGCTTTTGTTTCTTGATCAATATTGGTTTTTAACTGTTTGATATAGGCTGTTTGTAACATGGTAGGCTCTGACTGTCTTTTCTTGCGATCAAGCCGACATTCAAACTGAACGAATCGATTTGGAAATGGAATTACCACTGTAAACAATATTTTCACTTAGGTATACTGTGAACTTTCATTTACCTACAAAAATGTAAAGTAGTCCGACTGACTGATATGCTGATATATTGTTATGAAAGTAGTTTTTAACTTTGTATCTAGAAACTGTTGAAACAGCACTTTGTGTTCAAGAAATAGAGCTTTCGGAGGCCAATCATTGTGAAAACATATTAAAGTTTATAAAAGAGGATGATGAGAGGAGCGCAGATCACGGCGAAGCTAAAAAGTTATATAACTAAAGTTATATAGGCATATGCCTATAAATCCAAACTCCCGTGTGGCCTAATAAGGGAGCTATGAAGAGGCGGATCATGTAAACACAAAATGCCAAGAAGCATGCTTCAAGATCAGGGCCAGGATAGGGAGAGAAAATTGCGAAGTGTCTAAAATGACGAATTGTTTATAATTTCATGCACTGCTAAAAAAATACCGGCAGATTGCACCCCAAATTACTTTTCAAACGACCTGCCATAAACGTCCTGTAAATAGTTAGATTTCGCTGAAAGGCATTGATTAGCGGTGATGTTTTCATTTTCATGTCCTGCATGAATTTTATTTCTAGCTATAATGGTTGGAACGTTTTTCTCGAGTTTTCGTATTATTGATTCTGCTTGGCATTGTGTTAGCTGGTCAATGCGTTTTCTCAGTTCATCAATTTTTTCTGAAATCTTCGCTGTCAGAATGATACGCAGCTTTCTTCCCTCATTCGTATTTTGACTTCCATACACCTTGTTGCTGAGATAGCTGCACAGTAGATGACTGTATGTAGGATCTTCAAACATACAGCGCTGTCAATCAATTCGATCAAAACGCTTCTATTGAGTGTGCCAACAATCTGGTCTAGCTTTATCGAAAAACTGACTTTGTATTGCTATTAAATGCTATACTGCAGCATCAATTTTCTCATCATGAAGTATCACTGTTGAAGCATTTTCGTTCTGTCGGTGTTCTTCAGGCACTTCCTTGCCCTATTAATGCCATTAGTTGTTTATTGGAGCTAATTATCACCTATTATTAATTAACAATTATCGACCTATTCGTATTATAATTTCGTTTGCTATATGAGAAAGTAATTGCTAACTTTTTTTTTGTCAAGATTTTTTTCAAGATTGGAATACTGACTAAAAGTCAACATGGTTATTAGAAATAAAAACACAGAAACGACTTTATTTGATTTTTCTCAGGCAATAATTTATGCATTGGAAAAAGGTGAAATCCCAATTGGACTTCTATTGGATTTCTCTAAGGCCTTTGATTGTGTGGTGCATTGACGTATGCTACACAAATTAGAGACATATGGAATTAGAGATAATCAACTTAAACTGATTAATTCAGAACAGAACTCAAAAAGTTATTTTACAGAGCAAATACTTGAAAATAGAGCACCACAAGGTAGTATTTTGGGACCTTTAATGTTTGTGTTACACATCAATGACTTGCCTGATCGTTTTCCTTTTATTGCAAGGCCATATATTTATGCAGATGATACAAATATTCTTCGTTTTTCTTCTGACATTCCGGATAATCTAAATGTTATTGGAGATGCACTGGGCGTAGTTGAGGATTGGTGCCTTGAGAATGGTCCCAGGAAAAACTGTAAGTATTGTTTTTGCTGCGGATAAATCAAACTTCTGCTTTCCGGGTTCAATTCAATATAACACTCATAAAATTGAAATAGTGAATACCGCTAAAACCCTGGGTTTGCATATTGATACAAATTTAAGGTGGACGTAACATGTTGAAGCATTGGTGGATAGACGCACGTCTGTTTTGTATTCACTACGTGTTTTAGAAAGTCAAGTTGACTTCGATGTTTTAAAGCTGGTTTATTATGCAAATTTTCAATCGAAGCTGAGTTATGGGGTCCTGTTCTGGGGAAGATGTTCAGTTTCGCTAAGGGCTTTTGTCATTCAAAAATATGATTTGAGAATTATAATGAAGATCAATCGTGGTGATTCGAGTAGGGGTCTGTTTACCATTAACAATATATTGACGGTACCTGCATTATATATTTATCGATTACTACTCTTTTTTCAAAAAAACAGAAGTTCATTTTCTGAATTTGCTAATAAAACTAACAGGAAGGAATTTGTCCATATATATTTCCTAAACATCGATTAACTCTGACTGAAAGGGGTGTATTATATAGTGCGCTAAGGATTTTCAGTAGACTGCCATTTGAATTACGAACAGAGTTAGGATCTAAAAGCTTTAAAAAATCACTCCATAAGTTTTTAATGAAGATAGAACCTTATACTCTGAATGAATTCCTCTTAGCTTGTAATACATTGAGATGTATTTTATCAATAGGTAATGACTTGTTTTCTTTTTGATGTTTCGGTATGCCAATTATGGAAATAAATATTATTATTATTTTTATTCTGATGATAGGAAATGAACAATTTTTTCCAGATACTAGTACCTTTAAGAACTCGTATAAGAACCATGTAAGCTTGAGAACTACTCAAACTGTTGAAATACCTGCATTTTCAGAACAAATTATTTATTGTAGACTTGAGAACAATCCTGGGAGTTGCGTTGGACTTGCTGAACCGAATTCGGACTGTACAGCATTTTTAACAGCAAGGACAGCCACGACCAGAGAACTCTGGAATGTTCTAGAATGCATAGAGTTGGATATATAAGCGGTCAACATCTGTCACAAAGGGCATTATAAAATGGGAATTGTGAATGTTTGTATAAAGTGACAGTTGAAAGTCATTGAGATTAAAAGTGTGGTCATTCAAACAAGTGTTAATAGTTGTTCATTGTTAATAAATTATTTAAGGAGTATTGGCATTATTAAATTAGTTGAAGAACCCATAAAATCGTAAAAATATTGATCAAACCTTCAATTTGTTAGAGTATATATGAACTATTTTTTACACGTTTTGTAGTAGTTCTAATACATGGATAAATTTCAGGGTTAGTGTTGTCAAGATATTTGGATAATAAATAAATATATCTAAAAAGTTTCGGAAATATTAACACTTTGATTTATATACGCAGTATTTAGAATGGATGATTTTTTTGCCCATATTCGATCGTTTTTAGGATTGCCTAAATTCGACAGACGTGACTTTCCAGAAGACGGAAGGTAATACTAAAAGTTCAAGTCTTAAGATAACAAAAACAACATAATAAAACAATTGTTAATCTGATTTACACATATATTAAAAAGAATACTGCATAGCGTACGTTTCGATGAGATTTACTTTTTTCAAATGATACGTGCAGACTAGCATTTGAAAAAGGTGAATCTCATCTAAACGTACGCCATTCAGTATTCTTTGTAATATATGTGTAAATCAGTTTAACAATTGGGTATTTTATTATGTTTATCGATTTACATCAAGTATCGGCCTCATCAATTATTAACAAAAACAACATTTGTCTTTGTATAACTTAGTGAATTCACATTTTGATTTCTTTGCAATATAGATTTTCAAATTAATTTCTTATATAATTTAATTTGGCTAATGTAATATAATTGTGAGATTTCATTTGGACAATCAAATATAGGTAAAAACGATGTCAGATTTTCGGTATACCAGGTGGTCTACAGAATTTTGTAGGAACATGTATATTGGTTTTATTAAGTCAATTGATATAACCTTTGAACAGTGTATAATTTTTGGATGAAAACACTACATCTGCATGAACTCTATGAGCTGTATGAATGGATAAGTCAAGTTTGAACTACATTACATCACCTAGAAACAGTCATTATTATATTCAAGTCTGAGGAGATATATAAAAGAGTTGTGAAACATGGTGATAAAATCTTCCGGCTATATCACTATGTTCTACAATGGACACCGGCTGTGAAGGCCTGCACGATTTCATATAAAAGAGAATTGCAGTGATGCTGATAATTTGTAATCCTCAAATCATAATTCATTCAAACTCTAAAATAGCTTAAACTTTGGTGCTGAATGACCAGAAAAAAGGGATGAGAGCAAGGAATATGAGTCATACTACTAAGTATCTACCAGTGGTCATGTATAAGTGAGGTTTAAAACTCTCATGGTTGTTTTAAATGACTCTAAAATCTTTGATTAATGAAATATCTCTGCTGATCTCTTGGAGAAACATTGTTTTATATATTGAATAAAAACACTTGACTTAGTTTTACAAAATTATATTAATTGCTTGGCAATCAATTCGGGGTGTTACCCCATTTTCAATAGTTGAACTCTGAACATTTTACCTGTTTTTTAGCCAAGTATTTTTTATTCAATATAAAAAAAATCAAAGTGCTCTATTGAATGACAATATATGCAAAATGCCAGGATCAAGAAATATAATTCATTATCCTATGAAGAAACATATTAGAGATTCTCGTTCAATCTCATAACTTAATCATTCCAAAGTATTTTCGTTGTCTGCTGTCTGGTATAGTCATGATCCATTATGATTATAGTGTTCTCAAATGACAGAAATTGTTTCAACACTTACGAGTATTAAATAAACATTTTCAACCAAAATTTTATTGTGGTAGCCACAACATGGTAGATGCAAAACTTAATACACTTCATTATTCAGAAGAAATAACAAAATAATATATGTTAATATTGTAAAAATACCTTAACCAAAGTTATATTTGATTCAATTTCATAAATTTCAACAGCTGAGAAAGGAGCATAGCATATATCGGCCGGATTCATACATTCTTTTCTAAATGAATATAGGATAATACAGACACTTGAATTT
This sequence comes from Henosepilachna vigintioctopunctata, assembly GCA_030704895.1. Classification (NCBI taxonomy): domain Eukaryota; kingdom Metazoa; phylum Arthropoda; class Insecta; order Coleoptera; family Coccinellidae; genus Henosepilachna; species Henosepilachna vigintioctopunctata. The sequence goes on from JARQZJ010000077.1 coordinate 112,323, forward strand.
AGTTTACACTTTTATTGTATATGTTTCATTGGGTTACCGACTTCTTCAGTTGCTAACATATGTCCTATATTGATTATAATGGATTTGCACCAAGTAAATGTCGATACTATTCAATATTCTTTTTTAAACCTAGAAAAACATCATCCATCGACTTGAAATTGAGATATATATATTTTTGAGTTGAGTTTTATTTCCTGAAAAGATTATAAAAACCCATGACAGAATAATAACACCTATAAAATAGAGACTAACTCGTAACAAGTTGGAGATTACATTTATCTACTATCACAGTTATACAAGGCCAGTGGAGTTTCTTTTATTACTAAAATATTTCTTCACCTTCCTTGTGAAATCGAAAATAGTTCTGCTTTCTTTGATGTCATTTGGAAGTTCATTAAACCACTTTGCTTAACATCACTTTTTTCTTTCCAATGTTGGTAGCTGTCGGTAATAATGTGTTTGTTGTCTAGTCTTTTTATTATGAATATGTACATTCTATTTATAATTAGACTCATATGGTTCTCTATCAATTTTTCTTCATTTTGTGTTTAAGTTTAACACCATAAATTTCAACTCACTAATATTAAAGATTTTTAACACTTTGTATAATGAGTTTATAGGTGTGTGTTTGTTTTTTTGAAACAACAGTTTTATTGGTTTATTCTATAATCTTAGTAACATTTCCAAATCAACTGATCTAGCCTGTCCCCAACAAAATTCTAGATAGCTGACGTGAGATAATATATGTGCATAATATAATATTATTTCTTCTATAACATGGACTTAAGTTTGGAAGATAATTATGGAGGTTGATTAGGTTTTCCTTGAAAATCTTACGTTAAATATGGCTGAACTTATGTGGTTTAGGCTTGATAAATTTAGGCTTTACTTTAGGATTAATACAATTACTGGATAATTGGAAACATAGATCTGGGTGGTGGTTGATGACTCTAGAAAAGAACCAGCAGCTTCTTCTACTGAAGAATATTCTTCTGAGAAAAATCTAAATCAAGTGTTTGACCAAATATATTTTTATTTCAGCTGTTTTGATGAAAATTTGTAACACCAAAGGAATCTGTTGTACATCGAGCTCTTGAATTATTTCACTTATGATGGAACTCAACTCATTTCCTATATTACTTGAGAATTACTTATCGTTGAATGCAAGCAAAACTGAGTGTATAATTTTTTCAAGTAGGTCTACTTTGGAGCATTCGGACTCAATAATCTGCAGCGAGAGTGCATTGGAGTTTGAAGTTGAAACAAAATTTTTGGGGGTATGGGTTGATAAACATTTGAGCTGGCAGAGTCATGCTGTGTGTCTTAACAAGAAATTGAACTCAGTTGTTTATACACTTAATGTTATGAGATTTCATGTTGAGGTTGGGGTGCTGAAGGTCGTCTATTTTGCTTATTTTTATTTGCTGCTGAGTTATGGTGTTATTTTTTGGGGAGCTAGCTCCTATGCAAAGGGATATTTGCTGCTCAGAAATTTGCCCTAAGGACTATGTTTGGAATTGGTTACAGAGAATCCTGTCGTGGAATATTCAAGAAAAATAATATGCTTACTTTACCTGGCCTGTTTGTTTACAGAACTATACTATTCGTGCATAGAAATAGATTGATGAGTACTTAAATCGAAACAACACTAGACAGATGTCCACATTTTTTTATTCTAAACAGAGGCTAACGATAACCAATAAGTCCACGTTACATGGCAATGAAGTTATTTAACCATCTTCCCAGATTAGTTCGAATAAAAACAGAATACACAAAATTTAAAAAAGGAATCTACAGGCTTCTATTGAATTTGGAGCCGTATGATATTACAGAGTACGAAAGATACTGTGCTAATATAGCTTGAGTTTTTTTCTTTTGCCTTTGTTTTGACGTTTTCTCTATTGTTAAATTTGTAATTTGACATTGTTATTTTTTTTTTTTTTAATTTATTTATTAACCCAAAGGGATCATGAATGATCCATAACAGGCATATTTTACAATATAGTAATAGTAACAACAGGTGTGGCAACTAGACAACTACTTAACTCTAATCACAGTAGTCTTAAGATGAACAATTAATTCTAATGACCAGAATTTTATACTAAGTATTATAATGGTTAAATATTATTCAGTCTTTTTTGGAATAATTGATTCTTTACTTTATTTGTGAATATCTTCAGAGTATCTTGTATTATTATATACTCTTGTATATGAGTATATTTTGTATTTGGTAGTGGTGTTTAAATATTTGGAGTTACGCCTAATGTTGTATCTGATATAATTCAACTTTGCAATCAGATTTTCTACATGTGAACTGAAAGTCACCCTACTATCAAGTATTAGTCCCAAGTATCTGACCTTGTTTACCTCATCGAGTTCTATATCATTTATACTAAGTGATAGTTTTTCTGTATTTTTTATGTGCTTTGAGATTCTCAGATATACACATTTATCACTGTTCAGTTTCATGCCATTCTCTAAGGTCCATGTATTAATTTATTCTAGGTCTCTCTGAGCTTGAGAAAATATCAACTTGGACTCACCCGAATAGAAAAGTATGGTATCATCTGCATACAGTAGAATGTTACCTTTAATATCACAATTCATGATATCACTGATATAGAGTAGAAAAAGAATCGGTCCCAAGACGCTTCCCTGCGGAACACCGGATTTTACACATTTTTTTGTACTTTCCACTCCATTTGTTACCGTGAATTGGTATCGTTCAGTAAGGTAGTCTCCAAACAAGTCCAAAACCCTCCCCCTGATTCCAAGTATTTCTAACCTCCCAATGAGTACCCGATGAACAACCATGTCGAATGCCTTGCATAAATCCAGAAGTACAGCGAGAACCAACTGGTCCTCATCCATCGCTTTGTATATGAATTCAATTGTATCAACTAAAGCCGTTTGAGTACTACGTTTTTTTTGTGAAGCCATGTTGATTCTGACATTGGTAACCTATATCATCAAGGTACTTGAGCAACCTCTTCTTTATCACATGTTCATAAATCTTAGCAAATACACTGATTACAGTTATTGGTCGATAATTACCAGTATTTGATATGTCACCTTTCTTGAAAATAGGAGTGACCTTCCCAATTTTTAATACCTTAGAGAACTTGGACTTTTTTATTTCAGAGTTAATGATAAATGCTAATATTGAGGCAATTTGATCTTTTATGGCTTTAATCGTTGGGATTTTTATACCATCATGTCCTGGTGCCGTATTATTTTTTAAATTTGTGATGATGCTTACAATTTCCTTTGAATTTGTTGGATATAGGTGCATTTCTACATTAAAATATGGTCTTGCTGTACTTGATAACTGGCTTTGTATGTCTGAGTTGGAGTTTGCTGCAATATTAATAAAATGATCATTTAGGATTTCAGCTATTTCAGTCCTGCTAGTATATTCTCTACCATCTGATTCCAGTTTTATAATTGTATTCTCTTTTTCTGGGCGATTCATCAGGCCTTTTATTACTTTCCATTGTTTCCGTTCATTCCCATCTGAGTTGGCAAATTTTTCTTGAATGTGTTTCTGCTTGTTTGTTTCCACCATTGCTTTAACTTCCTTCTGTAGTTTTTTGAATCGCTCGTTACTTGCAAGTGTGTATCTTTTTTTCCATTGTACATATTCTTTGTCTCTTTCTTTTATTTTGTTTTTGAGTTCAGCAGTGAACCAGCCTTCACTAAAATTAGCTGTGGTTCTTCTTCCTTTATATGTGGTTACTTTATCTGATTGTTGTTGTATTGTTTTTATTAAGGTTTCAAAATCTATATTTTGCTTAGGTGTATTTTGTAGTATGGAAATATGGAATTTTGATTGCAATAATTGAGAGAAATAAGTATCTATCTATCTATTAGTATTAGTTTTCCTAGTAATAGTATTATATTTCCTAGTATTAGTTTGTATAGTCTGTAATAATTATGCATTATCAGATTCTAATACATTATTGATAAAATCCAAATTTGTACAATGGCTTTATAAGAAGAATAGGTAAGTTACTAGAAGGTGCAATACTGGTAGTATCTAGTAATGTATTTTTATTTTTAGAGTTAATAAATTGAATACATCTGCAACTTTACTATTCTGAATATTTATTACTTATCGTTCAAAGATATTTCTTAGAGAAATGAAGATACCCCATCCAGATTTTGTGAACTTGAAATGAAATCTTGATAACTACAGTATATATATATATATATATATATATATATATATATATATATATATATATATATATATATATATATATATATATATATATATATATATATATATATATATATATATATATATATATATATATATATATATATATATATATATATATATATATATATATATATATATATATATATATTTTTTTTTCGGGGACGTGCATTTTTACCACGTGAACAAATTGAATTAGAGAAAAATCCAACAATTTGGCCTCTGCGTAGTAGAATCGATCCGTTTTTATTCCGATCAGTCCAGAAATCCCAAATAAAATAAAGGCTAATATAAATGGGTTAACTCATAAAAAGACATATACCAGTAAGCAGAAAATTATGCATCTAAATATCCAGGGTATTACTAACAAAGTTGAAGCTCTAGGACATATAAATAACTATTTAAAAAATTATTTAATTTGTTTGAGTGAACACTGGCTGAATGTAAACAAAAATGGTTTATACCAATTAGAAAATAAAAGACTGGCTGCATGTTAAATGAGAGGTCAGTATCAACATGGTGGAGTCTGCATCTATGTTGACCAGGACTTAGATTATATGGAAATAGATGAAAAAAAAAATGGTTCTGAAGAAATGATAAATGAAATATGTGCAATTCATCTATATGCACAAAATATGGTTATAGTAGCTTGCTATACACCTAAAGTAGTCGAAATTTTGTTCCATTTTTGGGTATAATGTCTTGGAGTATATGTATTCTACATATGATGCAGGGGTGGACATTGTTATAACAGGAGATTTCAATGTTGTTTTAAATGCAAGTTCATTGGACATTCTAAATCTATTTGGGAGCGTTGTACATTCTACATACATATACAAGAAAACATTACACAGAAAAAGAAACTTGCATTGACGATATATTCACAAATATCCAGGAATAGCAATCATATACGTATATTGCAAATAGATCAGATCATCTTGCACATATATTAGAGATGAGGTATTATTCATTGAAGATTCAAAAACGAAGAAAGCTCATTTATAAGCACATTGAAAATCTGAGAAGTAAATTAGATGAAGAAAATTGGCAAGAGGTAATCGATATATCTGATGCCAACGAAAAATTTAATGTTTTTTTAAACTTATTCTGCCTTCTGTACAATGAGTGCTGTCCTTTGGGCTCTGTCACAAATTCCGGGAGGATTAAATCATCAAAAGAATTTAAAAAATGAGACCTTGTCGAGGGACACGAGGTAGGAACGTTAGTTCCTTCAAGAATATCTATTCAGTTAATTATAAAAGAAGTAAATATTATCTATTCAATAAATAATAAATAAGTCGTCATACTCATTTATAATATTTTCATTTATTTTAAATTGAAATCAATGTATCTAATGTATAAGCAATTTTTTATTAAACACTTTCCATGATTTTCACAATAAAATTTGACTAATGTATTATATATTTATTTCACTTTTGAGTTATTTAAATTTAAATTGTGTTGATATAACAGTGCTGTATATTCGATGTGCGTTTGCTCTAGGCCCATGCGACACTGCTAGTAAAGTAAGGAACTAACGACCCAATAAAATGGAATCTATTAGATTTAATCAGAGAAGCTTATGTTAATAACCGTAACAAAGATACTCTCAACCTCTACAAACAATATAAAAATAAGTACCTACAAAAAACTCAGATGCACAGAAGAATTTGTAATGAAAATAAAATTGCTAATGCTCATAATATACAAAAAGAATCCTGGAAAATCATAAACACTGAAACTGGTTAGGAGAAGAGAAGGACATTGATGGGAGCACCTTCAGCTAACAACTTTAATGAATTTTTCACAAATATGGGAATCAATATTACTGAACAGATAACTGATGTCTTGGTTACTACAGATGATTTTCTGAGGAGAGTAGCTGTGAGCCATGCCAATTCTTTGTTTTTTAGACCTGTAACGGAGAAGGAGGTATTCGATTACATAATGCAGCTCTCATCAAAACCTACAATGGATATCTATGATATCAGGACCAATCTGGTTAAATCCGTCGTAGATGTGATAGTATGTCCCTTCCTTAACTGATATAATAAACTCTTGCCTGGAACAGGGTAAATTTCCAGATAAAATGAAAGTGGCGAGGATCTGTCCAGTTCTGAAAAATGGAAGCCATTTAGTAATCGATAACTATAGACCTATCTTCATTTTGCCCACATTCTCTAAAGTACTCGAGATGATAATGGCAAAACAACTTGTGTCATATATGGATGTTAATGAACTTTTCTGTAAACAACAATTTGGTTTCAGAAAAAATCGTACAACTACTGAAGGAATTGAATCTTTGTGCAACTTCATAATAAATGGTTTTGAAAAACATTACAGTACTTTTGTAAAATTTTGCGATTTATCAAAAGCTTTTGACTGTATTATACTTAAGGTGTGCACTGATAAGATGGAATACTACGGTATTAGAGGTGTTGCTCTGGCTCTTTTTCAATCTTATATAGAAGGCAGAAAACAGGTTGTGAGGTGTGGACAACAGACCAGTTCTGTCCTTGATATAGTGCAGGGCGTGCCCCAGATCCTTGGACCTTTACTATCCATAATTTATATGAATGATTTACCTAGTAACCTCACCTGTCATACAGTTCTGTATGCAGATGACACTACTATTGCCACAAGTGATAAGGATGAAACTACATTACGACAGAAACATGAGCTGAATGGAAAAATTGCAGTCAAATGGTTCAAGGCGAATAAGTTGTTGCTAAATGACAATAAAACTCAGTTCATGACTTTTGCCACATCTAGAATGTCACTTTTCTCTGATATTAAATTCCAGGAGTTATGCTTGACAGCCGAGTAACACGGGGGAACTATTTTATAAAATTGAGGGAAAAGTTGAACACATGCATATTTGCAATAAGAAGATTGATTCAAAAGGCAGCTGTCAGAGTCATTGAAGGGATGGATTCGGCATTTCACTGTAGGCATGTCTATATTCAGGAAACTCAGAATATTAACTGTAATAGCTGAGTTTTGAATATTGCTAGAAACACAAAATCTTATGTGAAGAGATCGGAATGTCAACCGTACAATATGAGATCTAACGAAGAGCTTAGTATAGAGAGGACTAGACTGACAACTAGCGGTAGAAGAAATCAAGCAATTAAACTTTATAATAAACTTCCGAACAAATGGAAAGATCTGAAGGAAAATGTTTTACGGAGAACTCTGAAGGATTACCTAATAGCAAACCTACCTTACAATTGGGAAGAATTTAAAAGGGCCAATTTTTAGATGAGAATTTAAATATTGAAAATTTTTTGTATCTTTTTTTCTTTATTTTCTCGAATTCTGACTTTGATATATATATATATATATATATATATATATATATATATATATATATATATATATATATATATATATATATATATATATATATATATATATATATATATATATATTTCATTTTTTTATGGCTTTCCTTACAGGAATCCTAGTAATTTTGATGGCTCAAGATATGATGCTTTTTCGGACCCTTTAGAAATGCATAGATATTTTGAAGATCAAATGAATAAAATCTTAAGAAATTTTGATATATTTGAATTTGGTGGAAACGATTCTTTCTTTGGAGGTAACTATTTATATTTCCCGAAAGTTTAAAAATTATTGACGCAATTTCGGTATTTTTTTTTGTCAGATATTCCGGAAAGTGGGGAAGGTAATATTTTTGGTACTTTAGAGCAGTATCCATTCATTGAAGAAGTACCAGAAGGAAGTGAATTGAGAGATCAATTCCTCAAACCGGGCTATGAAAAGCCAACTCAAAAACATTCGTTTGATAAAACTGATAAAGATTTGGATGAAAACCATTTGAGTATAAGAGATTTAGATTCAGTTGTTACTGGAAAATTCTTCAAGAATAAACAGGAACATCCTAATGTCACATCTAGGTTTTTTGGGAAAAGCATAAGTACAAAAACTGTGATGAATCCGGATGGGGTAAGTAGAATTTAATAATGTCTATTTATACTAAAAAGTAGAAATAGACGTTATTGATATGTTATTAGACTTTCTGTTTTTTTGTATTCTCGCTTTTTGGTGTTTTAATCAATTATTGACCTGGTTTTGTATTCCAGTCTATCGAAATTCACAAAACTGTCCGTGACAATGAAGGAAATGAAGAAACTACTGTCACAAGAAAGATTGGCAATAAAGAACATAGTGTTATAAAGAAAAAAGATAAAAGTGGCAAGGAAGAAATAATAGAAAACTTTCTCAATATTGATGAAAATGATTCAAATACATTGTTATCCATTCCTGACAATTCTGAGCACAAAAAATGGTTTTTGTTCGATAAATTTTTTAAGTGAGGATAGACGGGTTGTTGGATTTATTGTATATTGGTAGCACAGTGTTTGATTAAAAGTTATTTATTATTAATTTGTTTTAAAGTATCAAGAACCTTCAAATGAATAAGAATATGACTAAGAATAACAAATTGTGTACTATAATTACTAACAATAACAAGATGGTCATGTCGTCTCCATAGCCTATAGGTTAGGGTGCATTTATGGCAAGCAGGAGATCAGGGTTCAATTCCTGGGTTAGACATGGATATAATGTATGTTCATGAGTTCAGTGGTTCGAAAAATTGAATATGTTGGTAATGTACTGCGTATACTAGCCCAAAAACAATTTAAAAAAACAAGATAGTTACGTCTGCAACATGAGTAAGAATATTATCCTATTAGTTTCACAAGAAGCTCACTGACCGAGCGCATAGTGACCCTATAACCTTCATTGTACAAATCCACAAATTATCGACCTATTCGTTTTTTATCGGTTCTTACTTAGTAAACTATGTGCGAAAATGATTCTTAGAAGGATGAATGATATCGTGCAGTTGAAATTGAATGACAATTTTCAATTTGGATTCAATAAGAAACATTACTCTATCCAACAAGTGGTCAGAAGAAAGACACTGTAATGTGTCTTTCTGCGATATCTAATGATATCGAAGAAGCATTCGACAGGGTCTGATTGCAGGGATTGTTATTCAAATTGATGAATAAAAATACACATAAATAAAACTAATATATTCGTATTTGAATAACGGATCCTCACTGGGTCGAAATTATTCAATATCTATATACTTCAAAATTATTATTATTTTATTATTATTATATTTATTATTATTAAATTATTCAATATCCTTCATTTTCCAAACACAAAAATGGTTGCTGATAACTTAAGCAACATAGTATCACTCTGCTCAAGCGGCAATTGTCTGATAAATCACATCGGTAAGATCTCGGAGTTTTAAAATGAATGGAAAAGTAGGATGAACAAAACAAAAACCAAACAAATAATTTTCATAGTAGACTCAATTACAAGACACAGAAAAAACACTATTTGAAAAGCATACAGACTTATTTTCCATTTTGAGTTTCTTTAATATAATGAAAGACACACCTTATATACATATATACCTGACAGTAATAAGACCAACCTTGTCTCACGCTGCTCCCGTGTGATGCAGCGTAAGTAAGACTACTATCAAACCCCTTGAACTGTTTCAAAATAAAATACTGAGACTTGTTACCAATATTGACGATACACCAGAACAGATGCCCTATAGCAAGAAGCTAAAATACCACGCCTCCATGAATACGTTAATGAAATTGCTATATGTAACTTAATGCGCATGAATATAGTCACTCGTACACAATCTAACTTACCAGCTTCTGCAAATCTTTCGAGTAAGATGTTGAATATAATCATAGCAGCTCCAATAAAGAGTGTTTGGAATAAAAATTAATTACCAAAAGCAGTTTTTTTTCAAATAGTTTTCTGTATATATAATAATCACTAGAGAAATTATTATTTAATTAATTATTGTTATTTAATTACCACAAAACAAATTTTATACACCTATTTCAAATAGGATAGTGTAAGTTAAAACTAACTATATGTTTTAGTAAAACCAACAGGCAGGAACTAAAATAAATGAATAATATAATGTCAAATGAAATATAGTTTAGAATATGTACTAATGTCAGTAGAAAACCCCCTGTGAATACTTTGTAAATAAAATATTGTTGACTTGACTTAATAATGCTTTAGACTTACTGCTGGTGGGTTCGATTCCCACCGTTAATCTTGGGACGTTCGGGATCTGCGTTAAACTTTAGGTCCAATCAGAGCTATATAGCACTCTGACCTCCGTTCTTAGAACAATAATAATAATAATATCATAAATCGGCTGATCTTACTGTTAAGTCTACACTTATAAGGGTATCACCTAATAATATAAATTTACATTATTTATATCATATGACAATTTTTATTTCGAATGGTTTCCAAATAATTGACGATGCATAAACAAATCCTATATACTTTAGACTTGGCAAATCAAAAAAATTCAATAGTACTTCTATGAAGTACGAGTATTACATAATTCATCATATTTCAATACAAATAGATTTGTCAGAAATTCAGAATAAAGATGAAAAATCTGCAACAAATTTGGTTGCTTCCTTCCATTCTGTCTAGGGAAATCTCAGCGCAGGGTATTATCACCCCTGATAACACAGAATACCTCTGCCGGTTTTCCAGTGGAGAAGACTTTTTAATCGTATGACTTTTTATTTTTGACTTGTCTTGCTTCTTCAAAAATTCAGTTTTCATCTATAAACTTGTGTTATTTTATGATCCCATTTTTTTCTGCTTAGCTTTTGTCCTTCGAAACTCATCAGTTTGGCGAAGAACTGATTTCAAATAAATAAAAGGTAAAAGTAGTCCAAATAAATAAAAAAAATAAATAGTTACTTTTCAATAGATGTTACTACATTCAGATAATGTTAAATAGTTTGCTTATGGTTATATATTTTTTCTACTGTGACTACATGATTTCAACTACATCTTACTCTACAAGTTTACACTCTTTCTGGATTATTTGTACAAAAATTTCATTTCAAATTAAACATCCTGGATTTTCCAAAGGAAGTTTCTTTTTATCTAATAAGGAACACAAATTTTGATTATTGGTACTATTGTTTTCTATAGTATTTTTTAGTCCAGGGTTTCTCAAATTTATGGCTCTATGTACACCCATTAAAGCTTCAAGATTGGGATATGATTCAAATTAAAAATGGTTTAAAATCATTTGATGAATCCAAAGAGTGTCATTTTGAAACTATTGCATTGTGTCCAATTACCTTTAGCAAGGTAGCATTTGAATATGTGAAAATTCTATATGACAGAATAGAACTCGTAGATTGAATATAAACTTAAATTCAAACACTTGAACTTATGATTTACATTTTATTGACTACATAGCATGACGCGTTTCGTCGTTACAAACGACTTCTTCAGATGCTTACAGAATAATGATTCTGTAAGCATCAATAAAGTGTAAATCATAAGTTCAAGTGTTTGAATTTAAGTTTATATTCAATTATAATAGATTAACATCAAGTAAACGCCAACACTATACAAAAAAAAAGAACTCGTTGAGTAATAGTTTATGGGAATTTATAAATACATGTAGCAGGGGTGATTTATGTTGTATCAACTCTTTCACTTTTATTAACTTAATTACGGTTATTATCTTTTCTTCATTGTCATATTTTATCTTTGATTACTTTTTAATATTTTATAGACATTTATCTAATACTGAAGAAGGGGACAAAAATATTTGTTTCAATATTGTTATTTATATTTCATTCAAGGTATATTGACAGAAACAATTAAAACCAGGATTTCCTAAATACGGAGACAATAGAATATTCAAAAGAAAAGTACATTTTACAATCATTTTCCAAAATATTTTAGGGAAGAGTATTCAACTAACATTTTTAATGGGTCTAGAAGATATATGATTAAAGCAATTTCTGAAATTCTAAACATAATTTATTTAGGACTATATACAAGGAATTGTATATACATAACATTTTACAATATATATTAATATTTCTACTACGTATTTGAAAATAATTGGAACCTACCTAGAAATAAGAGAAACCATAAGTGAATACACAAAAAGCTTTGGTGGAAACATACATATACAACTGAGATAATGGAATGTAATTATTTCTAAAATCATCCCTTTTCATTTCATTCTATGGATATATATATATATATATATATATATATATATATATATATATATATATATATATATATATATATATATATATATATATATATATATATATATATATATATTTAAATCGATTTATTGCCTGTTTCAGATAGTTTATTTTCAATGTTTTTAGCAATAACAGGCTTATTTTAATGTTAAAAACTTTATTTTCGTTGTAACTTTAGTTAGTAACAAAGTTGTGATATACAAAGAAACGTCAACAAAAATAAAGTTTTCAACATTAAAATAAGCCAGTTATTGCGAAAAAGATTGAAAAATATATATATATATATATAAACATTTTATGTATAACTTTCATTGGAATTCCTTTAAACATCACAGAAAAATAACTACTATAAAATAATACAATTACCTTCTGATATAAACTAAACCAACTAATATATAACATAATTACATGGACTCAAAATCTAGTAGAAAATTAAAAACCAAACTACAATGAAAATTATTAATAATAGATTCAATATTTTACATTGTTAGAAATTTATGGTTGACAGTCATTTATATGAAATTTTGAAGTACCTTAATAAATCTTCAAAACCTACAAAATTATACTGAGAAATTTAACTGTTATTCACAACTGATGCAAAGTTTAATACTCATTCAAAAAATATATAAGAGTAATGAAATTAGAATTATTCCACAGAAAAAATATTTTCAAATTGAAATTTTGTATTTCTGTTTAGGTATATCATTTTTTTATGATATTGAGATGTAAGTAGACAAAAACTACTTTTAAGGATATAGATTTGACATAACTAAAGAACGAATGAAAATCAATTACCCCAATGGCGAATTCATTATCTAAAAGTCTTTTGGCATACTGATTTTTTTCACTTGTGAATTTAACCTTTTTAGTGGCGCTCATTACATAACAAGATGTTCAAATTATATCTAGGTAATCTTTAGCAACTTTCACATATTACTTTTTATTTCCCTAAACATTCAAATATTTGCTTGTTAAGTAAAAATATCGATACTATATATTTCTTAGCAAATAATCATACAATAAAGAGTAAAATCTATAAATACTCTTCCTAATGAACTAAAATTGTTTCAGTTTAATAAAACAGAAGAAGATAAGAATATGTCTCAAAAAATAAAGAAAATGAATAAACATGTTCATACTAATTTAATAATTCAACAATAAAGTAATACACAAAATCCCAAAAAAGCAGTATCATTTCAATGTATCACAAAAATATACAATTCAAAATATAAATTGCACAGTTAATTCATCTTATATATGGATAAGATATAATAAAAACCTTTTTCATGTAAATTGGTATTCCAGACTTTCTATTTCAGGTACAGTCACAGATATAGATGAAGTTGAGTTTTATTCTTGGCCAAATGTGTCTGTCTCTTCAATAGCATATGTCAATTTTTCTACTAGTTGCTCATAGCTTTTATATGGAGGCAAATCTAGTCTGTTGAAGCATGTATGCGATCTCGGCAACCAGGATTCCTTACCTACTTTTTCTATGCAGAACCTCTGGGGTCCGTTCGACCCCATCAGTTCTGCAAATCCTCCTACTGGAACTCTGCATGTACCAGTTACAAACTGTAGAAGTCTGGCTCGTTTTTCATTGTCAGACTGTTTTACAAACTGAAAAAAATAGATTATTTATTAATTTATATATATATATATATATATATATATATATATATATATATATATATATATATATATATATATATATATATATATATATATAGTAAATACTGAGACTCTTAATCGAAATATTTCAAATAAAACTCTCAGGAAGTCTCCCTGAGAGTTTGAGAGTTTTATTTGAAATATTTCGATATTCCAAACGATATATGGGGGTTACCAAATAGCTACTCGACGACTACGACTGGGAAATCTCTCTTATAGATTAGCTAAGGCAAACGTGAAGGAGATTGCGGGAGCCTTATTTCCAATAGGTGAAGCAGACATCCGTGAAGTGGGTCCCCTTACGGGGGCACCACCCTTTGTCAAGGCGGAACTAATGGAAGCGGCCTCAAAAATCAGTTTGGGTAAGGCACCCGGCCCAGACGGCTTCACTCCTGAGGCAGCAAAGATCTTAGTCAAGGAAAAGCCTGTGGCGGTGCTTCAGCTCTTTAGCGAACTATTGGCTACGCAAAACTGCGGGGTTGATATTGCTGACGAAGCCAGGAAGGGATCATGATACGCACTCTGGATGCCACCCGCTCTGCCTGATAAATGTCTTGGCGGAAGTATACGAGAGGATGGTACTTGCCAGGATCTAGGAGGAACTTGAGGATCGGGAAACACTATCGCCGAAGCAGCATGGATTCAGGAGGGGGCACTCAACAGTTTCCGCAATCATAGAGCTTCGGGGAACACCATTCGGGGAACATGGTCGAACACCCTGACTCTAAATGTGTGATTTTAATCTCTATTGATATAAAGACCGTCTTTAATACGGCTAGGAGGGAACACATAGTACAGGCGATGGGAAAGGCAGGATTGAGCCATTACCTCATAAACCTGATCAGAAATTATTTAAACAAACGAATGATGAAGATCAGAGGAATGGAAATGCAGTGTTACATGGTAGTTCCGCAAGGTTCAGTTCTGGGCTTGATATACGACTATATAACGGAGGTCATGAGAACGAAGGAAAAGAAAGCAGGGAGTTACAGGGATGAGCTTCAAGAAAAAGAAGAAAAAGGGGGGGCGTAGAGTGATGTTAAGCAGAAAGCTCGGTTCCGCATTAAGCCTGCCATTGAGAATCCCGAACGTGCAACACTGAAAAACCGAGTATTGCATGTGTCGAACGAAGAGGGTTTTTTAGTGGGTATTGGCTATGCCTGAGTCCCACACTACCACAGCTTACACTGAAATCGCAGTGTGTGTTCGTAAATTTATTTTTCTAAAAAAAGAACAATCAAAAGAAGAATAACCCTTCATAAAAGTGATGTAAGACTTCACCCTGATATATGTACTTTAGCACTCTATTCTTCAAAAAAAGGACATCGCTTTTATTTTGAAAAGTTTAGAGTACTGGATGTAGCTGGTGGCTACCAAAAAAGGATTATCTTAGAAATATTCCACATAAATAAAAATGTTAATAGCATCAATAAGAGGATCGACATTGCTAGACTGAGCTGCATTTACAGTTATTTACTTTCAAAACATTTTAAATAAAACCTTCTTCCACAACCTCTGAGTTTCAATAGACATTTTGTTACTTGCTTGTGATGACATTTGTTTTTGAAGTGTTTTACTTTTTTAACTTCTGTGTTTTATCTGTGACATCTATCTGTGCTCCGACAATTCCGGTTTATCAGTTCTATCATTCAGTTATGTTATCACAATTTATATATTTTTATATTTTATTAACAACATCCAGTTTCTGCATCGGATCATATATTTTTTAACTACATATACTGCTGCTTATGGTGTTGGTTAAACAGGTAGCCTAGTTAGTCGTAGGATGTAAGAATGTTTGATCATGACATTTTATTAAAATCTATTACTTTATAGAGTCCTGATGAAGATTATAACCATAATCGAAATACAGACCAGGTTAACAAATTGGTTATGTCTCAATTATAGTGGGCCTACTTTTCCCAAAAACTCATAAAAAAAAAAATATATATATATATATATATATATATATATATATATATATATATATATATATATATATATATATATGTTTTAAATTTTTTATGAGTTTTTGGGAAAAGTAATAACGTTTTTCATATCATATTAATTGTTCACTTACATTATTATATTGGCTTCACTTTAAATACAGTTTGAGATCGATTCAGATTTTGAATTATTATAATTATGAATGAATTTACGTTATTTCCATTTCCCAAAGTGAAGAAATTGCATCTAAGAATAAAAAATATAATTACCTGCCAGAACCACTGTATTGGCTTGCTGTTTCTTGTGTAATGTCTATAAATTGTATGTCGCTGCCAATCTTCCACATCAATTTCTTGCATTCCACAAAGCAATAATTCTAGTTCCCTTTCATCAAAATATTTCAACCATTCGATAGGAACAACTTCGTTGAAGCCGTCCAGGAAAGCTTGAGTCTGTTGTTCAATGCCTCTAGTCATTCTCCACTCCGTCATCAGCATCAAATAATTCTCTTTATTTTCTTCAGTCACCTTTTCTTTGTCTCCATTTTTGATTAACTCATGATGGATCACCTATTTTGTTAAATGAAGAGTAAATGAAAATATTATTGAGAAACAGAAATAAGCTGCACGATGCAAGAACAAAACAAAGAAAATTCACCCTAAATTTTAGAGAAATAACATCAAATTTCTGACCACCATGCATTGAAATTTGTTACACAACTTGATTCACTTGAACCTCTTATCCGAGAAAAATTCTTCAGAAAAAATATAGTGACCATGTTAGTTATGATCGAGCTGTGTCAGATTCCAGAAAGGAACATTTTGGAAATTATGTGAACTCATGTCAAAACAAATCAAGGGCAGCATGGCATGTGATTAACCTCTTATATATGGAATCTTCATATCTGGAAAGCAGTTTCGTAACATAAAAGTGGGCTTTGATAACAATTAACCAAGTGTCAGTATAGGCAATCATGTAGAGGGTTTTCAGGAAGTACTCTATTCGCACAGTGTATGTGACTGTATATTACCGGCTGCTTAAGCTTTTAAATTCCCAAACTCATTATTTTGAAGAGGCGAAGAATGCGAATACCACCAGGAAGATGTTTGCATAATTTTATCCTATACACTGCTCAACGCTGAGAGAAAGAGTGGTTCCGCATATGGGGTTCTCGTTTAATTCCTTTCCGCAACAGCTACAGTTGACACAAAGCATTATGGAAGAAGGATTTATTTCTTCATGGATTGTGAAACGTACTCAATTGAAGAATTTTCAGAGTTTTGTAAAATAAATAGCAGTGCTGAATTGTATTAGTTTTTGAATTTTCTTTATGTTTACTTTGACTTGTAAACATAATGTTACCACATTTACATTGAAAAATATAACAAGAAATGAAACAATACACACCTGTCCTAACACCTCAAAATCCACACTATGGTACAATTCCAAACCGCAATCCTCTATGTCGTTTTCTTTTATCCAAACTAGACTGTTATAAAATTCTGGATCGATACTTTCTATATCCTTCATCACCAATTTTTTACCCAACATTCTTTTGTAAAAAGGCATTGTAAATCCGGAATAGATGAACCTGCCGTGATATAACGCCATCGCGATGAATCTGGAAATGAAGGAGTATTAATTGAATTGAAGAACACAAATGAGTGTTATTTTACATCGTCTTTATTTCATTGTCGGCCTTTTTCTCTTTCAACACAAAGTTTAAAGTGATAACCAGATTATTCAATTTTTATAAAGTCTAACATTATTTGCTTATTCAATTACACTGGGGAACAACAATATTGTTGTCTTAGATCTGTGACTTGTTTTTGACTACATTTTTGTCTCTGAATTGAAAAATGTTATCAATCAAGTTTTTAAACTACAGGATACCCTCTCTTTACCCTTAAAGTCACACAAAATGGGCATTCAGGGGAAAATAAAGTGGGTACTAACCAAACATATTAGAATATTTTATTCATACAAAGGTTATTATTATATTAAAAGTTGAATTGCATTTATATCAAAAATAAAAAAAGATATTATAATAAACATTTTCGCTTATAACTTTCCCTAGAATGTTCAATCTGGGGACAATCTCGCTTGTTGCTCCAACACTAGTCAATACTGACATCCCATCTACCTTGATACCTTGCCTCCATGACCTTCAAATCTTGGTGGAATCGCTCACCTTGTTCATCACTAACAGCGCCAAGATTTTCTGGAAAGTTAGCAAGATGGCTCTGTAAGAAATGCAGTTACTCATGTTACAGCCAAGCTTTTTAAAGCTTTCTAAGAGTTGCTGAACTATTTCGACGTAATTCTGGGCTCGTGTGTTTCCAAGAAAGTCCTTGACAACACTTTTAAATGCCAACCAAGCATTCTTTTCAAGTTCGGTCATTGTTTTAATGAAACGTCCATCTTTAAGAAATTGTCGAAGTTTTTTTCGTGCAGTCTTGATGCTGAAAGTTCTGACACTTTTTTTGGAGAGTCCCAAATCTCGCACCAAGTCATTTAACTCATGTTAATTAAATCCTTTACGAACAAAATCATCGTAAACTTTAAAATTTTTGTCGCTGGGGCCACTTCGATCGTCGCTCAACTCATCCATCTGACCTATTGGGATTGAACCACATAAATTTCCATTGTGGAGGAGAACACACTTCAACCTACGTTTTGAGCTATCTATAAACATTCAGTTGCGTTAGTCTGAAATTTCCAATTCTTTCATTAAACCAGGTAAGTTATGGCAATACACAAATCTATCAGCCCTACGAAAAAACTGCAGAAAAGCACTTTCTCTCGATCGAAAGTAGGTGACTTTAGCTCCTTCTTCTAACAAAATTTTTCGTTCAATCTCGATGCTAAAAGTTCTGACGCTTTTTTGGATAGTCCCAAATCTCGTACCAAGTCAGAGTTCAGAGCGACAAGTACACCTGTTTACTACAGCGTCTCGTGCGTAACTGACCAAATTAGTCTAGACAATACGCCCTCCGGTCGTTACTGGAAAAAGTTCAGCCGACAGGAGTACAGTAGGGCTTTCTGTAATTCGCGTTCAGTTCCGCGAAGCGTAATAGCAACAACTGTAGAAAAAAAACTTGGTCATAGAAAAAAACTGACTAAAGTTTTGGAATCAGCATGTCAATTTACCTCTAAAACATCATAAAATTCGAAGTCAACAAAAATTATGTTACAAATTGTTCCCCAGTGTTATCTATGTTATGGTGTGATTTTGTCTAGTAACATATATTAATAATCAAATAATAATAATGGATTACAGGTCATTATTTTGGTCAGAGCAAAAACACAAAAGTATTCCAGTTGAGGAAGATCACAGATAGATAATGTTCAAGGACACAGTATAATGATTGATTTTCTTACAATAAGAACTAATCATATTTTAAGAAAATTTGTGAATGAACCTAATCCCCACAATACCTCATAGTGAATATTCAGTTCTCTGCTGTGAAATTTTGAGATGAATGCTAAAAGGAGCTCAAAACACTTTCAAAATAATTTGTCAACTATCACAGATATGAATCTACTCTCTAAACAAAGTTAGAAAGTCAAAAATCTGGTAAACCCTAAACTTCTGTTTAATTTCATTTCATTTCCTGTAAATTCAAACTTTTCAATAATACTAGAATCATCTTCCATGAAACTTGCTGGGCCTTACCAATTTCTCTAGCGAATGTCAGTAGAAAACTTATTGCAAATTATCAATTTTTGAATTGAAAAAAATTTAAAAATCATATTCCGTTATGAAAATGAAAGTGAAATCAAATTCAATTGTTTGAATTATTCTATAGTTATAATGGATTTGCACCAAGTACATGCCAATACTTTTCAATATAACATTTTTAGTGAAATCAAGTATATTGATTTGTTTGATTATATCAGGTGATTCAGTACTTTGAAAAAATATATCAATAAGCCTATTTAAGATCGAATAATTACCTGCCAATGAACTTAAAAAAAGTGAGATGTTCTGGATTGACATACGAGGCTGGATTTATCTGCAAACTGTAGTTGTTCTTGTTTGCGTATTCAAAGAGACAGTACATAGGGTTTAGCGCCTCATGCGATACGAGGAAGAACCATTCACGACTTACGCCCCCATAGTCGAGACCTTCTTCGCCTTTGAAGATTATGTAAAGTCTGCGACGTAACTCGTAGGCGGGCAATCGCATTATAGTGTGGAACGAATCCTCAAAGAGAGTCTGACGAGTAACCTGAATCTTGATATGGCTGGGTAACGCGTTGCTCTGACAAAGGAACCTGTTTCATCAAAATATTAAATCTTAAATAAATATATGCATTACTAAGCCTTAAATAAACATATGAGTAAATATACCAAGCATTAAAAATTCATTAAATGTGTGTTCACATGGCATTAATTATGGAATTTTTGCAATAATTACTGTCATTTATGATTTCAAAACGGCAGTAAATGTTAATTTCTAGAAAAATATCTATATTTAAAAAAATTGAAAACAGATGTGTTTCGCATAAATTTAGTCTACAATCTACATAGTTAATGAAAACTTAGAGAATGACAAACGTCCTTGTGATTTGTTTGAAAATGTTGTTTTATGTCACCTACAGTATTCCTGCTGATGGGCAAGAATTATGTTTTTTGGCTCAACAAGTTTGAAACTCTCTCTCATATTTATTATCTTGCACTTTTTTGTGCCGAATTAGCTATGTGGAAGAAGAGTTCAAAATCGCAAATAAACTTTGAAATATATTTGCGACATCTAAATTGATTATACTATGCGTGAATAATAATGCATCATCAAAAAATGTTAAGTCAATAATCAAGACAAACAAAAACAGGTTTTCTGCTCAGTGCCAGTACACAATTACTCCAAATTTCACTTGCGTTCATTGGTAATACCGCATGTTGCGAGAAGCAGGTTCGTCACATCTGCCCGAGCATATGTTCCAGAAGTTAGCTTACAGATGTCTGGTTTCATCTTTCAAATTTCTAATGTGTTTTGCTATGGTTACCCTCATACATCATTTACTCCTTTTCTATATAATATAATAATAATGTCTTTATTTTCCTACAGGTAAAAACACCCAATTACAAGAAATATTAAAAAAATATATACCATATTAACACCTAATGATATAATGCAAACATTTAAAAAATGATTATCAATAACAGAAGTAATTATAATGAATAGACAATGAGAATATAGCTATACTTCAAAATTCACTATACATGAAAAGATTCCAAGTAAACCTGACTAATGAAAGCAAATGAGTCACTGTTGGTATCACATTTGTCAGACACATCTTTGAATAGAGAACAAATATATCTAATTGGTGACTGTTCGAGGGAATTAGCTTTCAGAGTATCTAATGAAAAAAATTGACTTGAATGTGAACATTGTCTAGGAACATGGAAATCAATAGAGCCAATAAGGGTAGGATAGTCTACATAACCACGTAATAGGTTATACAGAAATTTCATAGACAACAACTATATGTTTAATTCGGTCGATTGTGTTACAGTCGGAAGTAGTTTATCGGAGATATGGTCGCACAATAATTACAAGACCGAGAATACTCGTAGATATTGAATTAAGTGGATAAATTCTTTGCGACATATCCATGTTTAAAAAACTTTTTACCTTACCTAAATTGACTTATTTTCCATTTGAAAGATCTTTCGTAAGCTCTAGGAACTCCATAAACTCCTTTGGGGCCTTTGGGTGCACCTGGTCTAGGATCTTCGAAAGTTGTGGTTTTAGTATTATGATCGACAAAGTACCTCTTATTATCCTCCGTATACCTAATCTCCCATCCGGGCGGTAAATTTTCGTCGTCGAGCTCACTAAGTTCTTGCCCCTGTGTTCTTGGGTCCTCCCATTGTGTGGTTCTATTTTTATGATTCACAAAGTAAACTCTTCCTGCAAAATAAATATTTTATTATTTATAAAAAAATGTCTATATACGTATATATTTTTTTCGAAAGTTTCATTGCCTGTCTAATATAGTCGATAAAATTTGTCAAAATTATCTTCATTTCCGCTGCATATCGTAATCAGTTCTATGTATCATATTTTATTATTCCTAAGGACTAATAGTGCCTTTCGCCCAGGAGGTTTTTGGCCATTGACTTGGCCAAAAATTGACAGTGAATGAATTTATATAATCAAATTGGTTGTTCTTTATGCTATAAATTTTTTAGAATACATTTTTTGTGCTTTTCTGCTTGTGCTTAACACATAAATTAAAAGCCTTATGATTTTTTACTCTTAATAATATTTTCTTCTATATTTCGGTTTGATTTTACCTCAATAAAAACAGCAGATCTTTTCCGGCTCTTTTATGCGCCGTGTCTTATGCGTGCATAATATAATATATTTACAGTGGTGCATAAAGTAAGGAATAAATTCATTATGCAGAGAAGAAAAATATTTTTGAAAAAATCTGCAGACACATCAACATTTAAGTCAAGATGCGCTTCAAGATTTTTTGAAGTTTTAGTTGCATAGTTATTTTTCGAAAATTAAAACCACTATTTTTGATAGTGCCATTTGAAAGCGCATATTTTTTCCACACAGCGCATCGAAATTTTCGTCATGTGGCATAAGGAAATTTTCCAGAAAATTAATGATTTATTGATTTCAAAGGAATCTATTTTAAATAGTTCAAACGAAGTCTTTCCCGTACCTGGAAGTATCCAAGGCGATCAATAAATTCTCGTTTGACCTTATGACAGTTTGTTGAGAAACATTGTTGCATTCATTTGTAATACTATTTTTCAATTCGTCGATACTATCTGGTTTTTACTTTAGTACACGACATTCTTTACATGGCTACACAAAAAAAATCTAATGTCTTAATGTCCGGAATCTTGGGGCCATTCAATATAACCACGCCTATCTATAAAAGTGTTGGCAAAGACTTGGTCAAGATACCTTCTAACATGGCAATGCGGCGGTGAACCATCATGGTGGTATCGTAAGTTTTCATTTGGTATCGCAGGGCTACTTACGTTACGAAATAATATCACCAGGCTTGGTATAATAACACAATAGGAATTGAAGGTAACTTAGACCATCTAAAGTTTTTTCGAAATAGTAGGGTACAATAATTTTATTTTCTACAATAGTCGCCCAAACATTTATTTTCTGAGAATACAGCGTGTGATGTACTCATTCATTTTGGATTCTTCTTAGCCCAGTACTTGTAATTCTGCCTATTCAATGTTCTGTTATTGTAGATACGGCTTCACCTGAGAAAGCATTATTTTTTACTAACAAAGGGTCAGAATTGTACATCTCCATTAATGTTCGACATGACACTTTTCTAATTTTAAAATTTTATGTGTAGTTGTAACTGAGACATCTTGATTTTGGCTAATGCTTCTTAGGCTGTTGCATGGATTTTCGTCCATTGCTGATAAAACATTCAATTTGAGCTCCTCATTGATTTTAGGACGCCCATCTTTAGGAAGATCATCAACACTAGAAGTGTCTCGAAACTTTCTTTCAACTTTGCCCACTGCTGATTGAGTTATGGGCCTATCTGGGTATTTAACATTGAAGCAGTATAAAATAAATCTAGGATCCTCTAAAGTTTCAATGCCAGGGAGCTTGATTTGAAGACTTTAGCAGTATTTCTTGAATTCACTCGTTTTTGAAAACTCGTTTTCAAAACGCATTTTGAAAACGAGCCATAAAACAGATCCACAATTGGTTAACCTTACAGGACAGTGTTTATGTCTCGCCAATCAATGTCTGTCAATTTTTGTACAAAAATTTCACGATTTTTGTCACTTATATTTCTTTAAAAAGACTTTCTTTGGGTATAAGAGGTTTAGATGAATCATGTTTTGTGAAAAATTCCAATGCATGGTGGTCAGAAATCTTATAGCCAATAACAGAACAGCAACTAGTACAGTTTGTAGAGACATTATCAAGACAGGCATTCAACCTTGTAGGATTCCAATTTGACACCTGTACATCAAACTGATCCAAAAGTGAAAGTAAAAGTTTGTCAAGAAATATATTCACATCACTAAAACTTGGTGTGTTTGGTCTATAGATAGAAACTACAGTCAGTTTAGGATTTCCATAAGATATTTGTGCAGCAGCGCATTCAATAACATTTACAACGCGTAATGCTTGAATATCTGTATGTTTCATATAGGTATATGATTTTTTTACGTAAATAGCAATACCTCCATGCCTACCTCTATCTCGACAAAAGCTAGCAACAAGCTCATATCCTTCAATATTATACCCAGATAGTTCCTCTTCTGATTTCCAATGCTCTACAATTGTGACCAAATCAGCATTTATAAAATTTTTTGTAATGAATGTCCAGCGTTTTATATCGGCCAAACAGGTAGAAAAATAAAAACTAGGGTTGACGAGCATAAAAGGTCGATTTTGTACAATGTTAATGAAACCGGATTCTCAGAAGATTGTATTACCTCTAACCACTTTATAGACTTTGAGAAAACCAAGTGCTTGCACGCAGGTAATATAAAGGGAAACGTTTAGACCTTTTAGAAGCAATTGAAATATGCAGTTCTTGGAGGAAAAAAGAAAATATCGTAAATGAACAGGTAGATTTTTAATTATCCCCCCTCCTAACATCCATTATATAATTTGTTGTTCGTTCCTTACTGTATTTTAGTCTTGAAAATGAGCTCACGCTCGAAACATCGACAAATTCATGTTGTTAAATATTATCGTGAAACATTAAGCCAAGAGTTTAATTTAATTTAATATTTAATTAATATCAGATATTAATTTCTTGAACTTAAACTCTTGTATTTCATCAAGAGTTAAGCGAGAATTCAATCTCAGTCATTAAAAATCCTTTACAATGGATTCTGTTACTGAACTTATTGCGCTGCCTACATACATCCACATTTTTCTTGGCTTAGCTTTAAAGGAGTCTTCTGCTAAGTAGCACTACCCATAGTCTCAAATTTATTTACTTTTGCAATCGCTTTAGATGCTTTATGTCTAACTTTGCGTATATATTCAGTGAATCCGTCTTGTATATTTGAAGTTGCTTCCGCACTAATTCCTCTGCGGTTATTATAAATGTGTTTCCTCATTCATGATACGCCTCTGTTTAATTATTTCTTTCTCCCATTCGGTGTCTTATCAGTTTCATCTAAAATTGCATCTGGTCTGTCAATCTCAAAATTTATAACCTCATTCATGATTCGCTTTTGTTAGTTGACAAGCTTTTCTGCATTTTTAACCTTGATGGCCTCCACATGTCCATGTGCATTCTTACTTCCATCCTTTTTTAACAATATCTGTATAACTTTTTCTCGATTCTGGATTATGGCGTTCATTTTTTTTATTTGATAGATTGGGATTTCTTATACTGGAATTTTCCACTGATTCCTGTGCAATTTTGTATTCCAATAACTCATTAATTTTGATAAGTTCAATTATTCTGGCATTTTTCTCTTCTAGGAGCATTTTGGGTTATGAAATCTCTACTCTGAACACTTCCATTGTTGTGATATCACAACTTATTTCAGATTTTTCAGAAATCTCTTTTCCACAGCATTTAACTAAATTCTCTTGTTCACTGACTACTATCAAAGTTTTACTCTCAGAGCACATGAAGGGTGAAGTAAACCCTCACAGTTTACACATTTTGCGGTTTTTGGATTGTTTATTACCACACTTTTCTTACAATATTGGCAGAGCTTATTTACAGTGCTGTCGTCACCTTCAGCCATTATATAAGTATATATGAATATATTTTGAATTCAAAAGGTAAAGTCCAACAAAAAGTATTTACTTCAATAAGTTTGAATGAGTCAATTGCAAAAGTAATAAACTTATTCAGTTTTATATGCTTTGTCATTTCAATCTAATCTAGTTAAATGTCAGGATTTTTGTATGCCAAGAATCAGAGAAAAAAAATCAACGAAGTTTACAATAACATATTTCAATCGGGTGTAGCATGTATTTAAGATTATAAAATAGAGAATTTTAAGATTAGAAATTAAACAATACATTGAGGTTCAACAAGTCATTCATAATAGCAACAGCTAAAATTGCAAGTGATTTTTTGTCATTATTACATCTTATAGCTGATGCAGAATTTGAACATTTGAAGAGAGTAAATCTGCAAGTCCAGATATGGCTAGAAAATGATGTAGATATTAAAACTTACAGATAGAAGCATTTCAATAACATGCTAAAATCGATAAGAACAATAAATAAATCCGGATAATCTATTGACAATTATATTTCGTAATTGCAAAAAGTGAGGATACTTAGGGATTTCGGAAGTGTGGTTGATACTTTAGTGTAGCCTGGCTAAAGTGCTAAAATAATTATTCCAATATTGCACATATTGCTATTCATATGAATGAAAACGTTTAATATACACAAAAATGTAAATTGTTTGAATAAACAAATATTTTATTGATAATAGCCATTTTTATTAAATTTTTATTTTTCTTGATTATATCTATATAAACAATTTTTCCGAATTTTTTAATTAATACTATTAACTGAACGCTCCATTTCGAATTTTTTCTATTTCATTTACTGCAACAGAAATCCGAGGTAATCGTGTTTTCAGCACCCCAGGCGATTTTCTAGGTAGAAAAATTCAGTACCTCTCTTACTAACATCACTTTCTTGATTACTCAATGACAGATCCTCTACGACTGTTTTATCCTATAGAACTTGTGTCTCAAACAATGAGTGAAATTTAACATGCATCATTTACTCATGTTACATTGCATTCTTATCGATTAAATATGTTCCCATGCACCATATCGGAAAAAAGTTACGGGCTAACTTTTCTAAGCCGTTTTTGCTAAGTACTTCTTTATTTCTTGACCAATTTTATTGATTCCACACAAATAATTACATGAATTAGCAAATCCTGGGGTACATAATCAAATGCTTTTTTGTGATGGACATATTTGAAATTTAGGTTACTTCTCGTGGAATAAGTCTTGTTCAGGTTACAGAATCACTATACGCTAAGTTTTACAGCCTGTTGCATTGTTGGTGCAACTATTTTATTGATGTGGAGTGATGTTATTTCGCCCACAATCATGATATAATTTATAAGCATTATAAGAAGTCATGACCTAGTTAAAGTGTTGGTAATTAGAAGTTGATATTTGAATGGAAAAATAGCAGTTGTCACTTGTACAGAACAAATATATAATGAAAGAGAAAATGTTGATATTCAAAGCTATAATTAGAACATTTGGTCCTTTAAGCCAGATACGAATTGAAAGATGAATGAAGGATTTGCAATAACTTCTATAATATTGAGACGTGAGCTAAATTGAAGCTAATATCGACGCTAAGAAACCTAAAATATTGCTTCCCTGAAAAGTTCCAAGCGGTTTCAGGTAAGTGAACATTGAAATCTTGAACAGCAGCAAATTGAAAGATAAATGAATAAGAAGCTTGAACAGCAGCGCTATATATAAATAAAAAACAAAATGCATCTTCTGAAAACTGAACATTAATTGAAAGATGCGGAAATAATAGATGGTATATCACATACCATATACCACACACTAATAGTGATATAAGAACTCAGTTGACCTAAATAGAAAATGAGACTCACGTTACCATTAATCATTGCAACAAAATCCAAACTTGAGCGATTTCACACGGTATTCTAATCCGTGAATTTTAAATATTCAAATATTCAAATAGCGAATTTCAAAAAGAGATGAGAAAGTATAAATACAATCTGATTCAGATACAACAGGAAATTTCAAAGAAGCCAAAACGCCAATTCAGTGTACTTCTGGAGAGACAATTTATGAAACAGCAAGCCCCAGAGTTTCCAACAAGAGGGAATAAATAACCATATTCAGCTTCTGTTTGTCAAACCAAAATTCGATACTCTTGACTCTTCGAAAACTCTTGACCAAGATATCAAAAAATTCAGGTAAATCGCGTAAGAAAATCAGATTAAGGCTTATATAAGGCTTAAAACATAATTTGCAATTTAAAACGAGAATTCTATAGAAAACTAATTTATATCGTTGAAGAGATCGTTGGAAAATCGCACAGAAAATCGTTGGAAATTGGTAACTATAACCAAAGGTATCTAATTTATATCGTTGAAGAGATCGTTGGAAAATCGCACAGAAAATCGTTGGAAATTGGTAACTATACCAAAGTATCTACACCAGCAGTTATCTACTACATTGCAACGTCTATTAGACAAGTATCATAATAAGATGTATTTGCATATCAATAGGTTGCGTTAGTAGTACGCTATATCATATATTATATGAATATATACTTTCTATATTATATACTATATTTTATATACTATATATTTTCATTTTCTACAAACTATCGCCAAATTGGCCCAAGAAATACGGAAACTATTGGAAGCAATCACTTGCAATCAGTGGAAATACTCTATCTGTATACAAACTAAAGTGAAGTTGCAGTACTTGACATTATTAAAACTAAATGAGACATGTTTCGCAGAACCCTCGATTTATTTGTTAACTGAAAGTAAGACATATATATATATATATATATATATATATATATATATATATATATATATATATATATATATAAAAGAAAGTCGTGTTAGTTACTCCACTTATAACTCAAGAACGGCTGTAACGATTTGGCTGAAAATTGGTGTGGAGGTAGCTTAGAGCCAGGAGAAGGACATAGGATACTGTTTATCCCGTTCGACGGAGTTCCCGTGTAACTTGACATGAAACGTCAGTCACTATAAAACGTTGTATGTGTCGGTTGAATTTCGACTTTTTTAACTCAAATTACCAAGGCATCAGTGGTGTAGTGGTAAATCCACGACTTCCAGGCAGGCGGTCCGGGTTCTGTTCCCGGGCAATGCCAACTAAGGTTTTTTTACTTCATTGATAAAAGTGTTCACTAATTTCATTCAATACATATATATTGAAGTGGTGTAAATGAAAACAAGTTCAATAAATTACCAAATACTATGCATAATTATAAAGCACTTGAATATTTAATACATATAGAGAACAATTACTGTACTGAAAACAAAACACATATTCTTTCGAAATATATTCAATTAATTGTTAAATTTAGGTCAATGAGGCACTTCTGAGGCTGTTCTTTGAAAATTTTCGCAAATTTTATCATTAATATTTCTATATGTAGAAGAAAGTCGTGTTAGTTACACATTTATAATTCAAGAACGGCTGAACTGATTTGGCTGAAAATTGGTCGGAGGGTAGCTTAGAACCAGAGGAAGGACATAGGATACTTTTTATCACTTTCCCATGGGACGTGACACAAAACGTGGTATAACAAAACGGATATACCACAGCAAGGATAATTATGTCGGAAGGCATTTTACATCAAATTCGTGCCAGTACAAGGAATCCCAAACTTCAGATGAATGAGTAGATACATAATCAGGCTTTGATATTGATCGAAGACATGTGTTACCCCATGTTCTGTAATTAATTATTCAGTTTAGGAATGAAGGCGACAAATCGTGAAATGAATGACGCATTTAATCAAGAATTTGAACGGGAACTTTCCCGTTGACTTGAATATGATCACTATTAGATTTAATAGTTCAAACCAATGTACCCCTGTTGAATCACCAACAAAAGGAAGTTTATGATACAATGATGAACGCAATTGATGATGGTAATGGTGGTTTATATTTCCTGGGTGCCACTGGTGGAACTGGTAAGACATTCCTCATGTCAGTAGTTTCAGCCACTGTTAGTGCGAGATCCAACATTGCTTCTTCTGGAATAGCAGCCACATTACATTGTTAGAAGGATGCCGTACGGCTCATACAGCATTAAAATTGCCGTTAAATGTTCAAACTATTGAAGAACTGACATGTAATATTGCAAAACACTCCGCAATTGCCAAAGTTTTATTAGCATCAAAAATCAGCATTTGAATGCACAAAAGCACATAAACGTGCATTGGAAGCACTTCACCGAACATTGAAAGATCTACGCAATTACTGGAGATGTTTTGGAGTTGCATTGCTGAACGATACATCTGCTGAATATTTCTCTGAGCAATTACTGACTATCGGTAGTGGTCGAGTACCTGTCGACGAATCGAACGGATTGATTTCATTTCCTCAGAATTTCTGTAACTTTGTCTCATCAAAAGACGAACTCATCAACAAAGTATTCCCAAACATCATTACCAACCACAAAAAAAATTAATGGTTGAGGGAGCGAGCAATTTTGGCGGCTTAGAATAAAAATGTAGATGACTTAAACTTCATAATTCAGAACGAGATCATTGGTACACAGCATTCTTTCAAATCAATTGACTGTTTATTAACAAATGAAGATGAAGCCACTCAAAAATTGAAATTTTAAAGTCCTCGGATGTGCCGGGCACGCGTTTTGATAAGGAAATTGATGAACAATGTAATTTACGCGACGATTCTCAAAAGAAAATTCGAAGGTGAGGAAGTTCGCATTCCAAGGATCCCGACCGACATGCCGTTTGAGTTTAAACTACTTCAATTTCCGATCCGACTTGCATTCGCCATGACATTAAACAAATCACACCACCAATGCTTAAAAGTTTGTGGTCTGAATCTTGAAAATACATGTTTTTCCCATGGTCAATTACAAGTATATGTGGCATGTTCACCGGTCGGAAGGCCATCTGCGTTATTTGTTCTTGCACCTGATAATAAAACGAAAAATGACGTCTATCACAAAGATGCTTCACTAAAGAGTGGAATCCATGCACTAAAACACATGGCCAATCATTAAAATACAATACTTGCTTTTTCAATTTACATTAATTATCCAAATAAACAATTGATAAAATCGAAAGTCTGCTCATTTATTGCCTCTTAGGTGGAACAAAGTTCGCCGGGTCAGCTATATATATATATATATATATATATATATATATATATATATATATATATATATATATATATATATATATATATATATATATATATATATATATATAAATATGAGAGAGATAGAGAAAGACAGAAAAATAATAGTCTACTTTTCTGACCTTCTGGTTGTACCCTTCTTTCCCAACCGGGAGGCAAAGGCCCCAATCCATCATCTTCATCTGGAACTTTGGCAGATGGGCCAGGAACAGGACCTGCTTGATGTTGGGGGTATAAAAATCTTTGGTTTCCTGCAACACATACACAGGATGAATATTTTCAATCATTCAAACACTTAAATAACAAGTGACTGTTAATTCACTTGATTTAGAAATACTAAGAATAAGTTCCTGAATCAACTTTTCTGAATTAATTGTATTATTTATTTTAAAAAATTACAGACACGTGCGTTATTATCAGTTTATT
The DNA here is from genome assembly GCA_030704895.1 of Henosepilachna vigintioctopunctata. Taxonomy (NCBI): domain Eukaryota; kingdom Metazoa; phylum Arthropoda; class Insecta; order Coleoptera; family Coccinellidae; genus Henosepilachna; species Henosepilachna vigintioctopunctata. The sequence goes on from JARQZJ010000077.1 coordinate 143,598, forward strand.
GCTTTAGTTTAATAGAAATGATAAAAATATGAATATATAGATGACTAGATATCTTGAGATAAGACTTTTCCCAGGAAATATTTCAATCCATATATCTGAAGTTTATTGCAGAACTGGTGTAACTGCTTATTCTGAAATATCGGTTGTTGATTATTTATATTACATAATTTCCCATATTTTCCTATAGAAGAGAAAAAAACTACATAAGTTTATATTTATTATATTCATTTTTTACTAAGGGAACCAAAATGACCCAGATACTGATGATGATGATGATAGTCATTCAAAAATATATAAATCAATAAAATAAACCTGAATCGTCTATATAAAAAAATACAACAAAAAATTTGACAATTTATAAAACTATAAAAAACTATTTATAAAATTTATAAATAAGTTATTGCTTAATATTGGAAAAAGATATTTTATTAGAACAAAAGAAGGTATATAGTAAAAAATTGAAAAATGATGATTAGTTCTGCATTAATTTTTTTTTAGTTATATACAGGAAATAGGAGCCGACAAATATTTAACTGGTTCCGGAATTTAAAAGATTTCAATATCCGAAATTCATATATTTATGCATTGGAACAGAAAAAAATACAAAATGCCAAATAAATGATTCTCCCTTAAGAAAAATGTAAGGTGTAAGTATTTTTTAAAGAAGTTTTTATTTTGAATAATGTAGTGTGATTCAAAAAAAACTTTCATGGTTTCAGCTAGCTTAGCATTAAATGGATAAGGTTTGAAAGGAAACAACCTTTATAATTTCAATTTAAAGGAACACCCAATTCTGATGCACCGTGTTATAAAACTGATACAGGCAAATAACCTTGTGTGATATTCAGAAAGGCCTTCTCTATCCATAACGCCAAGATCAGACACTAACACAAAGAAAAAATATATGTTGAATCTTCTCCAATGCATTCCACAATTACTATAAAAAATTACCAGTGCTTATACTAATTCTACTAATAATTATAGTTATAAGTATAAAGTAATTCTAAAGCAATAATGTTATTTTATTAAATTAGTTTTGGTTTTATTTTCATTCCAAAGACATATATTCCTTGTGGAATATATGTCTTTGGAATGAACATGTGCATGTTTTAAAAAATTGATGTTTGATGCAAATTAATGGGATATCTACAATAATTTACAGCGAACTTTTCTTGCATTTGAGAATTTCATTAAAGAATGTATGTATGTACCTTGGGACACAATATGTTGTCTCTCTCCTTGCCATTGCTGATAATGTTGCAATCTTTCTGAATTTGGCCGTTGCCACGTAGTGGTACGAGTGTTGTGATCTACATAATACACCCGTCCTCTGGAATCTCTTCTTGTTTCCCAACCTGAAGGTAGTGGTTGAGGTCGTTCCCATGATGTGGACCTAAGGTTCATATTAACATGTAAAACGAAATATTCCAATAGATAATTTATTTGGCAGTGTTAATGGGTTTTATAATTTTTTGTCAATGATTATTGTGGCTACTTATTAGACCAACAATTGAAATATTTGAAACAGAACTCGAAAATGTAAAAGCGCATGGGATCAGCAAAAATAAGTCAATACAATAATCGTATTGAATGAAATCGAAATATCATATAAACCATATAAATAATATATAATTTATATACAACTTTAAGACAAAAAGTTTATGAAATTGGTTTGAAATGTGCTAAAACTTTCAGCTTCAACTTCCTATTACTATACTTGGCTTGAGGTTTTTATATGTTATTTCCCTACAGAATAATATATAATAGAATAGAAAATTCTAGAACAAATATTTTAGAATACGGCGACGGCTTATTACAACACTAAAGCAGCCTAATACTGATTTCGTTCACAACATATTTCTCTCCTGCATATATATTTCAATTGCATTGATAAAATCAATTTTTTTTTTCATTTCAGCATTTGGTAGATTCGCCAACTTGCTCACTCATCAAACCATTCTTACAGATGAAACAGCGCTTGAATTCAAATGGAACGACAATCATACAAAAATTATGCTTGATTTGTATGAAAGAAACAGCCACGAACTAAGGAACATTGTAAATGAAAACAAATAAATGTTATGTTTATAAATTTCTCTAGATATGCAAAACTTAGGTTTCCGTGTGCGAGAAGTAAAGAGTATTGAGCAGTATTACAAAGCTTTAATAGATGACCAAAACAAAACTGGTATGTTGTGAACTTGATTGAATTGCTTTAACACATATTAGTTTCAATCTATTTAGCTTGTAGTTTCTATAAAGAATATCTTAAAAACAAAGATAAATAAACATGGTTTAACATCAACACATTACTTATAATCTTAATATTCTGTATTAAACTTTTTTTTAGATTGTGATCTAAAAATTTTGGATATTGAGAAAAATATTTAGAAAACAGAATATTTTACCAGAAATTTTATTGTCAACAAATAGAATAGACATTCTGCAAGAAAATGAGAATTTATATAGAACTTAAGAACTTTCAAAACATACAAGATGAATAATCAAAAGAAATTTCTTCTAGAGAAAATGCTTCTAGACAGAAAGTGGTTTTACAAAGAAAGGCTAAAAAAAGAAAGACAAAAATTTAAGGGATATGAAGAGAAATAATATTTTAGAGCAAAATAATGAGTTATGAAAAACAATAATTTGTTGCCCTATATAGAAAACACATTTTGTCAGAAAGTTTATTCTACAGTACCATGAATTTATTTATTCAAACTTTGTTTTTCTACATTTTTTTATCATTTGTTTGTAATCTTTTTTTTAACACTTATTGCTTGCTCTTTTTCAAGAACACAATGCAGATAAATTTCCTCACATAAATAATTTTGATTTCTAATTCTTGATTCATTTATTAATTCCAACTCATTGTCCGACGTATTCATCTCAAATAAAAAGCGGATAATAATAATAATATTATTAAATTGTCAAACTCAAAAACTTGTATGTTGTGGAGACTGAGGGGTGATTGTATTATCTAATCTGTTTTTGCAAATACCACAGCTTCAAAAATGTTTGATACTGTGCTGGTCAGCCTTGTTCCAATTACCAAACGATTTCATTTTAAACTGTGTACCGCAATGATGACCGCTGAACATTGTACGAGCAGATTTGGTTGGAACATACCAATCAGTAATTTCTGGGGAAATGAAAAAATTTCCAAAAACGGCTCACCAGACTTGAAGTATCTGCTTTACTTCAAATAAATGAAATGGAGGCTATAAAAATATTTGAAAGGCATTGAAGAGTTAACTTACTCTTGGATGCCTGAGAAGTACTGGATTACAAGGAACAGTAGCAGATCTAATGTATATTTTATTGCATAATAATAACAGTAACACCTAGTGTTTCGTGTGATTTACAGTTTATTGAGAGTGTAAATCGGAATATTAAAATATTTTTATTGCTTAATATTGAAGAAATGATTGAAGAAGTGATTGAAATACATCAAGACAGTAATATCAATAGACTTCTCTCACAGCACTTGGTGGAACATTATTATTATTAGGCAGAGAGCAGAGATCTGTATAGTTCCGTTGTGCCGACAGTATAACAACAATTCCGAATGACCCAAGATTACGATGGGAATCGAAGCCAGCAGCACTAGGAAATGGAAAACGTTATATAAAATCAAATTGATGTAAAATTTAATTACTATTAATTATTACTATAATTATTTAAAATACTAAAATAATGATTGATAAAAATTAGTGCTTTCTTACATCTTTAGGTTCAACACTTTTCATGTTTTTCTAGATCAAATACTTTAAAGACAATATCCTGATTTTTCAAATCAACTGCTTATTTGTGTTGTTGAAACAACTTTTCAAACCTTTTCAGTATATAAACCTCGAATTTTAATAATTTTTAGTTTGATTTCCATTTTATCTCTTTGAACATAGCAATACTGATGAAACAACGGAAGCTTTCAAATGTTTATGTCTTTTTTTGAGCATCTATAAAATGTAATTTCTCTTGTTTCACTTGTTTTATAAAAATTTTTGCAAATTACTTCAATTTTTAATTGAGAAATTAACTGAGTTTTGCAGCCTTGTAGATTAGTATTGCATCTCTTATCCAGATAACGCATTTCTCATTCAAATTAATTGAACTCACGTAATAAATTAATTTTGCCTCACAAAGACTCGACGCTGAAAATATGTCATTCTGAGCTATTGGCTATTTTTTTGATTTTTTTTTTGGACTTTTGTAAATAATGATTGCAGAGAAGTCAGATTTAGGGTTTCACTTAGAATTACGTACAGGATAATGTATCTAGAACAAGTAGGTACAGAACATATATCACAGAACAGTGAAAATATAATTTCCGTCGACTTTTTTTTATATGGTACATTATGTCCTGGTATAGTAGAAATATTTCAGTAAAAGCTCCTAATTTATTGAATTATTTATTTTTTATTTTATTGTTCCTAATCTATAAGTAAACCAACGACGCAGTCTGCAATAATGATGTAATTGAACGTTTTTAGCAAATAATATATTGATAATATTAAATATAAATGAGCAAATGATCGCAGATATCTTGGACAAAGAGAACTTTATTATTTAGAGTCGGGATTGTTACGAGAAGCAGAAGTAGTTCTTCCTGAATAATAATCTGTTTAGTGAAGTATGATTTTCCAGATCTATAATTAAATTAGTTTTAAGATAGTAAAAACACCTTTAGAGAACTTGTTTCTTTAGACTTCTCCAACTATTCTGCAAATTTAAGAAAAAAAATATAGCCTATATGCGAATATTGAGAGGTTATTCCTGTGAAGTATTTCAATACACAATTACACAATACATAATTTAAATGAAACTAAGTACCTACTTTTCTGATTTTCACTATAATTAATTCAAAAACATGACAATATCGTTTCGCCAACACAGTGGCTTCATCAGATGGGAATGAAAAACTGTTACAATTTATCATCAACATCTGATGAAGCCACTGTGTTGGCGAAACGATATTGACATGTTTTTGAATTAATTATAGTGATTTACACAATACATCAGCAAAAGGATATTCTGCACGTGCAATTTTTTTTCGTGCTGGCGATTTTTTCTATGTTTTATGTTGACTCATACTGCCATTCTTTTCATATATTTCAGCTTACCGGACGACATCTACCAAACAGCTAAGATTTCCAAATTCCTCTTACTGATGGACGGAGGAAATGTTTGAAGGGAAAATCGTTGGATGATATGATATTGATCTGTCATTAGAAGAAAAACTTATGACTAACAATAACGAAGGCAGAAGCTTGGACATTAACTTTGATTTGAATTATCATTGATTTTAATTAGCAATTATATGTAGTTTCAGATATTTCAAAATAAATATTTGAGAATAAGTCCTTGCTGTGTATTTATTACTCTATATGTATTATACTTTTTATTCTCTAAGAATCTCGTAACGTTAAAGTAGTAGTTAAAGAAGCGAAAAAAACCTTTGCCACAAATTTATAAATGATACACGGGAAATATTTTGTTACAGATTCTCATTTTAGAACAATATTGATGAAATTCGAAATAATTTACAACAATTTCTGCTTATCACTTCTGAAATAGTTCGAAATTTGAATTCTTTTATTTTATCTTTATTATGGTAATGTTTAATTTGATATTAGTTTTGTGAGATCTTAATACAACGATAAGGCAGTGTACTGACTTTTACCTCGCTCTATACCTGATCTTGGATGTATGACTAAACAATGTATCCCATGAATTTAACAGGTTCGCCCAACGATTTTAACGGTCGCACGAGAATGAGTACCTAGTATATATATACAAATTTTCTAAATTCCCCTCCAAGTTCTTTGACAATTTTCGGCAACTACGAAAGCATTTTCACGTTATTTTGTACTATGATTCTTTATTATTAAAGCGATTTTTTGAAGATCAAGCCGCAAAGTAACTTTTCTCGAAAGCTTCTTACGTGTTTACTATCAAAAAAACTTCACCTTTCAATAAAGATTTCAATTACATAATGCATTTTATGAGTATCAGAAATCTGTTGATTACTGTCCACATGAAGGAAATGTAGAAATCAAGGCAATTATTGTATCAACTCTCAAATGTAACTTGGGTTCTCTCTTTCAGGCAAACTTATATTAATTTTTTGATTATTTTGATTTTTCATATGTATCGCATCTGCTGTATTGCATGGATTGAGTGCTACTATGTGAAACTAAATCATGCGCTCTCTCATTGTCTCGTAATATAAAATTTCAAATTCGTCCAAATCATCCGATGTTTCAGTCAACATTCACAATCCGTTAATGTATATTTTCAAATGTCTAGAATGAACATAAGTTCAATATTGTTTAATTGTAATTTAATTTTTTTAGCTTTGCGATTCCGCTGCGCGTTTGGATAATTAACGCATATTGTTAGTTTTGTTTTGAAACCCTGTCTCTGCATTTTCATTGAATTTATTGCCGCTTGTGACATATTCTACTTCAAGTGTAATAGTTACTGTTCAAAAACGATATACGACAGAATATCAAAGGAAAGATAAATGAAAAATAATTTGCCGCTTAGATTTGTGTTGTGTCGAATTTTGCTTTGATTCACTTCAATTTCTCACACGAGTATTTCCGATAACTCCGACCACCGCTTCAGATATTTGTATATTTGAAAACTACACACGAATTATCGTGTATAATTACGATTTTATTCGCACACATTAAACTAATTTGTTTTCATAATTTCATAAGATGTTCATTTGCATAAATATTTCACACATTCGAAGTGGTTTTTCGGTTACATCTGGTTTTTGTCACTCTGCAAATTTCATTAGTTCCACATAGGTACTAGGTTTATCTCTTGGAAAAACCGAAGCCTCATACTGAGGGACTTTGAGCCCTCGACTCAATATGGAATACTGATTTCAAGTAATACTTGAATTCTTAAAAGTGAACATGTATTCACTGCATGTATAAAAATGTTCAATTTGCTGGTGGAGTTAATTTAAATGATTCAGTTTATGAAAGAAGATGAAACAGCATTCATCAAGTTATTTATATTATTAAGGTTTCGATTTGATTCAAATTTTGTTTGCAAAATCATCAAAAAAAATTTACATAAACTGATATTTAAAAGCAAATTTCAGCAATATATTACTAATATCGCAAATTACACTCCTTACTACATATTAACGATTTTAAATTATAATAAACGATTTGGCAACAACCATGACGTAAAATACATACAGATATTGAAAAATATATATTTTTGGAAGCAAAATCATTCTACAGATGGTCTCTTATATAGATTGGACGCAACTTACTTACAAACGGGTAATGACGCAAAATACAACTCTAAATGAAAAACGCAAACTCAGATTCCTAATGTCTCAAAGAACCAGTATACACAATTATAATAATGAAATTCGGGGTATTTCTCGGGGACGCATAATACACCCATTTTGGAAGGACGCAAAATAAATACAAAGATGTATGTATATATATATATATATATATATATATATATATATATATATATATATATATATATATATATATATATATATATATATATATATATATATATATATATATATATATATATATATATATATATATTAGTGCATGAAATACTTTCATGCACTGATAACTACTGGTAATTATCAATACAAAAATTGTGACAACTTACTTTGTATTATGATCTACATAGTACCTCCTTCCATATGTATCAAACCTTAATTCCCATCCTGGAGGTAATGGGTCTTCACTTCTGCCTTCTTCATGCTCTACCTGATTAACATTAGTTTGAGGTACAGTAGCAGGAGGACCAATTGTTCCTATAAATGATAACATTAGTAAATCACCATTGCTAAAAATAAATAACAACCATTTGGCAAATTAGCACTAGATGGCACCGGCACGTTAGCAATACTTGATGCTGGGACCATAGGCCTCTCAAAACTAGGTCTGGATGGCATTGGTACTACATTTTCTGATCCAGGTGTACGAACTTTTGCTTTTATACCATCCAAAAGTAAAACATTTCGTGTTGTAGGTGCATCACTATTACTTGCAGATAAAGGCATATTACATGTACTAAGCCTCGTGCACTTAGACAAATCAACAACTAATCCTTGCAGAAAACAAACTAATTCTCCAACTTTGGAGGTACTCTCACTTTGTTTACTTTCATTTAATAAATCTATAGTGAGTTCCAAATTATCACATCTACCATTGAACATAGTTAACAACTTTAAAAGATCTAATTTTTTCTCCCCCAGTATAGTATCTTTTCTAAAATTGTTCTTATCTAATACAAAAAAATGTATGTTTGAATTTGGTTTGACTACAAGTGTTAACTTTTCATTCCATTTCGGAGAAGATGTGTTCCTAGATGGTTCTGTTTTATAGGAATAATCTTCATCAACTATAATTTCTACATATGGGCATGGCTTAAATAATACAGCTCCACGAAGATGGGCACTCTCAACTACAAAATAAATGGTGTACAAATAGATTTATTGAAATTCACGTTAAAATATAAATACATATTACCTGTAACTGCTAATTGGTGTGAACCAGGCACTTGGTCAATAGATTGGTTCATTGTTTAAATGCTTTTATATATTTAGTAATCTTATTATTGAGTTTTGATTATCTACGTCTAAAAATCGAACTTTTTTGAGGTTTTTTAATTGCTGTGATAAAATTCTATCTTAAGTGTACCCCATATTGCACTTTTTCATATTGGAAAAACCTTACCTCATATGATATTAGAGGAAATAAATCACTGAAATCACAACGATGACGTAGGGTATATAACTGATAATGATTTACGTTTTAACTGCGTCTGAAATATTGACGATCATAAGACAGTTGATTCTTCATTTTACTGACCTTGCACCATAGGTTTTTCCTGCAACATAGGTAAATTATGAACTTATTATTTATTACAAATAGAAAACATCCACCATTACATTAATTTTTCAATATACACAGGCTGGGAAACCCAAAACATAGAAATAAGAGATTAATAAGCTATGTTCAATTGCCTGCACTGTGCAGACTGTCAAAAGATAAACATTATTGTAAACAAGTCAACTCATGAAATCAAAATGTAATAACTGAAAATTGATTTTGCCGGATGATTTAGATCTGAAAATGCAATGACATGAGATGTATCAAATATATCAACCTCGTGAAGAAATAGTAAAAAATAGTTCAGTCATTGAACTTCAGTGTAGAGTGTAATAATGTTGAGAAAACTCTAAGAAATCTTTTAAATGTCAGACAGATGAAATGGTTATAACAAACAATTATTATTAATATTCCATTTTTCTTATCTTCTTTCTCTTTAAAAACAGTTACAAACTGTTGCTAAAAAACTTATCGCAAGCAGATTATTTTTTTAAAATTAATCACATATTTCCTGAAATTGTTTTTTTCAGCATTGGAAATACATATATAGAAATTTGACTGCAGAATCTATCTCAGTTGATTGATTGTCCAACAAGGGCCGGTTTATGAATGCAGGGATAAGTTTATTTATTTCTAAGGTAGCCACGACCGACTCGAATACAGGCTATGAAATAGACCAAGCGGAGACAGGGCGAGGTGGTCTGTTGAAATTTTGCACCCCCGTCCATTACTTATGATTGTATACTAATACAAATAAAACGCTTCTCAAAACTTTTAAACGAAGTTTAATTCGAAATTTAATAGGATATATTCTATATTTTTCAATTATGTATAGAAATACATGTGTTGTTGATGATAATTTATTGATATCACAACATTTCAGTGAAAATAAATCAAATTTTAGTTATTTAAGACTTTCGTAGTTCGAATTTGAATATTCTACGGTTTCAGTATAAATCATCTTTTTATCAATTTTACCGATAAATTAAGTGGATACCGTAATGAAGTGTACCGATTTCATCGAATCGATATTAAATTAATGTTGTGTTTTGTCTAGGGATTAGTTACAAATATTTTTTTCTGAAATATAGTGTAGAGTGTAGCTGTTCCATAGGTGATTTAGTAAGCTTCAACCTTGAAATAGGAAAGTTTCTAATAAGTACCTTTATTGTCTTAAAATGACGAAAAATTCTTGCATTCCTGGTTGAAAATAAAAATATGATAGCACCCTGAAGGCAGGTGAGCAACTAGTACTTAATATTTTCATCCATTTAAGAAGTGAATGGATGAAATCTATACCACGAAATAATAAAAATTCAGCTCCAACAAAATATTCAGTTGTATGTGTCTTGCATTTACCTGAAACTGATATTATCAGGGAAGAAATTTGTTCCACCTGGTGGGATCGTAAGCATACCAAGAAAAACGAGATTAGTACTTCACACGGTTCGTTCTAATTTACCGCACTATTTCTCAAAAAATGTACCTTTATCTAGAAAAATCTAAGAGAAAAGAAGGAGAAATAATTTAGCTCGAAATCATCATTTAATTATTTCATTCAGGAAGAATAATGTCATTATAATTCTTCATTACTCCAGTAAAATAAGTATTTCTGATTCCTGGAATGTTGAAATGGGGTTCAGTTAACAACAAAACTCATTTTCACTTTCTTAATATAAGTGGAGAAATTATTTCCACAACTATCCAAATCACAGTAAATGAAGATATGTTAGTAATAATACTTTAAAATGGAAAATAGTTGTGTAATGATTTGAGTTGGATTTCACCTTTTTACTTGAAATTGAACTTTTGGTCCCGAACGAAAAATTTGTTGATAAGATACACAGATATTTCAGACAGTTTGGATCAATCTTTCACAAATTCAATCGAGAAAATTTTATGTTATTTAAATGAAGCATTGATTTAAATTAGTTGTGGTACGCTAGCAGATTTTTCAGAAAACAGAGATACTTGTTTAAATAATCTACGGAACAAAGATTAATACTTTCATTAAGTAAGTTGTTCGTTCCGCTAATGGATAAATATAATAATTATTTATACTTAGGTATGTAATTCCATTTCAGAAATGCCTATAGCGTCTCTTTCAAATTTCCTTTTCTTCCAAATAATTGAATAAATTTGGTTAGGCAACTTTTTATGGAAATGATTCCACTGACTAATAAAATTATTTTTTGAGCAGTGGGGATTTATCCAAAACATCGTTGTTTGCTTGCTTATATTTTACATTTTTTTGTTACAGAAATATGTGCTCACAATACAATATTTTATTGAATATGTTATAAATACAAATAATATTTTTGTCCAAACATTGAGGCTATGAACCTAATGTCCAAAACCTTATTCATTTTATTGATAATTCAAGAATAATCTCAACAATTTTGAAAATTTTCCAACAATATTTAAAAAAATATAAATCAAAATTGACTATGAATAGTTCAATGGAACAAAAAAATCAGTTGACAGTCAAAAGTGACGAGAAGTCTTATAAAAGTCTTGGCCTTTCAGATAGCTAATTTTGACTTCGTTATGCATTAACGAATAAAAAAGTTTTTCTTTGATACGTTTCAAATAATAAGGTTACCAAACTTCGTAGAAGAACTACCATACGTGAATATATATTCGAATTAACCCCTTATATTTGTTTTTCTCGTATTCAGTTGTCTAGTAAACCTAACCTCAATTTTTCAATCAAAACAATCATATCTTTAGATAAACTAATTGGATATTGGCTCGATCAAAGTCCCAAGATTTGTTGATAGCAGGTCCAATTTCAATCAATTCAGAAGTTTGTCTAAATTGAGTTCGTAACGAAGGATGAAGAAAAAAAAGAAGAAAACTTTCTGTGAATGTATATTATTATTCTATGAAATTGAATTTGGCACATTCAATTAGGCATATTATATTATATTAGGTTATTAACAATATCTTTTGGCACGTTATTAGTTCAGAACGATTATTAATTTCTACTTTCAATTCAGCTGTTTTCAAAATGAACGAAAAAAAGAAAAAGATCGAATATCTAGTAGTAGATACAAGTGCATTCATTCAAAATGTGCAATTACAGGTATGTATTGAAAATTTTCATTTATTCAATAACATTCTCAACAATATATTTACAGAATACTGCTGAAAATGTTATTACTTGCGAAAATGTAGTAAATGAAATAACCAACAAAAGACAACTAAAGCGCTTGGTGGTACTTCCTTATGATCTTCAAGTGAAAAATGTTTCATCTGAAAGTATTAAAGTTGTAACAGAATTCTCTATAAAGACAGGAGATTATAAAAGTCTTTCCGCTACAGACATTGCAGTTATCGCATTGACGTATCAACTAGAAAAGGAAAAAGTTGGAACTGATCATTTGCGCAATGAACCACTTTATCAAAAAACAGTAAACTTTGTAACAAGTAGAAATCAGTTGTCAGATTTAGTTCCAACTATGCCTGGGTTTTATCTACCAAAGGAGAAAAATGTTACTAGTGTTGAAGAAAAAATTGATAATAAAGGCAATGAGGTTCATGAAGGAAACGATGAAGATAATGAGGTTTATGAAGAAAACAATGATGAAGATAAAGTGGTCAATGAAGAAAATAAACTTGATGAGTGTAAGAGTGAAAACCTAAGAACCTCAGAATCAGTTGAACAATGTGATATAGAAGTGCTGAAGGAAAAATTCGAATCTTCATTACTGTTTGAGAATTGTGAAGAAAATGATGATGAAAATGACAATCTTTTACAAAAATGCGAAGAGGAATATTCTACTGAAGATTCTGAAGTTGAGGATGATGATGATGGAGGTGGGTGGATTACTCCTAGCAATGTTAAAGATATAAAAAAGCAAATGCAAGGTGCAGAACTTGAAGATGTAAATGTCAAAGTTGCATGTATGACTACTGATTTTGCAATGCAAAATGTATTGAAGCAAATGAATTTGAATGTTGCTTCTTTAGATGGAAAAATGATAAAACAACTACGGACTTATGTTCTAAGATGCTACTCTTGTTTTAAAACTACTAGCATAATGACTAAACAGTTCTGTCCTAAATGTGGAAATAATACTCTGAAGAAAGTGAGTGTCTCATTAGATGAAAATGGTAAAATGCAGATTCATATAAATGCAAGGAAACCTCTTACAGCTAGAGGAAAACGGATCAGCTTGCCAAGAATTAAAGGTGGCAAACACCCAAATAATCCAATACTGGTAGAAGATCAACCTATGCCTGATAATAGACCATCTAAATTAGCTCGAATAAAAAATGATCCTCTTAGTGAAGATTATATAGCAGGTATGTTTTTAAAATACTTTTATGTCATTTCAGTTATATTTTGCTAAATGTTATGAAACTTACTTCTAAGTATATATTTCTCTTTTCAAAAAAAAATGTTTCCAAGTAGAACTTCTTAAGCAATTAGTTCTAAAATCTAAAAGGTCAACAAATTGATTTTTTGTATAGATTTTATTACCAAGAGTAATAATTATCCATAAAAAATAAGAAAATTTTTCAAATATGTCAAGACTTTCAATTACATGTCTGATAAACCTAGTTGTCTGTAAGTCCTTGAGGCTTGCTACATTACCTAAAATTCTTACACTTCAATATAGATGAATTACTTTTAAAGCGTTTCATTGTTCATTGGTGTATTGTCATTTAATGAAGATGGTAAATATATAATAGGAAACTATAATTACCCCATAGTCAGGTTATCTTTAAAAGTACGTTCTCTTGTTGAATATAGTAATCAGAGTTACATTATACTCGATTGTTAATTTCTTTTAATGTAACATTTGAACTGAACCATTTGTTTCATTTTGTTCGAGTATGAATGTTACTTTGTGTAATTTTATCTTGTGATAAATTGCTAGAATAGAGACATTTGGAAGTTTCAACTAGAGTAGCTACTGTATTACTTCAAAAAAATCTATTTGCACAATTTCCACTGCTTCATCTTTTCAGAAGATGAAGCAGTGGAAATTGGCTTATTTCAAATTTGAATAATTTATCAATTTTTCATTTTAAATTCGATTAATTTGACTAATATTTAATTCATCTAAATGAGTATTTCCAGAATTTTACAATTCTCATCTGTTTCATCTTGCAACTTAACTGTTGTCTATGAATGATCACCTATGAATTCTATATGCATTATTCTGCAGTTTTGTAGTCTATTATGTGTATGATTAAAAACACTTGGCGAAATTCCACGAAATTGTTTAGTTCAGTTGACATATGTTTCCAACTACTATTATCTTTATTATGACCATGATCCAACCATCTTTAAATTAGTTGTATTAAACTCCCAACTAATTTTGAATTAGTTGTGTTAAACTCTTGAATCTAACAGTTATTTTCAAGCCTACAAAAAACAAATTTTGTTGAAATATATAATTTGTTATCAGTTATTTGTTTATAACAAAATATACAAAATTTTCATGTATCAAAATATAAAATTCTCATATATTTAGTAAACCAACAAAATATATGAAATTCTGTAGAGCTAATAATAATTATGTAATTATTCTTTTAAAATGGTATGTAATAATTTTATTATTTTAGGGTTCTCTCCTTTTATCACAAGAGATGTTTATTCAAGATCGGCTATGTTAGGGATTAGACCTAATGTTGCAGCTAAGGATTGGATGAAAAGGAATTCAAATGCATCCAGAAGGAAAAGAAAATGATTCACAATGAATTTCAACACATTTTATATTACAATATAATATAACCGTAGCAATTGAATAACAATAATTTTACAATAGCATTACATAAGGGAAAAAATATTTTGTTTTTTATCAATTAGTTTATAACACCACTTCAGGGGAATTAAAATGTAATTTTGTTATATTTAATTTCATATTAAGATAAGATATTCTGATGTCCTATAATATGTAATATAATAACTAATATAATATATATATATATATATATATATATATATATATATATATATATATATATATATATATATATAAAAAATTATAGTACAGTAAATTTTCGTGTTTAACCAACCACGTGTGGATGTGAATAATTATATTGATGTGAATGTTTTAATATATTATACTGAAAATTGAGAATTGAAATTACATCTCAAAAAATTTGAGATAATTATCATTGTTCCTTACGGAAAAATTAATATATCTGGGAGGATGGGCAGGCGTTCACCCACTTTCGTCGGCAGGTATCGAAGACGACAATCCGAGCGTCGAAATAACTAGTTGACGAATAAACGAGTTGTTAGATATGAATTGAAGTTGCATCTCAAAGTGTAGATCTCGGTAGCTCAGCGGTCCAAAGCAGTGGGGCGTAAACCTGAAGACCTGGGTTCGAATCCCAGTCGAGTTCAAATCTTTTGAGATGTAATTTCAATTCTCAATTTTCACTATAATATATATATATATGTAATATGTTTTCTCTATAGAAACAAAAACTATAGTTGTTGCTCTGAAAAAAGATTTTTCTTTATTTACTACATTACAATAGGTATGTTAATTATAGATTAATATGTACAAACCTGAAAAAAGAAACAACATTAAGAGCTATTGCTTATACCAAAATCTTATATTTACGAAATACTCAAACAATATCAAATTTCTTATTCTGAAAAGCTAAGATATACAATCATACGATGAACATAATGCCAAGTGCTGCCACCGGAGGTAATGCTGTGATGTATGACATTACGCGGGCAATTTAAATTAAATTAAGAGTCATCATGACTTCTTCATTAATATATATATATATATATATATATATATATATATATATACTAGTATATATATATATATATATATATATATATGTATATAATATGTATATATATATATATATATATATCCGATATCGGTAAAAGATGTGCGTTGTGATACTCGTTTTTCTCACAAGTTCTTTTGTTGATGGCATATATCATACAAAATGAAATACAGCGAACTTGTCACTTCATGCAGAATTTCGTTTATAAATCGAAAAAACTGAAAAATATTTCGAATATTTCTGCAGGATATGCAAATTGAGAATATTCATTCATCACTTCATTCAGAAGTTTCTCATATATCACGTTGAGCATTGTGCTATTTTTCGTTATATGTCGTTGAAAGAAAAATTTTGTTCGACTTTTGAAGGTAACTTAGTTCTTTACATGGCTTTTGTATGACTTTCATGATTTTATTGATGAAAGGAAAATGCTACAATTCGTGCATTCATGCATTTTGTAATGTGTGTGAAATAAGTATTATTAGTGTTTCATTTTTTTTTATATGAATGAAGTTTATTTGGCCATATTATATGGATTACATTATTTCTTACAATGAATAACTTCAAATAAACTGATTAACTCACTGAAGTTCAAAACTTGTACGTGAGAGTAACTTCACAATACAAAAGGTATCATAATGCAAATTTGAGAAAAATTAATGAAAACTGAGGAAATATAACAAAATATGACAAGTGGTAGGTGGTATTAGTTCATACAAAAAATTAATGTTGGAAATTACATTAATATAATCTTCTTGAATGTGAATTCTACGCTAAAATAAATGTAGCTTAGCTCAAAATTTTTCAAGAAATTACAGATAACAATGTGAGGCATATAAGCCTCAAATTTGTTACTATTAACGTTATCCGGAAATGTCCAATTCTATCCTGTAGCTGAGAATTTGTTTTAAACGGGGCTCTTATAGGCTAATTTACAGTGTAGAGTACTCTACAGAATACTTTAAAATGAGAAACACTCTGTGGAATACCCTACTTCTTACTCATAGAATTGCTTTGAGTTTTCAGTAGAAGGCATACCTCTTGTATAATTTTTTTTCAAATATTATCTGAAATTTCATAATCAGCTTGACGATTTAAACGAAAAAATAATAAAGGAAGAAAAAATTTGGGTATGAAATAAAATTTTCGAGTGAGATCATTGTGAAGAATATGTACTATCCTGATGAAGGTTTAGAAACAGAATAATGAGGGGAATGGCTCCAATGAAAATAATTCAGATTTACATAAATACAAAAGTATAGAAATACACAAGATAGATTAACATAGAAATGATGATATTTTCACTGAAGAAACTGAACAAGATGAAAATGTTCATTCACTAACAAATTTCGGAGGAAGTTTCTTTACACTGAAGCTTTCATTCGAAGTGGATAATATAATTCATCAATATGTATGAATTATTCGCTTCAATAGTACCATTCTATTATAACAGCTGAAATGAAAGTGAAAACCACATTTTATATACCTATTTATGAGAAGGTATCAATATTTTATCAGGCTACTCATGAATATATAAACAGGAATTAGGTTGAAAGAACGAGGAAAAATTCTTGACCAGTTCAATATTCAATTACGAGATTTGGTAAATGATCAATCTGAAAAGATATCGTACGTTTAGTTAACTTGGAGGAATAGAACATATAAACATAAAGTCGGCGTAAAAACATAAAACCGTACAGTCATCGGTAAATAATCAAGTTGGAGATAAGGAAACGAAACAAAAATCAACAATATGTGAGCAGATGAAGCATTTGAATGAACTTAATCCATCCAGAGGTTTGAAATAGAAGTGAGAATGAAATTTCTGAAAATGGGTTGAATTTTAAAAGAAGAAAAAAAAATTATCGCATAGTAGTTCAACAAAAACACTCTCATTAGTTTCAGAATAAGTATTCGAATCAAATTGAAGCCTTCATGTGTATAGGCCATTTTAATTGATCAGAAGTAATTCATAATGATATATACCTATATATAATGCTAATTAATAAATTTTTGATATTAAAGAATTGTTCCAATTATTTTCCAGATTGTTGAATGGAATCACTCGAGATTTGAACACATTTCAGGAATTTAAAAAAATTGCATAATTATAAGTATATTGTCCACTGGAATAATGTAGTGGACATTATATATAATAATGTGAAATTCTTGAAATGTGTCTAATTCATTCATAGTTTTGACATGGAATTTCAACACGTATCTCTCTTCTTAATCAACTGTTCACTTGAGAATGCATTCGTTTTACGAAATTATAGTTGACTGCAAATAAATAATCTATAATGATGAAAAGCAAATGAATGATTTATTATGATGAAAATGAAGTTCTTTTCTGCTATAATAATTGAAATGATCTGATGACTGTTATAATATAGATAATTTGAATGAATGAACAAATGTTATTTGTTATGAATATTACAAACAGTATATATTATATTATATAGAATAACTTCTCAGGGTAGAACAACCAGAAAATAATTTTCTTCATTTTTTGTTCGTGATTAATAACCTACCCACCTATTATACTTTAGGAATTTTTTTCAGGATCCATATAGATACAACGCTATCAAAATATTTCGCAAGAATTGGTAATAAATATTAAGTGAGCGTTTAGTTCAGTTTTTCTAAGGAGACGTACGTTTCCTTCATGTGACTACTGCACTTTATAAGATCTGATAACACTTCGTTTGCTTTTCAGATCTGAAGAAGTCGTTTGTAAAGACGAAACGCATCATGCTATGTAGTCAATAAAGTATAAATCATAACTTCAAGTGTTTGAATTTAAGTTCATATTCAAATATTTAATAATGTGAAATTATGATTAGAGTCATGATTATAGTTGAATAAATATAAAATACGAAGTGTCTCATATTCCTCTACAGTGCTAATTTGTGTATGATAGAATTGTTTGGACAGCGACAGTTTCTCTTTATATTAATAACATTCTGCGCGTGTACCGCAGAATGTTATTTCTTTCTTAGAAAAAAAAATAAACTGCGTGATTATTTCAATGGTTCGAAATCGGTCCTATCGATCTGAGCGAAAAATTAATTCCAGGGAGAATATCTAGATATCCTTTCAAGGTATTTGAAATTCTACAATTTGAGCGTTGAAATTATGCATGAACCTATTCATCATGGTACCTTATCGTCATTTGAAGACATTTGTTTATACAATTTCAGCAAATACACGAAACTGAATAGTTATTGAAAACAACGCATTCTTTAATCTATAGCCATTTCAGGAAACGTTTGTTTCTTGACACATCAAGGGCGCTATGAGATCAATGAAAATATTAATAAATGATTATATTATATTATATTATCGAATATGATATAATTCCTCATATATGTAGGTGTTTTGTGGCAGATGAATCGAATTTCATTTGAGCGTGAATATTAAGAATGTAATATTTTTCGAAATATGTTATGAATGTATTTTTGAAATTAGGACACAAAAGTTTGATGCTATTAGCATATACCTACCCTGTATAACATTGAGAATTTCAGAAATTTAAGCTCTTTCATTTCATGAGCAATAAAAATCTGTTAAAAATGAATATTGATCTTTCAACTCGAACTGTAAGAGAATCTTGGTCAGCTGAGAGTTGTATTATCAGATCGGATCATTTAACTGATATCACTTGATATATAAATACTATTCCGAAATATTTGCATTACTTGATATGGATTCACAAATATCGATTGACCCACCGTATTATGCTGTTTCATTTTAGTAGAGTAAACATTTAGATTCTGACTAATATAATGATATTATGTCTGCTCAGCCTTCGTCCTTAGAAAAGAGCAGTTTATATTATACCCACAAATTTTTTCGTAAATATGGAAATCTTGCATTCTATAATCTCTAGACATTTCACGAAATGTTTGTCCCCACATCAGGGACAATAGGAAATGAAAGACAATCGAAAATTAAGTATAATATAAAACAGGCTTAACAAAAAATATATTTCTTTTAGCTATCGATACCTGTGAGGATTTCATGCACCTTATGGTTAAAATTTTTGTCATTATTCTACAGAAAACTATATTTCAAATAAGTGTTTTCTGTCTCTGTTCAAATAAGAAATACTTGACCCGTTGTTCTACATTATTTCTGAATTCAATGTCAACTATTGCACTTATAGAAATAAATTGTGGAAAATTATATACCTAATTCCTTATATATGTAATTGTTTCGCGAAATATGAATCAATTTCAGCGTGAATATTCGAATTACACAATTATCCTAAATATGTTCTGAATATATTTTCGAAATGCGGGCTCTAAATTTCGATTTAACATCATTTCTCGTGTATAACATCAAGACCTTCCATGAGCAACAACATTGTCTGAAAAATGAAAATCAAAAATATTGACATTTCGACTTACACTGTATGAGAATCTATTGAAGATTTAAGTTGTATTGATCTGAATACTTTACTGAATCACCTGGTTTATGTTTATAAACATTTAAATAATCATTTAAATCATTTGCTGCTCAGAAATATTTGCATTATGTATCGTTGACAAATATCGATTGTTAAACAGGATTATACTGTTTCGGGAAAGTTTCATATTATATATTATATTGAATGCTTGGTTCATATTTTGAAATTATATTCTCTGATATTGAAGATTTGAGTTGTATTGATCTGAATACTCTTCTGAATCACCTGGCTTATAAATGCTACTCAGAAATATTTGCATTATGTATCGTTGATGAATGTCGATTGTTAAACAGGATTCTACTGTTTCGGGAAAGTTTCATATTATATTTTATATTGTATGCTTGGTTCATATTTTGAAATTAAATTCTCTGATATTAAAGATTTGAGTTGTATTGATCTGAATACTTTTCTGAATCACCTGGCTTATAAATGCTACTCAGAAATATTTGCATTATGTATCGTTGACAAATATTCATTGTTGAACCGGATTCTACTGTTTCGGGAAATTTTAATATTATATTTTATATTGTACGCTTGGTTCATATTTTGAAGTCATATTCTCTGATACTAAAGATTTAAGTTGTATTGATCTGAATACTTCACTGAATCACCTGGTTCATAAATGTTACCCAGAAATATTTGCATTATGTATCGTTGACAAGTATCGATTGTTAAACCGGATTTTACAGTTTCGGAAAGTTTCATATTATATTTTATATTGTATGCTTGGTTCATATTTTGAAGTCATATGCTACAATTCGTGCATTCATGCATTTTGTAATGTATGTGAAGAAAGTATTATTAGTTTTATAATTTTTATCTTATCAAGTATTATCATTTTTTTTATGAATGAAATTTATTTGGCCATACTATATAATATATCATTATGCAAATTTGAAACAAATTAATATAAACTGAAGAAATTACGACTAGTGGTAGTGAAATTAATTCATAAAAGGAAATAATGTTGGAAATAACATTGATATAATCTTCGTGAATGTTAATTCTATTCTAAAAAAAAGTAACTTTTATACACACATTTTATATACGTATTTATGGGAAGGTATCAATAATTTATCAGGCTACTCATGAATATAGAAATAGAAATTACGCTGGAAGAATAAGGAAAAATTCTTGAGAGGTTCAATATTCAATTACGAGATTTGGTAAATGATCAACCTGAAAAGATATCGTATGTTTAGTAAACTCCGAGGAATACAACACATGAACATAGCCTCGGAACAGTCAGCGGTAGTTAATCAAGATAAGGAAACGAAACAAACATCAATAATATGTGAGCGGATGAAGCATTTGAATGAACTTAATCGATCGAGAGGTTTGGAATAGAAGTGAAAATGAACATTCTGAAAATGCGTTGAATTTTAAAAGACGAACAAAAAAAAATTATCGCATAGAAGCTCAACAAAAACTCATTTGTTTCACAACAGGTAGGTATTCGGCTCAAATTGAAGCCTTCATCTATATTAGCAATAGTAATTGATACATAAGTAATTCATAATGATATATGTACATATAATATATTGCTCATTAATAAATTTTTGATATTAAAGAATTGTTCCAATTATTTATTTTCCAGATTGTTGAATGGAATCACTCAAGATTTGAACACATTTCATGATTTGAAAAAATAACATAATTAAAATTATAATTATAATTATATTGTTCACTGCAATAATGTAGTGGACATTATATATAATAATATTTAATAGTATTGTCTTTGCCTGATGTAAATCCATCATAATTGAATATAAACTCAAATTCAAACACTTGAGCTTATGATTTACTTTATTGACTACATTGCATGACAAGTTTCGTCGTCACAAACGACTTATTCAGATACAAATAGAATAATCATTATTTTGTCCTTTGTAACGACGAAACGCATCATGCTATATAGTCAATAAAGTGTAAATTATAAGTTCACGTGTTCGAATTTAAGTTTATATTCAAATATATAATAATGTGAAATTATGATGCTGGTCATGATTATAAATGAATAAATATAAAATACGAAGTGTGTCATACTCTACAGTGCTAATTTGTGTGTGATAGAATTGTTTGGACTTGCTGCGACAGTTTGTCTTTATATTTATAACATTCTGCTTGTACCGATTAAAAATAATAATCCTAAAGAAAATCATTTAATGGTTCGAAATCGATCTTAGCGATCTGAGCGGAAAATTAATTCCAGGGAGATATCATTTCAGTGTATTTGAAATTCCAAAATTTGAGCGGTGAAATTATGCATGAACCTATTTATCATAGTACCTTATCGTCATTCAAAGACAAAAAGTTTACACAATTTCAGCAAGTACACGAAACTTAATAGTTATTGAAAACAACGCATTCTTTAATCTATAGCCATTTTACGAGACGTTTGTTTCTTGCCACATCAGGGGCGCCAGGAAATGAAAAACATTTGAAATTGGTAACTATATTTCTTTCGTGCTTTGTTACTTATCAGAAGCTTTTGCACCATATAGGTGAAATTTTTATCATCCTTTCTACAGAAAACCACATTTCAAGCATTTGCTAATAGAGACCTGTATGCCTTGAAGACGTTTTCAATATAAGAAATAATTCACACGTTGTTCTGTATTATTTTTGAGGTCAACTATTGCACTTATTTTATCGTCATTTATTGCCAGATCAATAGAAATATACATCCAGCTGGTCAGTTGATCAATAAAAACATATATCCACCTAAACAGACAGATCAATAAAAATGTAGATCCACCTAAACAGACAAATCAATGAAAATATGAATGAATAATTATATCATATTATATTGTCGAATATGATATAATTCCTCATATATGTAGGTGTTTTGTGACAGATCAATTTTCATTTGAGCGTGAATATTCGAAATGTAAAATTTTTCGAAATATGTTATGAAAGTATTTTTGAAATAAGGACAAAAAGTTTGATACTAACATCATATCCTCTCTATAACATTGAGAATTACAGAAATTCACGCTATTTCATTTCATGAGTAATAAAATGCTCTGAAAAATGAATACAAGAATATTGATCTTTCGACTCGCACTGTAAGAGAATCTTAGTCAGCTGAAAGTTGTATTATCAGATCTGATAATTAAACTGATATCTGATATATAAATACTTTTCTGAAATATTAGCATTACTTGATATGGTTTCATAAATATCGATTGACCTACGTATTATGGTGTTGCATTTTAGTAGAGTAAACATTTAGATTTTGACTAATCTAATGATGTCTGCTCACACTTGATTTTAAGAAAAGAGCAGTTCATCAGATACCTACCTGCAAATTTTTTCGTAAATATGGAAATCTTGCATTCTATAATATCTTTGCCATTTCACGAAATGTTTTTCTTCCCACATCAGAGACAACAGGAACTACTACAACTAGTCATCTATTCGACAAAAAACTTTATTTCAAATGGGTGTCTTCTGTCTGTTCAAATAAGAAATACTTGACCCGTTGTTCTGCATTATTTCTGAGGTCAATGTCAACTATTGCACTCATTGAAATAAATTGTGTAAAATTATATAAGTACCTAATTCCTTATGTATGTAATTGTTTCGCGAAATACCTATGAATCAGTTTCAGCGTGAATATTCGAATTGCCCAATTATTCTAAATATGTTCTGAATATGTATATTTGAAATGAGCGCTCTAAATTTCGGCATTAATGTCATTTCTCGCGTATAATATCAAGAACTTCCACGAGCAACAAGATTCTCTGAAAAATGAATACAAAAATATTCACATTTCGACTTACATTGTATGATAAACTATTAAAGATTTAAGTTGTATTGATCTGAATACTTTACTGAATCACCTTGTTTATAAATGCTACTCTTTTCTATTTTGTTCGGGGTTCATTCCCTCCAATTCAATAACTACACACTGCAGTATTGGGGGATACGTTTGCGATAACTCACATGTGCTTATCATTATCAATATAGTAAAAGTAAAATATTGAAGAGATTTTTTTCTACTATAACACACCTCATAAATATGTAAAAACCGGGATATGGCGGTATAATCTGTTGTCGAATGAGGAGTATATGTTATATTCGGATAGGCATTCCAATTCAACGTTTATTCATGAAAACATATTAACCTTCTAACATGTCAAGACATAAATTACTTCAATTTGAAATTGATTAGATCTTCTTGTTCTGCAACATAAGCAGAACGCTACATATTTAGCATTTCGATGCAGCCTGTCTAGGCATTTCATTTTTCAACGTAATACTCATACCCGCCAATTTAAAGTATTTAGTCTATAATGGCTTATCAATGTATACAATAAAGGAATATCTTATCCAAACAACAATATATTTCTCAATGTTCACCACATATGGAGTTTGGACTGTTCCATATGAAACTTAGAAAGATATACCTATTTCCGGGCCTCTATAAACTTTATGACTTTCGTCCAATTTTTTCCTTTTGAGTTAAAAATACAGATGAATATAGGATCTATGGATTGCGCAAGGTTGGCTATCTCTGCACCTGCTATAATTGAATATCAAGTAGTTAAACTACTTCAACTTAGAAAAATTAAACTTGAAAATATTCAGGGATCTTATGAAAAGATGAGCGGACAATATTCCGAAGTCAAAAATTTTTATCGCGATTTTTCTATCGATTCTGCATCAGTAGATTAACAGTTTTCTCCTACTTGAACATGAAGGAAATTGAAATTTTTCCCTTTTCTGTATCTATGATTGAAGGTTTTCAAAAGAGATTTAGGATATGTGAAAATTGTTATTTATCACTTGTCAGGAATAATTTACTCAGGTTGAATATCAAAAATTCAATCTAGAATTCAACCCAAGAAAATCATTCATAACGAAGTGATCGGAAGAATTTTTCCAACAAGAGTTTTTTCGGAAACCTTTCAAAAATAGCTCCAAAAAGGAAAAAAAGCGTAGATGTTTCATTTAACATTTTCGCACTAGTAATACTCATGCTCATGTAAGAAAAATAGTCAGGAAACTTATGCAAAACCAATGAAAACAATTTCACTTAATTTTGAAGAATGTTAGTTATTATTTTACACAGAGGCACTCTGTGCTTGTGCGAAAGTTGCACCTGCAGTTTAACGCCGTTTCCAAACGGCCCAAGATCATGATGGGAATAGAACCCACCAGCACCAAAGAGCCGAAAGCGTTTTAGAGTCACTACACCATTAATTATTTGTTCATTCATCTATGACGAGCGGACCATGGATACGGAAGAGTATATAATATTATTTTATTCTATTAGTAGATTATTTACACTAATTACTTACCGGATTTTTATTATCTTATAGAAGTTGACGTAATATTTTTTATTGAATATATTTGTATTAACTAGTTGTATTAACTATCACTAACTTATTCTCATAACAATAGAAAAATAATGAATTTCGTTCCAACAGTTTCGTGAAATGAGTTGTTTCGAGATAAATTTTTATTTCCTTTTGATTCTTTTCTAAAATAATCTAATGACAGTAATAATATACATAGTCCTCCGAATCCAATGACCCCTCGTTCATATTTTACGGAGTCATAGAAAAAAATTAAATCCAAAAGTAATTCAAATAAAAATGAACTTCAATTCTGTCCAAACACATATATATATATATATATATATATATATATATATATATATATATATATATATGTGCTATTTTTGAGATAGTATTTCTTGTTGATGAAAAAAATTATAGGTCAGATAATATTAAACTAGAGTTTAATCTATGTATATAATATGTATATATATATATATATATATATATATGTGCTATTTTTGAGATAGTATTTCTTGTTGATGAAAAAAATTATAGATCAGGTAATATTAAACTAGAATTATTAAGAAACAAAATAAAAAATAACAAATTCGTAAAAAAAACGTTCAAAGCATGCTAAATAATGAGTTCAATAAAGTATGAAACTTTAAATAGGATTTTCTGAAAATATCACTTTTTGAGTTGTGCCTTTTCCATTCTGAACGTGGGATATATATATAACTAGAGCTCGGAAAAAATGGAACTTCCATTTTTTTGCATCTTCTGCATTTTTTCATACTTCTTCCCAAAAAATGCATTTTTTTAAAGATTTGAGCATTTTTTTAAAGATTTGAGCATTTTTTGCATTTGAATGAACAGAAAGTTTTCATTATGGAATTTTTAAATCTGTTTGGGTTTAGAACTACCTGCTAGCCCAAAATGGGAAATACCATAAATAAGTAACTGTAACCGGGGGATTTCCAAAACATCGCAGCTGGAGCGGCCACCCCCGGTAAAAATTAGGTAAACTTTTAATTGAGCAGTATCTTCCAACGAAAGCATTACGGTTAGTAAACAGTGAACCTATTTTACTTTCTTTTAATCAGGATACAATATACAAGTCTTTGAGTCGAAATGCCTAAAAGTTATTTAATGATATGTGGATAAAGTGTCACCGAGAACTTACTTAGGATGGAGACCACCTTTTTTGTACAGTGTGTTCAAAAATTGTAAGTATATGTTACATATTGCTATTAGCTTTGGTTTTGAAGTATGTTTTATCTAAAAGTATAAGTATTCATGTATTCAAGATATAGGTAACATATTATTTTTCATTTATTTCTTTTCACTTATTCGCAACTTATTTTTTAACAAATTGTAACTGGATGTTACTATTCTGTTGTTTATTTAATGACTTTTGAGGGTTTTCATCGGTTTTTTAAACTTCTCGTTTATAATAAAGGCGTTTAATGATACTTCATAAAAGTGTTAAACCTATTTTAAGAGATAATTATAAAGCAAAAGGGTGAATGATATGGTCGGACATGATTGACACGTTCTTTGTGCCTACCAAGTAAAAAAAATTGTCCTTTTAAAAACATACAGGGTGTCGAATTATTTTGCAGTCAGATATTTGTATTTTTTGCGAATATTTGTCTTGTAAAAATAATCAGTAGTTTTCCGTTCTGATTATAGATCCGCGCCTAGAAAAAATTCATTGTGGATCAACACGTGAAATCTGCAAAGCATATTTCCAATATGCAGAAATTATCATCGCAACAAACCTTAAGAGGTTGCCTACAACAACAGAAACCAAAAAAAGACGACCAAAAAGAGTTTAATGAGGATTTGTCCAAGGCAATGATACCCAGTAACATACCGTTGAGCAAGTTAAATAATCCCAACCTGAAGGAATTTTTAGGAAAATATTGTAAACTAAATATTCCTGACGAGTCGACCTTACGTAAAGCAAGTGTCCACTCAATTTATAAACAAACATTAACTTTTATCAAAAACGAAGTCAATTCAAACTATTTCTATATTGTAGTAGACGAAACCACCGATTCGTGCGGTAGATATATCGCACATGCGTTAAAAGGTGTTTTAGGGGAAACAAATCCAAGCAGATCCTATCTTTTTGCTCCAAAAAAACATGAAAAAGCCAATAATTGAACAATTGCACGGTTTGTTCAAGATTCATTGAACAATTTTTTCTTGAATCAAATTGTTCCCACAGAAAAATTTATTTTATTTTTATCTGATGCAGCACCTTATGTGATTAAAGCTGGACAAAATTTAAACATATTTCATTCGAATCTGCAACGAGTAACCTGTCTAGCTCATGGAATTAATCTAGTGGCAGAATGTATAAGAGAGCAGTTTCCATTTGGTCAATGACCTAATTAACAATGTAAAAAAAGTATTTTTAAAAGCTCCGACACGCGTTCAATTTTACAAAGAAAAATTTCCAAATCTTGCCTTACCTCCACAACCTGTAATAACTCGTTGGGGTACCTGGTTGGATGCAGCTATATTTTATGCTAACAATTACCACGCCATTGCACATGTGATTGACGATCTGAGTGACTATTGATCTACATCTATTTTAAACTCAAAAAATCTTTAAAATTCAATAATAAAGCATGATTTAATATTTATAAAAACCAATCATATGTTTATATATAAAACTTTTAAAAATTTAGAAAAATCTTGTATTCCATTAACGGGATCCTCTAATTAGCCAGTTTGAGCCACAGCCTAACTTTACTTACGTAGAGAGTAGAAGTAGAGTTAGGCTGTGTTTGAGTCAAATTCTAACAAAGTCGGTGGACAAATTGGGACCGTCGTTCTAAATAAATTCAATTCTGTGACTCAAAATAATGCAGGCTTCCAAATTGTGAAAAATATGTCGAAAATTTTTATGGGCGAAAACGATGTAAATATACCAAATTTAGAATTAAACATCATTTCTGAATATAAATATGCTCCCATTACGTCAGTTTATGTTGAACGAAGTTTTTCAATTTTTAAACACGTTTTCTGACAAGAGACAAACTTTCCTCCTAGAAAACTTTGAAAAACACATAATTATTAATAGTTTTTACAATAATTTAAGACGTGACTTATGTCTGTTAAAATATTTTTATTTTGTTTTATTGTTACCATAATAATTTTAATAGTACCTATGTATTATTATTATCTTATCATTAATAAAATATGATACCTAATATAAATTTTCGTTGAATACCTAATTATTAAATTCGCCCCCACTCCCTACCATAGTAAAATAATGAAATAAGAGTATTATTCAACAATATAATATAAATCATTTCTTGCATTTTTTGCCAATTTGTGATGCATTTAAATGCGCATATTTTTGGCATTTTCGGTTGCATTTTTTCCGAGCTTTATATATAACGAATGAAAAATTTTCTTGTGGTGAAAAGTACAAACGACAAAAATGTAATTCTTGGTATAGCCCGCAATTCAATTGGAAGCAGCCGTTGACACGTGTTTTGAGCTTATTGGCTCTCCTCAGAACGGCGTAGCCAAGTCCAAGGTGTACGAACCTGGAGATGAAATCAACAATAAAAGAACACACCTGTAAAGTAAGTCTCCACTGCTAGGCCTCCACGTGAACTCTCCGGGTTTGGAGATTTGGTAAACGTATCGCCTTTGTGGCGACTAATTATCCATTACGGAGTCTTCAACCGAGAAGGTTAACAACGAATTAAAAATTTTCTTGCGGTTAAAAGTACAAACGACAAAAATGTAATTCTTGGTATGGCCTGCAATTCAATTGGAAGCTGCCGTTGACACGTGTTTCGAGCTTATTGGCTCCCCTCAGAATGGCGTAGCCAAGTTCAAGATGTACGAACCTGCAGATGGAATCAACAATAAAAGAACACACCTGTAAAGGAAGTCTCCACTTCTAGGCCTCCACGTGAATTTATTGTTGATTGCATCTCCAGGTTCTGAACTTGAACTTGGCTACGCCATTCTGAGTAGAGCCAATTAGCTCGAAACACGTGTCAACGGCTGCTTCTAAATGAGTTGCGGGCTATACCAAGAATTACATTTTTGTCGTTTGTACTTTTCTCCGCAAGAAAATTTTTCATTCGTTGTTAACTTTCTGGGTTGAAGACTCCGTAAAGGATAAATAGTCGCCACAAAGGCGATACGTTGACCAAATCTCCAAAAACGAAGAGTTCACGTGGAGGTGCTAATCCACAATAAAACATATTTAGGTGCTAATTTAGACGAGATTTTCTTTGATGCATCTGATAGAATTTTATTTCGACGCCAAACTTTGTCGCCGAGGTGAAACTCAAA
Organism: Henosepilachna vigintioctopunctata; assembly: GCA_030704895.1. Lineage (NCBI taxonomy): Eukaryota > Metazoa > Arthropoda > Insecta > Coleoptera > Coccinellidae > Henosepilachna > Henosepilachna vigintioctopunctata. The sequence goes on from JARQZJ010000077.1 coordinate 173,345, forward strand.
ATCTCTTCTACGCAAATTATAGGTCTTACAATTTTTAACATAAGCTCGGTGTATCCTTTCACGAACCTGTTGGAATATAACCGATAATGGTTCTTAATTCGATGCATATGTATCCCTGTCATCAGGAAGCAATTGAGTTTCTTCAGTCAGTTCAGCATGACCATAAAAGTCACCTCTACGAGGAACATATCGCCTAAAATTTAACAAAGTGGGTGCGTATCCTGTTACTTCATGTATCGCCGTATTAAGGGCATAAGTTATTTGTGAAAGTAACTTATCCCAGTCTGAGTGGTTATTGTCCTTTATATAACAACGTATTGTGGTACCTAAGGTCTGATTAACTCTTTCTACAAAATCATATTGAGGAGAGTAAACAGGCGTAAACCATATCTTCTGTACTTTATAAGAGTTGCACAGGTCTCGCATTACACGCCGAGAAAACTGTGTGCAATTATCAGCTATAATGAACTGAGGAACACCAAATCTCAGAAATATTTCGGTTTCAAGAATCTTTGTTATATTTTCGAAATATTTGCTTGACTTAATGGATAAACTACACAATACTTTCTGAACCAGTCGCCAATAACTAAAATGAAAGTATGTCCGTGTTTTGAGCAAGGAAGACGGCCTATAAGGCAAAAGCAATAACTTGCCATGGAAAACGGACGTTTTTTTCGTTTCCCATTAGTCCTAAACCTGACTGATTATAGATTTTTTGAGAACCACAAACTAAACACTGACGTATATACTTCAAGATATCAGGTCTCATTTTAGGGCAATAATAAAACTCTCTCATCCTTGAAAAGGTTTTGAAAAACCCGAAATGACCTGAAGTTGGTGGATCATGAAATAATTTAGTTAATACCTTTCGCTGAGCCTTTGGAACTACAGTTTTCCAATCACTTATGTTCTTTCTTTAATTTACTTTTTTCGACTCATGAAGACGAGACAAAAAATCAGGTACCACATGAAATTTTCCTTGGCGGTGCTGTAAATTAAAATTAAATCAGTAATAACATTAAACTAAACACCTTCTATAAAAGATCTGAATTTCTCTAAGAAAACAAAAACGCAAGTAATTCCCGTTCAGTGACACAGTAGTTTCTCTCTGGCCTAGATAGAGATCGATTGCCATATGCAATTACCTTTTCTTCGCTGTTCTGAATCTGCGTTAACATTTCGCCGACCCCTGTAGAAGAAGCATCACATTGGATAGTGAAAGGAATATAGAAATTCGGAGAACTCAGTATAGGAGCAGAAATGGGGTCTTCTTTAATTGTTAAAAAACTATTTTCCGCTTTTTGATTACAGGAAATAGGTTGGTGTTCCTTTTTTCCTTTTATGAGATCACTAATGGGAGACATCAAGGAAGAAAATTTTTTTATAAATTTCCTATACCATGAACACATACCAATGAATTTTTTTATATCAGTACTGGTATTTGGACGAGGAAAATTAACCATACAAGACATTTTCTCTGGATCAGTTCCAAGCCCTTCACTATCTACAATAAAGCCAAGGTATTTAAGAGAATTTCTGAAAAAATTACATTTATCTAAGTTTATTGTAAGATTGGCGTCCTTTAATTTATGTAACAAATTTTTTAATATTTCCACATGTTCTTCAAAAGATGGTGAAACAATTATGATATCATCTAGATATGCGAAAATTTTAGGTTCAAACTCAGGACCAAAAAGTTTATCAAGTAATCTCTGCTGCACCTGCGCACTATTTTTAAGACCGAAAAGCATTACCTTGAAGTGAAATAATTCTCTACCGGCAACGCTAAAGGCTGTCTTTTCTTTTGAACAGGATTCTAATGGAAACTGCTAAAATGATTTCCTCCAATCTATGCTGGATATAAATATATAATTCCTGAAAGGCTATTACGAATACGGTCAACGCGTGGAAGAGGGTAACTATCATGATTGGTGACTTCATTAAGTTTTCTACCATCGAAGCAAAATCTATATTCTCCACTTTTCTTCTTGACTAAAATAACAGGACTACATCAATCTGAAGACGAAAGTACTACCACACAAATATGAAGTATTTCGTCTCATTCATTCTGTAATATTTCCAACATGTATGGTGACATCGGATATTGTTTGACACGAAAAGGGTTGGCGTCAAGTATCAATTGTTAATGACATTTTATGTTTTTCTATACTTGTGGGAACTATTCGTCTGCCTCACTTCATTTTGTATATCCCATGAATTTTTGAGATAATCTATTTTAATATTAAATTTTCTACAGAAATCGCTTTCTAGTATAACACTATGATTGAGAGATGGAACAGCAAATGCTTTTAATAAATGACAAGTTGTATTCAGAACTAGAGGTAAATGGACAATGCCCGTTACAAGCTGTTTTTGACTATCAGTGATATTAACGAATTGACATTTAGGTGCAAATATAGTGAGACCAATTTTTTTGATAGTTGTTAGACCTTCTTTGCAATCTGTTGTGACGTTCGATCCGGAATCTAATAATGGAACGATAGTCATATCTAATAATTTGACTTCAATGAAAGGCCTATTATCGAATTTTGTCTTCTAAATTATTAATGAGATTGAATTCTCGCTTAACTCTTGGTGAAACATAATTGAATATTAGAATAAATTAAACTCTTGGCTTAATGTTTCACGATTTATTTAACAATATGTATAGTCAACATGTTTCGAGCGTTAGCTCATTTTCAAGACTAAACTTTAGTCTTGAAAATGAGCTAACGCTCGAAACATGTTGACTATACATATTGTTAAATAAATCGTGAAACATTAAGCCAAGAGTTTAATTTATTTTAATATTCTAAATTATTGGCAATATTTGATTATGATTACTAGAAAGAATGCTTCTTTCATTATAAAAGTCGCGAACGAAACTTTTCCAGGAAATCCATTCCATATTGTCGAAGAAAAAATGTTGGTTTTGTAATTTATTTGAATTTTGAGCCCCAAAAATTTTACTAGGCAGAGAACGGGCCGGTACATCTGCCTGAATTGCAAGTTTTTTTGACAGTTTTTACAATTATGTATTGTTACATTTGGCGAGCCACAACGAAAACAAAATTTAGACTTGCGCTTCATATTACATTGGCTATATAGGTACATGTCCTATTTTCTTACAATTCCAGCACTGACGTGTAATTTTTGAAATATTGAATGAAGAATTAAATTCTCTGTTAACACTAGCAACTATACCATTTCACTTGCTCGATTATTTTCTTGTTTCGTATTCATATTTTGAAAATTTATTATCATGGCGTGATCTAGAAGTGTTATTATTATTTGAATATAAACTTAAATTCAAACACTTGAACTTATGATTTACACTTTATTGACTACATAGCATGACGCGTTTCGTCGTTACAAACGACTTTTTCAGATGCTTACAGATTATTATTCTGTAAGCTCAAGTGTTGAATTGAAAGTTTATATTCAATTATAATGGATTTACATCAAGTAAACGCCAACACTATTAAATAGTTATTATTATTAATACCAGATGATGAAGCAATATCAAAAAAATCATCGTTCTCCAAACGTTTCACTGCTTCATAGAAATCAGCTACTTCAGAAAATTCTGACATAACTAAAGCTTTTCTGCAGTCAGGCAATAAATTATTCCGTAAGTATTTCAATTTTGTACGTTCTGCAGGACAACGTGTCGAGCGATTGAAAAGTTGATTCATTTTAGCAAAATAAATAGTTACTGATTCATGTTCAAATTGCATGCAATATTCAATAGTGGCCCATAATTCATTATCGTGATATGGTGATTGAAAATTATGTTTTAATTTTTCAATTAATGCGTCCCAATCTTTGACATCAGAAATAATTTGACGCAACCAACAACATGTATCCCCCCTACGAATAAAACTCTAGCTGAATCAAATAATTCACATATACTAATATGCCTATCCTTACGTAATTCTTTCGATATTCTCTAAAAATGAATACAATGTAATTTTATCTCTATCAAATGTTTCTCCCCACTTATAAACTGGCACAGAAATAATATTAGAAGAGATTGAACTGGTTGTGTGAGTTGGTACACTAGAATTGCAGGGTGTCATTGCAACATTGTTATTAGTCTTCGTAGTTGATATAGTGTCCCTGATTTTATCATGAGTATCATCATCTAATGTTATGCAAGTCGCGCAAGACTCATTTTTAAATTCCGTGCGCTCATCTAAATAATCAGCTTCTGAATTTAAAAAAATGCGTTTAATACGATCTGTAACATGTATTTTACTCTTTTAAATACGGAGTCAGAGCTAGAACCTTCAAATTCTATAATTAACTGAGTTATAGACTCCAGTGTTTGATAATTTCATCTTGTTCACTTTGAAAATCAAAATCGTGATCATCGAAATAAAATTTTTCTCCTGCTTTTTGTCTTCCCAACAAACGACATAAAATTTTTCGTTTTTCATCTAGAGTTCCTTGTGATATGACTCCCCTAATTCTTAATTCAATTCATACAACAATAAATGTACAGGTTTCATAATACACATTTTGATATGACAGTTGAAAAAATTTGATCAATATAATTGAAATATTACAACTAAATAAAATCTTCGAAAGTCTCAAAATTAGTTTGATATTTTAATCACAAATTGTCCTACGGAAAGAAAAAGAAACAAAATTCCGGATGTGAATGCACTTAATATTTGGAAGGAATTATTACGTGTCTAAATATTTTTTAACTATTATAATTTAATATTGAAGGGCCCCACGTTGGGCGCCAATTTATTGACTTGTTCTTTTCACATGTTGGTGGTATAGCTCAACGGTGCTTCTCGCCGTACAGCTATAAATGGGTCATGAGTTAATAGACCTAAAATGTAGATACTTATAAGTGGAGATCGAGCCACTTGATTTTAAATTTTTGAATTTAGTTTAGTTAACGTTGTAAAATCAAGAAAACAACATTAATATTTTCCTCTTTTGATAGGAGATTCCTTCCAGATAATAAAGCAAAGAAAATTATTTTTATCAATTATATTAAATCCAGTGGTTAGTCAATAGAGGTTAGTAAACAGTGTAACTGGCCTTAATTGGTACGTTTATCTCCAACTGTTTATTCCTCTTTCATTCGGATACTATGAAAACAAATCCATTGTTTTACAGGCAAGGCATCATAAGAAACATCTACAAGTTATCAGATACAGCAAAAAAATGGTCAACTAAATATTATCACTATACGAAAACAGCAAAGAGGACAATCAGGATCTCATTCGTATACCAGATATTCATGTACGATTTAAATCCGTCGGTATAAAAAAACCCTACAATTACAATGATGAAGTAACTTCGATACACGAGAATGAAAAGAAAGCCAGTACTCATCAAGAGCGAATTTGTGATAACACGAAATAAAAACCTTTTATACCGTCACAGATCCTGTTCGCCATGTGCCGTGTAGAATTAAAAATTAGGGAAATAATATGAATTTTGTAAAATATTCCTACTTATTTTTTATTTAATGTTTTCAAAGTACTCAACAGAGGGAGATTGTATATTAACTGATATTTTAGGAATCATGTTAGAAAATGCATAGGCAGTGAGAAAAATAAATTTAAGGCATATATGAGTATTAAATGAATAACAAGTATATTCAAATGTTACAACGGGCGGCATTTTTGACTTAGTGTTAAATTGTGTATGTATCTCCAATAAATGTTAAAACACCACTGCCAGCCGAACTAAACATGACGGAACAAACGAAACGAACGAGGGAATCCCCACAGAACAAAGTCGAAGGACGGGGAATTCCCAATACTTCAAACAGAATGTTCATAGGAAACGGGGATTCCCGCGATCATGGAGAAGTTGATCACTACATTGTGTTTATGCGCACTCTTTCGAGTAATGCGAGGCACTTGAGCGCGAAATTTGAAATTTGCGTTATAGTGAAACTGCTCATAACGGCGTCGCGTAAAGCTGGTCGTCCACTAGGTCGGCAACGTGGCGCCATGCAGACGTTGCATGAGGAGCCTCGTCCATTAATGCGCGGCGCGGCGCCGTCTCTCTCTGGTCGTTCCTTCCTACATTTTAGTGAACGTACTCAGTTTTGGTTTGACAATGCTCAAAATGGATACGGATAGCGATCAAGAAATGTTTTTCCTTGCAGCGTTAATTGAAGAAGAGGAAGAGGAAAAAAATTGAAACGGCGTAAGATGTGGATTCATGAAATTAATTCAAAAAGGCTAACCTTTGGAGAATTTCATCATCTTTTCCCAAATCTCCTGAGAGATGAGAAAAAAATTTTCAAATACTTCCGAATGTCACCTAATAAGTTCTACGAACACCTTTCTCTAATCAGGCCAGATATAGAGAAACGAAACACAACATTACGTCCAGCAATATCCAGTGAAGAACGTCTTGGTACATATCTCAGGTAAATATACAAAATAAACTGAAATAATTTCAAGAACTTATCAACTTATACAATTTTTTTACTCTAAAGCTTGGACCCTATGAAAATTTATTTGGTTAAAAACGAAAGCGTTTATTTGAGCTTACTTCCTTGATTGGAAAATTGTTATAGATAAAAACAAAAATACGTTAATTAGGAATAAGAGACAAAAAGGATTCAACAATAATTTCAAAAACTGTTTTTTCAAGTTTATTACTATTTAATTACGCATTAAATTTTATATTTGTGTAAATTTATCGTTTGTATGTATTGAGTTGGTTGATTTTCATGATTTTTGGGATTTGTGCAATGCGATAACCTATTCACTATTGATGTCGGTGTTTTTATAATACTTAATTTTGCTTGAGAAGTAATGTTTTAAATTTCCGTTTATTTGGTTTCAGAAACTGCTCTACTTGTATTATTTTTATTTTCATTAGTTTCACTGGTCAATATTCTATTTTTTTTCGTGGGTTTTTGGCGACTGGGAATTCATTTGTGACGATTTCATTCAGTTACAGACAGGGAGAAAAATCTGTCCGTAGAATTGTATATGACACATGCGATGCAATCTGGAAACGCCTCTCTCCAATTTATATGGCTCCACCGAAAAAAAAACTGGCAAATGATTGAACAAGAGTTTTCATCCAGATGGAATTTCCCTAACTGTGTAGGAGATATCGACGGCAAACACATTGTGATTAACAAACCATTTCACAGTGGTTCCTTGTATTATAACTATAAAGGATTTTGTGGTACCATAAGCACTTTATGGCAGTTGTAGATGCCAATTGTAAATTTTCAATGATTGACGTTTTTTTCAATAAATAAATAAACATAAAATAATTGCAAACATTTTATTAGGAAAAGTAATAAACTAATAATTACAAGGTAGTATGAAAACTATTATTATTGTCATAGAAATATGTTGTATTATTTTCATACGTTCGGTTATTCACAAATGGATGTGGTACGTTGTGATGGCTGTGGATGGGACTGGTTTGAATATTTTTCAACTCTGTTTTGTGCACAAGAGTGGAAATTTGTGAGACTGATGCAGTAGCAGAGGAGGAATATTACCCTCGTGGTCGTCACTCTGAGAAACTAAAATTGAGCGCTTGGGGTGGCCACTTGCCTGTCGAACTACTGCCGATTCGAAGGGTTGGAGGAGGTACGAATGTTGCCTAGTATAATCGAACATATCCGAACTGAACGAGTCCCGACCGCGCTAATCGTTGCAGCGCGGCCGATCTCCAATTCTATGTAACTTATTCAAAAACGTTGCAGCGCCGCGCCGCGCCGCGCCTCTCTACCGACCTAATGGACGAGGCCTTTCGTTCATCATTTCAACAAATTTTTTTTCTTCCTATGAAACTGATAACCTTGGAAATTTAAAATTTAAATGAAACGTTTATTCACAAATGTACGCTCTAAATAATAAATCGAAGTAGATTGTTCTAGCTCGTATCGTTCTCGAGAAATTTGATTCTAAAAGAAAATTATTATTCCGTTTTGAATTAAATTTGTTCGACTGCCGTTCTTTGCCGCGCCGCGCAACGTTGCCGACCTAGTGGACGACCAGCTAACTCATTCAAAAACGTTGCAGCGGCGCGCCGCGCCTCTCTGCCGACCTAATGGACGAGCACAGCCTAACTCTACTTACAAGCCATGAACATAGACTTGGCAACACCGCATCTGCTCAATCCGGTAGACCGATCGATCTTCGAACATCGGTCTACTACATGTTAATAATTGCCTTTTCAGAGAAATTTTCAGCGAAACGGTACTTTGTATAAAAAAATAGTTTTCACAAAAATTGTAGATCATACAATTATCTATAGAAATCAATAATACACTTTTTCTCTAAGAAGAACTATGTCTAAGTTATAGCGATTCAAATGTTGTTTTTTTAGTATGTATACTAACAAGTTCACTTTATCAATTAGAATTGACAATATGCTATAAATTTCATTATTTTTCATTCTCAGGTGAGAGTAAGTTTAATACGTCAATTCCTTTAAACTTTTATTGAGATATGTACAATAATTTGGACAATAGAATGATTCTGATATCATATTTGTAACAAGCAAGCAAATTTTCCAGTTGAGACTATCTAGTTAATTTCAGTTGTAAACTCCATTTTAAATCATTAGGAGACAGTTTATTTTCATTGATAAAAACATTTACATGCATATATGAATATACTGAAATCTGATTAATAATTTGTATACTGTTTATTTGTGAACATTCAGTTACGTTGGATGGAAAAACTAGAGTGTAAAAAAATGCTGTTAGTTTCAAAAGTTTTTATATTCCACGATTTACATATTAAAATCTTTATTTATAATTGGATGTTAAATCAACAAAATTACAAATTGAATCTGAGTTTTCAAAGGCTTCATTCAATTTCTCACAACGTTCCTTCAGCTGGATATTCTCTTTGAGAGTGTACTGTTTTTGATAAGTAGGGGTAAATAGAGAAAAATACTTGGCACTGCATTTAAATTGAGTTTAACTTTATCCATCTAGCCTTTTTGCCTTCTGTTGATCAATCTAGCAAACGATGAATACCTTCTCTAGTAAGTGCTCCCTCTGGAAAATGTTTGGCACAAACTACAGAATATTTTGTGGGGGTCCATAATGCCCTAGAAATATTTTTTAGCCATTGATTCATTAGATTTCCATCATATGGAAAACGAAATACAGAAACTGGTGGTTCGCCGGCCTCGAGGTAACTTTTGTGTTCGACTTGCATCCAAGCACACAGCAATGACTTGGCATGTTAATTTTTGTGCTAATATCAAGAACAAGACCTATAAGAGATAAGTTCTAAATAACTACTAAATCTAACAAAGGGTAAGTAACTCTACTAATCACAAAAAAAGAACAATTCTAGCAAATAACGCTTGTTAATGTCTGAACTACTCAGTCAAATTATCAGTAATCGGTAGCTATTTACATACAAATTTCAAAGGTATTCCTTAGTCTGTAGCTGAAAAAAACACAGTAGCACTTTCTACACGCTATACATCACAACAGCACAACGACTAAAACGCAGATTTTTGTTTTTACACAATTATGAGGTGATAAAAGTTAGGTATTATTTCTACCTCTCCAAGTATAACCAAAAAAAGCACAACTTAAAACACAACAGATATTCCTGTTTATATAAGACATTTGCGGGAAATTTCTTTTGCTTGTTCTTCACAACCTCAAACAATAGCACTTTTCACAACTTATTTTTGGATTTGAATGTTATTTCTCTCGTTAAATAGCGATTTATTCAGCAGCAATGACCAGAAACCATTACAACGCCATTACAGCATCTCTTTCTTTGGGTCTAGCTTGGATGTTGCCAGATTTCCTAGTTCATGGCTTGTAAGTAGAGTTAGGCTGTGGGACGAGGCCTTTCGTTCATCATTTCATAAAATCTTCTTTTTTCCTATAAAACTGATAATCTTGGAAATTTTAAATTTAAAAATTGAATGACACGTTTATTCACAAATGTACGCTCTAAATAATAAATCAAAGTAGATTGTTCTAGGTCGTATCGTTTTCGAGAAATTTGATTCTAAAAGAAAATTATTATTGCGTTTTGAATTAAATTTGTTCGAGTGCCGTTCTTTGCCGCGCAACGTTGCCGACCTAGTGGACGACCAGATTAAGGCGGGTATATATATATATATATATATATATATATATATATATATATATATATATATATATATATATATATATATATATATATATATATATTATGTGTATAGTTTGCAGATTGACGATCCTTCATAGTTCGTCAATATCCTAGATTCTTAATCGAAATATTTCAAACAAAACTCTCTGAGAGCTGTCTATACAAATGTCAATGAAAACAAAACACTCATTCGCGAACTAATCACGTGAGCTCTCTCTATTCGAGAAACTTAATAAACTCTCTAGAGAGCATTCTAGATCGCTTTGTCGTGACAAGATCAGTGAGAGTACTTACAAACTTTGTAGACATTTCATTCGAACACCTCGGAACTACACTCGGTAGATATCTATCGCACCCTAGCGGGCAACTCCATAACTAGTTTCCAGGTTCACGAATCATTCATAATTAAATGAATGATTCGTGATCATTCATAAATTATCATTCAATACTGAGACGTAAATATTCCGAATAAAAAATTATCAGGGAGCTGTCTACACAAATGTTGCCAACGAAAATACAACCAAACACTTTCATAGAATAGAAATAACGTTTATTTTTAATATATAAGGACAAATTCCCCTCCTGAAGATTTTGTTTTCAAATTCAGAGAATATTGTGTTTCTGAAAAAAGAGTAGCAAATGTACAATGCAGGTACTGTTAACATTGTTCATTGTGATAAGTCCTCTGCAAGAACACGATTGATCTTCAACATCACCCTCAAAGCATACTTTTGCATGACAAATGTTCCTTGTGGCACCGAGCTGACACCCAAGAAAATTACCCCATAACTGAACAGAGATTGACAATTAGCATAATAAACAACCTTCAACCCATCAAGATCAACTTGACTTTTTAAAACATGTAGTGTGTACACAACTGAAGTGAGTCTACCTACCAATGACTCTACATGCTGAGCCAATTTTCAGCAGCAGTAACTATTTCTAAGCTATGTGTGTTATACTGAATCGGATCTGGAAATTGCAAGTTGGATCTATCTGTACAAAAAATAACTCATTCAGTTTTTCTCCAATTGAGCATGAGACTATTCTCACCGTACTAACCTTCAACTATACCCAACGCACAACCAATATCATCAGGAATTGCCAATCCGATAGACGAAGAACAAAAAATACTTGTATCTGTATAAATGTATGGTTTGGCTACATCAGAAACAAGATCAGGCAAATCATTAATGTATAAAACAAATAACAAGGGTCCCAGAATATTTCCTTGAGGCACTCCTTTTCTTTTATAAGCACCTCATCTTTAGAGGAAAATTGTTTACCATCTTAGCTCATTCTGGCCGTTGGTGTTCTACTATATAGATAACCATCGATAAGTTTAATCTAAATATCTCTAATTCCACATATCTCCAATTTCTGCAGAAGACGTTTATGTACAACACAATCAAATGCTTTTGGGAAATCAACTAGAAGTCCAATGGGGATTTCACCCTTTTCCAGCGGGGAAATGATTGTCTGGGTCAAATCAAATATAGCTGATTATTTGTTTTTATTCCGTATAAAACTATGTTGTCTATCAGTCAATATTCCGAACTTGAGGAAACGGTTTGCTATTACTTTCTCAAATATCTTAGCAAACGAAGTGATAATACTGATTGCTCGATAGATATTCTAATTATTAACATCACTATTCTTGTACAAGGTGCGCCAGATAAACTTAGTTATTTGAAAAAATTCTTGCGCGGCGAGTTGGGCGGATAGAGGGGTGAGAGGGCGCGCATCTGGAGGGGAAAGTTTCCAAGTTTGTTTCTCCCTCCAGTCAGTTGCCTTCATGCTCTCGTCTAGAGAGCAGCGGGCCTTCGCAGGCGAGAGCTTCTTTTCTAACGGTGTCTGACTAGTTACTACGCAACGTGCCTTCCGCGCTCGCTTTGAAATTCCTCCTCACAGACTCGTTCCTGGTCGTAATTGGATTCTGTCGTGGGTTAACTCATTTCTGGAGTGTGGAAGTGTCGCTAAGCCCAGAATGAACGGACCATCAGAACTCCGGAAAATATCGAAAGAGTGAGGCAGTCAGTTGTGCGTTCTCCCCGGCGTTCGGCTCACAAACACGCAGCTGCTATGGGAATTTCTGACACCACTGTTCGACGAATTCTCCATGAAGACCTTCAATTTCATCCCTATAAATTGGCTGTAGTGCAAGAATTAACTGAACGCGATTTTGTTGCTTGTCAAAATGCATGTGAAATTCTGGTTGAAAACCTGCCTGAAGACGCGGTCGTTTTTTTCTGTGACGAGGCTCACTTCCACATTTCCGGCTTCGTCAACAAGCAAAACATGCGTTATTGGTCTGGTGTAAATCCACGTGAGCTTCACCAGAAGCCACTTAATTGTGAGCGAGTTACTGTCTGGTGTGCGATGTCGGTAATGGGAATATTTTCGATTATGTCCTTATTTTATTGAAGAAAACGAACGCGCAGTTACCGTGAATGGAGCTCGTTACAGGAACATGATCGAGGAATTTTTTCTTCCAAGACTCGAAGAAATGAACGTTAGGAACGTGTGGTTTCAGCAAGATGGAGCCACAGCACACACCACGAGACTTAACGAATTTGTTGCGACATTTCCCCAACCGCCTCATCTCTCTCAGAGGCGATATCCAATGGCCGGCACGCTCTCCAGATTTGACTCCATGCGATTTCTTTTTATGGGTTTATTTGATATTTTTTTATCTCTGGTTTATGTCGATCGACCACGGACTATAGTACACCTTAAGAACAACATTCGCGACGCCATTGCCAACATACCGATTGATATGCTGCAAAGAGTGGATACGAATTTCAAAAATCGACTTCAACAGTGTATGCGCAATGGGGGTCGCTATTTATCCGATGTCATTTTCAAGACTTCATGAAAAAAAATTGGGATATTGTATTCTCGAATCAAAAAAATTTAAGTAATTTTGTTTTTATTGGCCTTTCAAATAAGTAAGTTTCTCTGGCGCACCCTGTATAATGGTTTCACTATCGCGATCTTCAGGCCTTCAGAAAAAATCCTAGTCTTGAATGCACAGTTCATAACATAGCAAAGAGGCTCAACTATTACATTAATAGATTGCTTTATTATATTTATTGGAACATTATCCTATTCACAAGAGGATTTGTTCTTAAATTTACTTACCAAAGAAATAATTTCAGACTTGGATACTTCAAACATGAAACAAGACTTGCTAGATTTTTTAAATTTCATAGCTCCAATCATATTGTCTGATGATTTTATATTTTCACAGTTAGTTACACTCAAAAAATGCCTATTTCATTGATCTTGCAAAATTGAACCATATATTATAAAAGAATATATGGAATTTGGTATTCCAAACTGCTAAGATGCTGGACCGACAATATTTTACGTCAAGCGTTGCAAGTGATTGCAAATCTGAGTAAGACAATTATTCACAAAGTCAACCCCACTTATGTCTTTCAATAAATTTTAAAGACGGAAAAGAGGAAGATTTTCTTATCTCATGATAAAAGATAGTTTGCTTGCAAATTAGAAGATGGAACTCTGCGAAATGAGGGAATTTTAATGACGAAAATTAATTCAAAACTACTTAACATTTGCTAGTTTCATCCTACTGAAATAATTATTAAAACGATAATACGTTGTAGGACAAACACTGTTTCAAAGAATTATTGATACAAAAGGAATATGGAAACTAAAAAATTTCGAACAGAAAATTGAAAACACTAACCATCAGTAGTGTACATTTCGAAAGTATTGTGGAAATATGTATGTTGAAAATATGTGCAGAGTATTGATTATGCTTAAATATCTCAACGAATGAAGCTCTCAACGCGATTAAATGAATAACTAATTGTATTTGAGAAGAATATTCGTTGCAATAAAAGCGCCACCGTCGGCCAATCTACGAAAAGTTTATATTTTATGACATACACCCACCAAAACGGCGTCATTTGAAATTTTGCCTAAAAAAACCGTAACGTCCCAGATAATTTCATCACGAAACCTGCTTAGAGCGCCAGTATACAGTAGTTAGTAGAGCAATGGATTTATATACATTGACGCCAAAGCGAATGGAAAATAGTAATGTAGTTACGATACAATTAAGGATGTTATGTATCCCGCCCGTTTTATTATATGGTGGTCCCATCTGAGATTAGGGCTTATTCTGGGTCTTTTAATACCACTGGCCTCTTCATTACCAATGAGTAATTTTTGTGGTCCATCTGTCGTCAGTTCTCCTTAATAATATACGTGTATTTCATTCTACGTAAAAATACTTATCTGTCTTATATCTAATATATGTTATTTTAACTTGATATTCTTAGCAACAACACTAAACCTTAAAATTGGAAACATTTATTTTTGTTTCATTACAAATTGCAGCACTGTTAAAACTTTGAAATAAACAATTAAAAATAAGAAAAAAATTGTTGAAAAATGAATTTATTATGTTTGTACTACATCACAGTGAAAAGCGATTACATATTTGAAGCAATTTACTAATCATCTTAATTTTTATTGGAAAATGGTTTTATTATAAAGGAATTACGTGGAATATTATTATCCTGCAAAGTTTGTCTTTGTCCCATTGAAATTGAAGCATCTGTTATTTACTTCCTAAAAATAATTTATGGAATATGTAGAGAACTCTGTAGTCGAACGGTAAAGTGACCCTAAACGCTTTTGGCTTACTTGTGCAGGTGGATTCGAAGACACCGTATTCTTGGACCGTTCAGAATCGGCGTTAAACTGAAGGTCCAACTTTCAGACAAGCACAGCTTTAGAAAAATTAACTAGCATTCATACTACAGTAGTATAAATCATGAATATTTCTTGTAAAATCTAAAAAATATATAGTGTTATTTATAAATTAAGAATATTGTACTAGTGTTGCCCTGGTTCGGGTCTAAGGGCCGTCGTCGGTTGGAATTTCTTCCGAGGTCGTTTCGACCTCTGAAGAAGCTCGCCACTCGTGCTAGCGAAACGTTAGGAAGAAATTCCAACCGACGACGGCCCTTAGACCCGAACCAGGACAACACTAGTACAACGACTGGCCGCGAAAGCCTCAACCAATTTATAAGAATATTGTATTTATACCAACACCATTTGTGGTTTCATACATTTTTTCATAATAATTGTATAATTTTTGATAATTGTATGGCTACAAACTCATGAACAGGTAAACATTTTACAGTAGTCTATGGAACAGGACTGTAATTGGAAATTAGAAATAATAAAATCGATGGATTAGAATACATCGCAAATATTTGATGTCTCTCTTAAAGAGACATGAAGTATTGAAGATATTAAAACTGATGTTCCATTTATTAATTTGAGTTTACAATAAATTTATCAATGTTCTTCGTCAAATCAAATTTTGTATGTCATTGTTCATTTACTGACATTAGTGGATGCTTCACGGAATAAGTGGCATTTTAATCGCTTTATCGGCATTTATCATTTGACAGAATTTTTTATATTACAATGAAGCAAAAACAAGGAACTTTTTTATTTGTAGCGTTTGTTAGAACACTTTTGGAGGCACAGGTAATATTCCTGGCCTTTCATAATTACTACACTCCCATTATCTCCACTTGTATAATAATGATGTTCATTCAGGCCCCATACAACTGGAGAATCCGAAAATCCTTGAAAATACACTGCTTTCCACAATCTGTTGGATCCAAAGTATATTCTGAAGTAGAAAAGAAGTTTTATATATAGTACATATAGAAGTGTAAGTATATAAATGAAAGTATATATAAAATATCCTCAAAACTCTTACAAAATACTTTGAGAATAGGTCAATTATTCTGTTTTTGAGAACTATTCGTCGATTTATGTTGAATTCTGGCAATTAGGATTCAGTTTATGGTGATTTATGAATGATTCAATTATCTAAATGATAAATACAACACTGAAAATTATTAGGGAATATTCCAACTTACTCAAGAAATACATTGCCACATGGCAAATGTTACGTTTTCTTTATAAACTTAATATTATAGGTCACTGACATATTAAAAAACATGCATTATGAATTCGTTAATTGAGATATTTATGTCAAAAATTATACTCACTCAAGTTGTTTTATCAAACGGGCTACATCTTTGCTGCTGAAGAATCCTCTCCACTGTAGAATTTTTACCTCCCCAGTATAAGTGGATGGTTCTGGAATTGAATAAGTTGAAATAAAATCCAACCTCTCATTCAATGAACCCCCAATGCAAAGCATTCCTAACCACTCAATGAAATTTGCGGATGCTTCATCATCGAATTCATCCAAATTCGGGATTACTGGAACCATTAAAGAATGAGCAGTCTTCCTATGATGCCTAATTTTACATAATTCGACAGGGTACCCTAAATCGGAAAAATATTTTGCAATTGATGAAGGGCAAATTTCTTTTTCTGGGGGTTCCCAAGACAAAATCACGTCGAAATTTTTCAGTTTCTGTAAGCATGATTTTGTTCTTTCGTAATTGCACTTTCCTGATTTAAAATCATCGGATTTCAAGTCAACAGTAACAACTGAAAAAAATAGTAAAGCGTGAAGAGAACTGTAATTATATTATGTGAAAATTTAATATTATATATAAATATTGATGTATGTAACGGGTGTCCTAATAAGAATGGCTCTCGAGGTCACTATTGTAATATAAAAATTATTACAATAGTGACCTCGAGAAAAACCCGGAAATTATTTACAGAGTTGTAGGTCCACCGCTAGAGGGCATAATTGAACACCAAAAATTAAAAAATTAATTTTTCATAAATTTTGCCTACTTAAGATGCACTTACACTACGATTATCGCATTCCTCAAGAAATTCTGCGTATATTTGGCTTCATAAGTTTTTGTCTATGTTATCAAATAAGAGGAGAGGGAAAGTTGGAACCTTAACATGAAAAAAGCCTGTAACTCAAGTTTTGCTCAACCTAAGTTTTATTATTTCATTATTACTGTCGCTCTCACCCGGAAACGTGTTTTTTAATTTTTTAAGTGGAGATAATTAAAAAAAAAACAAGTCGTGGAAAAAAACAAAAAGTTATAACTTGAGTCAAATTAATAACCATAGTAATTTGATCATTTACGTGTCATTGCGATTTGTGTGTATTAAATTCAATATAAAATTCACTCGAATGTGAAATCTAAGATGTTTCTTCCAAACGAAGAAGCATTTGATATGATAGGCTTTTACTTTGTATGAGAAATGCTACTGTTGTTGCTAGACATCTCTTACATTGTAAAATTACATTCATTCAATTGATTGATAAGAAGAATACTTTCAAAAAGTCTGAATTCAGCCCTCGAACAAAAATATTGGTTCAAACAAAAATATTGGTTAATTTATAATCACAATAATATACAACTTTATTTGAAAAGAAAAGAGAGAGAGAGTACTCCAATTTAGCTGTTTTATGCATAGGAATAAGTAGCACATCTCTGTTCCTTGTTGAATACTCATGATTACTATTCAATTTAATAAGCCTATCTTCATTTTCTTTAACATATAACAAACATCTATAAATATATAAACACGGTAAGGTGAGTATGTAATTATTAATGAAGATAGGTTTACAAGATGTTCGTTGATGAATTTTGAATATTAATCGAAATATTGGCTCCTACGTAATAAACACCCTACTTATTTCTGTAGAGCAGCCCCACAGCAGAATATTATAATTTAGATGACTGTTGTTAATACAAGATTATATATAATGGGTGATTTTTTAAGCGTAGTTTTTTTTTAAATCGAATAAAACACTCAATTTGCATCATATGTTCAAAATTTTTATTGAAATCGATAACTTGGCCTTTGCCATTTACATTTTAAAGATAACTTCATGTAAAAAACATGTAAATATAACATAACAACATGTAAATGTTGTCCGCGGCTCCGTATCGAATGGTCCAATTTTGCGTCAGTTTTTTATTTTTGAGAATTTCGGCCTGTATCCCACGAATTATGCGTGCTATGTTATCCTGTAAGGCTTCAATCGTGCTCGGCTTGTCCACATACGCTAACGACTTTACATAATCCATCAAGAAATAATCCAGAGGCGTCAAATCGCATGATCTTGGCGGCCAATTCACAGGGCCATTTCGAGAGATAAGCTGCTCACCAAATTCATCCTTCAACATGTCCATTTTTTCATGAGCTTTGTGGCATGTGGCACCGCCTTGATAAAACCACATGTCAACCAAGTTCAACTCGGCCAACTGGGGCAAAAAAAAGTTTCGTATCATGGCTCGATAGCGTTCGCCGTTGACGGTAACCTTTCTTCCACGGTCGTCTTTAAAGAAATATTGACCGATGATGCCACCAGCCCATAAACCACACCAAACTGTCGTTTTTTCGGGATGCATCGGTAATGCTTGTATGGCATGTGGCTGTTTATATATGTCTGTCACATATATAAACTCCATATGTCACAGTTTTGCTTATTTACACATCGGTTAAGCCAGAAATGATCCTCATCGCTGAACACAATTTTTCGATAAAACAGCGGATTTTCATTAAGCTTTTCTAAGGCCCATTCATCAAAAATTAAACGTTGTGGTAGGTCCTTCGGCTTCAATTCTTGCAGAACTTGAATTTTATAGGCTTTCAAAGCCAAATCAACACGTAAAATTTTCCATGTGGTTGAGTAACACATGCCCAATTGCTGAGAACGGCGACGAATTGACATTTCACGATTTTCATTAACACTGTACGCTACGGCTGAAATATTCTCTTGAGTACGAACTGTATCTACTCATGCGAAACAATGGTTTAATGTCCAACAAAGTAAACTTGGTGCGAAATTTGGTGATAACAGCACGAATTGTTGTTTCACCAGGTCGATTATGACGACCATAATATGGTCGTAACAAACGATACACATTTTTCACAGAACACGAATTTTGACAAAAATTCGCAATCAAAATTGAACATTTTGCAATCATTGCTCATTTGTAAGTTTTTCTATGATGAAATGGCAGAGTATACTGAAAACTTTTCACTTTGACAGATGACGTTTGAATGACAGAATGACGTATATATATATATATATATATATATATATATATATATATATATATATATATATATATATATATATATATATATATATATATATATGTATACAGTATTTATAACATTTTTTAGCATTAACAGGCTATTGGTAATTCAGAAATCTTTATTTTTGTTGGCGTTTCGTTGTATATCACAACTTTGTCAAAATTAATGAATAATTGACTTCACACTTATCAAACTTCAACTTATTTTTTTTAAATCAACTTGGCTTTGTAGCCCCTTTAGTATTCAGAGGAATATTTTTGGCTCAGCATTCGCTTCGGTAGTTTATTAGCCTTCTTCACCATGAGGAAACCTCGAAAAACTCACGGCAAGCCAGGCGATTCAAATGAGCGTGATATATTTGTTTAAAAATTGGATTTTACTATCTAGTTGAGATTTCATATACTTCTCCAGAAAATTTACATTTGAATCTTTATTTTGAGTTTATGTGTGTGAAATTATTGTTAGATCAGGAAAGAATGAGTTTTGAGTTACGTTGTTTGATGATTGTTGTTTATTGGTTCTATGAGTGTTATTTGTATGGTTTATCAAATCGTTGTATGTACGAGTAGAATTGAGATATTGTACCTACATCTGTTCTTTCATTTATTGTGTTTTCCAAATTTTTGCCAATACTTCGTATAACTAAAAACTTTTAAATTGATTAAGTTAAAAAGTTGATGGTTATAAATACTTATAATTGAAATTGGCATTGAACATGACAGTAATATATGTAAAAGAACAATTAAATGTAAAATTATATCGATATACAACGATATGAGTGAACAAAAAACATAAATAAACAATTAGTGTTAAGATCGACTATTGACATTTGAATAAAGTTTATTATTCTAAAAACATGAGACCAATAAATAGTCATTGCACCAACCACGAAGTATAGATATAAGGAGTCTGAACGTTATGGGTTTTTCCATAGTATTCATGTACACAATATCAAACCCAGATCATAGTTCTCTTTTCTACCACTGGCTGCGCAAATGTTCAGGATGTACCGATGTTATTATTATTATCAGACGTAAATACGCGCTGGCTCGCGAATGTTAAAATTATTTATAATTAAATATAAATTTTCATTTCACAGCTGTCAATAGCAACAAGACTGTCCGCGTAAAGATTACGTTAAACGAGTACGTCTTAAAAAGTGGCGCGCCCTAACGGCAAAAGATCTATTCCTTAATTCTTTCAACATTACCTTCGGACTCCTTATATCTATACTTCGTGGGACCAACACTGAAAATTATACTTGGAACTGTTTCCATGCTCCTTGCAATGAAACCTTTTTAGCTTCTTAGTTGAGTGTTATTTTGAACAGGCATAATAAAAAGGTTTGTATTTTGGTTTTTCCAAGTGTCACTATATTTTTCATAGAACGTGTTGAAATCTATGAAATCAAGAGTTTATAGATATATGGATAGGTCATAATTATTCATTTTTCAATTAATTCACATACACCATGGTATTTGTATAATATTTATAAATAAACTGAAAAAATAAATATTTCAGTTATTTCAATATATAACTCGAAATATTTACCAATATTACTTCAGTTTGTGATATAATATAATAAAATGCTTCAAAATAATCCAAAGATGGAGAAATGAAAATATTATTTTGAATTAGATAAAATTTATTTCACAACACATGGCTATTTTACACAGCAATAATCATTATATTCAAATATTATTTTTTGAAAAGGCAATTCCAGTCTTTTCAATTACAACATAACATATAACTGCTTCATAAGTCAGTAATTCAAAGAGTATCTTATGTAAACAGAAGTGTATAATAGTTTCCTCAACTGGTAAATGAATGAACCAGCATTCAAGGAAAATCAACAAAATTCGTAAAAGTTTCCATCAGATAATTTTCATAACAATTTAGGATGAGGAATACTATGACACAGACAAATCGAATCATATAAATATATTTAGCATAAACAAAGAAAGGAAACAAATATTCAAACAGTAGAATAAATAATAGGTTCAAAGATCAGATGTATTAGATAATAGACACACCAGAGATTTGAAATATATAGGATGTACGAAAGTAAAATATGAAAGCAGACATCTTATATGCTATAGCCTCCAAAAATAGATGGGAATGATAAATTCCCATTGCAACAATTTCTTACAAGAAAAGAGTTTTGATATAAAGAAGAAAAAACTATAACAAAAGTAAAAGCGCAGTCAGTTGATCAATTATATCTCGTAATTCTATTGATATAATGACTTCATTTCGGGCATTAGTTAACAAGCAATCAACTAAAGTGATTTCTAAATTGTTAACCTAATTAGACTTATTAACGATTTCCTCTGTTTCAACATATATATATATATATATATATATATATATATATATATATATATATATATATATATATATATATATATATATATATATATATATATATATATATATATATATATATTGAACCAAGCAAACATCTTTGAATAGAAAGTGAATATATTTATGAAACATCTCAGGTAAGTATAATGCAGCTGATACCACATATGTATTTCCTATATCATTTTTAAATGTCAACTGGGATTGTCTACATATATATAGAGAACATATATGTTCTCACTTATGAAAAATCAGCTAATAATCTTGGACTCGTTATAGACACAAATTTGAGATTTACCGAACATGTCTAATCTTGCATCTTATACATCTCTTTGTAAATCAGATTCCTCATGGGATTTGTTTTCAATATTTTTTCTATTGAAGAATGATTTATTCCAGTTGAAGAGCCCATCGTGCATAATTTTTGGATGAGTGACGAGGTACACTTTCACCTGTCTGGATATGTTAACAAACAAAATTTCTGTTACTGGAGCGACGCCAACCCTCGTCAACTCCATCAGCAACATCTTCATTCATCTAAGGTTACTGTTTGGTGTGCCATGTCTTCGTCAGGCATTATCGAATCATTTTTTTTCGAAAATGAACATGGAGAAACTGTGACTGTTAATGCTGAGCGGTATTCAGAAATGTTACGCACATTTTTCTTTCCTGAACTACCCCAGTACGGGATGAACGATGAAACATTATTTCAACAAGACGGAGCAACAAGCCATACAGCCCGAGTGAGTATGCATCTTCTGAATGACGTTTTTTCTAATCGTTCAATCTCTCGAAACGGAACGATTCCATGGCCCGCACGTTCGCCCGATCAGTCGGCCTGTGACTTTTTTCTGTGGGGCTACCTCAAAAGTAAAGTCTACGAGCAACGGCCGATGACATCGGATGAACTGAAACAAAACATTCGTCGAGAGATTGCACAAATACCGCAGCAAATGTTACGGGGCGTTATGGACAGTTTTCATCGGCGGCTTGACGAATGCCTGATGAGAGAAGGACGTCACCTTGCCGACGTAATTTTCAAATATTTAATTAGTTTAGTGAAATATAAATGCTTTTCTTTGTAGATTATTATGGTATTAATATTTTTTTGTAAACAACTTCATCAATTTTCGACACTTATTTCAAAATCGCCCGATTCTCTGCAGCACCCTGTATATATTCTAGATGTGTCAGAGCACTATCTACCATCCAGAATATTCTTTCCAAGTTAGATACAAATTTGAGATTTACCGATCATGTCTAATCTTGCATCTTATATATCTCTTTGTAAATCTTATACAAATTTGAAAATGCTTTACCCCCACAAGCACTCTCAGTATAAAATTAAAGATACTATTAACTGAAACATTAGTATCGAGTCATTTTAATTTTTGCGACATTGTGTACGGACTATGTCTGATGGTGGCTGGTGGCGGATAAGATTAGAATCCAACGAGTACACAGATCCCGTCTTAGATTTATTTATGGAATTAGAAAATATAGGCCACTGATTTATATTTTGAATACATGTAAATGGTTGGAAATGGAGAAGAAACGTACATTTCGTTCACCTGTGCTATATATATTACTCCATTATAATATATAAATGTCCAACCTATTTGTTTGAGAAAATTCGTTTTAGATCTGATGTTCATACGTTAAATTTGAAATTAAAGGGATTATTATCGTCACCAGTTCATCGCACTTCTGCATATACTTGATCTTTCTCGCACAACATATGCTTTGTTTATAACCGGGTACCCTGTTATCTGAAAGATGTTAGTCTCCTTAAATCCAGAAACAAATTCAAAGCGTTTTAATTCAAGTAAACTTGAATGAGTGATTCTAAGTTACTTAGATATTATATCTGAAGTACCTATTCTATCTCAAATATCTCGTACGGAATATGTAAAATAGAAATCTTGTAAAGTTAAAATTTGGAGCCTAATATAATATCAATTTACTGCCTTGGGCTCCTTTTTGCAAGTAATTATATATTCAAATAATTTGTAGAATATTTTTTTTATTTATGGATATTGTATACTGCAAAAGAATAAATTATTATTATTGTAACTATATGGTAAAAACAGGAAAATCGCAACGAATTTCCAATACACAACATCACCATTGATTTGGAAAAATTACCTCAAACTTCTATCACAAATTGATGTTTCAACCATGGTATTAGCC
Organism: Henosepilachna vigintioctopunctata; assembly: GCA_030704895.1. Lineage (NCBI taxonomy): Eukaryota > Metazoa > Arthropoda > Insecta > Coleoptera > Coccinellidae > Henosepilachna > Henosepilachna vigintioctopunctata. Next base: position 197,062 of record JARQZJ010000077.1, read on the forward strand.
GAAGTACTCTAAGAAAACTATTCAAAATAGAAAAGTATCATTTGTATAAAGTACAATAATTGTCAGATGACGATTTTGACTGATGACTAGAGTATTTGGAATATGTTACATAGATGCACAATTTAATATAAACTAATATACCATTTTCTGACGATGAAATTTTTAGTAGAAAAAAAATAACTTTTTCTCATATTGAAAAAAAAAGTTATGCGCGTTTCGAAGTACTACTTCTTCGGATGTTCATTAAGACTGATGGTAATGATGACACATGACGGCGTTATTCATATCTGATTTGATATATGAGAAATACTTAAACATTATTTTACTAAGAATATCAATTTTCTGAAAGTATCCTCCTCGGCAATTATTAATATGAATTTTTTTGTTTAAACAGTTTTGTTTGAAAAGTCAAAAACATGGATTTCAAATCTTAGATACTTTTTGAAATCAATGAACTAAATGAAGGGGGATTCATTGTTATTTTTTACTATCTATTGTTGGTGTTACTTCAAATCAAATGTTTATGTTAGATAATTAATTTCCTTATAGAATTTGAGGCAATGAATATTTTTAAGGTTGTACTACCTATGTATGATTGATAGCTGGAGTGTTCAGAATACAAGTAGACCAAGTCAACTTTTTGTTATTTTTGAGTCAGTAACGTTATAACATGCACCAACTATGTAAAATTTCAGTATAATAATGAACAAAGTCCTAGTTTTGATAATATCCGCTAAGCAGCAGCAATTTCTGTTGCTTTGTGACAAATTGTTATTTTCTTTCAGAATACTACTGAACCAAGTCCAGGTGAACTTTGTATTGTTTACTGTTTACAGTAGTTCTGTGTTGACGTGCTATAAACTCTTTATTTAGAGCGTTTGGTACTTTATTGCACATTATAGTTGTTTTCTGCAATGGATATTTCATCTGGATCCAGTTAAGAGTGGTCGCCAGACGAATGTGACGCAGGTAAATACAATGTTATTATATAAGATATTATAATTATATAATAACGTGTAAGCCTAAACCAAATACCCTGTGTAATGCTCAAAATTTTTAAATATAAAACTAAAAGGCCCGGATAATTATAGTGGTTGATTTTTCAATTAATTACATCATATCTGAAACCTACTTAATTTGTACTACGAAAAAAGACATAAACTTTGCCTATGGGGGGAAGGGGCAAACTATTTTCATTATACAATTGATAATAGCCTGGCACAGAAACGCTTGACGTATTGCAGTAAATATCTAATTTAATGAATTTTTCTTTTTAGATGTCGATACTTCATCTGACGAAAACAAAACTGACACTGATGACAGCAATATCATTCCTGCCTCTGTCCATTCAGATGGGGAAAATGAGATTTCCCGCAGAAGAAAGCGCCCGAGGAACTTCGAAAACTGGAAAATTAACCAGAGTAAATTGAAACGTAACAGAAGTGAGAGTACACAACTCCCAGTAATAAGGTAACGAATGCAAAGATATTTCCCTCTGGATATGACTGTAAATGCCCCAAGAAAGTGTCCTGAGGAGTTCCCTTTTGAAGAGACATTGAAATCTTTGTTTAATTCATTTTGGAAACTGGCAGATTAAGTGTAACAAAAAAATTAACTTTAAACAAAACTGTTTTTTTGCGGTGCTTAGTTAAGGCCTTCACCGTCAGTAAAAGTAAAATCAAAGGTATATCACTACGTTTTTCAGTACGTCAGATAAACATAATAATCAGCTGAGGGTTTGTAAGACCTACTTCCTTGCCATGTTACATATAAGTTAGGGAAGATTATACAAACGTTTTTACAAAAAAAAATTTTCTAGCGAGTCTTCAGCCAAAAATTTAACCCAAATTTTAAACTTCCTTCAAAAGACACTTCCAGTAACTGTGACAACTTATTTCAAAAAATCAGTGCTGAAACTGATGAGAAAAAAACAGCCGACTTAAAGGCAGAGAGAGAATTGCACTTAAGGCAAGCAGAACAAGCGCACGCAGATAAGAAATATGTTTGCACATTTGATCTTCAAAAGGCATTGCTTTTCCCCAAACTCACAACTTCAATAGCCTACTATAAGAGAAATCATTATGTCTACAACTTTGGTATTCATTGTTTTAATAATAACACTGCCTATATGTACGTCTGGGATGAGACTACTGGTGGAAGGGGTTCCCAGGATATAGTTTCATGTCTTAGGAAACATTTGTATGAACATGCCAGGACATTCAAACACGTTGTTCTATTTTCTGACTCATGCACTGGGCAAAATAGGAATATAAAACTAGCCTTACCCTATTGAAACTTGTTCAAGACCCTCTATTGGATGTGGAAACAATTGATATGAAATTTATGATACCAGGCCACTCATTCCTTCCCAACGATACTGAATTCGGTATAATAGAGAGAGCAAGCAAGAAACATGAGACCATCAATGTGCCTGGTGACTGGTACAACATCATTAAAACTGCAGAAGTGAAAAAGCCTCCATCTGTAGTTGTAAAAATACAACAAGAAGAGTTTTTGAGCACAAAACCCCTCGAAGATTCAATCACAAACAGGAAAAAGGACACTGAAGGTAGGAAAATCAATTGGCTTATGATACGGTGGTTGAGGTTTGAAAAAGGAGCACCCTTCCAAATAAAAATAAATTAATCTTTCAGTGAAATTTCGGGGTTCCGAACCTTGGACATCTCGAAAAAGAACAGTAAAAAATATAGGACAGGAACACCTGTGGAAGTGCAAACCTTGTTGACTGTACAGCAGGGTCAGCTTTACCCTACCAGAAGACAAATGACTTTCAAAAAAAAGGAGGACATGTTCCTTACATACCCCCTATTTATCATGGATACTTCAAAAACCTTCCAGGGAATCAGACAACTCGTCAAACGAAGGACAACGAAACAACTGAAGGAAATGACACCGATGATGAGTTTTTTTATGTCAATTAACTTTTCCTTTCAACTAAGAAGTGTTATTTTCTTTTAATATTTTTAATTTGATCTCTAAGCAGATGTAAAAATAAAGTGTAATAACAACACTTGGAGTTAGTTCATTATCTTTCTAAAATTCTTCAGAATAAATTTGAACCAAGTCCACTATTTTTGTTGGGGTTGTAACATGAAATTTGGCCAATAAAACTTATGTAAATGTCTAAGTTACTCCTTGAACTTTTTAAATTGATTATATACTTTTAAAAAATGTTTACAGGTAATTTTGTAGCTTTAACTTTAAACTTCTGTAACTCAAAAGTAGCTAAAGTGGACTTACTTCTATTCTGAACCCTCCACTGCTAATGGTTGATAACTGACGAACTTACTAAGTTATTCTGCCAATTATATGTACTTTCTAGTTTTGTTATTCATCAATAGAACACATACAAACTTGGTAGACTTGGAGATTCTATATTTGCCCTGATATATTTATAGCTTCACCTATTGTCAGGAGGTGACATAAGTTATTCTGAACATTTAAAATGAACAAATCTCAATTTTTTTCCATTATTATTCTCATTCTAATTTAAATTATCTGTTCATTAAATATACCTACTTCAATTTATTCTTTTTGAGTATTTTGAGCAATAAACACAGTCTATAATAAGAAAAGTCTACGAGGAATCAAGATCTATTGAAATGGATACAAATATAGGGACTCTTTCATAAACATCATCAGTTTTTTTAAACGATATTATATATATATATATATATATATATATATATATATATATATATATATATATATATATATATATATATATATATATAATGGTCCTATACCATTACACAGACAATTATTTGAAAAGTATATATGTATATATATATATAATAGTATATATATATATATATATATATATAATATATATATATATATATATATATATATATATATATATATATATATATATAACTTAAAAGCGTAGATGTACAGAGAATTATTTATTTCGCCAACTTTGAATCTATCCTGCTATATGGGATAACCTTCTGGGGAGCTGTAAGTGATGTTGAAGAAATTTTCAAAATTCAGAAAAGAGTTATCAGAATAATGTATAATAAGAGACAAAAGGATTCATGCAGAGGATTTTTTAAAAGAAACAAAATTATGACAGTATATGGAATTTATATATATGAATGCCTTATATTTTTAATGAAAAATAGAGAAAAATTTACTGTTCATACATCAAATCATTCTCATCTAAGGAGAAGTGTTGATATTCACTATCCCCACCATAAACTCTCTCTTATATAGAAACATCCATCATACAGATGTATAAAAATGTTCAACCAGCTCCCAGATGAAATAAAGAGAACTTACACTATGAAAGGATTTAAGAAAAAAGTTAAAGATATGATCATTACATTGGAAGCGTACTCACTGAATGACTATTTAGAAAGGTAGAAATACCATAAATTAAATTCATGTGTGTTGAGTGGAAAATGAAGATATAGGACTTATAAGATTATGTTGAAGGTTGTAGTTCTGACGTCATTTTAAGTTCTCTGTTGGTTTTTTATTATATATGTAACCTATCAGATAATTTGAAATAAAGAAGTTTATTATTATTATTATTATAATTATACATATATACTTTTCAAATAATTGTCTGTGTAATGGTATAGGACAACAGAGTTACAGTTTTAACAGTACTGTCAGTAATAGGACAATGTTGGTCGTATATCTAAATCATAATTGTTACGGACAATATAGTTTTTGAAACTTTTCAGTTCCTCAACAGAAATACCCTGCCAACTTTCAAGCTCTGATAATACTTTAAGATTAACACAACTAGCTAGCAGCAAATCAACTGTTTTCATACTCATGTCACTACTAAACAATATCCTTAATTCTTCCAGATTCCTCATGGGATTTGTTTTCAATATCTTTTCTATTGAAGAATGATTTATTCCAGTTGAAGAGCCTAGATGTATATTTTTTATACTAAAGGCATTCAATAATATATATTCTAGATGTGTCAGAGCACCATCTACCATCCAGAATATTCTTTCCAAGTTCTGAAATTGTGGTGCATTACAACAATTCAAAGTACTATTTCCTGAAGAAAAATCACAATTGTATAAAACCAGATGCTTTAAATAAGGACAATAGCGGCTAATGTGCATAAGAACATTCAAATCTATCTCCTCGACATGTTCCAAGTGTAAATTTGTTATATTAGTGCCTCTAACTTCTAAAAGCTGTTTCAAATAATCACCATAAAAAGCACATGACAAAAGTTTGAGTTCTCTCAAGTGATCTAGAGAAGAGAATACAGTTAAATCAGATACTTGTTCATCATGAAATAAACTGATACATTCAATATTAGGAAACATATCAACAAATAGTCGTAAGTTTTCCCTTGCTAAATCTCTGGTTTGAATTCTCTTCATAGCAAAGGGTCCAGTTGCATTTAATGTTTGATATAGGCATTTGATAACATTACCAAATTCATCACATCTTCCAATATCCTGTATTTTGGGTAAGCCATGTAAAAGTTGGGCTAAACCTTCAGTAGTTACAGATGTTCTATGCAACTGTAATTCTTTCAAATCCACACACTTCAGTAGGGATGGAATACTTCTATCAGTAACTGATCTAGAGGATGTTACATCTAGACTTTGAATATTAGGACAATTATCACAAAGCACCTGAAGAACTAAATCTGTACAATCAAAACATAGACATAATGAACGTAAACTTTTCATATTTCTGATACCATCTAAAATATATTTGTCATGTTCAGAAGTTCGCCAACCACCAGTGCACGAGCCAAGGTTCAATACCTCTAAACCGCTCATTTTATTTAAGTTTTTATAAAGGACATATCTCATTATTTTTGGCCAATCAGAGAAATTGATCTCTCGAAGATTACTATTAATTATCACTTCAGTTAAACTAACAACAACATTCATTTCTATCAAAAATTTAGACATACTAGTACGGGGGTAATAGTTTTTTTTGGTTTCTTCTATCAAATCCTTCACAGCTCGTAAGACTTCCACAGCCATTTTATCAATTAAGTAGAATGGAACATGAGTAATTAATAGATTGCTCACACAATCTAGTTTATTTTGTAGCATTTCTGGTATGAGCTGGGGATCATTTAGCAGTTTGATTTCTGCAATCATTTGAGGTGCTAAAGATGCCACCATTTTGCCTACACTTTGCAGAGCCATAGTCTGAAGAGTGGTGGTTTCCCGATGTGTTGGCATAGTCTGAAAAATTATCTAGTTTTAATATTACTTGAAAGATTTCTTGCTTTCAAGTTGTGTCAATTCATAATCCAATTTTTATTTCAAACTTTTGTATTTCTTCCTTTGACAGTTATTCACATTTCAGCTGCTCATTGGAAATTTTTATTCTTGCCTTCCAACTAATCATTGACCTGGAAGTATATTGTACTGCCCTAGTTATTAATTTTCAATTAAAATCTGTGATACTTTCTGTCTGCGATATATGATACAAAATCATATGAAATTTAAATATCAAATCAGATTTTGTGACACATTTACCTGTTAAGTTATTGTTATTTTGAATAATCTGAAATAATTTTGAATATATTTCAAATATTAGATCAATATTTAATATTGTACAATAATTTGTTGTTTGTAAATACACATTTATGAACAAAGCATGAAGAATTTCATTGATTTTAATCATAAAAGAAAATCTAATATATACTTACTGTACTTTTCTTTAACCAAATTGTTAAAATGGGAGACTTTTCCTTCAAGTCCAAGTGTTTGGAAAGTTAATTTATCCAAATGCAATAATAATTTCCCTGTTGACGATATAGCAATGCAGTTGTCACAATCAATACGAGTGTTTATACTCAACAAGTTCAAGTTTCCTAAAATAGTTGGTTTTACTCTTTGTCATATATAACAATGAATTTGATATATTTTTAAATTATTATAGTCTACTATATTTATACTACAATTTATACTAACCACGATCAATAAAATTTTTCAAAAATGGTTTAGTAACTAAATCACCAATATTGAATGAAAGTATCTTATAATAATCACTGCTTGTCAGTTCTTCTCCAAAAGTATCTATTATTGTTGTGGTGTCAGGCAAAACAACTGTAATCTAAAAACATTAATTATTATAGTAAAATATTCACACTCCATATTTTATTATTTTACCAAGTGCACAAAGTTAAATTGAGATATTTTCTGGAAACAAGTATTTTTATCAATTTTATGACTCTTAAATACAGATGCTGGTTCCTTAAAATGTAAAACTTCAGGGCTCAACATCCTTTTCTTAATTAAGTTTAATCGACAATAATAATTCTACGTCTTTGTTCACTTTGTACAAAATAAATATTCATGTGCCTACAAACTTCATAAGGAACTGTATGTCTAATATAAATAATACGCAGATTCAATTTCTATTTATGTTGATACTTATTTTTTTTATATTAGTCCCATATGGTCACAGAATATACAATTATCTATGTTCTGTGGGTATGGTCGAATTTAATGAAAACCTATTAAAACATTGACCCGTATCTTGTATTCATCCTATTTAACAAATATTATAAATATTCAAAATATTATCTAATAACCAAATAAACTAATAGCGAATCTAGCAGGGAAATCATACGCGGAAGCCCCCATTACATGTTTGATATTGTTACGAAAATATCTGAAGCCATCTCTGTGTTATCTAGAACATTCCGGCAAATGTGATATAACAACGACTGCTACGTTCTGGCAATCGAACCTTCTCGAAATGGAATCTTCTAGAAATACTCTAGAGTTTATAGTGAACCAGGACGGAAGATGGTAGGTCAGAGTTAGATTACAGTTATCTAGAGTGAAATAGACAGAAGTGTGACATAAGCGATATTGACATTTGTTGTGTTTATTTTCATTTTGTAAATAAAGGATTATTTATTGATTTTTAAAACTTCGTTATTGGAATTCATCCGTCGAAACCCATAATCGTAACAATATTGTTACGAAAATATCTGAAGCCATCTCTGTGTTATCTAAAACATTCCCGCAAATATGATGTAACAACGGCTCCTACGTTCTGGGAATCGCACCTTCTCGAAATGGAATCTTCTAGAAAAACTCCAGGGTATATAATAAACCAGGACGGAAGATGGCAAGAGAGACTTAGATTACAGTTATCTATTCTAGAGTACAGTGCAATAGACAGAAGTGTGTCATGAGCGATATTGACATTTGTTGTGTTTATTTTCAGGTTGTAAATAAAGGATTATTTATTGATTTTTAAAAGTTAGTTATTGGAATTCATCCGTCGAAACCCATAATCGTAACAACTGGTGTCAGAAGTGGGATGCCAATAAGTAGAAATACATTAAAAATGGAGTCAATGTTCGAAAAACTTATGCAAAAATTCGCCGAGCAAGAAGAACAACGTTCACAGTCATTCATTTATCATTTATCCACAGTAAAATGAGAAATACCGGTAAGAATCGCCAATATCAGTAACAAACAACTAGACATTCAAAAAGGAAAACCAATAGCTACCTTAGAGCCTGCGTCATGGATAGTCCGATATGAAGAACCATCTTGTTTAGAGAAGCCAAAGAAGAAATATGTTGATTTGAGCAAATTTGAGTTATCATGGAAACATTTATCACCAGAACAAATAAAATTGGCTCAAGAATTTGTACTCGAAGAAAATGATCTTTTTGACGACCATTAACTAGAGAGAACTGACTTAGTTTCACACCAAATTGATGCAGGGACTGCTTACCCTATTCGTCAAGCCCCACAAAGACTTCCACTAGCTAAACAAGGGGAAGTTGCTGAATTGATTGAATCCATGAAAGAGAAAAGATTTATAGAAGAATTATCAAGTCCGTCCGTGGTCAGCACCTGTTGTTCTGGTCAAGAAGAAAGATGGTACAACAAGATTTTGTGTGGATTATCGAAAGCTCAATGATGTCACGAAGAAAGATAGCTATGTATTACCCAGAATTGATGATACATTAACAATTGGCAGGATCGAAATAGTTTTCTACATTAGACCTAAAAAGTGGCTATTGGCAAGTGAAGATCCATCCCGATGACAGTGAAAAAACAGCTTTTTCAATTGGAAGTGGATTGTATCAATTCAATCTTATGCCTTTTGGATTATGCAATGCACCAGCGACATTTGAAAGACTAATGGAAATGATTGTAAAAGGACTGACTTGGAAAACCTGTTTAGTCTACCTAGATGATGTAATGGTGATGGGATCATCCTTTGAAGACCATTTGAAAAATCTAAAAGAAATATTCTGCAGATTCCGGAATGCTCATTTGAAGCTGAACTATAAAAAGTGTTGCCTATTTCAAAATAAGGTGCAATTTTTAGGGCACACTATTCCATCTACTGGTATACACACCTCAGAGGATAAGACCAAGGCAGTGAGGGATTGGCCAAGACCTAAAGATAAACATGAAGTAAAAAGTTTTCTGGGATTATGTACTTATTATAGAAGATTTGTGGATAACTTTGCTGATATAGCCAAACCATTACATACCCTCACAGAAAACAAAATCAACTTCAGCTGGACAAGAGAATGTGAAGCAGCATTTCGCCAACTTAAAGCTGCACTCTGCTCTAGCCCTATATAGTCCTACCCACACACCTCTGGACTCTTTATTTTAGATACCGATGCAAACAATAGAGGCATCGGATCTGTATTATCGCAAGTGCAAGATGGTGAGGAAAGAGTCATTGAATACTATAGCAAAACTTTCAACAAATCTGAGAGGAATTACTGTGTGACTCGAAAGGAATTATTAGCTATAATAAAATCTGTAGAGCATTTTCACAAATACTTATATGGCAGGAAATTTCTTATTCGTACAGATCATGCAGCATTGAAATGGTTACTGCAAATGAAAATACCTGAAGGTCAAATCGCAAGATGGATTGAAAGACTACAGCAGTATGACTTTAAGTAAAACATCGGCGGGGCAAGATCCATAACAATGCTGACGCTTTATCCAGACGACCATGTAAGGAAGCATGTGGCTACTGTAGAGAAGTAGAGAATAAGGAAGGCATTGTAAATCTAAGAAGGACTACAACCGAATTTAGACAAGGATGGTCTACAGAAGAACTGATTGAGGCACAAGAAACAGACTCGGATATAAAACTTCTTACAGAATGGAAAAGAGATAACCGAAGACCTACCTGGAAAGACATTTCAACAATGGGATCCATTACGAAGGCGCTTTGGGCACAATGGGACTCGTTAATTATAGAAAATGGGCTGCTCAAGCGGAAATGGGAAAGTACAGATGAGAGAGAAGTCAAAACTCTCTTAGTTGTACCCAGGGACAAGGTAGAGGAACTTCTCAAGGAAATGCATTGCGGAACATCCAGTGCACATGTTGGTGTCAATAAGACCATTGCAAGAATCAGAGAAAGGTTTTACTGGGTGTATTGCCGCGATGACGTAGAAGCCTGGTGCAGGAAATGTACCACATCTGCAGCTACAAAGGGACCACCGAAGAAAACCCATGGAAAAATGGATAAGTACAATGTCGGATTACCGTTTGAGAGGATTGCTGTAAATTTTGCGGGCCTTTTTCTACCACCAACGATGGCAACAAGTACATACTGGTTGCTATGGAATATTTCAGCAAGTGGCCAGAAGCCTATGCCATGCCGAATCAAGAAACTCAGACTATTGCACGAACATTAGTGATCAGATCATATCACGATACGGAGTTCCATTGGAATTACATTCAGACCAAGGACGAAATTTTGAAACCGATGTCTTTAAGAAAGTTATGGAGATACTGAACATCCGAAAGACAAGAAAAACTCCATTACATCCACAGTCTGATGGAACACAGTCACAATGAAACACTATTTGTCAAAGGTAGTAGCTGATCATCAATGAGATTGCGACAAACATTTACCAGTACTGCTGATGGCTTATCGAGGATCAGTTCATGACGCTTCAGGTAACACTACGGCGAAGTTACTTTTTGGAAGAGAATTACGATTGCCATGTGATCTATTGTTTGGTAGCCCCGAAGAAGTACGCTGGGAAGTGGGCACAATCAGGTGAGCTGAGACTGCATTTGAATAAGATACATGAACTAGTTCGAGATAAGATTGAAGCAAGCACTGACCGAATGAAAAGCAGATACGATCTAAAAGCAAATTCAGTCGGATTTAAAGAAGGGACTTGGTGTGGTTGTACAACCCACAACGGAAGAAAGTTTTATCCCCGAAATTAACACAGGCCTGGGAAGGAGCCTATAAGGTTATGAATCGAATAAATGACGTCGTTTACAGAATCCAACGTACCCCAAGATCGAAGCCGAAAGTTGTACATTTGGATAGGTGGCGAAATACCTCGAAGGAAGCATAGTAGAAACCTGTGGCTTTGACCGGGACGATCAAAACTAAGAGGGGGCAGTGTTACGAAAATACCTGAAGCCATCCCTGTGTTATCTAGAACATTCCGGCAAATGTGATATAACAACGACTCCTACGTTCTGGCAATCGAACCTTTTCGAAATGGAATCTTCTAGAGAACTCTAGGGTATTGAACCAGGACGGAAGATAGCATGCCAGAGTTAGTTTACAGTTATCTAGAGTAGAGTGAAATAAACAGAATTGTGACTTATAAATAAAGAATTATTTATTGATTGCTAAAAGTTAGTTATTGGAATTCATCCGTCATAAACCCATAATCATAACAATAGGATATATAAGGAAAGAATAAGGAAATCACAAGTTACCACAGAAATTGGAAGAGAAACCGAAAGCAGTGTAAACACGTTGACGCCTAATAACCTCCGAATAAGGAACAGTGATGTGCTACTTATTCCTATGCATAAAACAGCTAAATTTGAGCACTCTCTCTATTATCAGAGTATTAAAATCTTCAACCATTTTCCATCGAATTTGAAAGTACGAAAGCTCATTTGTTTAAGAGGAGTGTTAAATCTCTACTATAGACAAAGGCGTACTATATTGTGGCAGAGTACTCGATGATTCGAATGTAGGCAATAATGTATGAATCAATTTTTTGTATCATATGTTTGTATATTTTTTTTACCATAAAAATTTTCACCATGTGAAATTGTCTCAAATGTTTAATATTTCTGAGGTAATTTTTTTCTTTTCATCTCAAATAAAGTTGCATATTATTGTGAATAAATTTTACCAATATTTTTGTTTGAACCGATATTTGTGTTCGAGGGATGAATGGAAGATCAGACTCAAAACTGAATTCAGTCCTTTTGAGAGCATTCTTCTTAGTTGTAATTATTGTATCAATTGAATGAATGTAATCAGTGATGGATTTAGGCCTAGGCCCATGAGGCCCGGGCCTAGGGCGGCATAATTTGAAGGGCGGCAAAATTTTTGAAACGCCAAAATTTTAGAGGCAAAAAAAAGACAGTCAATTTTAAAAATTGGTTCAGATTTATTTTTATAAAAAATTTTCTATAGAATATTTTATGATTCCATTAATTAATTTACTTCTCAATTTGTATGGGTAAGATGTTAATTTTTTAACAGATCAATTATAGTGTTTATCAAGTAATATTCTTTACTTTCTGTTCCTTCAGTGACATTTATCTCACGTGTATGAAACGTTTTGAAACTACTAAATCTGAATAACTTCAATCTTATGATAATGCGAGCAATATGTCAGGCATATATTCAGGCCTTCAGACACGAATCAAAACAGTTAATCCTTCAGCAGATTACGTTCCTTACACCCATTCTTTAAATTTGGTAGGATCATGTGCAGTTGAATCAGTAACAGAAGCAGTCGACTTCTTTTCTACTCTGCAAGAACTATACAATTTCTTTACTATATCTACACATCGTTGGGAGATCTTGGTGCAGCGTACAAATTTAAGAGTTAAGAGTCTTTCTCAAACCCGTTGGTCTGCTCGACACGATGCATGTTACGCATTAGAAAAAGAGTGGTCTGCAATAATTGATGCACTGTTATTTATTGCCGAAAGCAGAGACGAGAAACCAGGTACGCGATCAGAAGCTACAGGATTGCAGCGAAAATTGCAGCATTTAGAAACAGTAATCCTAGTCATTGTTTTAATGTAATTTTAGATCGTTTTAATGCTGCTAGTAAAAAGCTTCAAGATTCTCAAGCTGATTTATCATCCGTTGTTCAAATCTATAGTTCTCTGTCTCTATTTCTTGAAGACATGGATAGACAATTTACTGAATATGAAGAGAAAGCCAAAGCACTATCCGGAGTTCACGATTATTATCGTTATGATACTCGTCGCAAAAAAACCAGAAAAAATTCAGCCAGATGAGTCACGGGTAAATGAAAGAACACCTGTTTCTGGACAAGAAAATTTCCGGACTAATGTTTATTACCCTATTCTAGACACCCTGAGTGTGCAATTGGCCAGGCGTAAAAGTGCATATGAAAAGCTCTACACAAATTTCAAATTTTTTGATAATTTATCTGGAATAGATACAAATGAATTAAAAAACCTAGCTGATAAATTAGTCAGCAAGTATCCTGAAAATTTGGAAGAGACATTAGGCAATGAATGTATTCATTTACATTATCAACTCGAAGATTCCTTAGCAAATACAGAAGATGTGCGCCCTGCACAAAAAATATGCAATGTATTGCATTCAAGGAGTCTTCGAGACGTTTATCCTAATGTAGACATTGCTCTACGTATTTTTTTGAGTATTCCGGCTACAAATTGTTCCGGAGAAAGATCTTTTTCCACTCTCAAAAGGGTTAAAACCTATTTACGTGCAAGCATAGGCCAAGAGAGACTTAATGCTCTTGCATTACTGTCCATTGAAGCTCAACTTGTCCAAGAAATCAGTTGTGACGATATAATCGACGTTTTTGCGCGGACCAAAGCCAGGAAAAAGAAAGTTTCAAATTGATTAATATTAAAAAAAATATTATTATTTATCGGTCTTAAGTTTATAACTTATTTATTTGTAATAATGTTCATTAGTTATATTAAAAATTTTTATTTCAATAAATAAAGTTATTTTTAAATGAAAATATTGGATCAAAATTAATGAAGTTCATTTTTCAAAAAGGGCGGTACATCGAACGGGGCCTAGGGCGGCAGTAAGCCTAAATCCGTCACTGAATGTAATGTTACAATGTAAGGAATGCTTCTCAATAAATTTTATTTTATTATAACATAATGTTTCACCAACAGATAAGCGAAACCTCCGTGTCATTTATTACATATGTTTTGTACACTATGGGTAACAAAAGATTATATATATATATATATATATATATATATATATATATATATATATATATATATACATATATATATATATATATATATATATATATATATATATATATATATATATATATATATATATATATATATATATATATATATATATATATATATATATATATATATATATATATATATATATATATATATATATATATATATATATATTGGAGTCTGGTCAGAGACTTTCTCTGTTACTCTAACAGCGTAAAAAGTACTGCCAGTATCGCAGTAGCGTGTACACCCACATTTGGCGGCTACAAACAGCGTCTGTGCCCACATTGGGCGGCTGAAGTAAATCTCGCCAACCCGCTTGGTAAGCGTGGCGTTGTATTCCCAAATACCCCTATGGATATGTCAAGCTTAAAACACAAAATACTCCAGGTGCGTAGAGCTGGTGGAACCAGTTCAGAATCCCACACTGAAAATTCAGTCTGCCTCATAGATTCTGGGGGAGGCAAAAACTTGATTTCCAGTCCGCGTACGAAAAAGGAGCAATACACACAACTCCACATCTGCACGTACAGCTGTCGAACGCTTTCAAGTAAAGCAAAACTTGTAGAGTTGGAAAACGAACTCAGTAACATCAAATGGGATATCGTTGGTCTCTCTTAGGTGAGAAGTCTGATCGAGTGAGGAGTTGCCACATGTTCTACTACCTAGGAACTGATACCGGAAAAACCAGTGGTTCAGGTTTCATTGTGAATCGACGAATGAAACATCTTATCACCAGCTACGAGAGACCTCAGATAGTCTCCACAATCGAGATGACCATATCACGGCGATACAAGCTCATGATTCTTCAGGTCTATGCCCCAACGGTTTCCTACACTGACGATCAGGTCGAGATGTTCTACGAGGAGGTACAACATCTTTATGAAAGCAGCGGCGCATACTTCACAATGGTTATAGGCGACTTCAACGCTCAAATTGCAGAAAAACAACCCGGAGAGAGGTCGGTTGAAGGTTTCGGACATGGCATGCGAAATGATCGAGGAAGCAGAATGATGCAATTTGCGGGGGCTTGTTCTCTTGTTGTGGGGAATAGCATGGTTCAGAAGAAGCCATCCCACAAATGTACTTGGCATGGGCCTAACAACATCAAAAATGAACTTGACTACATACTTCTGAACAAAAGACGGAGCCTTCGCGATTGTGGTATCTGAACCAGTTTGACGCAGGAAGTGATCACCGCAAGGTAAGATGTGCAGTCTGCTTTAATGGCAAGCTGGAGAGAAGAAAGCTCTTAAAATGCCGAGAGAAGATGCGCTGCTAAAAGCTATTACATCAGCGGCTCTCAAGGTGGGAGGATATCAAACTGGTCACAAAGTTTCCAAATTATCTGACGAAACGAAAGCACTCCAAGATAAACGCAAACAAATGAGAACTTCACTGAGAACTAGAAGCGAATGGAACGAATATGCGTCACTGAGTGCACTCGTAAAGAGAAAAGTCAGAGAGGATGTGCAGAAATACAACACAAGAACAGTGAGGCAGGCTATAGAAGAAGCAAGAAGCTATAAGGAAGCTATCCAGAAGAACATGATTGGGAAACATCAGATAATCGCTCTCAGAAATTCAAACGGATACAGAATTACGAATAAATCCGAAATACTTAAAGTCGCCAATGAGTTCTACAAACAACTCTATAGCGATAACCGTAATCATGTTGAGATAATATCGGATGAAAAGCCGCCGAAAGTTCTGGCACCAGAAACGAGAACTGCAATTCAATCCTTGAAATCCGGCACCTCTTCAGGTGAGGACGACCTCATAGTGGATGTTATTAAGTCAGGGGGCCCAGTACTTCACCGTATTCTATCGAGGCTCTTTAAGGGTATGTTCTGTGTGCTGAAGCAACACTATTATATTCAGTGATTTAAAATGTAAATGATTATTATTAATATTAACAATCAGTACACTGAAATTAATTCATTTCTATTAGATAATATTCTCTAGTATATACCTGAAGGTCAAAATTTTTTCTTCCAATTGCTCAGCTTGACAGGATGCTATTGTATAGATTCTCTAGCAAAACAGATTTTAAAAAAATTGATTTATACTTTTCAATCTCTTTTATCTCCAATTCATTGTTTGAAATTGTTGAGAAACGGTTTTGTATCAAAATTGTGACAACTGTTGAACATATGGTAACATTACTTCAAAGAAATGTCCCGAAAAAGTTATGGAAAAACTTCATATTTTTAAATGTACTATGTATATTTATCCAAGGAATTCTTTTTTTATTTGAATTAACGTATCTCGACTACTAGGTCATTGACAGGTGGTACAATTTTTAGTTATTATATTATTATTATCAATTCATTATTATTACTTCTTATATCGATTATTCCTTTTAAACGTGTTTATTATATTGTTAGGTGTTAATAAGTACTGTAAATGTTTCCTTTAACTGGGTGTTTTTACCTGTAGGAAAATAAAGACTTATCATTATTGTATAACTAACAATATATTTGTATTGAAATTTGATGGAACTGTACTATCTCTAGATATGTATACAACATAAGGTTATAAAATCCACATTTCCTGATAAATTTCAGTGCTACTTCAATTTGGTTCGGTGGGCTCAGAATATCTTTGATATTTTATTCTAGTCCTAGTAGGTAACGAACCGTATGAGGGAAGTTAACACAGTATGCGAATTTGGGTTGTTCGTTTGATGTCATCAAATAACCATGGGTCAGTTTTGTATGACCTAATCTTACTCTTCTAACTACTATTTTGTCTTGTCTGTTCAGAGTAAATATTGGTTTTTGAATTTTTGGCTGAATTTTGTGCAGCTTGCTGGTATTGATGTCCCATTAGATTTGGAATTATTTAACGATTCTATTCTTTATTCATAACCATAGATCTGTATAAACTACAACGTTTGTAACTCCAAAAGCAGATGACTTTACAAGCTCCAAAGAAATCGAACTAATATTGATTGCATTATTTATTATTACAATAAATTCATTATAAATTATTACAAAAACTAGAAAGTGTTGTACAGAATTTTGAGAAAAATGATTGCTCATTTTATATTGAAATCATATCAATTGCTTGACAATTCACTTCAACTTTTGAAGAAGGGGTAACACCCAGAACAATTGTTAACCAATTAATATATTTTTGTGCAACTAAGCCAAATGTTTCTTATAATATTAGTAATATCCATTTACAGTTAATATTATGATATGTACTTACAGGGTGATGTCAAATATTCGCATCAACGGTGTACAATTCGGAGAATGAACAGTTCGGTCTGTACTGAGACCACACTATCTTGACTGATCAAACAGTTCCCCACAATAGGCCAGACCTGGTACTGGCTGACGAAAGAGTGAGGAAAAGTACATTTATCGAGGTCGCCATTCCAAATGCGAACATAAACATACCCAAATTATGTTTTACATGTTTGGTGACTTTTTCAGATAATTGATAATAAATCTATGTTCCCTTTCAATTTTATCTTTCTGTATTTCAATGTGTGTTTGTATGAATGTATTTATGTACTACTGAAATACTATACATGCAATTATAAACATAATATCGGCTAAAACATAGGATTAACAGATTAATCATACAATTTACCCAAGATTGAAATATTTAATGTTTTCTACATTCATAAATTGAATTCTAGTGATGGTGATCTAATTCAAATCTCAATCCACAATACCCACAAGAATGATTCCCTGGTTTATCCTGGAAATGAAGTCAATATTGAATTGGCCACAATACAATTTTGTAATAAGACTATTTATATATGATGGTTCTTCCTATATTTACCAAGTTAATAAAAACTTGTGGATGACCGGTGGGTCCACCACCTCCATCACATGCAACCACTCTACTTTTCACTTTCTTTGGGGGTACTTCTGCTATCAATTCCATTGCAATATTTGTATTAACGTGCTTGGGATTATTTACGAATCTCGCTAATCTATAATCATTCTTCTCCCATTTCTGCATTAAGTCAATTTGATAAAGGTAGGAAAGTCATGTATTTAAAAAAACCATAATTTACCTGTCCTGTATGAGTAACTTTATCTTCAGGAAGTAGCGAAGTTGAATATTTTGGGGATACATACTTGTTAATTGCGGGTAGAATAATTGCGTTTCTGCAACATCGAATAGACGTTATGCCCCTTACGTTCATCATACTCAAAATATCGAACAATTCTACACTAATAATTTCTAATCTTATTCGTTAGTTGTTACGAAATTGGAAATCTATCAAAGAAACACATTAAAAAGTTCAATATTTATGTTTTCTTCTTTTTTTATTGGTTGGTTTGTACTTTTGTCGAATCTCAAATTGTAGACATCAAAGTTTGAATAAATTAATAAAAAGCAGTAAATGTAATGTTTATTATCAGAGTTGTACATAAAAGATTATATAACACAATTAATGCGGGCAATATTAATTGTAAATTTCATATGGTTGCAATGTATTGGTAATAATAGGTTGTTGAACAAGTTAAGAAAATTGATAGCTTTCCAATGATTGTAAATGTTTGTATTCGAGAATGAGCTGAGCTCTTGTGGATACTAGCTTACTCGTGAATAAACTCATTTTGCTTGCTAATGGACTGCATAACTCTTGACGTCACAGGAGGGGGCGAAGCCAATAATTGGGTAGAATCGAAAGAGTTTATAACGATAAAATCTCATCAGAAATATTTTATTCAGTGTTTTCTGATTTTTGGCGGTACAAAAAGATTTCTCCACTATCTATTTTGTTTTGAAATCTGTGTTTTAAAGGAAGGTTTCAAAGCAGAAACATTTAATTAAATCAGAGGCTTCTAAACTCTTTTGTTTCATATACCACTTTCAACATTTTGCTGGATCCTGTGGATCCCGTGCAGCTACATTACTACCAATTTCCTAATCCCAATTTCGAAAAAACAAATGAAGATTAGATTTATCTGTGGAAATTTGTGTTGTGGCTGAGTTTCAACGATGAATCAACAGTTTTCGAAAAAAAAAGGTTAGAATTGATTGCTTGATAGGGTTAATTATTTGATAATAAAATCGACTAAACAGAGTTTCAATTAAAGTAAAATGGATTGTGTTGTGAGTAAGTGTCAAAAAAATGACTCCAAATTTACGTTTTTGAAATCTACAGTGATTCGCAGCAGAAGAACGAATAAATTCTCACAAATTTTGTTTAGAAAACTTCCCATTCGAAGTGTTAAAAAGAAATATAGTATATTTTCTTGTGTTGTAGGTATTTATTCAAATTTATAAATTATTACAGTATCTATAAAATTAAAAATTAACATCCCTTAACACACACCTTAATTAACACATATTGCAATGTTTCATCAAGAGATAAGCGTAACCTCCGTGTCATTTATGACTTTATCAATTATTATTGTTATAATAGTCGTAATATAATCAAAATTAAACACTTATAACGTAATGTAACTTCTACAATGATAATTACAAAAAATATATAATTTTAATGGGCGTACTTGATGGATTTACAGCAAATTATCAATATTTGTCTTAAGTTTTGTAAGGAGTAACCGCAAATGTTATTATTTTTTAATATTAAGGACTTTATTCACTTTTATGCACAAATTGTGTTACAACAGTGAGAGGCGAAGTTTAGCATAGCTATTCTTACTTAACCTCTTGAAACAAAAAAAGGGAAAAAAAATAATAATCATAATAAAAATAACAGTAATAATAGAATATAGAAAAAAATAAAATATAAAGTAAACATTATTTAACAATAATTCAACAAAATGAATATGACAATCAACGTCAAATTAAACCTTATATAGTGAAAAAAATGAAAAAAAAACAAAACCAGAAAAAGGGTTGCAAAGTGTGTTAAATGAAGTCTGTTAAACGTATTCATCCAGTTTTACTGGGCAGATAAGAGCTGGTATTTGATCTTTTTTCTAAATACGGACAGCGAAAGATCTTTTATGTCACTATCTTATGTATTATAAATTGAGGTCGCATTATATGTGAAAGATCTTTTAAAATTATTTAGGTGAAACCGAGGTAAATGAAGGGTATCAACATGCCTGATGTTAACCGAATGTGCTTGTCGTCTAAAATTTAGTCTACGATGGAGGTAAATGGGCATTCCGGATAATAGAATGCGATGTACGAATGAACTCATATGAAAGCGGAATAGTTGGTCAGTTTTAAACCACCCTAGCTGAACGATTCTAGCAGATATTCTTTCGTATTTACGTATTCTGAAAACAAACCTACAACATGAATTTTGAATGCGTTGAATTCTTATTCTTGGAGCATTGATCCAAACAAGGATAAATAAGAATCAAACCATAGTGCAATATTGCCAAAACCATCATTTCTACGAGTTTGTTACGTTATTTGAAATCTTGAATTACGTACAAATCTCCCCGTTCTGTGTATTCAATCTGCAAATTTTTTTGTTAATAAGTTTGTAACGGTAATAAAACTTTTTTCAACAATATATTACGATGGAAACGCTATCAAAAGTTTTTGCACAATTCCCCACGGTCCAGGATATTTTTCGGGCATTTGCTTGCAGCCAAAATTTTAAATGTCACTTTCAGCTCCTCATTAGTGCTACGTTCGAGTAATTCCTCTTGTAATACCACGTTCTCCACTTCCGTTTCATCAAATGGATTTATAATTCTTGGTGGTATTTCCATCGACATAATATTTTCAAATCTACTTTAAAATCTAAATGAGAGGTAATAATAAAAACTTGTCTAAAAATCACTGACTGAACAATTCTTTATTCAGTTTTTATTATTACCTCTCATTTAAATATGAACTATCACAGAGTAGATTCATCGTTTTAAAATCATCATGCAGGCAATCAAATGTTGAACGTATGTCTGAATATTTTCATCAATGTCTTCTACCAACGACAAGTTTGAAAACTAAAAATTCGCGCACCGGTATTTTCTTTCATAAATTTCAATTTACCAAGAAAAGCTGAAATTACGCTCTTTGTTTTCATCAAATTGAGGCTTCCCATTGTAATTGTAAATTGAGGTTATTGAATTTTTTGAACAAATCTGTCAAATAAGCGATGTCTGCTTAAAACTTGATCAGATTTTTTTTCAAATCAAGATCTTTACTTTCCAGAAATTCTAAAACTGAGTCAAAAAGTAAATAAAATCTTGATAAACATGAAACTTTCAGCGTACTTCGGTACGTAGCAGCAATCATTGGAAGTCTTCATCATTTTCACCGCTCAATTGTATGATGAGAAAATAAGTTGTTTGCAGATAATCAACAAGAAACTTCAATCAGAGGCCATTTAATCAATACGTCTTTGTTCAGTGTGTTCAAAGAAAAAAAACTTCAGAAGGAAGCCTTTTGGGTATATCAAGTGAAGATTTGTGCAGAACACTTTTTGAAATATCTTCAAGAGCAGGTAAAATTAACTGTTCTCCAATTATGTGTGCTGTTTTTCCGATATTGCTATAAGTAATGAGATAATGTACGATGCCCCTAAGTCATCATCGTTACTTTCAGACATTGAAGCAAACATACTATAATCTTTTCATATTTTTCCTTCAATGTTTGGAAATATTTCAAATCTTTACCTATTTTATCAGGATGATACCTTCTTAGATGATCTTCCAGCTTTGATGGTTTCATTAAGTCATTGTTCAAGACTTTGTTGCATAAAAGGCATGTGGGCAATCGTTTGTCTTCCCTTGATAAAAGAAAACCAAATTTTAAATATTCAACACTGTATAGAAATATGGAGTGCTACTTCCTTACTCACAAATGTATGAATGTTACTGAAAGTATAAATATAATATTTAACTTTTTATTTATATTATAATATTTATACTTTCAGTTACTGGATCATCACTGCTTAACACAGTTCATCACTGGATGGCTCGCAAATAAATATACTACCAGATTTTTGCAGGCTAGAACGTTTGGTGTAGAAGCTAAGACACTTTATGTCCAATAGAATTATTCAAGAATGAAGTCGACATTCATGGTAAACCTACAGGCCCTGATTAATCTCACCCTATTTTCCAAAACTACACAAGGAATATCAGAACATATATGCTCTGATAAACATTTGACCACTCAATGGTTAAATGTTTAACACCAAACTTAGAATGTAAAGATAAGTTTCCAGTGCCTTTACTACAGAAGATTTTATGTAGGATCTGAAACACCAAATATCAAAACTAATCGATCTTTCTTAACCTCAAATCCGAATTGGAAAATAAGGTTAGATTTGGTTGCATAAGTTTATCAGTATCGATGAGTACTGGTATTGATAAAAAATAACAAAACATTTCTCAAATCGTATCTATGCAAAGCAAATCGACAAAATCCGGTGGCATTTTACAAAAATTAATAAAATCATTTTTCTTCAAGTTAGTCTCAAATTATACCTATGCATATCGACGTATAATACTAAGGTTAATGTTGATAATTCAACATAACAATTGTTGATAACAATAAAAAAGTAACAAGGTTGTGGAATAAACATATTGTGATAGATTCGCCCTGAAGCCGCCTATGTGGTTTATGGAAGTTTCTAGAAAAGACGAGTTTTTTGATAATAGTCGTAGGCACGACCAGAGTACTATGGAATGTTCTAGAAGGCATAGAAATGAATATAAAGAGGCCAACAGCTGACGCAATGTCAACTAGGCATATTTCTAGATGTTCAGAGAGCTTTCGATCAGGTTTTGGCATGCTGGACTCGTTCGGAAGCTTCTGACTATCCAATTGCCTATTCACTTCATTAAGCTCATAGTTTCCTATCTTTCAGACCGATCCATCCGAATTAAAGTTAATAATTCATTTTCCGAATACTTCACTCCCCGTGCTGGCATTCCTCAAGGCTCCACAATAGCTCCTCTACTGTATCTAATATATACTTATGACTTTCCTCAGCCTGACAATTTACTTTCACAAATCTCCCTTTTTGCAGATGATACAGCGATCTGGACCACGGCGAAGACAGCAGCGTGTTGCAGCCGCAATATGCAGAGGCAAGCAATTGGAGAGTTACACCCAATCCTAGTAAAACTCAAACAAATCTTTTCCATCATTACAATTATACTTCTTCCCTAAATTCCGAAGTGATGATGTTCACCTGACGCTCTGGGGTGAAAATCTCAGACTTCAGGATGAAATCACTTATTTGAGTGTAACATTTTCTAAATTCAATTCGTGGGAATCCGACCTGGAGAAAACTCTGAAAAAAGTCCGTAATAGAGCAAACTTACTATACGCTCTCCGAGGCAGAATCCGGGGATGATATCCTCGTACTCTGCTTAACACATACAAGACATTCCTTCGTCCTGTTATTTCTTATAGATGTTTGCTTTACGCGACTCTCCAGAACCGTTTCATTAAACAAATAGAAAGCTGCGAAAGATCTATCTGTCGCAGTATCTTCCGTCTACATTATCGTTTTCCCTCTCGTTTTCTACATGAACACATCAAAATGCCCCCTATTTTCGTGCACATGAAAAAATTCCAAGCTCGATATGCCCAGCGTACTTTACAAGGACCTAATCTGGAAGCCCGAGCGACGCTGATGGCCCCATGGTACAGGCGCCGACGTGTTCTCTGCAGGAAACCCAAAAATTAATTTCCTTTCCCGCCAGCTCGTATCCTGCGAATTTTACAGGAGCCTAACAACGAAGTTCTCGACCATCTAGAGAACATATCTCTCCGTATCCGCTAGCGTGCGTGATAAGTGGCGTAGTGCGCGAATATGTGCAGTGCGCTAAGAGTCAAATGTGCGTGAGTGGATAAGCGTGAAAAAACAGACCATATCACCGATTAGTTTTACGTTATCTGTTAATTTTTCTTAATTAAATGTCTAACACAACACCATCTTACGTGGGTAAAGTTTTCTGTGGTTTCCTTTACCATCAAATGTCTGATGAATTGAAAATCGGACATTTGACCAAATGGCACGTAATATATAAGCCGGCCACAGACGCAAAATATTTCATCAATATTCATGAATACTCGAAATGAGTATATGTTGAAAAATATATTTTTTTTTTTTTTTTTTCATACTTGTTAATGTGAAAATAAATTCTGTTTTTCTTTTTTTTTTGTATCACATTATATTATAAAATACAGGGGTTGAAGAAGGTCGCGAGACCTTACAACTTTCCAAAATTTGTAATTATTTATAAATCCAATGAAATGTAATATTACTTTAACTCAATAAACGTTTTTGATTTGATTTGACGCAATGTCATTCTAAGGTTAATGTGAATTGTCAATGTTTATATAAAGTGACAGTGTGGTTATTCAAAACAAGTGTTAATAGTTGTATATTGTTAATATAAGTTATTATAAATAATTTCAGGAGTATTGACATTATTAGTTGAAGAACCCATACAATCGTAACAATACGTACCTCAACATATTGTTAACTCAAGCTCAACTTCAAATGACTAATTTTCAAATGTTACATACAATAATTCTACGTTCACTATTAATAAATGATAAAATCGATAGGTTTAATTGTTTATCACACGAGTTCAATTATATAATTGTAACGAATACCATTGAGTTACGATAATAGTAATAATGTTTCAATTGTAATCATTAAAACACGTCTCAAAAATTACGTCTCGTGACTTTGAAATACTTCATTATTCCTTAGTGATATATAACTGAAAATTATATTCAAATATTTTAAATTGTTCTGTAATGTAATGACTGGGTGAAACTAAATGAGCGCAGGAGATTATACATAATAAGTGAATACTCATCATTTTGATCCACAGAATATACTCTATTGTCTATTCTGTGATATAAACTGAATTAAGGTTAACATTAACAATAATAGCTTCAGTACAAATATTTTCAATAATTAATGTTAGTCCTAAACTGAGTCATAAAAAAGTTTTATTTATTAAGAACTAAGATGAATAGTTTTGTTGTTTTGAATGTTTTCTGGGTATTAATATCTGCTTTTCACAATGTTGTAACATCAGTTTTTATAGATCCTTTAGGGTATATTGTTTATTGTCCTTGCATGGGTAATTCTTAAAAGAGTTTATATTTAAACCATTTCAAATATAACCTTTCTAGGGCGGTTTGGAAATCAGGCTGATCATTTCTTGGGAGCACTTGGATTTGCTCATGCTTTGAATAGAACTCTTGTCTTACCACCATGGGTAGAGTATCGTTATGGAGAACCTAAATCAATTCAAGTACCTTTTGACAAATATTTCAAAGTGCAACCACTAATGAAATTTCATAAGGTCATGACTATGGAAAAATTCATGGATGAAGTGGCTCCTATTGAATGGCCTTCGAATAAAAGAGTTTCATTTTGTTATATGGAGAGAGGTTTGTCCAACACAATAAATTCTTGAATCCCCTTTTGTTATATTGTAATAATCCAATATAACAAATATATATATATATATATATATATAAGGAAATGAAATTTTTTGTGCTTATGGCACTGAATAAAATATTTAAGGAAATGAACACTAGAACATTCATTTGAAAAATTCAAATTAACCAAGAGAATGTTATAGTAGAGCTATGTGAACGTGTATGATGTGATGTCTCCATTATCCTTCAAGGGATAAATGTTAGAGAAATATTGAAATCGATGCCACACCTGATGGAAGTGCGAGACATATATGTTTCGTTCTGCAAGGAACTCGTCAGTCGCACCACGTCCATTGAAGTGAAGCAACGATTTCAACCTTCAAGCATCTTCTTCTGACTCCAAGTGGAAGACAGTAGAGTAAAGAATACTCCACAATTCCATCTATAGGAATCAGTAGAAAACACCTCTCAGATTACAGACACACCAAGCATCGAAATTTCCTATATCTTCTATACCCGTAGGTATCTACTAATTGCAATGTCTATTTGACAAATATCATCATAAGATGTTTTCAAATGTCAATAGGTTGCGTTAGTAGTACGCTCGCGTTTATTCCCGTATTTCAGGGGTCTATTCGGCGATATTTTCAAGGAAATGAAATTTTTTTGTGCTTATGGCACTGAATGAAATATTTAAGAAAATGAGCACTAGAACATTCATTTGAAAAATTCAAATTAACCAAGAGAATGTTATATTGTGGCATCGATTTCAATATTTCTCTAACATTTATCCCTTGAAGGATAATGGAGACATCACATCGTACACGTTCACATATCTAGCTCTACTATTACATTCTCTTCATTATAGTAGAGCTACAACGTTTCAAGAGCAGTACGTACTCTCTTCCTCAGTATCTTAGTATAATAATCAAAAATAAAATATCTATATATATATATATATATATATATATATATATATATATATATATATATATATATATATATATATATATATATATATATATATATATATATATATATATATATATATATATATATATATATATATAATGTATTAATATTTTTATAGCATTAATATATTCATATTGCATCTCAAAGTGTAGACCTCGGTAGCCTAGCGGTCAAAAGCAGTGATCTTTAGTAAACCTAAAGATGAAATTTCAATTCTCAATTTTCACTATAAAAATATAATACTTTATTCATTGTACCGCACGTGGTTGGTTAACACGAAATATTACTGTACTATATATATATATATATATATATTTTTTTCACTCAATTTATGGAAATGAACTACTGTTGCATTGAGATCAAAAGCCCACCATCCTGGAAGCCCATATTGGGAAGGAATTGATTCCCTACATATTTCTAGTGAAGGCAGATAAATTATTCAGAGGTCCTTCAATCTCCTACTTTGGATGCAGACATCAGTCTACAGACATTTAATCACCTCTGAAAAAACTCAACACTCATGTTAGCAAGTAGATGGAAAATAATTGCAAACAAAGACACCCGTCAGACCTAAATCAAGGCAACAGTAGTTTAATAATGGTTAATCAACTGGCAGTGACAGCTACCTTCTATTCTATCTATATATATATATATATATATATATATATATATATATATATATATATATTAAAAACAAGGTTTGTCAGGCAGAAAGTGAGGTTAAGAGTTTACGGTATTTACCTGAGATTTACGTTGTTTGTTTATTTGTAACAGCCGTTTACATATGTTTCAAGCTTATTAGCTCTCATCAGAACGGCATAGTTCAAGTTATTAGATGTTACACACTTGAAAGTTGATTAAAAGGAAAAACACAGAACAAAACAACACAAAATTCCACGTGAGGAATCTACATCATTTTTGGTTAAATCGAATATCTTGACCAAGCTTGTTAAAGCTATATTTTCAGACTGAATCGATGTCTACCTGCGATGAGATATTTATACCTTCTAGAATTTTGTACCGACAATATTATGAATTAAAAACAAGGTTTGTCAGGCAGAAAGTGAGGTTAAGAGTTTACGGTATTTACCTGAGATTTACGTTGTTTGTTTATTTGTAACAGCCGTTTACATATGTTTCAAGCTTATTAGCTCTCATCAGAACGGCATAGTTCAAGTTATTAGATGTTACACACTTGAAAGTTGATTAAAAAGGAAAAACACAGAACAAAACAACACAAAATTCCACGTGAGGAATCTACATCATTTTTGGTTAAATCGAATATCTTGACCAAGCTTGTTAAAGCTATATTTTCAGACTGAATCGATGTCTACCTGCGATGAGATATTTATACCTTCTAGAATTTTGTACCGACAATATTATGAATTAAAAACAAGGTTTGTCAGGCAGAAAGTGAGGTTAAGAGTTTACGGTATTTACCTGAGATTTACGTTGTTTGTTTATTTGTAACAGCCGTTTACATATGTTTCAAGCTTATTAGCTCTCATCAGAACGGCATAGTTCAAGTTATTAGATGTTACACACTTGAAAGTTGATTAAAAAGGAAAAACACAGAACAAAACAACACAAAATTCCACGTGAGGAATCTACATCATTTTTGGTTAAATCGAATATCTTGACCAAGCTTGTTAAAGCTATATTTTCAGACTGAATCGATGTCTACCTGCGATGAGATATTTATACCTTCTAGAATTTTGTACCGACAATATTATGAATTAAAAACAAGGTTTGTCAGGCAGAAAGTGAGGTTAAGAGTTTACGGTATTTACCTGAGATTTACGTTGTTTGTTTATTTGTAACAGCCGTTTACATATGTTTCAAGCTTATTAGCTCTCATCAGAACGGCATAGTTCAAGTTATTAGATGTTACACACTTGAAAGTTGATTAAAAAGAAAAAACACAGAACAAAACAACACAAAATTCCACGTGAGGAATCTACATCATTTTTGGTTAAATCGAATATCTTGACCAAGCTTGTTAAAGCTATATTTTCAGACTGAATCGATGTCTACCTGCGATGAGATATTTATACCTTCTAGAATTTTGTACCGACAATATTATGAATTAAAAACAAGGTTTGTCAGGCAGAAAGTGAGGTTAAGAGTTTACGGTATTTACCTGAGATTTACGTTGTTTGTTTATTTGTAACAGCCGTTTACTATATATATATATATATATATATATATATATATATATATATATATATATATATATATATATATATAAATATATATATATATATATATATATATATATATATATATTATATATATATATATATATATATATATATATATATATATATTTTCAGTGTTTAATTGGGATTGCAGTCTAGGACAGGAAAATCAGTTACCTCTTTAGTATTTTCCAAGCTTTCGAAAATGTTTATTTTCTTCTTCAGGGCTAAAATAGTACAAAAATTAACAGTTTATATAGCAAGGCACTATAAAAAGTTTTTTCTTACAATTACTGTGAAGTTAGTCCGAAAGTACATTAGTTTTTTGAATTTTGAAAATAACTACAAGTGTTCCCAAATGCATTGGGTTGGAATGTTACTGCATTCTACGTGCTGGATAGTTGAAGGAAGCCACGACAATGACCGTATTTCTCAATTTGGCTTTTCAAGTAGAGTGTTCCCAGATGTTTTTAAGGGCGTTTCTTAAAATGCATAACGTTGGCCGAAGTTTTATGACTAACGAAAAGAGAATGAATTTGTTTTTTTTTTTAATATTCAGAATGGATTTTTCGGTGAATAGGATATCCGAATATGAGCCATTAATCAGAAGAACCTATGAGATTTATATATATATTGCTTAAATTATCTGTATCAGATTTTTTGTTAATACAATTTCCTGTCTTTTTAATATGAACCATTTCTAGGAAAAGGCGTTTGTTGTAATTGTTTGCGTGATCTAAAATTTTTGTGGCATTGTAATTCATATTATGACCAGTGGCTTGCACGTGTTGGGTTAATGCAGAGGAATTCGTCTTGTTAGTATTTCGGCAATCACTTTTATGAGAAATGATCCTCGAATGAAGATTTTGGGATGTTTGACCTATATATACAGAATCGCAATTTTGACAAGGAATTTTGTAGACGACATTTGATTTGAATTTCAATTCTATGGGATGTTTTGTGCGAGTGAATAATGACTGTATCGTTAATGTGTTTTTTTGGGCTATTTTTATTTTATTATGGAATAATTTGATCAGTTTTGGCGTTTGATTGTGTATATGCGGTAGAACACCGAATGGTAGATTCTCTGGGCTGTTGTTGCTGATAATTTCCTGGTTTGTTTCAATTATATTTCTACAAGCTCTCAATAATTTATCAATCAGTTTAGGGGGATAACTATTATCAAGCAGAATTCCCCTGAATTTTGAAATATTTTTCTGATACAATTCTGGATGACAAATATTTTTTATACGTCTTTTGAACTCTAGTATGAAATTCTTTTTCGTTTTAAATGGATGGTAGGAAAGGTAATTTATGTAACGTCCGGAATGAGTGTTCTTTTGGTACCAGTCTAGCATTATGCAGTTATTTTTTCTCATCACCAGAGTATCAAGGAAAGGAATGCTATTGTTATTCTCTGTTTCGACGGTGAATTTTATCGAGGGGTGATAGGAATTGAATGTTTCAACTATTTCGTCGATTTTATTTGCGGGTACAGCGCAAATTATATCGTCGACGAACTTTTTCAGGAAGGGTATTTCAAAGGATAGATTAGGTATACATGAATTCAAAAGATCGTCCATTACATATTGTGCAATAATTGGAGAAAGACAGCTTCCCATGGGTGTTCCAAACACTTGTTGATAAAGTAAATATATATATATATATATATATATATATATATATATATATATATATATATATATATATATATATATATATATATAATTATATATATATATATATATATATATATATATATATATATATATATATATATATATATATATATATATATATATATATATATATATATATATATATATATATATATATATATATATATATATATATATATATATATTATATATTGTTAGAATGGATGGTGGGCTTAAGATCTCGATGCAACAGTAGTTCATTTCCATAAATTGAGTGAAAAATATATATTTTCCTTACAATATCAAATATAATTTAAAATGAATTCATTAATCTAAATTCATTTTGTATTTTGATTATTAGAGTAATTAAATTATAATTACTATAACTTATGCATTAAAACTGAAGGAAATCAGCAGTAAAAGTGATAAAAATTGTTTATTTGGTTTAGTATGTGAATTTATTTTGTATTTTAATTGATTAACTAATTAATTTATAATTACTACAATTTACACTTCTTGAAAGTGAAACTTCTTAAAACTGAAGAAAATTTGCAGTGGATGTGCTAATATATATATATATATATATATATATATATATATATATATATATATATATATATATATTTTAAAAGTTTTTAGCATTAACAGGCTTTTTAATATGAAAAAGTTTATTTCTGTTGACGTTTCGTTGTTATATTACAACTTTGTCAAAACTAATGAATAATTATTGATTATTGAAAATATTGAATAATAATAATAATTCATTAGTTTTGACAAAGTTGTAATATAACAACGAAACGTCAACAGAAATAAACTTTTTCATATTAAAAAGCCTGTTAATGCTAAAAACTTTCAAAATAAATACCTCAAACAGGCAATAAATCAATTTCAAAATATATATATATATATATATATATATATATATATATATATATATATATATATATATATATATATATATATATATTTGGTTATTAAGTTATAATACAAAAAACTAATTGAACATTTAGTTAATAACATAAGTTAAAAGTTCAGCATATAAACTGAAAATTTAAAAAATCAAGTTTGTTCTATTCTGCCCAATCATCCGGGGCAGAAAGAAACTGTCTTCAACATTCGATTGCTATGAGCAATATTTACGAGTTAATAGTGTATCGTCGTCATCACTGTCAATACCAACTCAACTATTATGTGCACATTTCATCAACTGACCACTTGCTCTCATTTTTACAGAAACTGCTGCTTTTAGAGCATCACACATTTGTTCTTCGTTCCATGTGTTCATTGGTGTTCTGGTTATAATTAAGCAACATCTGTAATAAAAAATTCACAAATACAATAATAGTCTGGAAAAGTAGCTGTTTATAAACAAGCAATTATAGTATGCATTCTTCAAAAATGACTATAAAGCAAATAGTTTACTCACCAGGTATCAAAAAATTTGTGGTAATTCCAACAAAAAATTATATTCACTTTAATGTGAATATTTTATCAAATAATAAATATAACAGTAATTTACTCTCACTTTTAGAACAATTCAGTGTTCAGATATCCTACTAGAATTCTATTCGATTGGAAATCTATCTTGAAAAAGTCTCAAGTTGATTGGGTGATGTTCTCTTATTAAATACAATTTGTCTGATCATACATTGAAATATGTCACAAAACATACATTTTTTAAAGCTTTTTAACCAAGAAAAGTTTTTTGTTCAAAAATTGGTAAATATTGATTAGAATATAAACATATATTCCTTATGATGTTTATATTTGATATGTATTTTCATATATATTTTATATTTATGATAATGTTTATATTAAAATTGTTAATTATCATTTTGTTTCTGTCACTGTAGCACGTTCAACCAGTGAAAATTATTCATTTTAATGTTGAGAAAGCTACAATTTATATCTAAAAGTTACCGAGATGTAATTGCTTCCACTTTTACTGTTTCCTCTTGTTACGTATAAGGATTTTTACAATTGATTTATACTTGTATATATACATAAGATTGTATATACATATGTGTCAGGTCTATCGTTGAAATTGTTGAATTTGTAGGTACTAGTGCTATAAAGTCCTGTAATGCGAAAGAAGGTAATCCTTTTGGACCTTTCTGGGACACTTATTCCATAGATTTTGATGGTTCTGAATTTTATGGTCCCCTACATTATGATGTTTACCATCATAATATGGCTGAACAATGGAATAACAAGTATCCTGCTCAAAAATTTCCAGTTTTGGCGTTTACTGGTTAGAATTTTGAAGAATAACTTTTCATGTTTTAAAATTAATTTCACACTCATTCTTTATTTAAGGTGCTCCAGCTAGCTTTCCTGTGCAGCAAGAAAATAGAGAACTTCAGAAATATTTGGAGTGGAGTAATCAAGTCACTATGAAAGCAGAAACTTTCTTAAAAGAAATATTGCCAAAAGGTGCTTTTGTTGGAATTCATTTGCGGAATGGCATTGATTGGGTTAGGGCATGTGAACATATCAAAGATAGCCCAAATTTATTTGCAGCTCCTCAGTGTTTAGGTTATCGTAATGAAAGGGGTAAAGCAACACAAGATATGTGTCTACCTACAAAGGAAACCATAATAAGGCAGCTTAAAAGAACGATTAAAACAATAAATAATTCTGGAAATAAGGATAATATTATTAAATCTATTTATGTAGCTTCAGATAGTAATCATATGATTGTTGATTTGAATGAAGCATTAAAAAGAATGAAAGTTGAGGTATTTAAGTATCCAGAAAGTAATCCACATGTTGATTTAATTATTTTGGGTAGGGCAAATCATTTTATTGGTAACTGCATCTCTTCATTCTCTGCTTTTGTCAAACGAGAAAGAGATGTTCATAAATTCCCATCTTCATTTTGGGCATTTCCTAAAGATAAGGGTAGAGGTCATATTCATGATGAACTGTAGGAAAGTTCAAAGGAGAAAAGAGTATATCACCTTATCTAGTCATTTCTGAATTGTTTAAAATGAAAAGGTGTAAAACAGTATTAAAAAAAAGTAGAATTAGACCTTCACAGAGTGATCACAAAATTGCATAATGATTTTTCTTCTTGATAGAATTTACACAAGCAAGTAGTTTTGCACTTTTATTTATTGTTTATATATATATATATATATATATATATATATATATATATATATATATATATATATATATATTTCTTGAAATTGATTTCTGTTTGAGGTATTTATTTTGAAAGTTTTAGCATTAACAGGCTTTTTTTAATATGAAAAAGTTTATTTCTGTTGACGTTTCGTTGTTATATTATATATTATATATTGTTATATATATTATACATATAACAACGAAACGTGAAATAAACTTTTTCATATTAAAAAACTGTTAATTAAAAACTTTCAAAATATATATATATATATATATATATATATATATATATATATATATATATATATATATATATATATATATATATATATATATTTCTGAAAGAATATTACTTCATTCAATATTATGGTATACCGCTAGACATGTTAATTACAATTCAGGTATTAATAACCTTCAGCATTTACATTGTGTGCAGAAAAATCTTGTCCTTTGATAAAAATATCTCGTTGACTTTTCACGAATCTACGTTGTGATAAATTAGTTTATAGTTTTATTTATGTTCACTTACCATAAAAATTGCAGTAACTTTTCATTCAACAATTTTTATCATGAATAAAAAAAGTGATTATTCTTTTTCAAATCCTACTAATTGTACTGAATAGGTATCTTGTAGTTGTACAGTCAGTATAGCTGTCGTAGAGAAGTTTTTCAGCACAAGTTAAAATTTGAAGGTGATATAAATAAGAAAAGCTCACATCTGCCAATCTAAAGTAGTAAATGAGTGCTTTTCTTTGTAGGAAATTCGTTTGTTTTATATCTAAGTTTTTACAAACTTCAATGCCGTTATTATGAGAGCGAAAAAAGTTCCAAATGCCATTATATGCGAGCTGCCTTTAAATCGTTCCTTGAAACTGATAACTCTTATTTATATATATATATATATATATATATATATATATATATATATATATATATATATATATATATATATATATATATATATATATATATATATATGTATATAAATGAAAGAAGTATTGCCATATAATTTGAATCGAAAATATACGATTTCTCGTTCAATAATAGGGCCACTATAATTGATAGAAATCCAATTTGTAAACCTGGTCTATATTTTGAATATGGTTATATTCATCAGGACCCTACAAAATGCAGATGTTAAATATAATTTGATCAAAAGATAAGGGTTGAATATTTGAGCAAACTGTAAGACTCGGTGCATGCAATTGGAACAATCGTATAATATAATAAATCACAAAAACAAAAGCTTATAATAAAATATGAAAATCGAGAATGTTATAAACATATTTAACATCTATATTTTGTAGAGTCCTGATGAAGAATATAACCATATTCGAAATATAGACTAGATGAACAAATTGGTTATATATGAATTATAATGGCCCTATTATTTGCCGAGAACTCTTATATTATGCATTGATATTATATATATATATATATATATATATATATATATATATATATATATATATATATATATATATATATATATATATATATACATACATATACATACATATATATGTGTGTGTTTGGTCTTATTAAAATGAAATAATTATTTAGAAATGAATCTTTAAATTTTAATATCCAATTTTAATTTTTTTAACTTCATCACTTTTCATTATTGTTACAATTTCATTATTATTCTAAATTCATTACTTTTAATATACATATGAATACAATAAAAAGTCAATTGTTAGGAACAGCCTAGTATAATAAGCATAAATTGTGAGTGTGTATAATTTTGTATTTTTTATATAAAATTAATGTATTGTGCAGCATGTATTATGACATCTGCATCATGTTTTGAAAATAAAGTTATTTTTATTGAACAACTCTTGGATATTCTAATTTTCATTCGGCATGCGCATCCACCATTTGGATTTCTGAAATATTCGTAATATATGATAAATATGACATCTCAGTCATGCATTGAACTCATTACATTTGATATGATTTTATGCAACTACAATGAATGATTCAATAACTGTTTCTGCTATGTTCATAATAAATATGTTTGGAAAAGTAGTACGTCTTAAAATTCTTGTAAATGAAATTACTGTATCTATCTGTAGGTATACATTGAGTTCTCTCAGAACAGATAAATTGAAAGTAATTAGTAATCATTGTGTGTTCAACAATATCAATAACAAAATGAAAGATATTTTATATTATGTACGACTATTCACTTACTATAGGGCCTGTAAGTGTCTTAAAATTAAAGAATAAAAAACACGGTTGTACATGTTCGAAGAAAAGTTTCAATATTGCAAATTCCCAGTAGTTTGAATCTGTTTGAAATAATATAAGCTAAGAATTTTTTGAGTCGGATCAAAAATAATTATTTAAACAGTTACAACTTGTTCAAAACTTAAATAATATTAAAAATAGTTTATTAAGTAAATATATGACAGCACTCAATCACCTAATTGAATTATGAAGTAATTCATTAAATTTTGTCTAATATACTTCCATACAAAAAGTTCCTATAATAGTAAGAATAAGGAAACAAAACGGTGGGATCCACCAATTTGAGAAGGTAAAACGCCCATAAACGAAACAGATAAATCCACTCGACACGCTTTATCAAACAAAGAAATCTCGAATGCTTGCGTACGCACAACGTATTTTTTCAGCTACGTAGCTTCCGCTTTTGCTCGGCATTACATTCCATGAGTATAAAGCTTATAATAAAGCAAATATATTCCAATAATGAGCTCAATGGATCTAGTCTGTATCGCCTACGGTCGCGTTCGTAACTTGCCGAACGAAGCGCGGTTGTTTTCGGCAAGGCCGCACGCTGATTGGTGAACGACACGTTGAAAGTAGGTTGTGACGTCATAGAACAAGGCTATAAGTATATGCTAACAGACGTGGCCGCATCTAGTTCATTGTTGTAATTTGAGGGGTACGTTAGAAGTGAGAAGTGAAGCACGCGCGTCAACGATTGAATTTCTTAAGTTTATCAGTGTTGATCGTAATTGAAGTGACATTTTAATATGGCGAGTGAAGCTCAAAGATTAATCGGTATTTCTCTAACCAAAATAGCCCAGTCGAGGTCACATCGTGGCGGAGTAAGTTTACATAAAAATCTATTGGTGGCAACTGTGCTTCAGAAAGCGCGCTATATCTTTATGGAAGAAGCGTATAAAATGGTGCATTTCCAGGCTCCTACGCCCGTTCATCCGCGATCAGTATCTCAAGAAAATCTTATCGGATTAACTCCCGAAGAGGCCGGAGTGGATCCAGTTGGTTCGGTGTCTGATATTCGGGAATCCTCTGGTGACGCGAACCCTTTGGATTTCGCGCAACATCCCTGTGCTAAGTGTGCGGAAAATCAAGACAAGGAGAACTATCCTCCTTACCAGTCTTCCGAGTTAACATATCTAGATTTAGATAAAAGTTCGAACGTGTTAAGAGAACGTAGCAACTGTCTGAAAAGACGACGGGCAGTGACCGAGTGGGAAACCGAAGAGGCCGTCCAATCTATTCTTCCGAAAAGAATCAGACAAGAAGATGATGATGACGTTTTCGTGGACGATGCAACCTTGTTGTCCAATTCAGTAAGCAAAGAGTTAGAGAGCGAAAGAAGCAACTCTCAAGATTGCTCAAATGGTTCTGCAATGGAAATAGACAGAATTACTTCCTTGGTGTCAATATTCAGCTTTAGCATGCAACAGCAACAGGAAAATGGCAGCAAACTCAACAGGTCAATGAGTACTCCAGATCTCTGCTCTACGCAAGCTAAAGATGTTGGGGACGCCATCCAGCAACGACCATTTCTTGCCATGACAGTGTAACCACATCAGAAATTAGAGAATTATTATCATCACTGCCACTTCTTCGGTAAGGTTGGATTCGCGAACCGCAAAGGGGTAAACTGAAAAAGGTCCTTCTGTTGCCATTAAAAGATGAAAATGTCAGAAAGATCTCCAAAATAAAGAACAGCCTTAATTTCAGGTTCGAACGAATTTGTTTTCCAAAATTTTCCCAGTACTTTCAAAGTGCTGTTACTTTTGTGATAATTTAAATTTTCAGGAAAACTAATAGTTCAATTTTTGGATCTTTAGATACCGTTACTTGTGATAGTGAAATTGTTGATTGTATTTTTGTACATCCAAGTAAGCAATCAAGTCGCCACAATTTCCAATATATACCAGACATCGTTTGGATATTCAAAGTCACATTCCTTATACGTTGAATTAATGTGAAAATTGTTCAGATTTGATATAGAATTTGTGGTGACAATAATTGAAAAGAGTTGACTTAAGAAATGCTGTAATTATGATTGATCAATCACCCTGTGTAATTGTTGATCTCGTTTTAGAGATCTGTAATTTTATTCTTGTACATATAAACTTAATTATGATAAACCTACTATACAATTTCAAAATAAATTTTTAATAATCATTTTGTGTTTGTTGGTCCTATATCGATGTTAATTATTAATAAAGAGGCGAATAAATGAAATGAGAACACACATTCAGTTCAAGTAACCAATTGGAATTTGTTATCTAATGATAAGACATCGAAGTGGCATGATGTATTTATTTCCTCCACTCCAATCAAACAAATAATTCAGTTTTGAGTAGTTATTGGATTTGATCGATATTATTATAAGTGATGTTCATTATGAATGGTAAAATTAGTTAAATAAATGAAGTAGAAATATACTTATTCAATTTACGTTAAATGAAAGTGAACTTGCAATTGCTGATGCAATTTATAAAATTTGTTTAATAGGTAAAAAATGAGTTACAAATTAAACTTTCATTAATTGATTTTTAATTTTATGTACTGATTGAAGGTGTACTATATTGAAGGTTAAATAGTAGATAAAAAATAATAATGATGAAATAATACAAAATGCATAGGTAATTGAACGACCAGAATAGCTTGAAAAGTGGAAATATTAAAATTAAATTTTCATATCATTATAATGCAATGCAACACTCAACTCTTCGGTTATCATTTACAAGGTAGAAGAGGAATAGCTTCGACTTGATAAATGAAATGGCAATAACTTTGTACGTAAATGGATATATCTTCTTCAATTGAATTGAAAATTATTTTGTTCAAGAAAGCAAATTCAATCAAAGAATGGCATTTGTATGCTTCAGTTCTGATGATTAATAGTATATATAAACGATAGATTATTTGCAGAAAAATGTTGAACTTGAAAGAACACACCAAATTTGTTTGGATATATTCTACTATTTTTTATAATTTTTAGACAAATATTATTTAAATTCCCAATTTTGACACACTGCTGCATTAGTAAAATTGTGTTCATAAAATGAAATTGTCTCCATATGTTTGCTTAAAAAATCAAAAAGTAAGACTTAATCTATAAGGAAATTTTGCCTAATTAATAAGGTACTTATATAGAATATTTTATGGAATCGGAGGAATAAGAACATGCTGAAAGATTTAAATTAACTTTCTTCAAAGAAACATTGCTAGAGATTGACAAAGTGATGAAAAATTGTTTCTAGTAATAACAAAAATTTCATGTATAAATGAAGGCTATCTAAAATCACTAAAAACTCATAATTTTAATGTCCAACACCTAGAAACATTTCATTCCGTTGGAAATCAGAATTTAAAGAATTCAGATATGAAAAGAATTTAATTTGTAAGTCATTAGTTATGTCTGACAAAATTATCTGTGTTGGAGAAAAATGTATACTTGCAGCAGATAATATATAGGAATCAATATAATACATACGATTGGACATTACATCAATTTCGGGAAATATCAATGATAATTGAATTTTTCTGGTAAATCCTGTACTGAAGTGTAAATTTCTGAAAGAATTGTTGAAAGTGCAACAGTGTAATTCTTGGGAAAGGTTCATGACATCGAATTAATTCTTGACGTATGCGACATAAAGGATGACATCAGCTAACAGCGGAATGGCACAATGCCATGTAGATTTGTAAT
Source organism: Henosepilachna vigintioctopunctata (assembly GCA_030704895.1). Classification (NCBI taxonomy): domain Eukaryota; kingdom Metazoa; phylum Arthropoda; class Insecta; order Coleoptera; family Coccinellidae; genus Henosepilachna; species Henosepilachna vigintioctopunctata. The sequence continues at coordinate 236,528 of JARQZJ010000077.1, forward strand.
TCGTACGGGCGGGTTCAAGGCAAGCCTGAATAAACAACTTTCGTGATGGTTTGAGTTTTCACTCTTGAAAAATTGAAAGAGACGCCAATCATTTATTGAGCCAACCATCATGGGTTAGACATTCATACATATTTTGAAGAATCACTGTAAGGTAGGCCAGTTTTTACAAATAGGTACTTATTGATTGCAATAGCTCTTCAATATTTGTCAAAAGCACTTTAACTTTCTGGAAAAAATGTGAGATGTCTGAGGGTTTTTGAGTAAGTCCCTTCATTTGATGATTTCCGGGCTTTCATTGCCTATATATTTTGCTTCAGGAAAATAAATAGTTATTGAAAAATATTAAGTAGAACTTGAAAAAATTTAAAATAATAAATAAAAATTATTCATCAATTAAAAACTGTTCAATTTTAGTAATTAAATAATGATATTATTCAATAAGTATTCAAGTTTTCTTCAAGGCGACCAGATATAACTTAACTAGTTCAATTCGTGTTTCACCCCTTTCAAATAATTCGATATTCATTCCTTTTCTACGCTACTGATTTCTAACCAAGCCAACATTTTGATGAAGTTTTGATGTGATTAGAAGTGATTGAATACTATTGATACGAAATAATACTTTCCAGAATTTGTTCAATCCGTTTACGAAAAATATCATCCCCTTTATATAATTGACATGTGATATTTGTTATACCTTATATTTTTGAAAATATTCGTTTATTTGAAGAAATTTCGAATAGAATGCATTGAAATAAACCTTCTCAAAGAGATTCAATTGTTTTTAGAATTTGTTCAATCGATTTACAATCAGTTTCACCCCTTTTAAATAATTCGATATTCATTCCTTTTCTACGCTACTGATTTCGAATCAAGCCAACATTTTGATGAAGTTTTGATGTAGTTAGATGTGAATGAGTAATATTGTTAAAAAATAATCATTTTCAGAATTTGTTCAATTCATTTACTGCTACTTTCACCCCTTTCAAATAATTCAATCTTCCTTCCTTCTATACGCTACTGGTTTCGAACCAAGCCAACTTTTTAAGAATTTTTAATGTGAAGAGAAGTAAATGAATAATATTTTTAAGAAATAATCATTTCCAGAATTTGTTCAATCCATTTACGAAAAATATCACCCCCCTTATAAATATGACAAGTGTTTTTCGTTATACCTAATATTTTTTGAAATATTCATTTATTTTGAAAAATTTTGAATGGAATACATCTTCATAAACAATCTCAATGGGATTTATTATTTTTCAGAATTTGTTCAATCTATTTACTGTCAGTTTCACTCCTTTCAAATAATTCGAGATTCAATCCTTCTCTACGCCACTGATTTCTAACCAAGCAAACAGTTTGATGAAGTTTTGATGTGATTAGAAGTGTTTGGGTACTATTGATACGAAAAAATACTTTCCAGAATTTGTTCAATCCATTTACGAAAAATATCATCTCCTTAAGGTATAAGGTTAACACAAAACACTTGTCATATTTATAAAGGAGATGATATGTTTCGTATATTGTTTGAACAAATTCTGGAAATGATTATTTCGTGATAATATTATTCATTTACATCTATTCGAATCAAAATTTAATCAAAAAGATGGCCTGGTGAGAAATAAGCAGCGTAGAGAATGAAGGGAGATTGAATTATTCGAAAGGGGTGAAACGAGTAGTAAATGGATTGAACAAATTCTGAAAACGAAACAATTTCATTAAGAATGTTTATTTCGGTGTATTCCATTCGAAGTCTTTCAAAATAAATAAATTTTTTCAAAAATATAGGGCATAACAAAAAACACTTGTCCTATATATAAAAGTGATGATATTTTTCGTAAATGGATTGAACAAATTCTGGAAATGATTATTTCCTAATAATATTATTAATTTACATCTATTTACATCAAAAATTCATCAAAATGTTGGCTTGGTGAGAAATCAGTAGCGTAGAGAAGGAAGGAAGATCGAATTATTTGAAAGGGATGAAACTAGTAGTAAATGGATTGAACAAATTCTGAAAACCAATAAATCCCATTGAGAATGTTTATGTCGATGTACTCCATTCAAAATTTCTCACAATAAATTAATATTTTCGAAAATATAAGGTTAACAAAAAACACTTGTCATATTTATAAATGAATGATATTTTTCGTAAATGGATTGAACAAATTCTGGAAATGATTATTTCCTAATAATTTTATTAATTTACATCTATTTACATCAAAAATTCATAAAAAATTGGCCCCCTTCGAAAACAGTAGCGTAAAGAAGGAAGGAAGATTGAAGTATTTGAAAGGGGTGAAAGTAGTAGTAAATGAATTGAACAAATTCTCAAAATGATTATTTTTTGAAAATATTACTTATTCACATCTAATTACATCAAAAATTCATCAAAATGTTGGCTTGGTCAGAAATCAGTAGCGTAGAAAAGGAATGAATATTGAATTATTTGAAAGGGGTGAAACTGAATGTAAATAGATTGAACAAATTCTGAAAACAAATGAATCTCTTTGAGAAGGTTCATTTCAATGCATTCTATTCAAAATTTCTCCAAATAAATGAATATTTTCGAAAATATGAGGTATAACAAATATCACATGTCAATTATATAAAGGGGATGATATTTTTCTTGAATGGATTGAACAAATTCTGGAAAGGATTATTTCGTATCAATATTATTCAAACACTTCTAATCCCATCAAAACTTCATCAAAATATTGGCTTAGTTAGAAATCAGTAGCGTAGAAAAGGAATGAATATCGAATTATTTGAAAGGGGTGAAACTGATTGTAAATGGATTGAACAAATTCTAAAAACAAATGAATCTCTTTAAGAAGGTTTATTTAAATGCATTCTATTCAAAATTTCTTCAAATAATTGAATATTTCCAAAAATATTAGGTATAACAAAAAACACTTGTGATATTTATAAAGGGGAAGATATTTTTCGGAAATGCATTGAACAAATTCTGGAAATGATTATTTCCTCATAATTTTATTAATTTACATCTATTTACATCAAAAATTCATAAAAAATTGGCTTGGTTCGAAAACAGTAGCGTAAAGAAAGAAGGAAGATTGAATTATTTAAAAGGGGTGAAACTGATTGTAAATCGATTGAACAAATTCTAAAAACAAATGAATCTCTTTAAGAAGGTTTATTTCAATGCATTCTATTCAAAATTTCTTCAAATAAACGAATATTTTCAAAAATATAAGGTATAACAAATATCATATGTCAATTATATAAAGGGGAAGATATTTTTCGTAAACGGATTGAACAAATTCTGAAAAGGATTATTTCGTATCAATAGTATTCAATCACTTCTAATCACATCAAAACTTTATCAAAATGTTGGCTTGGTTAGAAATCAGTAGCGTAAAAAATGAATGAATATCGAATTATTTGAAAGGGGTGAAACTAGTAGTAAATGGATTGAACAAATTCTGAAAACCAATAAATCCCATTGACAATGTTTACGCCAATGTATTCCTTTCAAAACTTTTCAAAATAAATGAATATTTCCGAAAATATAAGGTATAACAAATAACACATGTCATATTTATAAAGGGGATGATATTTTTCGTAAATGGATTGAACAAATTCTGAAAATTAATATTTACGAATAACATTGTTCATTTACATCTATTCACATCAAAAATTCATAAAGAGTTGGCTTGGTTCGAAATCAGTAGCGTAGAGAAGGCAGGAAGACTGAATTATTTGAAAGGGGTGAAACTGGTAGTAAATGGATTGAACAAATTCTGAAAATAAATACATATCATTGAGAATGTTTATTTCGATGTATTCCTTTCAAAGGTTTTCAAAATAATTGAATATTTTCAAAAATATTAGGTATAACAAAAAACACTTGTCATATTTATAAAGGGGTTCATATTTTTCGTAAATGGATTGAACAAATTCTGAAAACAAATGAATCTCATTAAGAATGTTCATTCCGATGTATTCCATTCGAAATCTTTCAATATAGTTCAATTCGTAAGCAAAATTTATATATTTATCACTTCAATTTTTATTCATAATTCTATTACAAGTTTTTTCAGGTTAACGTCCAAATTCAATTGGTAAATACTTTTGATATTTCAATTTTCACTTTATATCTTACTTTAATAACATAACTATGTATATTAATTTGTTTTCTAAAATTTTTTCTTAAAAAAATTTTTTATCCGAATTTATTCATGCAATTTTATTGTTTTGGTTTTTTTATAGGTAAATATGTTTTTGTTTGTAATCAGCGTTGTGCTTAGCAATGTGATCAAATTGAGATTAGAAAGATATTGTAGTACTAATTCTCTCGTTAGAATATAATTAACTGCGTAGTTAATCTAAAATAATGTTTGTCCTTAGGAACGAATATTGTGGTGCAACGAGTTTCCGTTGTTGTTGTTTCGTGATATACTTTTCAAGAAATGTGAAGAGGTCTTCCTTTGGATAAAAATGAAGGAAAGGTTCAATATATAACATTAAAATCGCTATTAGTATAAAACTCATAAGATTATTTTGTAAATTAGCGAACAAAATATATTTTAGTAGAGTAGATATAGCGAAGCAATAAAGAAGTGATTGTTTCTCTGATAATTGAATAAATATATAAAATATGGCAACAATGTTTGAAAAGTATTTCTTAGCGGTGAGTTTCTAATATTGACATCCATAGCTAAGTTATCAGCTTTTTGTCGTAAGAGTTATTTTGGTAATGTCACTCTTAGTAACGAATCGATACCAAATGAATACATGAGAATACTGGGACATCCATTCGAAAAATTTCAATTGATAAAATGAATGTTGTAGTTGAGTACTAAAGCTGGCTATGTGAATATGTACTATGTGATGCCTCCACTATCCTTCAAGGGAAAAATGTTAGAGAAATATTGAAATGAATGACACACCTAATAAAAGCAAATGAGAGACTGTTTTTTTATTGTCATAAGAATAATTTTATTGTCAATATAATAATATACCTAAAGGTAATTCTGCAAAATTCAAATACTAACAACAAATATGACAACAAAATTGTAAGATGCTCAATAATACTCAACTAGAAACACTACAATATGATACAAAACACTAAAATGCAAACCAATACATACTTGTAAAGTTAAATTGATTATGTAATTACAAAATTGGCAGTACCCCAATATTTTTTTATAATAACGATTATTCCCCATCAGGAGAGCGATTGAACGTTTCGCAATTTTTAGAGCTTTTATTTCAGCTTTTTCACCTCCCAAAAACGCTTCATCTTCTCGGAATGCTCTTTCTTCCGTTCATTTGTCCATTTCAGGTTGTCGCGATGATTTTTGCTCAAACTTAACATGTGCGATTCTATAGCGACACTCCGTGCGATCTTCGAGATTTTTTTATATTGATCTGTTGTAGTTCCTTTTGGACTTCTTTTAGCCACTCTGTTCCGCATTTACTATTCATAATTATATCGAGTACTTTCTTCGGTATTCTGGACTGTTTCATTCTGTAGACATGTGCATAGAACTTTGCTCGTCGTTTTCTGATTTCTTCGGTTATCGTATTTGTCTTTTGATACAGTTCATTCTGAGGTCTTTTCATCCAAATACCGTTTCTATTGATTGGCCCGTAAATCTTTCTGAAAATTTTCTGTTCTTGTTTTTTCTTTTCTCTAATTCTTGAATGGCCGCCAATAGCCATTGTTTCAGCTCCGTAGATTGCTTCTGGAAGAATCGTTGTGTTATAATGCCTCAATTTGGCGCCTCTCGAAATGCACTTTTTGTTATTGTGAGCCCATGTTACTTTGTAGGCTATTTGGAGCTTGGTTATTCTCTGTTCATTAGCGATTCGGTTTAAACCTGAGGAATGTATAACTTCCCCGAGGTATTTAAAATGGCCTACTTGCAGAATTTCACCATGTTTTGTCATAAGAGAAGATTTATTTTTTGGTTTTCTTTCCATGTAGGTATTTGGTTTTATCATAAGAAATTTGTAACCTGGTTTTCTGCGCAGTTTCATGTAGTTTTTCTACGGCGCGAATGGCTTCAGTTCTGTTGTCTGTGATGATAGCAATATCGTCTGCACAGGCGAGACATTTGACATTTATTCTACTTTCTTTTTTGATACCCACTTGTATGCCCTTTACTTGAAGTTCCCATTCCCTAATGATCTTTTCTAAAACAATATTGAAAAGAATTTGCGAAAGTCTGTCCCCCTGCCGCACACCGGTTTTGATTTCAAAGGGATCTGATATTTCGCCCATAAATTTTACCTTGGAAGTTCTACCTGTAAGTGTCTGTTCTATAATTTTTCGGGTGTTTCGATCGATTCCAAATTCTTTCGTGATTTCAAAAAGGGTTTAATCAATAGAGGTCTACCGAATCATATGCTTTCTTGAAGTCAATGATTGTGATCACTGTATTTTTACATTTTCTCATCTGTAATATCGTCTTCAAAGTCCAGATCTGTTCAGCACATGATCGTCCTTTTCTGAATCCAGCTAGGTATTCCCCAATTAGTGGATACGCTTGGTGTTCTACTCTGTTTAGGAGTGCTTTAGAAAGTATTTTGTACGCAACATATATATATATATATATATATATATATATATATATATATATATATATATATATATATATATATATATATATATATATATATATTTATTGATGGTACTTGACATTCCAACTTCACCTATTGACAAGTGAGAGTTACCTAAAATTAATACAATCCTTAAATATTTTTCTTTAGTTTTTTTAGGTATATTCGAGTAAAATATTTCTAGAGACTTTCAAAGAAAAATTAATTAGCTTTACACCCATCCTTCTCATCTTGAGGTATCAGAGAATGAATCACCAAAAATTATTTCGGAAGTCATGCATTTCATGCCAGCCAAGTGATGAATCACTCTCAGAAACAGTGAGTGTATATGTGAGTAGCGAGTGGTTTGATACTAAATGATATCTAAATAAATTATGGTTACAATATAGAGGAAATTTTTTAAAATTTGAAAATCATTATGCTTAGTTTAAGTCTTTCTCAAAGTGGGCGTTGGAGACCTAGAGGGCGACGCTAAGGGGCCAAGGAAAAAATGGGGGGTGATGGTTGATTTGTAATTTCATTCACTTTATATTGAAAATTCACAAAATTTAAACCTACCTACCACTTAATATAAATTTGAATTTCTGATGGTATTTAATGATGGAATTTATGATGTTATAAAAAGTAAAAATACTTAACATAGATTTGGTAGAATCTGTCCGTACGCAGTACAGAATCAAAATGTAACAAGTTTTTGCAAATTGAAAGATAGATAAATACGTAACGAACATCGAGTTTATTTTTTTAGTTTTCGTAAACGTAAACATAAACCATGTACAAGCTACCGGCTGAAATTGTTCCTATCTTTTTGACGTACTCCGGTGTGATGCAAAGTTACCAGAAGCATACACGTGCATACTTTTACTCATACAATGTAAAAGTAGTGGGAGGTAAATTAGTGAGTGTGAAAAGTTTTGTCTTATCTACTTATCAATTGTCTTCGGCATTTTGAAAATAAATAGGATATTCTCAAAATAATTAAAGAGTTACCATCGTCTGCCAAAACCATTAAAATGTGTATACAACCGTCCAGCATATCGATCTGAATTGGTTTCGGCTTTATCTATAGCAGATGATGAGTCTTGTGACATAAATGATACAGCGCGAGTTTCACTTTTTGTAAGATTTATGTCTCATTCAGGCCCTAAAGAAGAACTTTAGCATTATTGCCACTCAAAGGTCAGACACGTGAATAAGAAAGCGCAAATGCTGTAATTGAGTGTATGGATAAACGTCATGTTCCCCTCGATAAAATTATGTCGATTTCAACAGATGGGACCAAAAGTATGACCGGCGAAAAGGCTTTGTTGCTATTTTGAAAGAAAAAATTAATCACGAAATACTTGTTTAGGATTAGTGATTACCATTATCAACTACATTTTAGCTCTTAATCATCGCCAATGCAAAGAATTTTTATTTGAAATGGAGAGTGAGTATGCTGATTTTCTGCTTATACAGATATCTTACAGCTTATACAGATATACTACATATCTTAACAAGATATGTTGGTTATCAATAGTAACCGTTTTAAAACGTTTCGCGCCCTTTTTTCCAGAAATTAAAGCATTTCTCCTTGAGAAGGGCATTGACTATCAAGAACTAACAGATGATCAAAACTTGTATTTCATGGTAGACGTTACGTCTCATCTGCATCAGCTTAATAGTAAACTGCAAGGGAAATGAAACTTAATTTGTTCGATGTTAGAAGAAGTTATAACATTCCAAAACAAACTATCCATTCTCAATAAGGATTTTGAAAATAAACATTGTTTCACTTTCCGAGCCTGCTGAAGCATCTTCCTTCATCTTCCATTTCTTCCATCTTCCAAGAAAATAATTCCTCTATTGATAAACACCATTTTAAAACAATCATTTTAAATATGAGAGAAGCATTTCTCACTACAGTAAAGCAACTGTAGCATTTGACAAAAATCCTCTTAGCTACGATCACCAAGTTGAAATCTTTTTATTTTGAAATTTACATTGGTAGCTTACAATTGTGTGTAGAAATACAATTGCTGGATTTTAAGACAAGGATATTTGGCGCTCTAAATTCGAACGTCTTTGTGTTGAATTGGAAATATTGCTCAAGAAAAACTGTGATCTAAGTTCACAACACAAGTGGTCTGCTTTGAATGACCTGGAAAAGGAAGACATGATCATTTTCAACGTTTGCAATAGTATTCTGGACTCTTACGATCGCCTGAAAAAATTCGCATTTGCTGTTTTCTAACTTTTCGTTTCTACATATATTTGCGTATAATCTTTTTCAATCATGAACATTATCAACTGAGGAATGAACAGAGAACTGAGAAAAGGTCGTATTGCTGAGAACTTTTAATTATGCGTCAATTTAAAAACAACAACATACAAACCTGACTTACTCAAACTTTCCAAGGAGGTGCAAGCACATTGTTGGCATTAATAAATAATTATTAAGCATGAAATACAGTTTTATTTAGTCTAATAAACGTTTACTAAACAAGCTGCCAATTTGGCTCCCAATTCTTTTTAAAATTGTTGTGATGTTCATATTTGGCTCTTAGGCGAATACATTTGCCGCCCACTGCCGCTGGTTCATCGATACTTGTCCTAACTTGCTTAACAGGATTGAGCATGATTATGTGTGTTTTTTCTGATTGCTGTCGATGCATGCTGTAGTTAAATCCTATACAGCAGCACGTGATATTTATTGTTTTTTCATTAGAAGTTTCTAGCGCAATCTTTAAACAAAAATTTAGCTTCGATACTTTATTAAATTCTTGTAAAAACAGAGCCATATCGAAAGCAAAAACGAAAGAATCGGCTGTACAGTGCAGAATTTATTAAATATGGATTCATAGGGCATTCGACAGTGCCTTTTTTGTTCAAAAACATGCGATGAAGCCTTCAAGATCATTTGATTAAAATGCATCCAGATCAGAAGAACAAAAATTTGGGTAAAAAAAGATATATATATATATATATATATATATATATATATATATATATATATATATATATATATAATAAAGAAAAGAAGCATAATCCTCATAAGTGTATCGACACTTTTTTCGGTGGCTGCTAAGTAAGATGAGAGACTTCGAGCTTCATACAGGTAAACCACATACCATCGGAGAAATGTTAATTTTGTCAGCAATAAAAATGTAATAACTATTGTGCTCCATAAACCGGCTGCAGATATAATTCGAAAAATTCCTCAGTTCTGTGCAAAGACAAATTTGGTCAGGAACTGTTAGAATAATAAATTGAAAAAATGCTCAATATGAGCAGAATTTAAGTTCATAAAAGGTATCTATCCTTATCAGAAAAAAGATTGAGATTATTATATTGAGATATGATACACTATTTCTAACTCTTTTGCCAAGTCGCTAGACTGATGATTGTTTTGTTGTGGCATATTTGTCCGAAATTCTATATATCAGATCATGAATGAATTATGCATTGAATTCTTTCTATATAACAATCATGATTAATCATTCATAGCGTAAATTACATCCTCTGCTATTTATTATATATATGTACATATAACTATATTTATATATATTGTGTTCTATTTTTTCTACAATTTTTACTTTTAATATAGGAAATATTAATTTTTTATTCGGTTTGTAGTTTATGAGTGTATTTTTTCTTCATCCGATTACTAATTTTGTAGCCAATATCTGATATAAATTTCATTTCAATAAAGCTACCTCCACTGTTGTCCAGTTTAGTTTCAGAAGATGGCTGATTATAAATTTGGTGTTTTATATTTTGTTATTAAGTAGAAAAGAGTTTCTCGGTTTAAACTTTTGAGTACGTACCTTTTCATTGTGTTAGTATTGTTAGGCCTCAACTTAGGATTTACTAATGTAACTTTATCCATTAGTGCCTTAATTTCGTTTTTAAGTAGTATAAGCGTATTTGTATAAGAGTATAAGCATTTGTTTTCTATCTTCTATTACCCTTTTCTAGTCCTGAAGAGAATATGAAAATGTGGATATAATACATTCCCACAATTGGGCCATCCGGCAAGAAGACTAGTTTTTCCAAATTTGTGACATAACAGGAAATACCATAAAAAATTTTTTAAACGCCAAGCTGTTTTAGTTTAAATAAGAATTATCAATTTGAATTGGGTCCATTTCTGAAGGTTTATATTCTCATTAATTTTCAGTGGTTATATGAATAAATATATTGTATAAGTGAGCTTAAGAACAAAAACTGTGTTATAGGCTCATATAATTTATTTCACATTCTTTTGTTACAATTTATAAGACTATGTATAAGTCATATATTCTTCAAATTATATGAAAATGATAACCGTGTTACTTTTAATATGATGGATTCTAAAGAAGACCATAATAAAATAAATTGTCGATGAAAAATGGGAATTTCATTCAAAATTTCGAAATCCAGAGAAAATGTGTAACTACTGAATCAGCGGCAACACCGCGAGTACCTGTTGCTGGAAGTTGTCCGAAGAAAGCAGAACAGCGACCAACTCACTGCGATTCTCTGGCGGAGGTGTGGGGTGCCCTATCAGCCGGGTCGTTGACCACAATGGACCGATCGCTGAACCGGGATTTACCATCAACCTTGCACCACTGAAAATGTCAATTTCTGCGGGGCGCCAATATTTTGCGGTAACCGCTACCAGGTTCACAGAAATAAATAATTGAAGGACGATTTAAAAGATGGCAAAATATGTCCGTCATAGATGAACATATGGTGACATCAATGGTATTCGCTGCTCTGTGACTTCCATTATTTATCCGGTTAACCTCTTCCCACGGAATGTGATGCGTTACCTAGTCAGTCCGTTTTTACTGATCTAAGTTTTGTAGTATATGCAAGTATGTAGTATATAAGTTATATTTGAAGTTCCTATATTCTCTGGAACAACAAAATAGTAAAACTTTTTTGTATTCAGTTGTTCACACATATTTCAATTTATATTGATGATTAAATTAATATGGAACATTGATATGTTTCTTTATTTTTGAAAGGGATTTGCAGAAATCAAGAAATGTTGAAATATGATTGAAATAACAGTAATAATTTTTTTTTTATATTTAATAGTGTTGGCGTTTACTTGATGTAAATCCATTATAATTGAATATAAACTTAAATTCAAACACTAGTCATGCTATGTAGTCAATAAAGTGTAAATCATAAGTTCAAGTGTTTGAATTTAAGTTTATATTCAGTAATAAATTTTCAAACTTTTTAATAAATTGCTTTTAAATTATACTAAATATTTTTGATGGGTACAAATAAAGTGTTCAAGTTTGGTTTGTATTCATCTACTAGGCTTTTACGATACCCAACATAACAATAAAAATGAGGAGTGAGCTCACCGAGATCTTCTCGGAAGTTGGGCTAGGAATACGTTACGTTTCAGTTTGTAGATAATATAACAGTTATAATAATAAGTACAGTCGCTCTCAAATGGTTTCACACAAATTGGTTGCCTTCGAATGTAGTACAAAGATCCGTTTGAATTTTACCCAAGGAAGGAAGATATCCACATATCTGGAATATGTCATCACTTATTATAATTGTATGAGAAAATATTGTTACATATTATTTCGTTCATATTAACAGATGTTCGTACAACTTCTTAAAGCGATTATTTATATCTTTTATTTTAGGTATTGGTATATAAGGTAAAAACAGATATTTGGGTATATTATTTGATAAAAAATATATCTCTTAATATTGAATCTTCTAACCACAATACTTACTTTTAGTGTTCAATTGTTCATGTAATGTATAATATGTTAGCACTTTTGATGTCTTTTATTAAAATGATTACCAAGATCCCGGAAGCAGTAAAAATAATAAAATCATCTAGTTATGTTATATAATTTTAAAATTTCCATGAGAAAGTTTTTGATAACCTGTTATTTATTAAGACATTTTATTTTGAATGATTCGTTTTTATTCTAATGCTTCGGTTTATTGACTCCCCCCTAAAAAGACCTACTATAAGTACATACTTATCTTTCAGATTAATCCTATTTATAGTGGTGATCAATATCACTATTTATTATGATAAAATTTAAGTGTTTTCATATAAATTGTAATATTAGTCACAAAGATGCTGGAACTACTTCTTCAAACATTTTTGACGTTACCTCCATTAGTTGTCAACAACAATATTTCTGACCAAATTCAACTTGTGCTATTTAGATCTACGATAGCTTATATATATATATATATATATATATATATATATATATATATATATATATATATATATATATATATATAAGATATTTCACTTTGAATGTTTTTAGCAATAACAGGCTTCTTTTGACATGGAAAACTTTATTATTTTTATTAACGTTTCCTTGTATATCAGAACTTTGTCAAAACTAATGAATAATTGAATTTATGAGTTACTATAGATATCAAAATGTGAAACTTATTTTTTAGGAAAATCAAATTAGTTTTTTTGTATCTTCACTCATTGATTTTCATTATCAGAGGAATATTTCTGGCTCAGCATTCGCTTCGGAAGTTTTAGTCTTCTTCACCATGAGGAAACCTCTGAAAAACTCATGATAAGCCCAGCGGCTTAGATAAGCGGTGATTCTAATGAGCGTGTTTCATATTTACATATATATAATTACATATAGTTTTTTATACTTATCCAGAATATGTATATTGTTGGTTTATGTGTGTGAAACTGAAGGTAGATCTGGACAAAATGAGTTTTGAGATGTGGTGTTTGGTGATTGTTGTGTGTTTATTTTATGAGTGTTATTTGTGAGGTTTATTGAGTTGTAAATAGAATTGAGATGTTTAATGTCTGTTCTTTCATTTACTGTGTTTTTTAAATTTTTACGAATGTGTAACATTTCTAAAATTTCTCTACTTTTTTGTCCCTTTCAGTTGCCAAAATCTTCGTATTTTGGTAATCGAAATCGTGTTTTTCTGTTATTTTATGTTTATGTAAGGCTGTTATTTGAGTTTTTGCGTATTTATGTGCTTTGATTCTCTCTTCGAGATTTTGTGATGTTTGTCCGATATAGCTTTTATTGCAATTGTTACACGGTATTTTATAAACCGTATGAGTTTTTTCTGAGTTACAGTTTTACTTTTTAATTTTGTATATATGTCTTCGATTTGATTTTTGGCAGTATGTGCTATTCTTAAATTATAAGGTTTAAATATTTTAGCAATGTTTGTACTTAATTTTGGAATATATGGTAAGGGAATGTAATTATTTTCGTTAGATTTACTTCTTTTTGAGTGTAAAATATTATATAATTTAAGAATTCTGTTTTTCATGATTTTGTTATAAATATATTATAACAAAATCATGAATTATTATTGTTATAAAATATTGTTTGTTTATTTTACTCATAAAATAAATACACAACAATCACCAAACATCACATCTCAAAACTCATTTTTTCCAGATCTACCTTCAATTTCACACACATAAACCAACAATATACATATTCTGGATAAGTATAAAAAACTATATGTAATTATATATATGTAAATATGAATAACACTTATTAGAATCACCTGGCTTACCATGAGTTTTTCAGAGGTTTCCTCATGGTGAAAAAGACTAAAACTTCCGAAGCGAATGCTGAGCCAGAAATATTCCTCTGATAATGAAAATCAATGAGTGAAGATACAAAAAAACTAATTTGATTTTTCTAAAAAATAAGTTTGACATTTTGATATCTATAGTATGTAACTCATAAATTCAATTATTCATTAGTTTTGGCAAAGTTGTGATATACAACGAAAGGTTAACAAAAATAAAGTTTTTCATATCAAAAGAAGCCTGTTATTGCTAAAAACATTCAAAATGGAATATCTTAAACAGGCAGCTTTTATATGCTTCAAAGGCATTTTGCAGACGATATTCCTACTTAAATAGATATGACTACTATCATCGACGGTTATTATTGGTTAAAATATATATTTTCACCTAACAATATCATTACATCAACTTTATACATAATATACATTTCTAAATTGGATAAGTGTGGAACAAAATTCTTTATTATATTATTTTATCCATTCTTTTATGTTCAATCTTTGTAGTGGTCAATAATTCATCTGAGATGAAGTTTGTAAATTACTTCACGGTATCATAATGGAAACACAGAGTATGTTACACAACGCTTTCAAGAGTGATTTCTCGAACGTGGTGTCAAATGGACATATTTCTATAGATGTTCTACTTCGATTCAACTCCGAGCATAATCCGACAAGAATCCGTCGAGGTGACTCCAGACAGGTTTTGCGTCAAGTAAGGGAGGGGTATATTATAGTTTTGTTATTTGAATTGTATATCTCTCGGCAGCATTGTTGCTAATCGGGCAAGTTGGCTGCATCATTTGCGCGACCTTCTACATCGAATTCCAGCTACCGCCGATCGGGCGATACCATTTTATAATCTTGTTATCGAATTTGAATAAACTTCTCATTTCGTCACCTTATTTTATATTCTGATTTACATTTATCATGGCGACATATTGGATTGGTTACATTAGATTTTTATTTATTTTGAGACGCTTATAAGGAGGGGACAAATATATCATTTAAACGTGATTCAATTGAAGTTGTATTGTTTGCTCATAATAGTAGAATGTTTTGAAATTGTCAATTTGTATGTAGTATATTGTTTGAAAATATTTTATTGAATATGTCACGGATTTATTTTTGGTACAACTTTGAGAAGAAAGCAAAACAGTGAATTATTATGGTTTCTTTAGTATCATGCAAAAATTTATGACTAAAACTAAATGACTGCAGTAGATAAAAAAGTACAGAAAAATTTTCATACTAAGTGGCCTCTTGTGGAGAATATGTAGAGATAACAGAACTCCAATACCTGGTACAATTGATACAATTGAATTGAAAAAAAATTACATTACTCAATTTTTTTCAGTCCTTTGTTTCTCAATCTCATAAATAAAATATAGAATACAAGCAGAAAGCATTGTTTCCTTTTGTTAAATTCTTCGCTTTTTTGACTTGACATTCATTTGAAGCTTGCTTTGATATTGAAATGTAGAATTTATTTTTATGTATAAATAGTGTTCATATTGTTATATATGAATTTAATAAGTAACAAAATTAGGCACTTCGGAATAAAGGGGTGTAGTTTACCACCTCTCACTTTTAAACTTTCTGTTGAATTTCTTAATGTTTTAAAATTGTTCTTGAAAACCTTTTATTTTTCAATTCAGTGGACCTACAGTTCAACCCGGGTTCTGAACGACCAATGGGCTTGTATCAATGTACATTACCCTAAAATTATTATCGTTAAAGTACTTAAATCATAAACAAACACATACACCCATGCCTTCACCAGGGCTCGAACCCGAATCCTACACTTCACCTTAGTCGGGTGTTCTCCCGACTGAGCACTATCAATTGTTGGTTGCAAGAATGACCTTTTCTTAAACTTTGAATTTTTCGGCTATGGGTCTTTTGGTTTATTTAACTTTTACTTTTCAGAGTCTTGATTAAGGACCCAATATAGAATCGAAAAAAAGATGCAAATTGGCATGAGGTTGTTGTATCAAAAATCGAGCACCTCTTGGTACCGAATAACCACTTTTCTAATTAATTATTATTACACACACACATATCATCATGATCATCTAGGTAGAAAGAGTATTCAGTTTGAATAAAAACCGAAGAGCAAAATAAAGCAGATATTATTTCAATATAAACGCTTCATAAATTGAATATATAATTTTTCTATGAAAACAGTTGCAAGTACACTCGTAGATTGCGAGGCTAGGTTATTCGCCTCAAGTTCTCGTTGTCTTTGAAATGGCATAAGCACGAGAGAACATAGAAATAACGGGAACTAATACAGTTTGCATATCGTCAGTTGTCGCTGCTGTATCTATCTGCTCTTGCGGTTCGTTCCATCGACAAGCGTCGAATTCAAATCGTTAATTCTGGACGAATTCGGATGCGAGAAGTGTACCAGTGGTAGGTGAAACGAGACCGTTGAAATGGCGAGATATACGTAGGACAGGTGCGCTGAAATTTAGATATATGTAACACCTGCATATTCTGGGGGAGTTGTTCAGACAGGTGAATAAAAAAGCCTCTTGTGTGGCAACCCGCCACACAGTGTCCACTGTGTAGACAGCTACCAGTCTGCATGGACGATAGGATTCTTCGTGGCCTACGGGGACGGACGGAAAAGTTCAATGTTGACCTTATTTTCCTATACGTAATATGATTTCCTTGAAACTGAAAAAGCATATTCAAATAAGGTTATATTAGCTTATTTTTTTGAATATTCACTATATTTCTGGTTGGACAATTTATATTTTACTATAACAAAAGAAGGATATCTTCTTTTGTCTACAAATTTTAGTTTGTTCTTGTTCTATTTCATAATGGAGGGATATTTTTGTTTTTGGTTTTACAGGTTATGTACAGGAAATCTTTAATCTTTCAAAATTAATCTCTATTTTTCTCTTACGTCTCAAAACCCATTTTCTTCTGTAGGATATATAATACAGTTTGTTAGTGCAATGTAAGTATCCCATTATTCGTTAATAAATAGAATGACTGAAGGATTCATCATCATCATCATCGTATAGCGCTACAACTCTGGGTGGGTCTTGGCTGACTGTACAACCTTTTTCCAGAAGACCCTGTCTTCCATCAACCTGTAATAAAAAGGGATGTTCATTTTTCGGAGGTCTGATCTTATGTTGTCCCTCCAACGCATTCTGGGGCGTCCGAGTGGTCTTTTGCCTGTCGGGGTCTCTTCCCATGCCTGTTTCACCAGTCTTTCGTCATTCATCCTTTGCACATGTCCTGCCCACCTTAATCGTTGGGATTTGATCTCTTGCACAATGTCGCTATGTACAGCTCTTGGACCTCTGTGTTAGTTTTAATGCGATATCGGTTGGTCGTCGGATCATGGTGGGGTCCAAATATCGGATTTTTCGCTCGAAGCATCTGAGTTTATCATTTGCTTTGGTCATTGTCCACGTTTCGCTTCCATAAGTTATGATGGGTCTGACGATGGTTTTATACATTTTGATTTTTGAAGTCTTTGTTAGATTTTTCGACTTCATGAGGCTATTGAGTGCGAAGAGACAGCGGTTTGTAGACTGGATTCTTCCTGTGATTTCCTCAGTAATGTCGTTGTCAGCTGTAATTGTAGCGCCAAGGTACTTGAAGCGTTCTACTCTTTCGAAAATGAAGTTGTTCACTGTTACGTTTTGTCCCAATCTATCTCTTCGTGCCGTTCTATTTATACACATGTACTTCATCTTGTCTTCGTTGACCTTTAGTCATACTTCACTTGTTATTCTCTCGATCTTGTTGAAAATGTTCTTTACCGTTAGAACCGAGTCCCCGATGAGGTCGATATCATCTGCATATGCTAAAAGTAACTTGGGACCTTTCGCTGTTAGTAATTCAGTTTTTATCTCGGCTGCTCTCCCGGCTTTCTCTAGGACGAGGTTGAACACTAGTGGCGATAGGGCATCGCCTTGTTTTAGTCCGGAATCCATTTTAAAGCTGTTGGATAGTTTATTGTTTACCCGCACTTTAGATAATCCTCCCTCCATACAGATCTTGGCCATCTGGATAAACTATTTTGGAATTGAAAATTCCGCCATTGCGTTCCATACCTGGTTTCTCTCTATGCCATCATAGGCCTGTCAAAAATCTATGAAGAGGTTGTGCACTGTTCTATTATATTCCCATGCCTTTTCAAGAATTCGCCTTAGTGTGAAAAGTTGATCTATAGTTGACCTGTTTGAAAATATGTTTGAAATACTCTCAAACATCCTGTCGCACAGACTAACTCCTTATGCAGGAAACATCCTAGACGAATATTAAGCCGGCTTCAGAGCAAACAGGACTGAAGGATTGAAAAATTTATTTATTTTTGAAAGATCCAAGATTTAAAAAATATTATATATATATATATATATATATATATATATATATATATATATATATATATATATATATATATATATATATATTGTAGAACATATTCCAAGTAATTATTGTAAGGAAGATTCTTTGAAAGAGGTCGACGGTTTGGGTCCTTCATTTGAGTATCTACTTCAAGCAAATTAAACTATTTCAATTATTGAATTGTTTGAGTTTCAGATTTGTCAATCAAACTAAGAAAAACATGCAACAGAATATTCGTCTCTTCATTAATTCACTTCAATTTTATTTACTTATATAACCTTACAATTTTTTTACTGTTTAGATTATCATTGGAGATGTGAAAATTATTGAAGTTGTGAACGAAGTTAAAAATGGCTCTATTAGAAATCACAAAATGTTAGATTCTAATAAAATAAAAACTTCTATCGTCAGCAATATTGAATAGTGGGTTTATTTTTGGCAGTAACCTGTAGAGTAAGGATGGCTATTCTCGTGTTGTCTGATATGATTTAACCGCGCGAGCAACTCGGCAGGGATACAGAGTAACTTTACCTTGGAATGCACCTGTAGCTCGACCGTTTTGTTGCATATCAAAGAACAGGCTTTCTAGTAGTTGTTCGACTCATTTATAGAGTGAAGTCGGCGGCGTTCTGCACACACCTTGTTTTTATCGTCTTATTCATTCCATGGCCTTATGGAACGATGAAGAATGAGTAAGATGTCTTTTGTAGATTGAACGATTACATGCTATAGTAATATTACAAGTTGCTAACAAGGAACAGATTGTTTTATGAAAGAAACTTGTTGGGAATGAAAAGTGTAATTGCTTCCTTATTTTCGTCATTATGCTTTTTTAATGTTAAACTGTCTAAAAAACAAACTTTAACGTATTTATAGTGGTTAGATAATTCCTGTATCTACCTATATAAATATTAATTTTTTCAAAATCATATTTTTGACAATTATCTGAAGTAAATCAGTTCTTTACTTTCAAAATTGTTACTGATGGTTGTAATGTGTTGGAATTAATTATAACATGATGATCATTCTTAAACACAAACAGGGGTTTTATAAGGGTTGTTATAAGTTCATTATCTTTATCGCTCCTAAAATAATAGGACTAACTATGATGCGGTTTATGCTTTTTTTAGTTATATAACCATTATTTTTAACCTTTCAAATCCATTTTACTTGCACCAACGTCCATGTCTTCTTACCCGAGATTCGAATCCAGATCTTTCCAGCCTTAACTTCTCTACCAGGATATGAAGACAACGTTTGAAACTTGAGGAATTGATATGGTTTTCAGCTTCAATTTAATCATCTCATCTCTAACAGTATTTCGGATTAGTATTTAGTAATTTGAAAGGAATGAGATGAAAATAAAATGAACAATTGTAAGTAACTCTCGATTACAAAAAAGAATAAAAACTACACAAAAATATGAAAGTAGAAGAATTAAATTTATTTCTCTCTCCTTATTATTTCAAAATATTGAAAATAATGAAGTATGCCACACTAAGTTTAGATTATAGAAAGACCTACTTACTTTATGAAAACAATGTAAATCAATAACATTCAATCTTTAAAATAATCCAAATCCAATTCTCCACGTAACTGTTCTCAGAAGCCTTAAGGCTGATCTAAAAAATATTAATATATTATTTAAAGAAGTTTTTTTGAATTTTTGCATTTTTATGTAGGGAGCTGACTAAAATTCTTAATTTTCTCTTTATAATACCTACGTAAATTTCTTTGTATAACAGCTAGTTTATGTTAGTTACATTATACTTTTCATCCGATGAAAGGATGTTTGAGCTCCATGAAGGTTTATTACTAGCACTTGGTTCTTATTTAAGTTCGTTGTGCATTATTGTTAAATACGAGGATTGTATTAAATTTTTTGAATATAGGGATAGTCGAAAACAGTAGATCACTTTAAAAAACAATTGATTGTTTTCGAATTATTCTCCAATATGATATATTTCAATTAGTAGCGACAGTTCTTTATACTTGCAAAATGATTTTCACAAGATCCACTTTTGAGAAAAATATCGTGACCATCTTTTTGTAAACACTTCGAGGACGGATCACTTTTGGTCGGTTTTGGCTCATCTTAGAACACTAAAAGAGCCGACAGTTATTTATTTTCGGTTTCATACAGACTCAATCTAGAATTCATCACCACTGAAAGTACTTTATGTAGTTTGAGTCTTCATTGTTTAAATAGTTCATAATTTTCAACACCAATTGACTTCTTTGTTATTCTACAGATTTAGTATCCAACAAGAAACAAACTTTTGACTGACACTTTTATACAATTTTTTCAAATTGAGGTGATTTAAATTCTTATTAATGCTTCAATTTCATCATATGTGACATGTCAATCCTTTCGAACCATATTGAATACGATTGGAATTTACTTTGTGCAAATCCATTATAATAAATATAGGAAAATTCAAACACTTGAATTTGATTCTCACTTTTATTGTATATAACATGATGCGTTTAGTCGGATTGCCGATTTCTTCAGACGCTAACTGAATATGATTTTAAAAATCATAAACATAAAGAGGTAAATGAGACGACTCATTTACCTCTTTATGTTCTTATATACAACTCAACTAATAACATAGGAGGAACATAAGATAACATGCAAATATAAAACAAAATAAAACTATAAAGAAACTTAATAAGATCAGAAAAAATAATTGTATTATTCAATTATGAAATTCACCGATGGTATCTTTGTAATTTCTTGGTATTCAGAAACAATAAATAAGGAATGAAGGTTACGTCTTTCTTCAATTTCAACTTCAATGATTGAATTACTTCCCTAGACAAACTAGTATTTTTTATCTTACAACTGGCGTTAAGGAAATTAGTAATATAGATACCTACTCGCCTTGAATCAGTTCAATAAGGGAGTATTTGTAGAAATTATCAGAATTTCTCTTATTTATCTTTTTTCTTTTATTTATTTATTCTTTTATTCTTATTTATTCTTCTTTTATTATATCTATAACGTATACTTCTTTTGACGAAATTTCAGGTATGATCATATTTTCGTGATTTTTATTTATGAATCACTGGACTGAATCATAGTTAATGGGGCATCCAAGAGTATAGTAATCATTTAATATTTTTGTAATGACACTAGTATAATGAGTTTGATTAAGTTAAGTTTTATGGAATTCAGTGTATTGGGTTAATATACCTACTGTTAATTCTGGAAACACTTCTTGAATATTGAGATTTTCCAAAACTTGATGAATCATGGATTTTGAAATATCAAAACTCAAGTAGGTTACTATGACTGTAAGCAAATAATGACAATGTCAAAATGAACAAAAAAATTTGGTGCACAAATTCATCAGTGAAAAGTATAAACCAAGTAAATGTTCAATTTTGTAATTTTTGAACGATTCTAAGAAGAAATGAATCGAAAATTTTGTATTACATTTTTCATAATTTGAACTCGTTAGATTGTTTTTATTTGCAATGCTGATGGTACCTAATCTTCCTTCTGATTACCCAGTCACCTAGTTTCATAAAGTCCTGACAATGTTTGAATTGTAACGTATATTACTTATACATCTACTGCAGCATTGCTTTCTAAAACCACTACAACATTTTGATTCAAGTAATACAACAAAAAAACCAATAAAATCAAAATATTCTATTCATCATCGAAGTACAAATTACGTCTTTACATATGTTGACTCTATGTTTTCACATTTCACCTGCATGCCTATTATTGTCATTAATGTTTGTTATTTAATATATTTATTAGATAATAAAAATATCCATGATGTTTTTATCTTGATTTGTGTTTTCAGATATATATATATATATATATATATATATATATATATATATATATATATATATATATATATATATATATATATATATATATATATATATATATTATTTTGAATGTTTGTAGCAATAACAGGCCTGATTGGAAAACATTTTTCAGTTAATGTTTCGTTGCGAATTGCAGCGTCGTTGGAACTTCTGATTAATATATTTTGCATATTGTGATTGATAAATTTTTTTTAATAAAAATTAAGATTATTTATAGAACAAAAAAATTCTTCAATAATACCAATTTTTTTTCCAATAAATTTCATAACAATAGCTGACTTTTCGGTATCTACCAAAAAAACAACAGAATTCGAATAAAAAAGTCTTTAACATTAATTCATGAAATGAAAATTTAAATCAAACTCTTGACTTAATGTTTCACAAATATATCGAATAATAAAATAAAATTACTACGTTGAGTCGACATTAAATTTGCTGGTTAGTCTTGATAATGAGCTGACCGCTCGAAACATGTCGACATGTTGTAGTTTTATTTTATTATTCAATATATTTGTGAAATATCAAGCTAATAGTTTGATTTGAATGTTTAATTCAATAATGTTTCACCAAGAAGTAAGCGAGAATTCAAGGTGTGTTGGTTTCGAATCCCAGTTTTTATGCATGTTTGTATTTATATATGAGTTAGGTGTTTTTTATATATTCTTGTTGATCTTTTTCATAAATTCTACGATCCCCAGCACTACTTCATTTTCATAGCTAAATGAAGCAGAAACGTATCTGAAACCGAATTTGCTGAGCTTCATTTATTTATATATTTATATTCAGTTCTATCCACATGTAGTTGTATTGAAATATTTACCGGAAATGACAAATTAATATTCCGGTGACTAAGAGAAACCCATATCATCGCATCGTCACAGAAATTGATTCTGGAATTTTGATGATTTCATAACATGTAATCGGTCATTCAAATTCTTCAGAATAATCCCTATTTCTTTTCTGTGAAAATTGTAAACTCTCAGTGTTAGAGAATGGTCTAGCAATGATGAAAACACTCTAGGATTTCATTTCCTTATGCGATTACAAGATAGCCTTGGCTATGGCGTATGTGTTAGTGGCTCCGTATCATAGAAATTGGAATTTTGTGTGACCTTGCAAATAGTTGATATCCCACTTGGCATGTTAATCGGATCTTACAATTCGATTTCAATATCCTGAATCTTCATTGTGATTTATTCATTTCGAAAATTCCTATTGTCAGTGGCGTCATTTCTTCAAGCGATATGAGTCGTTTTTCAAAGACCTACTCAACATACCATTTAAATTTCCTTTTCTTCATTAACAAATTGACCTCCGTTGCTTAGTCGGAAAACACCCGACTATGGTGCTCCAATTGCCTCGCGCAGGTTTTCATGATTGTTTTCCTGTAGATATTATATCTAAATAAATTGTAACTACATCATTACATCTAATCAAATTGTAACTTCATTAAAATAATAGACTAATTAATTGTAAGGCCCTATCGAGCCACTATTTAACAAAACTCACACTGTGGGCTTTTGTATGAAGCAGGAGCTGTAAATAAAATAGATCAATTTATAAAAGCATGTCTAATAGTATTAATTTTAAGTATATATTAGGTATTATGTATGTTTGTAAATCCTTTGTATATTTAATTTGTAAATAAATATTTGTTGAGTTGAGTTGACTATGGTGCTGTAGGATTCAGGTTCGAGCCCCGGTAAGGCATGGATGTATGTATTTGTCAATGATTTGAATAATTTAATGATGATAATTGTTTGGTAATGTACATTGATAAGAAGCTCATTAGGCATTCGGAACCATCGTTAAACTGAAGGTCCAATGAAATTTTAAAAAATTGTGATTTGAAAATTCTAAAAAGCAGTAATTTCCAAAGTTCTTCATAAGTTTTATACCTAAGAATATGATTTCTGTGAAAATTTATATATATATATATATATATATATATATATATATATATATATATATATATATATATATATATATATATATATATATATATATATATATATACATAGATAAACATGTTTTAGAAACATATAAAACATATTTCAAGTTTGTTTCAAACAAAAAATATGTTTTTTACTTTATTGTTATTTCCAGTATTGTGAAATTGAAAAGCAATAATTAGTAATGTAGCCATAATCTGAAAATTCCCAAAATATGAAAAAAGCTTATTTCCCTGCATTATTTTTTAGAACGTAGTTCATTTGGTAAGCTTTTAAAAATAACCTAAGACATTATAGCAAGTAGACAGCTCTTTAAAAAGTATTTGAAAACTTTACACATTGAAATATATTCAAATGACTGTATGACCGTAATGAAAACTGATGAACAAATGATTTTATTTAATATTATATAAACTGAGAAATTTATTGAATTCAATTACATATTTCAATTAATTAAATGTTTTCATTAGTTTTGAATAAAATATTTAACTCGAATAATATTTAATATTAAGCCACTTTTTTAGAAAATATAAAGATAAAACTATATTGAGCGTTTATCTAAAAGAACGGAAAAATTTTAAAACAGGAAGTCTTTATTTTTATATTAGGTCATTCCATTATTTACATTTTCCACTGCGTTTTTTATACGAATTTACGTAGGTGCAGTTAGTTATGTTATGTCTATGAACTATTATTTTTTCTCAATGGATAAATCATAAAAGATGATTTATCTAGTGAGATAAATCATCAGATTTTTCAATGATTGTGAAGAATTTACATTTGTTTATATTGTTGAAATGCTTAAGAGAGAAACTAATAAATCAACAATATTGTGTATATTTCGTAATTCAAAATCGAACTCTTATCGGTTATTGCACATGTCTATCTATCTACTTGTATGCGTGGCTACGTATTCTACATACATATAACCTGTTAGTTAAATATCAACGGGCTATGATGTAACATGTAACCCCACTTGCAAGGACGCCGCCATTACCACTCGCTGCCAGGCGCGCTACTAGAGTAACTTCCGGAAAATCGTGACGTCAGCAGGTGAAAGTAACGCATTCTTCAACTATCCTCTATTTCATTATATGAATTACATTTTTTAATGGCCATTATTCGGCTGTAATAATTAGTTTGGAGGATTCAGAATAAGCGATGCTCAAATCTAGTATATATAGTTTGAAACGTGTTCTTTTATTTGGGCATAAAATGATTTTGGAGAAAAGTAAAAATATGGTAACCAGTTTTGTAGGTGAACGACAGTAGTCTTACCAAATATAGCCAGGCTGACATGTATTGTAAGATCGACTTTGTCTTAGAAGGAATTCAGCTTGCACATTTTTTGTAAATATGAATGCATTGCCGTTTTAGGAATGAACAGAAAAAACCAGCATGAATTAATCATCGTGTCTTAGAAGATTTATTACTTAGAATGAAAGTGTTATTTACAACTAATTTTAATGAAATGTTACTGAAAGAAATTTTGTTTTTATGTATTCTCAAGTATCGTTTCATTTCGATAATAATTTTTTTGAGATTTAAAAAATAGGTTGATCAACTGACACAAAATACTATATTGTCAATGTGAAAAAAAATAATTTATATTCTTGCGTTACTATAGAGATGAACTTTTGTTGATCTTAGACTAAGTGCAGCAGTGATGTGTTCGTGTTCAATTTGAAGAAATTATCAACATGACGATATAGCAGTTAGCGGATTTATTAGAAAAAGTTTGAGTCGACTTATACAACAAAGGAGTAATACAATTTTTGGAATTTCAAAGGACTAATTCTGTATGACATAATAAAACATTGCCAATTACTGAATATTAGGAGTGTAATTAAAACTGTCTATAATTTTGCACTTTTTAGGCACTCTTTTTTCGATTTGAACTTTATTCAATTTTAGTTGCCGATTGGCTGGCTTGCCAATAGTTTTTGCATTATAAGCAGTTAACATATGTGTCGGATCAAGTGTAAGGCAATATTATAGTATTTGCGCGCTAGGAAAATCAAGAATGCCGCAATGGATTCTTGAGTTCAATATATATGTTTCTGGGATATTGGTTTAAGGAATCACTGGTTTAGGACTTAAGATGTTGAAGAACCTAGAAAAGAGTTCTTCTTTATAATGTTTTTGTGAAATGTTTCCGATTTCAAGACCGAATAATTCTTTTGATTTCAAACTATCAATGAGATTAAATGGTCGTTGATTGTAGAATTCTATGATACTATGAGAGATAAAGAATATGACTTAACGTTTTATATTGACTATATCCTGATATTTCGTGATCTAGTATTGACCCAATTAAATATCACTGGATAAAAACATACTAGAAGGAAGTTTAAAGTGAAAGAAGGAATTAATAATTATAATATTACTTTAATTATTATAAAAATGATTATTATTTTATTACATAGCAGGGGGTCGCGAGCCACATGGGTCTCTTTGAAGGATTATTTGAGGCTCTTGATAGATGTACCCGAGGTTCCTTTACATTTTTATGTTACTTTATTTTAAAATTTAATTTTTAATTTTTCGGAATGTCTTTTCAATTACTGACAACATGCATTAGTGAGTTCACTATTTCTAATATAATTGTGACCTAAAAAGCCTATGACGAGTTATAATTAACAGAGATGCAAGAAGATAGAACTCTACAATTAAAATTTAATCGACAGCAATTACTGAATTCGAAATCATCTGATTTGTACAAGATTACAGCATCATGATTTGAAAAGGCTGCTTGTCGAATATGTGAATCATCATACCACTTCAAAATTCGTGCAATTCAAACATCGTTCAATATTAACTAACTAGGTACTCAAAGGTAATTATTTGAGAATTCCTTTTGATTAATTTAAATAAATTTTAATTTAAAAATGCATTGATCAGGGTTGTTATGTATTTGTGGTATTTTTAGATCTCAAAAGAGCGTTCGAAACAATAGATAAACAAAAACTTTCAATGAAATTAGTAAGTATTGCTATTGATGATGAAGTTCTGGATTAGTTTTCAGATTATCTAAGTGATCGAAAACAGTTCACCAGAATAAATGAGGTATGCTCCAAGGCTATTGCTAGGGAATATGGAATTCCTCAGGGTAGCGTTTCGGGACCGCTGTTATTCTTTTTATAAATGATATTAACTTGTAACATAGATGTGATTTTTTAACGCTCTTTGCAGATGATTCCCTAATGTCATCCTGTCATAGTGATTCAAATATTGCTATCGTGAAGATGAATGATTCACTTCAAAAAATATTTTCTTTCATGGGCTCAAATAAGTTAAAGTTGAATATTTGAAAGAGGGTAATGGTAAAGGTAATGATATTAACAACTAAATATAAATTGATGAATATTGATGAATCAAATTAGTATTAGAGTAAATAAGAAAGAGATAGAAATAGTAAAGGAATTTAAATATTTGGGTTTTGTATTGGATAGCTGTTTAACATTTAGCTCTCATTTTGAATATGTATCACAGAAGGCTTGTAAGACACTTCATTTTTTCTCTCGTGTTGCAAGAGATCTGTCTCTACCTCACGATTAACTGTCTATAAAACTATCATTCAACCACATTTTGATTATTGTGCCACTTTTATGTACTTTTTCGACCTTGGTAAGTTAACTGATTTGCAAAAACTGCAAAATAGAGGATTGAGGGTTATTCTGAGATGTAACAGATATATCTACTAGTTAACGTTCATGCTAAACAATTTGGATTGGTTATCGGTTTTTGGGAGACTATATAAAATTACAATGATTTTCCTATAAAAGGTATTGAATAACTTAGTTCCAAAATATTTTGATGAGTTTATAATATATAGATCGCAGATTCACGCTTACAATTCAAGACACAATACTGATTGCCATTTATCCAGATATAATGAATACTTCCTGAATAGTATCCTGAATAGTTCCATAAGGTCTTTATTCTATGGCCGCCTAAAAGAATTGAATGCACTTCCTTTTGAAATGAGAAATTCAACATCACTTCTTGTGTTCAAGAGAGATATTACGCAGCATATATAGATGTATTGAACTTATTGTGTTCACGTAGATGTTTAGAAATTGTCAGTTTGGTTTTCTTGCCAATAATTGTTATTCGGTTGTTTTTTATTGGTACCTATGCATAGGTATACAATTGATATAAATTGTTGCATATCAAGTAATCAAAAAGTTTTTATATTAATATGTTACCTACTAAAATGGTAGTTATTACGAGTATATTAATAAACAAGGTGTTGTAATCAGTTATTTACAAAATTTTGAATAATTATCAAGAGAAATTAAATAAATGTGTTTAATTTTCATTACACAGTTCAGGACTAGTTTTTTAGCAGCATAATGTGTAGCACCTGCGTGGTGAAATTCCAAACAAGCCAAACAGGTGAATCTCGCAATAAACGAAAACGAAACAGTACGCATTATATCAGGCTGCTTGAAAACAACAACAATAGATAAACTGTACTCAGTCACTGGAATAGCCAAAACTGCAATCGGAAGGAGTGTGCCTGCTGAAATTGAAAAAGACAAACCCAAGGCACCCAAAAAAACCATCCAGACAAAAGGTAATCTGCCAAATGAGCATGCAGTATATATGATATTGAACAAAACCTTCATAACAATAGTTAATATTTCAGAAAGTTTATTATTGTAGTCAAAAATCTCCACGATTTGTTTTTCTGGGTACCAAAAGTCAAGTAGATTGACTTTTAATTATAATAAAACAATATTTAAAATTTTCTCATAATTTAATATAAAATACGCATGACGACGTTTCGAAGTAGGTACTACTTCTTTATCAGATGCTGGATTAATACTACCCAGGTTAGTATTAATCCAGCATTTGATAAAGAATTTGATACTTCGAAACGTCGTCATGCGTATTTTATATTAAATTATGAGAAAATTTTAAATATTGTTTTATTATGGATATTAATTTTCTCCAAGTATCGGCCTCATCAATTATCGACTTTTAATTATACATATCGGATAATGAAAATTAATTTACTCTACTTGAGATGTAATTATTAATACAAACTATATTTCGGTATTATAGGTTTCTATGTTTTTCATAATATGTAATAACAATTGCTTAAATCGATCAGGTGAAAACTGGGCAATTCTTGTGAATCTGTTAGATGTCCTTTATCAGGTGCAGGTATTATTATTTAAACAAGTGTCTTGTTGTCAGGATTCTCTGTCGAATTTTCCTCAAAGTTATTATTTTTCTGTAATAAATTGTCTAATTGATTTATTTGCTGCCTCTCTATGGGTTTTTGCAGGGGTATATCCGATGCCATGGCTTAGATGTTAGATGTTATGAAAATTTTTTCCACCTTTTCATATGGTTGAATGTTACTATTTGAAAGAGTTGCCAACTTAATTTTCTATAGATAAATGTTGGAAATTTTTCAATCGGTTGATTTTTAATTAGAGTTCTAATATATTATTTAATTTGTTATCGCTCAAAATTCAAATTTATTCATGATTACTCTTTTTTTCAGAAACTCTAGAAATATTGGACGATTTTATTTATTTTTCCTTTCATATTATTATTTAATATAGTTGTGAGAACTGTATCTCAAATAATAATACCGCTTTAATGTTCGCATCGTTTGATATTATCTGTCATGAATTGGAAAATCCTTTCATTGCTTCAGGTTGTTGGTATTATTTCCGTTCTCCAAAACATCTAGTATAATCTCATTAAGATATGTTATGACAAGTTACCCCCCTACTTTCTACTTAATCGGCAGATCCTCACTTATTGTCTATGTTCACGACACAAAATCTTTCTAGAGTACCGAGTACCTGTGACGGGTAGGTTGGTATTTGTTTACAAGTTGTTGAAAATAGTTAGCACATATTTTATCATCATGATTTCTGTTTCAATCAAAATGATAACGCCATAATGTTACGAATTTCCAAAACCCGAATTTTGGATTGATTACTTTTTTCTTGAGGGCAGAAAGAAATTTCCTTTTTTAGACTTCCTTGATGTATTTTCTTGATTTTCCTGCTTCAAACTTTCCATAGTCTTCTTCTCCTTGAGAATTTTTTCTGCCTTGCGTCGTAGTTCATAGTAAACTTCGTTGACCCTGATATTCTCAGCTATTATTTCAGTTCGCACTTAATTCTTTTCTGGAACTATGCTCCACACTCATCATTAAATTAGCAATCATTGTGTGAGTTAGCTTTTTTATCGACTGTGTCCTTTGTTGCTTCTCAAACGGCTCTCTTCGTATCTTCCAATTTTTTCTCTGCAGAATTTGCATGTCTGGCATCCTATTTACACTTGCCATCAACGCCATCTTGAGGCTATTCAGAGAAGGATCTTGAAATTCCTATTTTGGAGGGAGGATAAAGTTTATCCACAAGAGGAGTCAATCATAACGAATTATTGAGTCGATTTATTTTAATCTCATTGCGGAGCAGGAGAGAAACTTTATCACTCAAATTTTTGTACAAATTACTGCACCATATTGATTGTCCACCTCTCTTGTCCGCTTTGAAATTTCGTGTTCCTAGGCAAAATTCTCGTAATACAGAATCATTCAACCTAGAAACTCCGAGGACCAACTCCCTTATACAATCCCCATTTGGTTTATGGAGTCTACATTCAATATAGTTGCCAATAATTGTGACATTCACTTTGATTCCATAGAAGTTATTATTAGGAGTTATGTGAACAAAGGGAATTGACTAAATTGAATTGATTTAGATTGAGTTTTTTGTAATATTTCATTAAATGTTATTATTTAGTTATAAGTTACCATTTTAGTTTCTTTAGATTAGATTGAGCTCTTTGTTATATCTCTTTCATTTTAATTATTTAGTTAGTACTCAACATTATGTTACTATTTTCTGTAATTGGGTATTATACCTGTTGGGAATAAAGAACTCATTATTATTATTATTATTATTATTATTATTATTATGTCTTTTTCAGCTTCTGCCGTTCGAAGTGATACATGTCAAAATTCGGAAACCTGAATACACTTACACCTGTCACGCTTGAAAAGTGTCTTGGATACCACATGACCAATTTAGGTGACAAGATTTGTACCATTTACCTACTTAACACATTTAGATCTTTTTATACTTTAAAGAAGTGCTTCTTATGTAAATTAATTTCGGGCAGAAAATCTAGTAGAAAGTCACCATTGTCGTTATTATACTCATGCAGTGTGTAACAACCTGATGTATGAAATTGGCTTTCTTATCCAAATGTCGTATCCTGGAACTTAAACTAATCTAGTCCAGATCATTTACTGTATCAAGTATAGGTGCAAGTGCTGAAATAATTCTGACATTACTGGATTTTGCTTCCAGCCTTAGCTTACAAAGGTTGGTCATTATTCTTTTTTTATTTTTATTTTTTATTTTTTTTATTCTTTTGTACTCAAGTGTACTATTTCTGAACGTTCTTTGTTGATGAGAATTTCCGCGCTTCGTAAGTTGGTTTTAGTATTGTGTCTAGTGTAGATGAAGCTGTAATCTTTTGCTTTGTATTTGCCATGAAGTTTCTTCATGTTTTGTTGGATGTCTTCCTGGATTCATCAATTGAAGTGCGGTTCAGTCAATTTGAGGCATGATCGAGTTTAACCCCCCTCTTTTGTCTTGCCACTTGCATAGGCAGCGTCCTGAAGCAGTATTAAATAATAGCTTTTTATTAATCGTTCACATCTATTTTTTCTATATGAGGGATTTTTTCTTATATACTGAATTCAACAACATAAGTAATTGAATAGAAAAAGTTCTTCAATTCAAATTGAAATTGTAACCTGACACTACAACAGCAGTCAGGTTTAGTGCTTCGTTGGTTACTATATTGTAACCTATTTCACGCCTGTTAAATACATATGTTTCTGTAGTTTATCTTCATGTGTTTTACTTTGTGAATTAGTTTTGTTGGATTACATAACTATCGAAATGAGTGGAAGTGAGAGTGACGAGCCTGTGTCAAAGAAGAGAATACGAAATCCTGACACACATAAACGGAACATTATTCGCTCCTCGAAAGTAAAAGGTGTCGAACATATAAACTGGAAAGGTGACTTAGTTCAGAAAAGGGTTACTGGTGAAAGATGCAAGTGCAGATTGAAGTGTTTTTCTTTGTTCGATGAAGATGACCAGGTAAATATTCTTAGCCAGTTTAATAATTTGAGCTCCAAAGACGAACAAGATATTTTCTTACAAAGCTTGATAGAGAAACATGACAAGAAAGCTCACAGACCTCGACAAGATAACCCTAAATCAAGGCAATGCAGTTTTAAGTATTTTGTTTTGAAACAAGGCACCAAAATAAATGTGTGTAAACAAGCCTACATTTCATTGCATGGCATTTCTGCAGGTCGAGTTCGTAGACTGTGTGACCTATTATTTCAAGGAAGTCTTCCTAAAGATAAAAGGGGAATGAATGAAAAAGCCAATGCTATAAAACCTGAGATCTGTAAGGCAATCCATGATCATATACTCTCTTTTCCTGTAAAAAATACACATTATGGAGGAAAACAAATTAAATACTTGGACAGTAGGCTAAATGTAAAAACCATGCATGAGCTTTACATGAAAAAACACCCAACACTGTTTGTTAAGGGTGAGTTTTTTCTTAAATATTTTAAAGAAAATTTCAACTTACGGTTTGGACGCCCCCAGGTTGATACATGTATTAAATGTGAAGAGCTTGGCGTAAAAATTAAAAGTCCAAGCCTTTCAGAACCAGCCAAAAAAGCCGCAGTTGCAGAAAAAATTGTTCATTCACGAAGAGCCAAAAAGTTTTACACCAAAATAAAAGAGGTTCAAGAGTTATGCAGAAAAAATGAAAATATTGTGGGCATCAGTTTTGACTTCATGCAAAATCTTCCTCTACCACATTTGCCTGTACAAGACATATTTTATCTTAGACAGTTATGGGTTAACTGTTTTGGAATTCACAACATGAAAACACAAAAGTCTAAATTTTACATGTACCATGAGGGTGAGGGTAAAAAAGGTGTCAATGAAGTGTGCTCCATGCTACATAAATACATAACCTCTTCAATTCCTGAGTCAGTAGATACCCTTTACCTATTCTCTGATGGTTGCCCAGGGCAGAATAAGAACCATACTATTTTGCGTTTTTCCTTGGCCTTGGTAAACAGTGGACGTTTTAAAGAAGTAACACATTTTTTCCCTATGAGAGGACACTCTTACCTTCCTAATGATAGAAACTTTGGGGTAATCAAAAGAAAGCTAAAAAAATGTGATAGAATATATGTCCCACAAGAACACTCCAGCATTATAGGAAATGCTAGCTCAAATTTTGAAGTGGAAAACCTAAAAACTGAAGATATTTTGGAGTTCAAAAAATGGTGGCCTTCTTTTTATAAACGGACCTGTTTGTCTAACGAGTCGTATGGTAAAAGTGTTCCTAAAGAAAGGAAACGAAGCTCCTTCATGCTCCATCTGAATGCATGTCTTTTACATACAAAACAAATGGTACCATTATCACTAAAGAATTCATTGATGGTTTGGTATCACATACTTATGACGTGCGTAAAAATAAATCTTTGAACAATGTGATCAACCTCCCAAACTGTGTAGCCTATCCTGAAAACAAGGTTCCACTGAACAGAAAAAAAGTTGAAGATATAAGGAAAATGTTCCCGTATATAATCCCTGAACACCAACAATTTTACGATATTGTAAATAGCTGGCGATTGACTGAAGAAGGTGATGAAGAAGTAGAATAGTGAAACAAAAATTGCATAAAATGATGTGTACTTTTAAAAATAATAAATTATACTGTCAACAAAAATAACATTTTGATACACATTCGAAGTATAGAGCATAAAACTTTTACTAGGAAGGAGGATCTACAGCTGAAAAAATAGAACAAGTACTATAAAATATTTTCAGTTCATTTTTATGGCATATATTGGTATTTTGTCGAGGTATCTCTATATTTTAACAATGAATTATAGTATTTTAGATTTGATTTGAAGTGTATTGCCGTTTAAACTGTGAGACATAAACGATCTCTATTCTAAAATTAATTGAATTATGTCACAGTTCAATAAACTACTTTCGTAAATACTGTCTGGATACGCGAAGTGAAGATTTCTACGAAATTAAAAGTGAATCAGTCGTAAAAATAGCATGCCGAGGGTATCCTTATTTTAGTCAGTCTACATAACACAAAGACAAACGTTTAAAGGCACCATCTGAAGACATATGTTGGGATAATGAACTTTCGTGGAATTCCCTGGCATTGTTAGCGACATCGCCCTTTTTTACCTGAATGACTGGAAGAACGAGACTTCAACAAAGACCACAAATCTACCTGGACAATTGATACTGCAAATGTATTGGCGATAATACAATTTTAACAGACGAAAAGGCTGGACATTTGAGGACGGGTTAACATTCTTTACGATGTCCGGTTATTATGAATGAATGCTTATGTGTTTATATTCATATATATATATATATATATATATATATATATATATATATATATATATATATATATATATACATATATATATATATATATATATATATATATATATATATATATATATATATATATATATATATATATATATATATATATATATATATATATATATATATATATATTTTAATTGATTTATTGCCTGTTTAAGATAGTTTATTTTGAATGTTTTTAGCAATAACAGGCTTCTTTTAATATGAAAAAGTTTATTCTCGTTGACGTTTCGTTGTATATCACAACGTTGTCAAAACTAATCAATAATCGAATTTTATGAACTACTATAGATATCAAAATATCAAACTTATTTTTTAGAAAAATCAAATTAGTTTTTTGTATTTTCACATATTGATTTTTCTAAAAAATAAGTTTGACATTTTGATATCTATAGTACCTAATTCATAAAATTCAATTATTCATTAGTTTTGACAAAGTTGTGATATACAACGAAACGTCAACGAGAATAAACTTTTTCATATTAAAAGAAGCCTCTTATTGCTAAAAACATTCAATATATGCGCTAACCATGCACGTACGGACATATTGTATATGAAAAATATTTATATGTAAATTTGGAATCGAAATTACACCACAAAAGTTTCAACCTAGACTGGGATACGAACCCAGGTCTCTCAGGTTTACGCCCTGTTGCTCTACCAACTAAGCTACCGAAGTTGCGTATATATATATATATATATATATATATATATATATATATATATATATATATATATATATATATTTTTTTTTTTAAAGTTTTTAGCATTAACAGGCTTTTTTAATATGAAAAAGTTTATTTCTGTTGACGTTTCGTTGTTATATTACAACTTTGTAATATAACAAAATTTAAATATTCCTCTGATAATGAAAATCAATAAGTGAATATACAAAAAAACTAATTTGATTTTTCAAAAAATTAAGTTTGACATTTGATATCCATAGTAACTCATAAATTCAATTATTCATTAGTTTTGACAAAGTTGTAATATAACAACGAAACGTCAACAGAAATAAACTTTTTCATATTAAAAAGCCTGTTAATGCTAAAAACTTTCAAAATAAATACCTCAAACAGGCAATAAATCAATTTCAATATATATATATATATATATATATATATATATATATATATATATATATATATATATATATATATATCATTAATGAAAAGGAGTATTGCCTGGTAATTTAAATACAATTGTTGTGGGTTATAGGCAAAATAAGAGGCCACTATGAATAGATTTTATCCAATTTGTCTGCCTGGTCTATATTTCGACTGTGTCTACAGTCTTCATCAGGACTCTGAAAAAGATGTTTACACAGTTGTACTGATAAAAATTATGATTTACAACTTATGGCTAACTAGGTATGAAAGGTATGGCAAAAAACCATCAAACAGGAATGTGTTTCTTAAAAATAAGTTGAATTTTAGATGTAAAAATATTCTTATGTACTATTTTTTATTTCATTTACCTATCATTGTTTTTAGTTAGTACATAAGAATATTTTTCTAAATCTAAAATTCCACTTATTTTTAAGAAACACATTCCTGTTTGAAGTTTTTTGGCCATACCTTTTATACCTAGTTAGCCGTAAGTTGTAAATCATAATTTTTATCAGTACAATTGTATAAACATCTTTTTCAGAGTCCTGATGAAGACTGTAAACACAGTCGAAATATAGACCAGGCAGACAAATTGGATAAAATTTATTCATAGTGGCCTCTTATTTTGCCTATAACCCACAACATATATATATATATATATATATATATATATATATATATATATATATATATATTGAAAGTTTTTAGCATTAACAGGCTTTTTTAATATGAAAAAGTTTATTTCTGTTGACGTTTCGTTGTTATATTACAACTTTGTCAAAACTAATGAATTAAAAATTAAAACTAATTCATTAGTTTTGACAAAGTTGTAATATAACAACGAAACGTCAACAGAAATAAACTTTTTCATATTAAAAAAGCCTGTTAATGCTAAAATATCAAAATATAATATATTTCAAGATATATATATATATATATATATATATATATATATATATATATATATATATATATATATATATATATATATATAGTTGAAAATTCAGAACAATTAGCTAAATTCCATTAAAAAATTTCAACACACAACATTATGTTTCTTATTATTCACACATTATCAATATTTTGATACAACGCATAATGTTAATCCTATAAACGAGTTCATCAAATATCAAAGATTTTGGTGATAGTTAGGTACAAGTGGCAACGCTACAAGGTCGTAGACGGAGCTGCCTTTCAGATCCGTCATTGGCGTATGACAATGATGCTTCTTTCGAACTCACTTGGAATTTCGAGCCAAATTTACCATCAGTGAACGATCGTAAACCGCACGGGTTCTTTTCAGACATACTTAGCGCATGTTTTCCTAGGCCACTGCGTGTGCTTCTTGTCATCAGAAAATGACGGATAGCGTGATCGCCCAAGTATTCATTCCTCTGGAACGACCACCTTGCTGAACATCAATGACAGTAGTGTTCACCTCTTTATCGTAAAATCCTCTGTGCTTTCTTGTCCAAGTATGGCTGAACAAAATTAAGAGCCACAACCCTCACTTCGTATAGTCCAATTTCTCCAAGCATAAGCTATGAAGAATACAATCAGATGCTTTAGATAAATCACAGAATTATTTTTACTGACGTAAATAAGAGCCTCTCAAAATCATACAGAATGAAGTCGTGAAGAGATTATTGCAAATATTGTGGATTAGTTTTTCCTGATGCCAAACTGCATCTGTGAAAAACATTTAATTTTTTCCAAGTATGATTCTATTTGATCAGCCATTTTTGAATCAGTATTACTGAAAAAACTTGAAGAAATTGCAAATTGCAATATAGGCCTATAATAATTAGGTTCATAATTACATCATTTAGAGGCTCTGTAGCCAAAAGGTATATTGGCCCTATAACGCTTTCGGCTTTTTGATGTTTGTGGGTAAGTTTTTCCCGGTATTTTGTTCGAAATCGGAGTTAAACTGCAGGTTCAAGCATCGGAGCTATATGGATCTCTGAAATCTGCTCTCTGAACAATAATAATAATCCGTTCTTTAATATTATTTAAAGACTTTGGCAATTTTTATTATCTCTTGAAAAATTCCCTGTTCAATGTGAACAGGGATATATTTATATAAGGCAAACAGTAGGTATACATATAATACTATAATGTATTATATAATAATGAATATTAAATAAATTACTCTAACGTGCACACGAAAAACTTAAATTAATCAGAAGAATTTAGAATTTTCTCATAATTTACAATAAATACGCATGACGACATTTGGAAGTACTACTTCTTAAGGTTTTGGAAGTAGTTCTTCGAAACGTCGTCATGCGTATTGTATTAAATTATGAGAAAATTCAAAATATTGTTTCATTATGGATATTAATTTTCTCCAAGTATCGACCTCATCAATCAGAAGAATTTCATGGTAGAGCAGTTATATGAATATGTAAGATATGAAACCTCCATCATCCATCAAAGGATAAGTGTTGGAGAATATTGAAATCGATGCCACACTTGATATAAGCACAAGAGAGACTGTTTCGTTCTACGAATAACTGATAAGTTTTGCCACAGCAATCAACAGGTAAGGCAACGATTTCAATTTCCAAACACCTTCATATGACCCCAAACTGAACACACGTCAAGTAATAATTGCTGCACAATCTCATTTATAGCAATTAACAGAAAACTCTCACAGATTATAGACACACCAAACACCGAATGTTTACAAGTCGATATCCATACGTGTGTGTATATCAATATGCATACACCCTATATATTGATATTTGGGTATTATACTCAAAATTTGTAGTACCTAATATATACCCACCTACACTTGTTTTGCTTTGGTAATTAAAATGCATTGTATCAAATGGAATTAGAACACAAAAAATGCCTTTTTATCCTCATTTAATAAATAAAAAACATCAAAGTGATAAACAAATGCGAATTTTATTTAATATTAAACAAAACAAACCAACGAACGAATGATAAATACCTGGTATATACACGAAATATACCAGGTATAGTATATAGTTCCTATTAGATATGTATCTGCCCTATAAATATGGAATGATATCTATAGATCTATTTCGGGCTGCAGCAAATGAAATTATATGAGCCATAGTAATCGCCAATGTTCACTGAGGATAAGACACAAGAAGAATACAAAAAATGAACTCTACATCATAAGGCTATATATCAAGGCTATTATGTATATACCCAAATTTTATTTACCCAACTTTAGGCATTTACTCACCGCCAATCACTATTTGTATATCTCCAAAGGAAAAAATAGTCCTAGAGACTTGTAAATCACTCGTACATTACCAAAGAAATCACTAAGCCTGTCTCCGTAGCTTATTCGGTAGAACACTCGACTATAGTGCGGTAGAACTCGGGTTCGAGTCCCGCTGAAGGCATGGATGTTTGTGTATGTCCTGATTTAAGTAGTTTAATGAATGATATATGCTGGGTAATGTACATTGATTACGGTTTAACGCCGTTCGGAACCGGCGTTAAACTGTAGGTTGGTATAAAAAAAAGAAATCACTCTACTCTTGGTTAGGTGTGTTAACGTAGGAATTTCCCTGTCACGGGCATAGTATAACACATGTTCAGGATTTCAACTTTTTATTGAAAAATTTGTTCAATCTAGGTTTCAGGAGCATTTTTATTAGTATTGTTTGCTAATGATACTCCGTCCATAATGCTTGCAAAACTTTTCGGCGACCTCAGGACAAATTGTGATTTACTAGTCAAGTGCACCGATTAGTATTTCAGAAACTCCCTTATATTAAATGCAACCAACACTGAAATTGTTTACTTGGTTTCGGAGTAGAGAGGACTCAAGAATGAAATGGAATTTGTATTGTCCTAGGACTGTTTTTAGAGCACCAAAGAATATTTGGATTCAGATATGAATTAGTATGTACCTTGTCATTTGAAGTTCTTTTAATTTTCTCTTTGGTATTTAGGCAACATGTCATATACAAGGGTATCTTTTCTGAAAGGATGAATAATCCGATTAAAATTTGTTTCTATAATTTTTATTATTATTACATAACGTTAAACCTAAACCGATCGGCCCAGAACTGATTGAGATTAGAGTAGTACCTGAATGAAGATAAAATTCAACATTCACGATTGATGCAAGCTGAATCTGAGGTCCAGGGATGTAATGCAGAAGGGAACTTACAACAGTATTACAGTAATAACAACAGTGCCAAACGAACATTAGTTATCCCATAAGTTCCAATCTACGTTAAAATCTTATGGGTCCATCTTGACAAAGTGAAATATCTGTAGAAATGACGAACACAGAAATCATATCTGAATTAATATGTTATATAAAGTAGAAGATAACGGTATAACTCGCAATGGGAAACAGCCGTTGACATGTGCTTCGAGCTTGTTGGCCCTCATCAGAACTTCTTAGTTAAATTTCAGATGATCGAACTTGGAGACGAAAAAACCGACATCTCCCGAAAAGAAAGAGAACATTTGTAGCTACAGAATGAACATCTCCGGATTGGAAGACTCAAATATTGTTTCACCAAGGAGATGAGTTACATTGGTTACGGAATCTCTAAACGATAATTTAAAAAATAATAAGGGTTTTTACACTGCAAAAATTATTAGAACAAAAGTAGAAGATAATGGTATAACCCGCAGATGGAAGCGATACGTGTTTCGATGTTGTTAATTATCATCAGAACGGTGTTTTGATGTATGAACTTGGAGATGAAAACGAAAAAACATATATATCCTATTGCGACAATCGATTTGAAAAAAATTTCAAAAATATTTACATTCAACTGAAACATCTGAAAAATATTCTTGTTGAAAATATTCTCAAATAGTTTCTTTGAATTGATATGTTTTCCATATAAATAATATATTTAAGGCAAATAACTGCGTAAATTGGCAGCTTACGCAGTAAAATTGTTTATACATGCACATTTTATCAATTAGATAAAAAACAATGGGATAATGAAAGTAATCGAAGTCTAAAAATACGTTTCTAATCTGAGAGACCAATAAGATAACACATGGATCATATTTCGATGGATAAATAAAAAGCAGAATAATTCCTGTTGAATGAGAAATCATGAGACCCTTTTGTCGAAGAAATTAATTAGTTTTCCACAAAAACATGCTTTATTTCGGCATGTTTCCTGTCAATTTTCAACTTGAAGTTATTGGATCATACAAATAGATATAATAACTGCAGGATAATTCAAACACTTGATATGATTCACATTTTTATTCTCATAACGTGACGCGTTTTGTCGAGTTAGTAGTAGTAGTAATCTTTATTGTAGAGAAATTTCTTTCTTACAAATAGTAGGTAGGAGTTTGACGAATCATTCTTCGACTCCTCCATAAATAAAATTGACATAAATTAGCAAATATAAAGTAGTAAATAAAGATTCACTTAATCCTATGTGAAACTAATGATTGAAGTCTAATAAGTATAAACGTAAAAATAATAAAACAATTGTTAAACAAAGATTTACACATATATTAAAAAGAATATTGCAAGACGTTCGTTTCGACGAGATTCACCTTTTTCAAATGCTACGTGCAGAACTTGAAAAAGGCGAATATAACTGTTTGAGAATATGTTATTTAATATAGTGCTATTGTAATAAAGTAATACAGTACTCACCTAGTACTAATTTCGTAACTGAAAATTTAACAATCTTTCGTATTTAGATCTCTATTTCATAAATATTAGTATCATTGCTCTAAATTTCATGTCGGCGAGAGCACGAAAAACATTAAAGTTGTTCAATCGCTTCAGTCCCATTGTTAATCGTAGATATGACTTCAGATGTCTAAGGATCTGACCGTTATGATTTTGTTGCCGTTATTGGAACTACTTGGAGAAGCTTAATACATTTCACTACACATAAGATTTCTCCAACTGCAGGTTCTTGTAATGTAATGTACCTACTGTCTTCATCACGCATGTTTTTTAAGACCAGTTGTTTTCATTAGTAATTTTTGAAAAACTCAGTTGATTTTTTGGAATTTTTTTCACCTCTGTTCACTAAAAGTGAGATATCTTGTTCAACTGCAATGACTTGTGTGAGTCCAGGTGATGCAAATTCCCATTAATTAATTAGATCCCATTTATGCAAAATTGCACCCTTTCACAAACTTAGTACTATTCCTGTGGGTTTTTAAAAAAAAATGATAGTTTTTCTTTCAAACGCGATTCTTAAAATGTTCTTCACTATCACGCCTTCCATTGCAGATAGAAATCAAGCCCTCACATATTTCTTCCAGATCAACAGCATTTAGATGAAGGAATTGAATTTTTCCATTGAAAACGTGACTACATATTAGTAGCATACCTCTATTTTGTCCTCTGCTGAAAATTTTGGAAAACTGTAACAAGTCGTCCGAGTTCTTCACCATTTTCAAGGTAGTAAAAGCTAGCATTGTCCATCGAGTAAGGCAAATGGGGCGTAGATCATAATATAATTAATAATTTCCTTAAATTTTAAATTGTAGAAATGGCAATCTTCTGATGATTTTGAAGTCTGATGACGAATGAAATTGTATTTCTTCTACCCCTATAATTTCATATTGTTGGATGGTATTGTTTTGGAAATTAGAAGTATCAATATTCAAAATGAATAATGACCGAGATACGTGTGAACATCGGCAAAAAAACAACTCAGTAGAATGATCAGCCTTTAAAAGTTACAAAGAAAAATTTTTACAAAGAATTTCTGATTACAGATAGCAATCACTAGGAAATGCATCAATTTCATTCTGTTGAACCTAGTGATATAGGAGGCACATAAGAAGAGAAAGAAGAGCACCAACAATTTCATATTTCTAGAGTAGTGAACAATTTCTTCGGTGGATGGGATCTAATAGAAATCTATAAAATAGACAAGTGTGTTGGTTTTTTCTCAGATCTCAGAGCTACGGAAAAGTCATTGGACAATGATTAAAAACTGTCGCACACTTGAGATAAAATATGCCATTTATTATAGAATAAATATTCGTATATAATTAAAAATAATAAAAAAGGATAAAAAAACCTTCCAGAAAATAGTTTTTTGTCTGTCTATAATTTCATTGAAATTTAGTTGAATTATAGTTGAAGTTTCGCTACAAATTGTAGTTCTGTCAATTGAATCTGTTTTTTTGTATCATATGTTTGTTTATTTTTTCAGTAAGACTTTTACGAGTTACGAGTCACTTTTCTTTTCCCAAATGTCGTTGATTACCATTTTGAATTCCATATGAAATTTAACCAATATTTTTTTCGAGGTCTGAATGGAAGATCAGATCAAAATTTGAATTCAGCCTTTTTGTGTGCATTATTCTTAGTTTTAACTACCATATGGAATGAAGTGTAATATGACGACGTAAGTGATGTTTCACAATAAATATTATTATTTTTATTATACACACACACACACACATATATATATATATATATATATATATATATATATATATATATATATATATATATATTTTCTTGAATATTTCATTCAGTGCCATAAGCACAAAAAATTTCATTTCCTTATATATATATATATATATATATATATATATATATATATATATATATATAAATATAGGAGATGTATTTTTTCATAGGTTGTGTGGTTCAATTAATAAATACTTTAGTTCGGATGTTTATATTAAAATAACGTTTCAGTCGTTACTGCGACCTTTTTCAAATTATGTCATACAACAATTTTTTGATCACTGGAAAATGTAAAAGAGTTACGCTACAATTTGAAATCAATCAAACATTTATACTTACTTATTATAAAATAAAACAAAACATTAGATACATTTACGATCATATAAGATATAAAATTTAATTTATGTTGTTCCTCGGACAAGGTGTAGATGTAGACTGCCGCTATCTATCTTAGGTGGTATATTGAGCGGTTTGCGCATTTGTATCGGAATTTTTCGAGAATATTTTCATAGGTATTTTTTTTCACATGAGATGTATCTTTTTAGTTGTTCAGGATGTTGTTATAGATCTTGCTGAGTCCCTGTATTTCAGCTTTATCATTAATTGCATATGGATTATTTTTAATGAAAATCACCTCATATATTTCACGTTTTCTTCGATGGTATTCCGTTTTTAGTATTGAACATCCGTGAAATTAAAACTATGATTCAAACTTAGTTGGTGTTTTTTGAGAGAGGTGGAGTTTTTATTGTCATATTTGTGCCCGTTGATTCTGTTTTGAAGATGTTGACAAGTTTGTCCGATATATATATATATATATATATATATATATATATATATATATATATATATATATATATATATATATATATATATATATACTCCAGAACAATTGTTGCATGGTATTTGATATACAGTGTGAGTCTTTCTCTAGGTAGGGATACTGCTTTTTAGTTCAGTATACATGCTTTGTAGGAGGTTGTATCCTTTGTGACACAACTTGATGTCATATTTGTTGAGGAGTTTTTGGATGTTTTCGGACAGGTTAGGAACGTAAGGTATAGACGCAAAATTTGGCACGATCTCTACTTTTTCTTTTTCAGCGGTTTTCTTTTCGCCAGTTTCCTGATGTGTGCAGTGTTTTTCAAATCTCTGTTTGAAGATTGCATTTACCATCTTTGGAGGGTAAGCGTTGCCAAAAGGTACTTGCTTAGCTTTTTTTATTGCTCGGGGTTGGTATTCTGGATCGCTCAAAATTATTGCTCGATCAGCAAGACCAATAACTACAGCTTTTTTTTGGGCAATATGGTGTTGGGAATTGAAATTTAGATAACGTCTAGACCAAGTAGGCTTCGTATACCATTCTGTAACTATGTTGTTGCCATTGTGATGCAATGTAAT
Source organism: Henosepilachna vigintioctopunctata (assembly GCA_030704895.1). NCBI lineage: Eukaryota > Metazoa > Arthropoda > Insecta > Coleoptera > Coccinellidae > Henosepilachna > Henosepilachna vigintioctopunctata. The sequence continues at coordinate 281,283 of JARQZJ010000077.1, forward strand.
ATCTAAGAAGTTGATCTCGTTTTCTTGTTCTGTTTCACTAGTAAATTTCAATTTTCTGTGATAGCTGTTGAACATGTTTATTACGTCGTTCAACTTATTGTTTGGAATAGCTGTAATGCAATCGTATACGTACCTGTAAAAAAACGGTATTTCGAAGTCTAATGTAGGGATCACTTCGTTTTCCGGATCTTCCAACACAAGTTGTGCAACTATACTTGATATAGATACCCCTATTGCACAACCTTCAATTTGTTTGTAGAAATTGTTGTTGTATTTAAAACAAGTTGAATTAACTGTGATCTCAACAGCTTCTAAAAAGCTTCTATATATATATATATATATATATATATATATATATATATATATATATATATATATATATATATATATATATATATATATATATATATATATATATATATATATATATATATATATATATATATATATATATATATATATATATATATATAAAGGTAATTTCTCGACAGTCCGATACTTATGTAGAATTTAGGTAACGGGAAAAATCGGTCTGGTGAAGTGTTTAAAAACTCATTTATTGATTACTTCTCGATATTCCGACGACACTTTTTTGTGTATTCTTCAGGAGAAAAAACAAGCTGCAAAGTATTGACTACAATTTCAATATATAAAAAATATAAAACAACTTACAATTAGAGCTTATGCACTGAAGATAACATAACTAACATTTTTTTAACAAAGTCTCTCATTTTGTTGCCACTTATACCCTAATTTGTAATAATTTTGCATAAAATTGCATAAACTCTAATTGTAAGTAGTGTTATATTTTTTACATATTGTCGACATTTATTATTATTATTAGTTACATATTGTAAAAAAAGGTGTCGAACTATCGAGAAGTTTTCGAAACATACAGTTAGCATTTTTCCCAGCCAATACAACCAGCTTCTTGCGGCCAATGTAGTGACCCTTAAGGCTTTTAATCTCACCAGAGTGTGATTAAAAGCCTTAAGGGTCAATACAGAAGAAAATGATAATGGAACTGATCGAAACTGACGGCAGGACCTCGATTAACATGCTACAAGCATTGAACTTTATATCAAAAGCCTGGAAAGAAGTAACAGCAGCTACTATACAGCATTCAGTTCGTCATGCGGAACTTTGTAATATTAAACTATAGAAACGGATCCGTTTGATACTCAAGACAATCTACCACTGAATGAATGGATGAAACAGTCCAACATACCAGAAAATTTCAACTAAGATCTCCAAACATACGAAAATATAGACGACGATGTTGCCACAACCGGTTCATTGAATGATTAACAAATTCTTGACTTAGTGTCGAAAAGTAAGGAAAAACTGAATGAAGTTGATCAAGTAGATGATTCTAAACCACCATTCGACAAGCGCTTGATGCCAGTAAGTCAATTTAAAAATTTTTATTGTTTAATCAAGACGATTCCATCACATATCAAGAGATGGATAGAAATCAAAAGAAAATACAAAACAAGTACTGGCAAAGTAAAAAACGTCAGACAAAGTTAAATTAAAAATTAAAGGTTTTGCCAATTTGGTTGTTTTTCTTCCTTCACTCCATAAAACGATAACTCTCAATAACGATAAAAAATGCTCGGTCTCTTGAGTTTCGTTATAAAGAGTTTACACTGTATATAAAATTCAATTTTCAAAAATATATTACACTCATTGAATCACCTAGCTTTCCATAAATTTTTCAGTGATTTCATCATGCTGAAGAAGACTAATAACTTCCGAAACGAATGCTGAGCCAGAAATATTTATCTGAATAATAAATGGGTAAGAAAGTCAAATTGATATTCAAAAAAAATTACGTATGACATTTTGATATCCATAATAATCAACGAAACGTCAACAAAAATAATTTTATATATGCAAATATATATAAAAATGATGGATAATCGAATATAGGAAAGCGAATAAACTTATATTATTATTATTATTATAAATAAAAAATGTGTTCTGATAATACGTTTTTTTTTCATCCAACTATAATTATAACACATTTCTCTATGATATTCCGCAATTCACTACGTATTATTACTACTATGAGCCAAGCATAAGTTCTATTTTATTAGTCTGTCCTCTATTATATCCAACATTCGATAGTCATTATCAACATTTGTCAATAATGGAATAATTATCTCAGCCAGGATTCAAACCGTATCGCTGCACTGACCTTGTCTCAAGCTTTAAATTTTCCATGGACCATGGAAATTAAAACACGATTAGTACTAAAAAATTTTGCACTGCACTATCTAATGTAGTGATAAATAATAGAATGAAATAAAAAGAGATATTCGATGTCTGTTCAATTATTCATGTAATTTCGATATTCCAAAATGTGATCAAACTTCAAGGTCAATCGACCAATCATTTGAGTGATTAAGAAAGGCTACTAAACGCTTGTCAAGGCACTAAACACGTGTATGCTTTTATTGCTGTAAATATTAAATCTATTGCACCTCTACTAACAGTGGCGTGGTAGACAGTGGAGTAGTGATTGATTTTATTTTTAGTACATAGCATGAAATTGTACATTGAAACTATTTTGTGAGAAATTACTTTCTATTTGACGATGAATCTCTTATAATTTTCATTTACACAAATTTCTGATAAAAAAGCTACTCGTCCAAAGCTGAACTTCGTATCTATAAATATATTCGAAGTTCAATCTCTATTCAAAAATAAACTAAGATCGTTTCTTGCATATTTTGATCATCAATACTACATCAAATTGACATTGAAGATGTTTTCCAATGTTTTTTGAAAACTTGTCTATGTTTATGGGAATTTTCAATGCTTATCCTCCAGGGTATAATCTTATCAAACACTATTGGATAACTAAAAAGTTGTATGTTAATTGAATGATTTTTCTTTTCGTGGCTTTATCATTACTTCACTATTTTTCAGAAAATATTCATTTCGTTTTTAGTATTATCTTTAAAATTTATGCATTACTAGAGCATTTACTAGTGTTAAATGGAAAATAATTAATGTGGTTCGCTGCGATGATATGAATGCTTCTTAGGAAGATTTTTAATATTTTCTGAACTATTTGTACTTTGATATACTTGTAGTTATAAGAATTTTATTTATGTATCCTTTCGAAATTGTAATTGACTTGATTTATTTTATTTTAGTGTACCCCTGATGAAGTAAAATGTTCAAGCGACTTCCCTCCTGCGACATATTGGTACATGTTGATACATACTTGGGGTACAGTTGGACGACTGAAACACATCTTCAAATCAGATATGCCACTATCCTTAATGAACAAAGTGTTTGACCAATGTGTATTACCAGCGATGACCTACGCAGGTGAAACTTGGACCCTGAAATCTGCTCACATCAAGAAGCTTCGAACAACCCAGCGGAGTATAGAAAGATACATGATGGGCCTAATCATACGAGATAGAATACGCTGCAACTGGATAAGAGGTCAAACAAAGGTGAGGGATGTCGTGGAGTTTGTAAAAAGGTCAAAGTGGAAATGGGCAGGCCATCTAGCCCGAACAAGAGATGAGCGTTGGTCAGGTGTGGTTGGTGATTGGGAACCCAGAGACAGGGTAAGACCAAGAAAGCGCCCACAGGATCGATGGAATAAGGAGCTTGTGGATTGGCTGGGCGTTGCTTGGAAGAAAGAGACTGCCGATAGGGAATCTTGGCAAACACAGGGGAGGCCTTCCTTCTGCAGTGGACGGACAGAGGCTGAAGAAGATGATGATGATATATATATATATATATATATATATATATATATATATATATATATATATATATATATATATATATATATATATATATATATATATATATATGTATACACATATACAGGTATTACATTGAACAATCAGAGATACACACCCTATCATTCTCATGAGTATCCTATCCAACTGCCCTAAAATTATGTGTATAATTTGCTGCTCAAGGACTGATCCTTTGTTTCATTATGTTTTATATCGATTGGAAATGGATAACCTAACAATCCCAGTAATGCCTCGTAATATTTACGGACCACTGCTGGTTACGGTTTTTTCTTTCATTCAATAAACTAGATTTTAATATAGAATTAAATGACTCGATACCGTAATGTTTAACGTACGCATTGAAATGAGAATATACGAATAACACTCACACTATTCATGACACGTTAACGAGAAGTTATTATTTATTTGCATTGAACGTTTAGGAAATTTCATAGGCAACATTAAAGATTTGGCAACATTTCAGATCAAAACTTAGTCGACCTTGACACAAAATTCCCCGAATTATGAGAATAAATTTTCCTATGGAGTAATTAAAACATTCAAACTGAATAGTGGGAAATTCTTCAGAGTTGCCTTTGTGTAAGTGCGATTATGACTTAATTACTCCAACGAATTTTACATTATCGACTTGAATACCGGAAATTTGACTGAATTTAGTTATTCAACGATATAGATAAAGTTTTTCGTGTTTCGGTCAAAGAGCACTTTGTGTCAAAAAATGTGTGTGTATTGTATTGCAAGAAGTTGAACTTATTTCTTGATAATAACTTCATAATTGTTGTAAATTAAAAGACTGATTTCCAAAATTTTTTTATTAATAAAATGTATAGAATTCTTCTGAATAGGTTATATAAAATCAAATCGGATAAATTTGATGCGGGTTTCGCTAAGGACAAGAAAATGTGTTCAATACTCAAAAATTATGTTTTTGTATTCTTACGTAATCAGAATACTATTGTAGATTTTAAAAATCGTGATGCACAATGGAACTCATTGAAAAATCAAATTCATGCCCATATAAAATCAATTATCGTGCAAAGGTAAAAATTACATAATGTTCCAATTATGAATTTTGAAATGCCAGTGAAAAGTATTGCTCCATTGAGCAATACAAGTAACGGGTGTTTTTTTTAGAGATATAGAACTTTAAATTGCAATAAAACAACGATGGATCATTCGATTGAGATGAATTTTTTTATTCGAAACATAATCTTGTGGCATTACATTTTAAATATGATTTCTGGCATATGACCGCCACGGCTGGCTCGAATATAGTCCAATCTGGACGTCCAATTTTCGATGACTTTTCAACACTTGTGGCAGTATATCGGCAATTACACGGCGAATATTGTCTTCCAAATGGTAAACCATTTGTCGCTTATCCGCATAGACCGATGACTTTAAATAGCCCCACAGAAGTCTAGCGGTGTTAAATCACAAGATCTTGGAGGCCAATTCACAGGTTCAAAACGTGAAAGTAGGCGGTCATCAAACGTGTCTTTCAATAAATCGATTGTGGCACGAGCTGTGTGACATGATGGGCCGTCTTGTTGAAACCACAGCTCCTGGACATCATGGTTGTTCAATTCAGGAATGAAAAAGTTAGTAATCATGGCTCTATACCGATCAACATTGACTGTAACGTTCTGGTCATCATCGTTTTTGAAGAAGTACGGACCAATGATTCCACCAGCCTATAAAGCGCACCAGTCAGTTTTTCCGGATGTAACGGTGTTTTGACATACACTTGAGGATTATCTTCACTCCAAATGCGGCAGTTTTGTTTGTTGACGTAGCCATTGAACCAGAAGTGCGCTTCATTGCTAAACAAAATTCGCTGATGAAAATCGGGAACAACGGCAATCTGGTTTTGGAATAAAATTGCATTATTTGCAAGCGTTGTTCAGGCGTGAGTCTATTCATGATGAATTGCCAAACCAAACTGAGAATAAATCACTTCTCAGATGTTAAATCAGTCGCCATCGTCAACAGTAATGCCAACTTAAAGTTCTATACCTCTAAAAAAAAAACTCGTTACTAGCATATGTGAATTTCAGTGAAAAATAATTATTATTCAAATAAAAACCTCCTTATACTCAGAATATATAAAGCACTTAAATTTGTCCGCAAAGATACGATAATTAAATCGAAATCGAAAAATTAAACAATTACGATAATATTGTATGATTGTATAACATTTGAAAGTTTGGTCAGGTAAATCTGATTCTCTATAAAACGATACCATGCGATTGGAATGTATTCTTCAATATTATTAAAGTGTTATTCAATCTCTTAATCTTTAAGTATCGCACAGCAAACATTAACCACTAAAATTTCATTCTGGACCACCAAAATTTCCAACATGCTTTTGTTTCCTTGAAATCACTAGCGAAAAAATATTTTTTTTTATCCGGCAATTGCAACAGAAGGTATTCAGCATTTACTCCAAATTGCTCAATATTGATATCCTGTGAATTTGCGTTGAGAGGATTAGCTGTCGAGGCGAGAGTACTTTTGTTTGTTTTGAACTACTTGAAAGTTTGAGTGAATCCGTATTTCAGTTTATTGAAGCTATAGAGAGATAATTCATATCGCATTGATAGAAAATATGATCGTTCAAGGCCCAATTGGATGATTTTAAGGGTTCTGATAATAATTAAAGAGGCAAATGATGACAATAATATAATTTCAATCGTTCAATAACAATAGCTTTTATTTCTACAAGAAAGATGCATAATACATTATTATGCAAAAAGGTAGAAATTTTTTGATACATTCTTCCACTGCATCTATTACGAACAAGATATAGAAAGTGATAGTAATACTTCAACCATTCAAAGAACATCATCTATAATATAAAAATGAATCGCAAAATGTGTTGGTAAGCGCATAACTCAACAACGCCTGAACGAATTTTTTCAATTCTCTTTTTAAAATGTTCCTTGAGGTCCAAGGATGGTTTTTACGGCGAGAAAAATTCGAATAATTTCCGGGAAACCCCTAAAAACAACCCATTTCTTTTTTCCATACACACTATGTTTTCTATCTAAAATGTTGTGTTTATTATTGCCAGGGAAACAATTCAAAAAATTGCTTATTATAAGAAATAATTATTAACTCTCAAAAAGGGGGTGTTAAAAAACTGAATATCTTATCACAAATCACGGTTAGTTCAGAGCTATCACGACTAATATTCAAACTTCAATTTAATATGAAATTTGGGTAAGTTTGAATAGACTTACAAACACGTTACTAACATAGCACCTGGTATATTTGCTTATAAAGAAGAATACATAGTTTTCTTTAATTTACAGTTGAAATTTCGTTTTTGAAAATGATACCTATTAGATGTACGAACTTAAGTCGCAGAACTCGCAATGCAGCAAGTTAAAGATATAAAAGAGCAAGTCAAAGACGAGCAACGTGAAGCTCGGAGTGAAATTGAACAGAATCGATGGAATCGAAATTAACAATATGAAAAGTTTGCGTTTAACTCATATCGACCTGCATTCATTTATAACGTTGAAATAGATTACAGTTCACAGCAAATCGTTGCTATTGGACCAATGAACGTTGTGTGTCAATATTGCAAGGCAAAATTTAATTGTTATCGATAAAAAAGTACTACAAATGATGCGACAAAATATAGCGGGAAGAGTCAATTCAAATAGACGCTATTGGTACAGCCACCAAAGCCACTCATTCATTGGCTTCCGGGAATGGACTAAATTCTGAACATTTTTCGACTTATATCTAGCAAATATCTCATATAATTAATGATGATATATATGGGACAAGTACTTGATACGAAATTAGGAACATGCTGTTCAACTACGGACAGCTTAATAACTTTCAATACATCAAACGTGTTAATATAGGAAGTTTTTGATAATTCGAGTGATTTGAAATAACAGGAAGTATTGCAGTGCCTTCGTAAGTGAGTAAGTCCCCTGCTCCATAGGGGATAAATATTGAAAACAAGATAGTGTAGCACAAATAGTAAAACATGTATTTCCGGATTTTTCAAAAATATTCAGATAAAAATAAATGGGCGTACAAAATTCTCCAGGTCAGCTAGTTCTAAATAAAGATAGTTATATGTTTCAAGCAAAAAAAATATATAACTTTTAAAAAACTGAGACAATTTTTACAATCTCAAACTAAGTACTTCAATCTAACAGACTCAAATTTTGATGTTAAAGCAGACTCTATAACCTATATCTTGTATTCACATTATATACAGCCTGACTTATTTCTAACCACTTGAATGGACAATATGGACTTCTACTCATAAGAAGCTTATTAAGGACAGTTATGTACAAACATTCTGTTTTCTGTGACACTATTAACTCACTAGGCTTTTCTCTGTGGGATGTTATATGATGCTTCTAAGGAATAATGCATACAAAACGGATAAATATGTGATGTATTCTCTGCAAATAGTCTCTATTATCTCGTGAAAGATGATAATAATAGGCAGGACGACAATATCGATACCAAGATAAGTTAAAGATCGCACGAGTTACTGTTTAGTAGAAACTGGACCTGCCTTACCGAACTCACATGTTGCTCGAATTTCATTGTTGTATTGAAAAGTTCATTGTCTAACTATAGACCGAAAACCATAGTAATCTAACCATTTGCCCAAAATCAACAAAAATTGTTAGATTTTTACGATGTATGTTCAGTGCTTTTATCCCATTATCATAAGTTAATTAAACTTCAAATTTTAATGTCAATTGACTTGTCGCACATTTGGTGAAAAGTTGTTAAAAAAATTTATACAATTAACATACTATTTTACGGCCGTTAATTGATGTATATCAGGAAAAAATTTAGGAAAAATTCTCTTTCCTAGATTTACACACTTTTATTACAAATTGCGACTGTTGAAGCGTACGTCACAATTGTTTAACAATCCAGAAAACAGTGGTTTTCGTTAGCATTTTAATTTTGAAAATCACCGACTATGCTCCACAAAAAATATTCAATCATTTGACATATTATACCTATATATATATATTGGGCATATATTCGATCTACGAATCGATTGTTGAAAGTTGATAGAACTTTCATATCAATTTTTGATAATGAATTTAGCCGAAACATTTGTGCAGTGAAGTAAACAACTTTCGTGGACCTTACCAGAGTGCTTCGGATTCTATTATGATTTTTAAAAAATGTTTTAACAGGTGTTGTGCCAAAAATCATTATCTTATGAAGTAATGCATTTTTGTGTATGATAGATCCGCAACATGACCAGGAGATAGGTAACCATTGCCCAAAACGAAAAGGTTTTGCTAAACAATTTTACGATTATAGGTGACAAAAGTATATTAAAATTCAAACGATTTTTAAATGATAATCAACTGGTTAATTTTCAATGAGAAAAGTTGGATTGAACGAAATTTCACGACGAACTTCACTATCATAAAACGCATAACCCTTGTATTGTATTGATTAATAGGAATGAGATAGTGGATGACTTCATTTCAATGACAGATCAGTCGGAGAGCAAGTGAACGTCGAGGCTAAAACTTTTGCGGTGTTGCAAATCTTTATCGTACGTCTACAACAGTCAGAAGCATAATTTCCTTCGATTTGAACTCTGGCGGTAGTCGACGAGTTCCAAGTTCATCACTTTGTAGACCATTGACTGGCTAATATGCGCAATCGCGTAAGCAGCTGCCTACGTGAGTACGTGATCGCGGGTTGTAGTAAGCGAGCGAATTAAAGGTAATCACCCACGTGATTGAGAGGTGAACGACAAGTTTTATTGACATTGTCATAATATACTCGAATAGTATAACACATGTAGTTTACCGTAATTTTAATGAAAATAAAAAGGCAGATTTTTGGTATATTACTATAAATATTCGCTCTACTTACACATTAACTAATAATTTTATCGACAAATCATAGGTAGCTGAATGAATCTAAAACTTCGGTTATAATCATAACACTTAATTGAATTAGAGGTATTTGAGGCATTAATAATACTACAAAAATTTATTTCTTATCAATTTCAGGAAAATTATAGATTTGATTCTGAAATGGAAAGTAGACATTATGGGATATACATTATTGTAAAATATTATTGGAAAAAATAGATCATAAGTATCGATTTTCGAATTTTTATAAGAAATTTCCTAATTTGAATATGTCGGATAAACTTATTTATCTATTATTTCGAAACAATTGTTGTGTACAAATGTTGAGTACCTTCTACTTATTAATTTGTGAACTACTAACCGTAGAATAGTACATATATACAGTTGAAACTCAGCTCTATAAGTCTGTGGAAGAAATGAAACAATATTGTTTATAGTATGAAATATAAAGAAGACAAGAAATTTCCATGAACTTTTCAATGTCTGGAAAAATCAGCATATTCTTTTTCGATTTCATGCGGAAATTGAAATGTTTTGTGAAAATCTATAAGGTGAAATACTATATTTCCCTTCTCAAATATGAAGTAAGGTGATAATATATAATTTAGCATCAAGGTAATTCTTTTCATGTAAATATTGAAAACAGATTCTCAGAAAAAATTTTTTGTTTTTTCAATATTCACCACAGCTTATTAGTAAAAATATATATATATATATATATATATATATATATATATATATATATATATATATATATATTTATATTCGTTTGTACTGTTTCATATCCCGATTACTGATGGCTTTGTTACTTATGTTTATGCGGAAAATAAAACGAGTATGAATTTATTGCTAAACTGCCAAAATATTGTTTCAGAATATACGATATCGATAAATAAAAGTATTGAAATAAGAGTTAATTTTACTTGGCAATCAAGCTTCAAACGAGACAATCCATCACTTCCTTCCACCATCCTAATATTTCAACCATAGAAACATTGAACTTCTTCGCTTTTTCTAGACCAGCAATTCCCAACGTCATCAATGATTACAACTACTGTATTATTTTTGCCAATGAAAATACGAGGAAATCATGTTTTTGTTAACAACAAGTTGGATTTCACGAATAATTTTTGTGTGTTTTCTCAAAAAAGTGCTTTCATTTTTTTTTAGAAATGAAAAAATTAGAGAAAGAGATCTTGTGACAAAGATTTATTCACCAAATTCAACGGGGGTTACTGAAAAAAAATTCGTGAAGGAGGTGATGGATACTGGAGGTTGTGAAATATTGGTTGAAATTGTAATATGCTAGGTTTGTTTTTGCATCTTTTGTCATTAGAAGGTCCAGCTATCTGATGAAAGATTTACATTTGAATGTAAAATTAGTGGTAGCGATTATTTTGGGTATATTATTTCGAATACAAAATGTTGAAACGCATTTACCATAATATTTTTCTTGTGGCCTTGGAGAAACCGCGTATGCCTTAATGTGAAGACGATGCTGGTCTGAAGGTTCTCATGGAAAAAGCTGGTCTAGGTAAGCTTATAAAAATTTTCGTATTCATTTTGAATGTTATTGAAATGAGGCCAGATATCCACAATGAATAAGGAACAAATGTTCACAATATTTTTTAAAATTATCCTCATATTCAATTTCCGTTACAATTCTTTCAACGTATATTATCAAAGAAATCGGTGTACTATTGTTATCATATATTTATTATTCCTACATTCGTGACCACTATAAAACCACATTAGAGTCTTAGTAAACCGACATACGATTATAGTGAGCATTTATCGCTACAAGGAACACATCTCTAAAGCGTCGTCTTTACAAGTTTACTTCTATGAAATGTAAGTCATTTGATCTTGGAATTAGGTGTAGGTTATCCAGCTAAATACTAGGCCTTTTTTATAAACGGATGAGCGCAAGCGTAGCAACCTGTTGAAATGGCGGTAATTCGAAAGATTCGTACTGTACCTGTACCAATAATGGATGGAAAAGAAATATTATCAACAGTAACAGATGAATAATTGGAAAAAACCATCGATTGTGAACCACTAAAAAGGTGGTTAACAATCTTATTGAGAGGTTAGATAACGATTTGTTTGTAATATAAAAATTTATAAAAAATATGAAATTTCTAATTTTATTCTAATTAATAATGTTAGTTTTCAATATCTAGTAGAATATTTCAGTTAACATGGTTTTTAATCACTAAAATGATTAATAGAATAAGTGTTAATTGATTGACATTTATCAAATTGTACATATTGTGTAGTTTTTATTATGAAAAAATGTTTAACACGAGATAATATATAAAAAATTCGTTGAAATCGAAAAAATAAGAATTGTTTTAAGATTGACTTATCAAATTGTAAAAATTTTTCATTGCTTAAGTGATTATGCATAGTGATTCAAGGATAACTTAAAGGGATCAGGATTTTGTTCAGTAGACGACAGGATTCTCCAAGAAAAGGAGTGAACAAATATGAGTATCCTTAATAACATCATTAATAACTAAAAACTAAAACATTCACTTCGGTTACATTTTTTCAACCATTATTTACATATAACACATTTTAAACAAATATTTAGATATAAAATTTTTTTGATTGTTTTTTGGTTTTTTGCGAAACTTGTAAACAAGGCTTTTTAAAGCTTATAGAGTAATATGTATTGGTTTTATATGCTTCCTTCCTAGTATCACTTTTACATACTCAAAAATATGATCATATTGTTGTCCTTATTCGTACAGGTGACATAATTATTACAATCAATAGCAAAATATTTTGTACAAATATATCACCCATTGCTTGATTTCTTTCCGTTGTTTTATTTAGTTGAATTGAAATTGTTTCATTCAAAGTTTTTGAAGGCGGTCGCTTTAATATGGTTGTTTTAGAAAAGACAGTACGAAAAAGATGGCTGATGCTAACGAAAGCCCACAAACGAGTTTTATGATGAAAAAGTGTTTTTATCATTATCATTTCATACAGCTTCTTAGTTCATTTCGAATAAATGCTAAATCCGTTATCAGGAAAAACTAATGTTATTGTGAATGTAATTTGTTCGAAGTGAATGTGACTTTTCAAAAAGTTTTTCTTTCATTTCGAAAAATATGAAATTTCACTTTGAAATATTGCACCTTTGATAAAACATTAGTTCAGTTAATTATTTAATGTTATTTAGAAATATTTTAATCACATCTTTGTTATGATCTCTCCCTCCTTTTTAATTAGTTGGAAATAATAATTGAAAATGGAATCGTTTGATATAAATAATATACCATATTATCCAATTACACTGCATTTTATTATTTTCAAGTCAATATTTATAGTTTTCACTTGAGAACGGTTGGAGATAAAAACTCTAACAGAAACGTCGTGTGGATTCGATTTCTGATTCAACGTCCGCTTCTTCATCAACGGTAAGAATTGATTTATTTGTTTCTTTTATTTCTTTTCATTATTTTAAATTTATTTTATTTTATTTAATTTCTTTTATTTTTAGTTTCATCTTATATTTCTGTTTTAGCACTCAGGACGCTAATTATTAATTTTTTCAGTTTATTCAGTTTTATCCTATTAATTTTATGATTAGAATTTTTCATTTAATCCTAGTTCTGTTTCAGAATTTAAACTTAAATTTATAGGCATTGGAATGGAAGTCCGACAAAATTGTGAATCAATATTAAAAGACTAATTTTAGAGGACAATGTCAAGCTATTATCCTGTTCCCATGGAAATATTACCAGGAATTCGAACTCTACATTCCTGCCCTAAATAACTTTGGGGAACTTGTCGGCATACAGCCAAGAGAAAATTAGAGTATAATGTTTACCTCTACAAATATTTAGGAAGAATAATGAAACAACCAAGAATCAAAGTTATATAATGCTACACTTCGTATGTATGCACCACACTGTTATGCTTGATTCAGGTGTTTCCTTTGAGTTAGAGTTGAATTTACTTAATATGTTCTGCGATAGGTAAATAACAATGATGTTCAATAATTTTTTGGGTTTCCGTTCCAAATGAATTCAAAAAGAAAATTTTGAAACAGATGGATTCGATCAAAATCTAAATTGAGGGTTGAATGTTTGTTGAATATAAAAGAAGAAATTTAGTGATATTCCACTAGATCTGATCCAATCAAAATATTCAGAAATTTAATTTTCCAAGCAATTTATATCCAAAACTCCCGAACAAATTGTTGATAATGTATATAATTGATAGTTTGCTTTAGAGACTATCAAATATATTTCGTTATCAAAGGACTTACAATTTCCAAGAACAGTCTATCTTTGGAAGAAGAAGATCTTGTCTTTGAACCTCAATATCGATCGACTGACTTAGTTGACATTTACGTATTGATTTCGTAATTGAATACAAAAATATTGAAGATAAGAATGTGTTTGTAGAAACATGAAATTGTTTCTTGGAAAAAGTTTTCTTTCAAATTTTAAATATGTTGTTTTGATTACGATTTAATGAAAATTTAAACAGTGCAAGAATACAAAATTTGTAAGTATGTAGTTGTAATTAAATATAAGTTTAAGTGAATGGAGGTAGTTCGATGAGTATTGAAATATGCAACCTGTTGTTTCAGTTACAATAACTAATCATTATATTTGATTTTGGAATTGTTCGATAATATTTATATTATGGTATTCAAAATTACTTTAAAATCATTCGGACTTTTACCGTGGATGTTTCTAATTTTAGTTTTTTTTCACTTATTTTTACAATTTGAATTATTGAATTCTAATTTACTTTCTTGCCCTATAGAAAACGAACTTTCACTAATTCAATTAAATTTTCATGAAAGTAACAATGGACGATAATACCTAATATTCTTGATAAATTTTGTTCCTGTTTCAAAATTTTGAAGAATATCAGTCGTAATCAAAAAGATTCCAAGATCAATTCCGTTAATAAATGCACAACCGCACGTAAGAAGCCAGCTTGAAGTTTGCTGCATCGACCAGACTGTAGAACAACTTCAGATGACTCAATGGCACGTGCATTCTTCATTCCCCTTGACAGATGGCCCGAAACTGACGTCACGCATGTCACCCCTACAAGTCGAGATGTTTGTTAACAATGAGTATAGAGCGGATGATTTCACTCTTTCGGATGAGGAGTTTATTTGCAGGTACGAGGGAGTTTGTCATGGATGTTTTGGTTAATATTTAGGGTTTGCGGATATAACCTTTCATTATACTACAACAGGAATATTAGCTTTGATTGGATATAATAATTGAATAATAGAAATGTGCTTTTTCGGTGACATTTATCTGTAAGTTCAATGGACGATGAATCAACTCTGTGATAGTTCATATTTAAATGAGAGGCAATAATAAATACTTGTCTAAAAATCACTGACTGTACAATTCTTTATTCGACTAGTTTCGCCTTTTACGGTATTATCAAGAATGGCATTATCATTCTCCATGTGTTTCCATCTCCAGATTCGTACAACTTGAACTTAGCTACGCCGTTCTGAGGAGAGCCAATAAGCTCGAAACACGTGTCAACGGCTACTACCAGTCTTCGGGATATGCCGACAATTTTCACTTTCATATATATATATATATATATATATATATATATATATATATATATATATATATATATATATATATATATATATATATATTTTTTTTTTTGAAAGTTTTTAGCAATAACAGGCTTTTTTAATATGAAAAAGTTTATTTTTGTTGACGTTTCGTTGTTATATTACAACTTTGTCAAAACTAATGAATTAGTTTTATTAATTAGATTCATTAGTTTTGACAAAGTTGTAATATAACAACGAAACGTCAACAAAAATAAACTTTTTCATATTAAAAAAGCCTGTTATTGCTAAAAACTTTCAAAATAAATATCTTAAACAGGCAATAAATCAATTTCAAGAAATATATATATATATATATATATATATATATATATATATATATATATATATATATATATATATATATTCGGATATATATATATATATATATATATATATATATATATATATATATATATATATATATATATATATATATATATATATATATATATATATATATATATATATATATATATGTATGTATATGTATATATAGAGTATGCCTACTTTAATTTTTTTTAACAAATTATCAACTGAAAGAACATTATGGCAGAGCAAATATCACAAGAAGTGTTACCTAATTATTCAGGGCAGAGTGGTTATCAAGGGCATTAAAATGCAGGATGCCTTAAGTAAATAGATATATTTCGGTTTATGGGTTTATTCTCTATTATCCTTCATCAACGTCTAAAATATAAAATACAAAAAGTTAAAACAGAAATACAGTGAGACAATAACTAACGAATATATTTCATATGTTGAGTCATAATCGTCATATAGAAAGGTACAGCAGTATTTTCTGGCTAGTTTCTTTGAGATAAGCATCAGGAAGGTAGGTAACATCCTTAGATTTTAAATCAATCTTTCCGCAATATATTTTTCTCTCCTCCAATATGTTTTTTCTCTTCATTAGGACTGTGACAAGCGTAATTTAAATTGGAAGAAGTTAACACTGAATGAAAAAATTACTATCAACTCACAGGAAGTGAGATTTTCTTGAAGTTGTTAAATTGTAAGTATGTATAGTGGCCCTATAACGCTTTCGACACACTAGTGCTGGTGGATTAGATTTCCATCGTAATCTTGCGCAATTCGGAATCGGCGTTGACTTGTAGGTCCAACGTTGTTATATAGGTCTCTGACCTCTGCTTTTAAAGCAATGATAATAATGATACAGCAGCAAGGAGTGAGGGCAGTAGAGGATTGGCTGATATCGGTAACTTGTTGGACCAGCAAATAGGGAATCTCCGTGACTACTTCTACAGAAGGTGTGCTCATTCACAGCTATTCAGAGTGATTTGCTAAAAACTTCACTGGTCTGAAACTGAGCGGACGTCAGGTTGCAACTTATCATCAATCCAACAACGAAAAGCTAAGGAGTTAGGCAAAATGTCGACAAAGAAGCTTCGAACTACTCGTTGATATCTGGCGGAATGTTTCCCGAAACTGAAGGCACACTCCTAGCTATTCAAGACCAGGTTATTCCAAAGTGTAATTACTTAAAATATATCGTTAATGAACCCAACAGTGAGGAACGAACGGATGCCAAACATCAGAGACAATCCAACATACGAGTATAACAGGTAACAGGGGGGTGTCAAATATTCGCACCTACAGGATACAAAGAAAGACAAAACGCCGTAGCAAAAATTGTGCATCAAGAGCTAGCATTGAAATTACATCTTCTGCGGAAGGAAGAAGTGTGTTACTACAAATACATTCCGGAGTCAATTTTGGAGAATTACCAGTTTAGACTCTACGGTGACCGTATTATCCTGACGGATATTCTAACAGATTCTGTAAAGCACATAGTAAGTGTGTTAATAATTGTGTTGAGAAAAATGTTTGTGTTTAAAATACAAACATTTCGAACATTCAAAAAAATCTTTTCCTTTTCCGTCACATTCACAGCGGGAACAAGTAGTTATTTGAAATATAAATACAGAGGAACTGATGAACTTTGCTGTTGCTGGTAAGCAACAATTTGAGTACTAGTTGAATTTGTTGCACCTTATCCATTGAGTTGCATGAAGAAAATACCACTTTTTCAGAGAATAGAGCAATGATGCCACAATCTACGGTCGTTTAACACTGTTATAGTAAAAATTGATATCTTGGTTTATTACGTGATATTTAGTGAATTATGCGAAGGAAATAGAATGCAATTGTAGGAAGTCATTCCTCAGCACAATTTAAGTATAATTGAAAATTTGTCACTGTATTACTCGTAAAGGAACTGTTCACAATTAGTGGTTTCTTGGTTTCATTGAACGAGGAAAACGTCCGATAATTTCTATTGTTGATATTGAAGTACAACGACTTGGTAGATTATCTAATAATATGATGTAGGTAAATAGGTATGTTTCAATTACTTGTCCTAGTGGGTAGAGTTAATAATAATTTTTTTCAAGGAGTTTCATCGAACTATAGAACTGTATATTTATCCATAAGACAAATTACGCACGTGATTTCAATACGAATAGTACGACCGACAATAAATATCTATTTGAAGAAAATCATAATTGCTATAAAGATTTCGAGTTTCCAAAATGCATCTCATCGATTTGACTACTTCCATATGCTTGATTCTTGAATGATTTGAAAGTAACGTAACCAGTGGAGAGGAATGTTTCCTTTGCTTGTCTATGGAGCACATTGGTTCGGAAATAAAATGAGACCTGCATTCAAAACAAACAAGGAAATTATATCTCGTAAAAACATGTTATAAATAAATTGAAATTATAGATACCAGAGGAACAAACTTATAAATGAATGAATGTCCTTGTGTGAAAGAAAATACTAGGACCTTCATTCGAAAATCAAAACTCATCAAAAGACTGTCATAACTGAGGTAGCTATATAAGCACCTACGACGTGCAATAGCTCACGAGTGCAAATTCATAAATAAAATAGAAACTAACAACTGGAAAATAGTGTGCCTACTATCATTCAAATGGCACGAAAAATGGGGAGGAATAATTTTAATGGTATATTGTCTAAGTAGAATCACACATCAACACACATCTTTGGATAACAGATTAAGATAACGTATAAGCCATATCTGAATAGTTTGGTAGGTTAGAAGAACAAAATATATCTGATAGTTGATGTCACTATTACAAGTCCAAATGAACAAAAAAAATTGATCAAGTAAAAGAATAGGCCCTAAAATTAACTTTTTCTGTTTCGCGTAGTATATTCAATCCCTTAAAACTTAATATTGATTCACATTTTGTTGGAGATCAAAAAATATTTTCTGAGACCAAAAAAGTTCAGAAGAATACAATTTCCATATTTCACAAAACATTTCAAACATAATCTAGCAATACGTTTTTAAATATGTGTGAAAAAATTATTCATACGATGGCATTCCAACTGAATATAAATAGTAGAAAAACGAAACAATTCGAGGTTATAATGAGGAAATGGCTATTCATCGACTTCACTTATGAATTCTATAATAGATGTTTCAGTACACTAAATATTTTCAACTGAATAATAAGTATTAGTGAAAGGTTACAGCGAATAACAGTTCGCTCTATTGTTAATAATAATAATAGATTGACAAGAGTGGAAAGCGTGACTGGCGCAGCAACGGGCACTTCAATTTAACCGCCTGGCTTCAAAATAAAAAGAGAAAACACCTGCAATAAATCGGTGTTAAAATTATAATTTTCTCATCATCTGTAACACACTATCAACAGGCTTCGTACATCGGAAATAATTATTTGTAAAGCAATACCTACAGATATGAAAAAATCAGCATTGTTCTTCAAATGGTTACCAAATTTAATAAATGTGATATACAATCTCTACGGTATTCGAGTTTACTGAACTCCAGCGATTTTATAATATTTGCCATGAGGAAATATATTGAATATACTTTTTATATTTTATTCATTTACTGTAAGCATGTATTTTGTAATTTGAAAGTGATGGGCTTATTCATCCATATACTGTATATATATATATATATATATATATATATATATATATATATATATATATATATATATATATATATATATATATGTCAAAGCGTGAGCTCCTGGACGTGAGTTTTTTTAAATATCCATATGTCTATAAGGAACTAGACGGACAATTTCTGCAGGAATATTGTGAATAGATGGACCATTTTTTCAGCAGTATTTCTAATAGAAGAACGGAAATATTTATATGCGTACGCATCAATAGCGGCACAAATTTGAAATCGCTGTAAGTTCGGTCATTTTTGAAAAATAAACTGCGAATTTTTTCGTTTTGGAAACACGAAAATAAAGATTAATGAAATGAGGTATTATATGGTAGAATGCTGAATAAAATATTTTCATTATTTCTGAGTATCATGAAAATGAAGTGCTCAATCAGAACTAGGCTGAATCAGGAATGGATAAGATATTTTTCGAGGGGAAAGTTTTTAACTTAATAGTATATTTGTTTCTTGAGTTTTTCCCAAGAAAACTCCACGGGGACAATCGATACAAAACAAAAATCCGTATTCTGTATTATTTCCACTAGGATAAAATAAATATGCGCGAAAAATGAGTAACTATATGGAAGATGAGGGATCAAATTCAAACGGAAAAGTTTTATTCAGAAGAAAGAAATCAATAGAAATAGAAAAAAGCAAAAGAATACTCAGTCAAAATATAAGGACTCTCACAAACATTTTGGAAAGGTTCGGGACACTTTATCCCGACAATGAGAAATGCTATATATTATATGGTAATAAGAGAACATCCAAAACTGATTAGCAATAATGGTATCTACAAGATTTAAAGATGCTCTGCAGGGGTGCAAACCTGTGAACGATCGAATAATCCTTATAAGCATAGCCTTAAAAGCAAAACTATGTAAATTATTGAACGAAACAGAAGAAGATTAAGAGAAATTCTGTGAAAAACTGAATATAACAATAAGAAGCCACAATAAGAATTCACAATAATACAAGGACACGTGAATGCCAAAGTAGAACAAGCGAAAAAATTATCGCACCTAGCAACGGTAGTAGGGCTTTACAGATTGGGTGAAAAGAATGAGAGAGGTGAATGAATATTGCAATTTGCCATGGGCAACAATTTGCTTTCAGCCAACACAATTTTGCTGATAGGTACAGGAAACAGATCTACTACAAAATGGTCAACTCTCGAATTAAGTCATCAGATTTCATTTGATGCAAAATGCGCATCTGATCATCGAATTAATAAGGCTGAGTCTAAAAAATATAAGATAAATTCTGTCAGATAAAATGGACAAGATTCAAAGACAGCATACAACGAACTATAAAGCAACTTCAGAAGAAGTCGAAGCATAATGTTGAGAACTGACCGAATTGACATTGGATAACAGAAGACACCCTAAAAATCGATGAAAGGAATAGATGGAATAATTACAAAGAGAAATAGAAAAAAACGTTCAACTTGGCTGAGAAATCCAGAAAAATGCCTAAAAGATGAAAATATATTCATAAAGGATATATGTGATGAGATTGAGGGACAGAATAATACCAACCAAACTCGAGACCTCTTTCAGAAAGTCAACTTAATTGACAAGGTAATTTAAACAGGAGTTGAATTGTTATGGAAAAATATAAGGTTTCAATGGTCAACACATGTCATAAAACTAGAAGAGAAAAGTGAGAAATCGAGCATTATAAAGGAGGAGATATGGAGGAAATGCAACACTTGAAAACAAACGAAGCTCCAGGAATAGACCAAATAATGGCAGAAATAATGAATAAATTAGACGCTAACAGAATATGATTGAATTTAGACGCTGAAAACGTTCTGTAAACGTTTGAAAAAGTCGAATTTCCGGACGACAAGCGTTAAGTTATGACAATGAATGTGGAAATCAAATTGAACTGTTTGAATTATCGTATAGTTATCCTAATAGATTTGCACCAAGTAAATGCCAATACCATTCAATATGCAACGGTCATGTGAATAAGAAAATGGCCCAGTGACTGGAACAAATGGGTATTTATTTCCCTACACAAGAAAGGCTCCACTAAGAACTGCGAACACTACATAACAACTTCACTAATTTCATATGCGAGCAAAATTCTGTTGAGATTAATAGACCGAAGATTAAATTGTTCTCTGGAGTCTCAACCAAGCTTTGTGAAAGAAAGACAAATATTATAAATGAGAGGTAATAATAAAAACTTGTCTAAAAATCACTGACTGAACAATTCTTTATTCGACTAGTTTCGCCTTTTACAGCATTATCAAGAATGACATTCTTCCGATACTATATTATATCAATCGAAATAATCTAACTCGGTCTTTTTGAATCCTTTTGAGTATGAAGATGAATATTCAACATAAATCAAAGACTTGGTTTTCAAGAAAGAATTGTACTCAGCTGGTGCTATGAACAATTCCAAGTGGATACTTCGGAAGATAAGGAATAATTTTTCCCCATTTAATTTTGAGGATGGAACTGAGGAATATATTTTACCATACTACGTTCAAAATTGGAAACTTCTATAATTTCTGCATCCAATCATTTTCGTCATATATATTCATTCGATTTAAAATTCAAAATCAGCTACTTTCATATATGTAATGTTAAAAAATGAAACATCTGTGCATGGATATAATACTTTAAATAGGTACTGACAGTTTTTACATCCAAAGTTGTGAGCTTTATACTAAAAATAGTATATCCTATCACGGAATTAATGCTTTCAATAATTTACCAAATATCTTGAGAACTTGTACTAGTGTTAAGATATTCAAGTGTGAGCTAAAAAATTATATTTCAGATAATGAGATAGGTATGTATTTCAAAATTGACTTTTCAAAATATGTAAATTTTTTGTATAGCATGAGCTAAATAACTATTATTATTATATTTGAGCATTCATTCCGTCATAACTTAAACATCTTACCGCTAGTATACGATATGGAAATGTCTCGGTTCGATGGGCCAAAGTAATAAAATTTATGGCGATATTTTTCCTATCTTTGAAATACGCATCGTTTCTGTATACCGCTTTACAATCTACCCTATTGTGCGTGAGTTTAGTTTACATTTCATCTACAGATGCCTGGATAGTTTAACAACCTTTTCATTCAAATAGACATTTCAAATACTTATTTCATAAAATATTATTCGAGAATCAGAGATTTCTTTAGTCAATATACTAAATAGATTGACATTGTACGCTATAATTCAATAGTTCTATATTTGAAAGAAATACTTCGTCAGAATAAACCATGAATGAAACTCAAATATCAAATTTCAGAACAGACATGCCATGGAGTTTCTGCCTCTATAATACTGAAAACCCTTATAAAAAGCCCATTTATCGACTAGATATGTAACGGTTGCACATCTTTTCTTTCTTCGTATATACAATTACCCTGACGAATTTTTTTAAACAGAATTCTGTTCGAAAGGCTGAGTTTCTTTGAGTGTGAGAGTTTTAATAACATTCCGCTTACAATACTTCTGAAAATTTATAAACTGTTTCAGTCAAATACGCATTTTCTGATACTCAATCATTCCCTAAAATATTATGAGAAATCAGAGATTTAATTCAATAATTCTTTATTCGAAAAGAAACTATCAGAATATTCCATGAATGAAATTCATGGATTATTCTAAGTACCAAATTTCTGGACAGAGATGCTATACAGTTCTTCAATTGGTTTATGCCTCTATAATACTCAAATCATCTACAAAAATCCCATTGCTCGACTAGACATTTTATAGTTGCACATTTCCTCTTTTTCCCTCTATTCAATTTACCTGATATATACATAATTGATTTTATATCAAATTTCTGAAACCAGAATCCGATTTGAAAGCGTCTCATAATATAGAACAATCCTATACATTAAAATAAATAAAATTATTCACAAGTTGAAATATTGAAACAAAATTTTATATAACTTTCGTTGAAACAAATATATGTTCATTCCATTTGGTAAGAGATACTGCGAATCAACCTCTTTTTGTTACCTACATGTAATATCTCTATAAACTCACAAATGTATTATTTTCTCTGTTTCGGCTAAGTTTCGAATATGATAATAGATATATTATCTCCAATAGAGATGAAGGAATATCACATGTAATATTTCAAATAACTCTGAATTTTCATTTTATTTCGAACTCATAAATCTGTTAATTATAAATATGGTATTTCTGAAAGTAGTAATTTTCGTAGATATTCCAAAAAATCATTGAATTTAATTTTTTCAACTGAGAAGTTTTTATCGCTATGAGGCTTTTTGACTCTATCTTATCGAAATACATCTTTTAAACTTTATTTATCAAAATGTTTTAACTCCATTGCATGCACGCTTCCAAAAATTATAGATTCAACTTGAAAAAATAATAGGTCTGGTATTACAGGTTGAATAGAAGTTTGAGTACCTATATCCTCTGAAACTGTTTCCATGTAAACAAAACATTTTGAGAAATAAAGTTTCAAAAATATGTTCTACTTTCAGCTAAATAAAAGGTACAACTTGTCTACATAAGAATTGGGATACCTAAAATGCATTCGAACCTGATGTTTTCTTTATGTTTGTCAAGACCTGACAAATTTTCGTGTGCAAGTAATAACCGAGACTTAATTTCAGAAGAATCAATTAATTCTTTATTCTCCTCAAAACTCTAAATATGTTATTACAAGTTACCACATACAACATAAAAACGAAAACAGGTTCAGACTTCTGAATCTAAATCATGAAATGAAAGTAGAGTTATCGTTTTCTCGTTCAAATATAAAAGCAAGTTTTCAAAAAACACTAACCTCAAAATTCGAAAAAATGTAGTTGATGTTCTACTTTTCATTGAAATTGGTATTTTTCAATACTCATTTCTTAAAGTAATATGCGAAAATCAAGATTGTCGCATCAAGAAATGCAAGAGAGTTTTTAAGTCAATGTGCTTAATAGATTCACATTAATCGCTATAATTCAATACTTCTATATTCCAAAAGAAAAATCCAATACATTAGAATTACTCTCAAGTTGAAACAGTGAAACCAAATATGGAATAATTTTTCTTACAAACAAATATTTTCGATGCAACTTATAATAGATGAGGCGAATTAACCTCCTTCTGTGTCAACCTGTACATGTAATATCTTCTTCTACCGGTACCGACTTCCCAATCACGTCAGTCAATTTATATCAGTACTTGTGATTAAACTCACGAATGCTTTTTTGATTTCTATTTTAACTAAGTTTCGAATATTAAGATAGATATATTGATCTCTAATAGAGATAAAGCACTACCTACATGTATTTTAAATAACTCCAATTTTCTATTTTATTTTGAACTTATATATGAATTTATTCAGCACATAGGTTAATTATAAAAATGATATATCTTCATTCATTCTTTATTCTTTTTAAAAGCTGTAAGAATGTTATTACAACTTTCTACTTCTTTTTATTGCGAATTCTGATTTTCTGTTTTGATCAATATAATAACTTAAAAAAATTAAACATTCAAATCTGAATCATGAAATATGAGTAAACATTTTTACGTCTAAGTATAGAATGAAGATGTCAAAAAAAACCCAAGTTGAATTTATCGTACAATTAATATGTTCTTCATTTTGTAGTGCTATGTATATATATATATATATATATATATATATATATATATATATATATATATATATATATATATATATATTTAGTTGAATGTTTAACGACTGTAGATATGTATTTTCAGTGTTTAATTGGGATTGCAGATCGATAGACTGCAATCCCAATTAAACACTGAAAATATATATTTTATCTCATATTTCATCGAGAATTATTATAGTGTACTCTTTTTACAAAAAATATCGTTTTATATGTATAATAGTTAATGTGCTTTGTTTTTTACTTCATCAAATTGTTATTGTGCTGCCAAGTATCTAAATTATTGGAAGTGTGTCGAGGCGAAGGGCAGGTTGAAAATCACTGTCCTTTTGTACCCAAAATGTCCAAAGCGTAAAATATGAGATGTAAACTCCAGGGACGTCTCTAGAATATCTGCCGCCTGACTATATAACTTTTCCCTCGTGTTCACCGAATTGATCCTAAAATCTACATATAATTGACATTTCAATGTATAAGTCGTAAATGAGTTCGATGCTACAAAACGTATAGTTGATACTGCTATTCGTTACCAATTGTCCAAATGAAGTTGGATAAAGTTCATAGAACAATTATGACACTTTTCTAAATTCCATGGTCTATCTATATTCTTGGATCCAAATTATATATATATATATATATATATATATATATATATATATATATATATATATATATATATATATATATATATATGTATGTTTCGTATATTTCTTGTGATAACGCATATTGTTTGAATGCAGGAATACCAATCGTTCAAAACTAGGGTTAACAAAAACGTAAAACTTGCGATGTGGAAGAAACAAAAATCTGAATCAATCAGAATATATAAAAACATATAAGATTTTCTTATGATAACACATTTTGCATATTTATGTATAATGTCACATGCTTTCAATTAATACAATTTAAATGTTTCACTATTAATGTGGGATCAATGTTTCCTTTTTACTCTTTTTGTCATATTTGACTTTACCATTAATTTTATCATCAAATCTTTCACTTAACTTGCACCTCCCTTATTCTAGTTCGGCACTGGCTTAACAGATTATGTTGTATATCCTCCACTTGCAAGCAAGGCATTTAAGAATTCAGGTAGTTGGAGACCCATCTGTTATGTTTGTATCTGCAGAAAGCACATCTTTTCATACTGTAGTTTCAAAGTTATACAGTTAACTGATTCCTATTTTATAGAAACTAAAGACCATTATATTTATTTCATTCCAAAATTTCAACACGACTGAAGTTCAATTTTGCCAAATAAATTTGTTAATTTCTTACATTGCAATTAATATAGGCTGCAAATTGCTGAATCATATTTATAAACTGGCACTTTGTTATGTTGTATACCTACATTCTTTCCTATTATTATATAGCAAATTCATTACACTCTTGTTCAATGTGCGCGAAGCGTATATTAATTAATCCATCTACACAATCTGAAATGACTAGAATTCATCAGCACATTTAGAAAGTATTTTTATAATTTATGTGTATTATGAGACATTGATAGCAAAACTCGGATTTTGGTGATGGTTCTTGGATTTTATTCGCCTCTTTGTCGATTATGGTTTGGTGAAATATTTGTTTTATATCAAGTTTTTATATGATTTTACTGTAACCAGTATTCCGAAAATTCACAAAAAATATGTAACTACATGTTGAAAAAAAATTATATGAGAACTTAATCTTCATTGCAGAATATGAAGCAAAAGTCATAATATTGCATTATTTCGCTCATTCCATTTCTTTCAAGTTAATCAAATTATGTACCCATATGTGAGTTCTGAAATACTTTCCTCAAAACTTATTGGTTTGGTGAACTGAAATCATTAACTGAATTAAAATTGCTTTGTTAGTCTTATAGAAAAAGGTATATGATTTCATATAATTTGTAACAATAATTTATTTTCTAGATCTATAAGAACCATAAATAGAGGCTTATTTTGATATTGATTGTTATAATTATTATTACAATGTCTACATCTGTATCTGTTAAATAATAATTTTAAACAGCAAATGTGAACATATCAAAATAACATATGTCATTTGAAGATATTTTGATGGGAGCGTTATTATGTATTTAAAAAAAAAATAGAAATGCAAAATATTAAATAATCAATGTATTTGTAAAAATATTGTTGTATATTATTAGATACAGTTGTTCTTCCAAAATGATTCATTATTGATTTCATTTATCTCATATAATATCTATTATCAATATTAAGTTTGACAAGAAAAGTCAAGTGGCAATGAGACCGATACTTGAACGAGACCCTATGTTTCGGGAATTGACGAGATCGGGACGATATTTTTGATACTATTTCACATCTCTTCTCTCGTGTGAAGCCGTACTTAGGAATAATTGTAAACTCGCCCAGAAATTGGAAATGACAAAAGCTAAATGGTCATTCTATGCTTTTGATAGCGGTGCAAAAATTTGTCTACTATTTTCGAAACGTGACTGCGAATTGTACCCTAGTATTATGCCAGCCTGAAATTACCTATCAGCATCTGCAATTTTTCAGTGCCTTTGTCAATTACTCATATAATTGACTTACCATTCTAAAACATACTTCTCGCGAGAAGAACAGAAAATTAAGCTCAGGAAAAAGTACATAAAATAAATATTTCTGAAGCTCTCATGTTTTGAATTGTAATCTTGAAATTAATTTGAGTTTTGAAATGAACTTTCAGGAATACGAAAATAAACTAAAAATAAGCGATAAATAAAAATGGAATCGAAAAGCTAAAAATTATTTATGACGACATCTTTATCAAGTCAATTTCTGACCAGATTTGAATTTTTTGATTGACGTACCATAACAAAAAGAACTAAAGCTATAATTTCTCGTTTGAAAATGAATTCATTCAAAATCCTATTGCATTTCGACTTTTTCATGCCATTTTCTAATTATAATAATTAAAAAACGTGGATTTTTTAGTACTAACTGAATAATCACAGTCAAATATTTATATAAAAATAAAATCATGCTCAGGCAAATGTGAACTGTCATTTAGATTTACATTAGCTACTTAATCAATTAGAAATAGATACTAGTAAATTAAGTATTACCCCTCATACTGGGATACCTACTAAAACTACGCATGTCTTAAACATATTTCAATATAATTTCAGATTTCCTGCAAAGGTCCAGCTATTAACAATTCCTGCAAAAAATACAGCTAATAAGAATTCCTGTGAAAGGGCCAGATAAACAACAGATATAACAGACTCTAAAACCGAATGTCCTCTTACTCCCGCTTATACATATATAAAAAAGAAGGACGTACCGATATAATCCAAGATGTACCGCTATACGCCAAATGTATCGAAAACGGTCCAACTAATAGATACCTAAACGAAACCAACTCACACTAATAGATACCTAAACGCCCCACCACCATCCATCGCAGATACAAGCTGTTGCAAACACACTGATTTCCAGGTCACTGCGTCTTACGAACAACAACCACAAAGCCCAAGAACTTGACAAAATTACCGCAGCCCTTGAACAAAATGGATACAAACAGAAAACAATTAAAAAAGCGATTGATCTACAACAAAATCTGGGAAATAAACCAAGAGAAGATTCCCAAATTTAAAACCGTCCTACCGTACATCAAGGGAACAACTGACAGGATTGGACGGATTCTTCGTAAATGTAATATATCAACGACATTTAAACCACTTGAAACTATCAGAACAAAATTGAGAAATCCTAAACAGAAGATCCCACTAGAAAACCAGGGTGTGTACAGCGTAACATGCGGAACATGTAACAAAAGCTATGTCGGCCAAACGAACCGTAGAATCTCCTCTAGGTTAGAAGAACACAAACTTTCCATAAGAAACAAACAACTATCATCGGCTCTATTTCAACACGAACACCTAACCGGCCACAAAATTAACTTCGACAGTGGTAAACAAATTGCAAACGTCGAAAATTACAAAACGCGATTAATTAGAGAAGCCATCGAAATAGAGAAGATTGGTCATTTGAACAAGAAAGACGATACCCTGAAGTTGTCGAGTACCTGGAAAACAATAATGAGACGACACACCGAAATTCACCAACCTACGGAAAGATCAAAACAGACAAGAGGAGATATCCAAGACCAGTCAGTTGAGGAGGCGGAGCCACCGCTACCGCTAGCCAATCAGGACAGATATAATCTCCGACAGCGACGAAAACGTATAAATACAGGTAGCCAGCAAACCGATCTCTTTCAGTCACCAGACTCCGAGTAATCGATAACCATCATTTGAAGCATTGATAATGTCAAGTGAGACCTTGACGAAACGTCTGCCTGTTCCCAACAGGCACTCAACAAACCAACGGATGTATTCCCGGAACAATATACCATTATATTTTTCCATCCGTGAATCTCTACGTTCAAACATATATATATATATATATATATATATATATATATATATATATATATATATTTATATATATATATATATATATATATATATATATATATATATATATATATATATATATATATATATATATATATTATTATTATTTCGATTGTTCCCCATGAGGAGAGCGACTGAACTTGAATTCGCAATCATTAGGAATTTTGCTTCATCTTTTTTGCCTCCCAAAAACGCTTCATCCTCTCTGAATGCTCTTTCTTCCGTTCATCTGTCCACTTTACTCCAGGGTGAGGATTTACTTTTTGCTTGAACTTTATATGTGCGATTTTATAGCGGCATTCAGTGCGATCTTCGAGATTTTTTATATTGATCTGTTGTAGATCCTCTTGGACCTCTTTTAGCCACTCTGTTCCGCATTTACTATTCATAATTATATTGAGTAGTTTCTTCGGTATTCTGGACTGTTTCATTCTGTAGACATGTGCATAGAACTTTGCTCGTCGTTTTCTGATTTCTTCCGTTATCGTATTTGTCTTTTGATACAGTTCATTTTGAGGTCTTTTCATCCAAATACCGTTTCTATTGATTGGCCCGTAAATCTTTCTGAGAATTTTTCGTTCTTGTTTTTCTATTTCTCTAATTCTTGAATGGCCGCCAATAACCATTGTTTCAGCTGCGTAGATTGCTTCTGGAAGAATCGTTGTGTTATAATGCCTCAATTTGGCGCCTCTCGAAATGCACTTTTTGTTATAGTGAGCCCATGTTAGTTTGTAGGCCTTTTGGAGCTTGGTTATTCTCTGTTCATTAGCGATTCGGTTTAAACTTGAGGACTGTATAACTTCTCCGAGGTATTTAAAATGGCCTAATTTCAGAATTACACCATGTTTTGTCATAAGAGAAGATTTATCTTTTGGTTTTCTT
This sequence comes from Henosepilachna vigintioctopunctata, assembly GCA_030704895.1. NCBI lineage: Eukaryota > Metazoa > Arthropoda > Insecta > Coleoptera > Coccinellidae > Henosepilachna > Henosepilachna vigintioctopunctata. The sequence continues at coordinate 311,507 of JARQZJ010000077.1, forward strand.
TCCATGTATTTGGTTTTATCATAAGAAATTTGTAACCCGGTTTTCTGCGCAATTTCATGTAGTTTTTCCACGGCGCGAATGGCTTCAGTTCTGTTGTCTGTGATGATAGCAATATCGTCTGCAAAGGCGAGACATTTGACATTTATTCTATTTTCTTTTTTGATGCCCACTTGTATGCCCTTCACGTGAAGTTCCCATTCCCTTATGATTTTTTCTAAAACAATATTGAAAAGAATTGGCGAAAGTCCGTCCCCCTGCCGAACACCGGTTTTGATTTCAAAGGGATCTGATATTTCACCCATAAATTTTACCTTGGAAGTTGTACCTGTAAGTGTCTGTTCTATAATTGTTCGGGTCTTTCGATCGATTCATTTCAATGTTCCAAATTCTTTCATGATTTCGAAAAGGGTTTCGCGGTCTACCGAGTCATATGCTTTCTTGAAGTCAATGAATGTGATCACTGTATTTCTACATTTCCTCATCTGTAATATCGTCTTCAAACTCCAGATCTGTTCAGCACATGATCGACCTTTTCTGAATCCAGCTTGGTATTCCCCAATTAGTGGATCCGCTTGGTGTTCTACTCTGTTTAGGATGTTTAGGAGTGCTTTAGAAAGTATTTTGTACGCAACCGGGAGTAAGGAAATTCCCCTGTAATTATTGATATCCATTTTGTCCCCCTTTTTGTGCAATGGATGTATCAACGCGCATTTCCACTCCTCTGGTATATGTTCCGTTCTCCAGATTTCTGATATTAAATGATGAAGTTTTTGGGTCAAAGTAGTATCGTTCAGTTTACAGAGTTCTGCAATAATCCCATCTTCCTCTGCTGCTTTGTTGTTTTTGAGTTGCTTGATAATTGCCGTAATCTCTTCCATATCAGGGGCTTGCGAGTCTGGATGCGTAAACCCCGAAACGTCGAACATAAGTTTTTCTTGGAGTGGACTGCAGTTGAGAAGGGTGCTGAAATATTCGGCTAACATTTTGCAGTTATTTTGTGTGTTAGTTTCCAACGCGCCATCGGATTTTCTGAAGCAAAGAGTGGGCGCTTGGCATCCTCGCAAGTTTTCTCTGAAAGTTTTGTAAAAATCTCTAGTATTATTATTGGTGAAACCCTTCTGTATTTCGTGACACCTATTATTATCGTATCTCCGTTTTTCTCTTCTAATTACTTTGGAGGACTGTTTTTGAGTTGTAAGGAAATTCTCCCAGTTTTCCTCATTTTTATGGCCGTTAAATTTTTTTCATGCAGTTATTCTCTTGTCGACTGCTTGGTCGCAGATTAAGTTCCACCAGCGGTGTTTCCTGGTGCGAGGAGGTTGTCCTAGTGTGATGGCTTTCTGAATATTCTTTGTAAGGATTTCCCAATTCGTCGATTCTTCCTGATTGATTTGTGCAATGATTGTATCCTTGTGAAGTTTCAGATATTCTGGATCGGACCTAACTTTTCTGGGTGTAATTTTTTTATTTCTGTTGGGTTGAAATTTTGTTTTTATTTGGAGGAGATAGTGATCCGAATCAAAGATGCCTTTACGAGTTCTAACATTTAAAATTTCCTTTACGTTGTTCTTGGAAATTGCAACATGATCAATTTGATATTCACCCTGCTTGAGACTGGGCGATCTCCAAGTAGTTAGCTTATGTGCAGGTTTTTGAAATTGAGTACTCATGATTTTGAGTTCGAAGTTCCTACAGAACGCGATTAACCTTTCACCGTTCTTGTTGGTACGTTTGTGTTTAGTATGGGGACCCGTAGTGTCTCTGAATTTCCTTTCCTTACCTAGCTGTGCGTTAAAATCTCCTAGCAAGATTTTCACGTGGTGTTTTGGTATTTTATTGGTTGTTTCTTCCAATGTTTCCCAAAAATCTTGTACGCTTTCTGGAACGGTTTTGTTGTGGTGATTAATGGAAGCGTGCACGTTGATTAAAGTGTAAGCTTTATTAGCTGATTTGATAGAAAGCAACGAGACTCTCTCGTTGGGCGATGTGAAATTAATAACCGAGTCTAGTATGGAATTGTGTATCGCGAATCCGGTACCTAAAAGCGGTAATTTACCCATTACTTTCACGGCAGGTTTCCCTTTGTAGATTCTGAAACTGTCGGTGTCGAAATGATTCTCGTCCATGAATCGTGTTTCTTGGAGAGCGGTGATTTTGAGATTGAACTTTCTCATGGTGTTGGTGAGCTGCTTCAGTTTACCTGTTTTAGCGAGTGTATTAACGTTAATTGTACCGATGTGATGTTTTTGTTTGATCTTGAGATAATGGAAGGTTTTTGAGAAGCTCCGATTCTTCTCCGCATGGTGTCCCTGATCCCCCAGAATCCGATGATCAGGTGAAGCCAGTCTTTCGACTGGTGCCTGGGGTAGTGATACTTTGATCTTGTTTTCCATCATGCGTTCAAGCTGAATAGAGCTTAGGGGTGGTCTCAATTGAGACCAAAGGGTGTACGACTCGATTTTTGAGTTCGAGAAGATTGAAATACAGCCGCCTCAACTAGAGGAACAGACGCTGACCACTGGCCGTCAGATACTGAACAGACGCCAATGGATTTGTTTAGTTAGTTTTTGGTTCGCCCTGTGTATCAGTGTCTCCTATATCTAGGAGACTTTCCCCTATCCGCCACCTAAGGAGGCGCCCGATGGGGGTACTAACAACCCCACACGAGATATATATATATATATATATATATATATATATATATATATATATATATATATATATATATATATATATATATATATATATATATATATATATATATATATATATATATATATATATATATATATATATATATATATATATATATATATATATATATATATATATATATAAATGAATCAATATTTTCCTTGGTCACGGCTTTACGCGTGAAGGGCTTGAGCGATTTTGCTGATTATTTTAATTTTGTTTGATATTGCCAGGGAATGTTCTTATAAAAAAAAAAAAAATTGAGGAAATTGCCCAGGAAATATAGAAGTTTTTAAGAATACCCAATAAACATATTCTATTTTCTTAATTTTCTTTGTACCTAACTTTGGAGCTGTTGACAATATATGACAATGTAAGCTTATGTCGTTTGACATAACGTTGACAGAATACGTGCTGCAAAAATCGTCAAAGTGGATCTAAAAAAATCAATATCCTTTAGAATATGCTTCGGTCGGAGTTATATCGATAATATTTATATATATATATATATATATATATATATATATATATATATATATATATATATATATATATATATATATATATATATATATATATATATATATATATATATATATATATATATATATATATATATATATATATATATATATATATATATATATATATATATATATATATATATATATATATATATATATATATATATATATATATATATATATATATATTATTTTGAAAGTTTTTAGCAATAACAGGCTTTTTTTTTGATATGAAAATCTTTATTTTTGTTGACGTTTCGTTGTTATATTACAACTTTGTCAAAACTAATGAATAATTCAATAAATTATTCATTAGTTTTGACAAAGTTGTAATATAACAACGAAACGTCAAAAAATAAAGTTTTTCATATCAAAAAAAAAAAGCCTGTTATTGCTAAAAACTTTCAAAATGAAATATCTTAAACAGGCAATAAATCAATTTCAAGATATATATATATATATATATATATATATATATATATATATATATATATATATATATATATATATATATATATATGATTAGCTCAGAACTATCACAAGTTCAATTTAATATAAAGTTTTGGTAAGTTTGGATAGATTAATATATACGTTCGTGACATAACACATGGTGTAACTGGTTATAAAGAAGAACACATAGTTATCTTTGATTTCTGTTTTTAAAAATGCCAGCGCAAACGTAAAATCTTAAGTTGCCGAACTCGCAATGCTGCAAGTCAAAGATATAGCTACAAAAGCAACTCAAACTGACGAGCAACTCGAAGCGCGGAATGTAGTTAACGAAATAGATTTTTTTTTCGATTCGTTTTAGTCAATCAGAAAAATCTCAACCTCTTTCAGTTTATATAGCCTTTCCAACATAATAATTTTCGATAGCCAACGAACTTCTGTGTGAAAAAAGTGTGTCTCATGAACATAATCCATTTCAATAGACAATTTTTTTTGACGCTCTTGATAACATTTACAACTTTCACCTGCATTTGCAATGCACCATTAAGGTAACTGAAAATAGTTTCAGAAGCTAACGACTGGCGTTGTTATTAATATAGTTTTTTTTTAGCCGGTAGACTATGGTACGGTAGAAATCGTGTTCGAGCCCCGCTGATGATTTAAGTAGTTTAAATACTGAAATATGCTGGGTAATGTATATCGATTACAAGTCCAATGGCCGTTCGGAACCGGCGTTAAAATGTAGGTCCACTGAATTAAAAAAACAGGTTTTTTTAAGACATATCAAACGACGCTACTGATTAATTTTTCGATGTTATAAATCCTGAAGAACTAGACCTGCGTTTAAGTTTTTTAAAACAATTAGTAGGAAAATACCCCACTAAATTTAAAATAATTCGCGCGCCATATTTTAGCTTTTGCGGACCATTGGTACTCCACGGACCGCTGGTTGGAAAGCATAGCCTTAAGCGATACAGCAATACAACCGTCAATGAAATCTACTTTCTGACGAAAGGTAGATGCTCTGGAACTAGCTACATGCTCCCGAATATAATAATATTTATAAGAAAGGGAAAGGGCATGTATATCATCATTCACTATATACATCGAAATGGGTGCCTAATCGGAAGGGTCAGTTTATGAGAGGGGATCGAAACTTATTGTATGATTCAATCATGGGGACTTCTGACAAAAGAATGAGTCACAGAGGAATTGTTACCCCATTTTCGTATCATGTCGGTGAACCTTGATTGAATGATTAACAGCAAGTTAGCAACAGTTCATATAACTACTAGTTGATAGTATTGACCAATCACATTTTCACCAATTTCCTATAATATACTTAATGAAATTGACTCATTTCACGAAATTGACTCATTTCATCATTTGTGTGAAAAACAGTTCAACATATAATTTTAGGAATGAAAAAGTATATGAAAACTTGGATAAAAAATTTCATCAATAGTTATTATGAAGTAGTACCTATGTACAAATAGATACAAAACGTGCTTCTATTTATTGTGTTATATTGCTTCAACACAATGCTTCTTAACAGCTATCATTTAACTGAAAGCTCCAGTATTGAGCTTTTTTAACTCGATTTGAAAAATCGATTCACCATAAATCAGAGAGCAGATTCAATTAATCAAATATTTGCTTAAGAATTAGGTTCTAGTTTAAATATCATAAACTTAATGACATCTTATTTCAGATTAACATATTATACTTAAATATACTACATTGTTAAAGAGTATAATATTAAAGTTCAAAATAATGATGTTAATCTCATAGGCATTATTTAATTCACTTGAAACATAATTAGGGTTTTAATACAATGTCCATAATTATTACAATTCATTAATTTTTCTTGAATAAAAGCAATGCATTTAAAATTATATTATTATACTCAATTGTTTCAATTACAACATTTGCTCTCTTTTCGTTTTTAAGATGTTTATTTATAAAATAGTTTTGGAAAACCCTGTATATTTTGTTGCTATGCAGTTATTTAGTTAATTTTTTGGTGCAATAAAACAAGGAAATGAGAAGTGCTTTATATTCCGCTTTGTCCGAATATTTTCAGTTTAAGATCCATTAATGTTCCTTAACAATCTTCAGGAAGTTTAGTAATATTTAACACATATCAATAAAATAATGATGTTAATTTATAGGTTATATATTTATTTAAGTGCTTTCAATAATTTTTTGCGAAACTACCTATATATTTTAAATGACTCAACGAAGGTGTACCTCATGATTCATAACATATAGCAAATACAACCTGCTTTCTGACGAATTTCATATATTTACTAGTTTAAAATCTATACTGGCGATAAGTGATAAGAGATAACTATGAATATTAAATGCCAGATAAATATCCAGCACTGTTTCGACACCTTTTTATAATATACTCATAAAAATTAAGTTGAAAAATTAATATTACCTAAGTAAGTTATCAACGTATAAAATTCCACATTGATTGTGTATATTAGAGTGCACGTGATATTTTTATAAAATCTGAAAGGAAATTGATGATCACATCGATTGATCTACGCATTGTTTCCTAAGTTTATTTAAAATAGTTTATTTGAAACATTAGGATTCTGGAAAAATTGTTCAATAGCGAATGTTTAGGTGAATATTAATTTACAAAGTTGAAGATCGTTGGGTGTCAAGCGTTTTTCAAAAGAGTTCTATTGGAGGTGAAGTACCTTATCCGGTTTTCTTTAAACAACGTTGAATTCATACGTAGTTTTTACCTAAATTAAGTTGAAGATATATTCAATGTTGGACCTAAAATACAAGTGAAATATAGTTGTATTCTCAGAAATTAGTTTTCTGCTCCAAATTTCTTTGAATAGAATACGAAATCTATCCGAAAATGGAAAAGGGTTCAAGGAATGAACAACTAGAAAAGACTGACATTGAACATAATAACCAATTCCAGTAAAATAGCTGCAGGAAAAATTGGCACAACTGCTTTTTAAACTTAACATACCATCATTGGTTATATTTGGGTCAATTGAAAATAATCAGGATAGCATAAACTCAAAAGCCAAAGAAACAAAAAAAATATTTAAGATCAATAAGTTCCTCCTAATAATACTGAAGGTATTAGAAAACCTGATAAACAAGGAAAAACAGGTAGAAAATCTGATCGATAAAAATGTCGGAGGCGCTCTTTATAAGATATATAAATCTTACATATCTAATCTAAAGGATATATATATATATATATATATATATATATATATATATATATATATATATATATATATATATATATATATATATATATATATATATATATATATAAATCTTAAAAGATATATAGGAAAGGAATGTGTATGCTTTAATTCAACAGTACTAAAAATATATAAAACTATCTGTTGCAAAATCTGTTGGGTGCAATGTTATCAATCACGCTGAGTATAAGGTGTACTATTGCAATTAATATCAAAATAGTTTGGTCATACAAAGGCAAGACTTAACGTGTTAAGAGTATTCAAGTTACGTACAGTCGAATTTGACAGAAGACATGAAATGCCTTAAAGCAATATTTGGGAACTTATGCATTAGAATATAACTCATGAAATGAAGGATGCATAGGTACAATGAAAAGACAACAAGCTGGTGAAATAAAAAAACAGATTAGTTTTATGAAAAGTACTCATCTGTGGCGATGAAAATGCTTATGCATAGTTTCTTATACAATATATGTTTAAACGTAGAGCAAAACAACCATTGAACTTGAGCCTTAAATGCTTTAGAGTTTTCTAAATTCGCTCTGAGAAGAAATTCGAGTGTTGTGTAGTTTAAACCTTGTTATTTTGACAGAATGCATCAATGTTATAATATAAATGACAGATTCAAGATGATACATATTAATCAAATTCACTACTTGTGGTAAATAATGGAAGAATACAAAAATCATTGATTATAAAAGAATCATCATCTAATTGCAGGTAATGAACTGTAAATATTTTTCAAGAGGCATAATTACGCTGCTGCTTATCGTTTATTGAGGTGTATGCTTCAATAATAATTAGAGATCTAGAAATTGCATATAGCGTTACCTGGCGTCATAAATTAGTTATAGAATAGTTTCTATACATACCTATAGTATGTTATATGTAGTATAGCAATTTCTATGATACTTTAGTACGCACAGTCCGCAAAATGTTTTTATGTACTTCAAGTGATATCTTTCAGTCCTTATTGACAGATTTTGAGGTTATTTCTCTTGAACATAATCATTATTTTTGGTATTAAAAGCTCTGTCAACGTAGTTGCTGACCTAGATATTTTCACTCGAAATTGGCAACATACTAACAAAAACGTTACAGATTCTGAAGATTTTGTTCGAACTGTTACAATGAATAGAACTGCGTTTTCAGAAAATGTAATATGCAAACATAGATGCATATATTTTTTTTCAATATGATGTTTCTGCCTGTTGATTATCTATAGTTTCATACGAATTATATTTTTTTAGTTATAATATAAAAAATTGAAAAAAAACTATATTATTATAATTATTACGATTGTTCTCCATGAGGAGAGCGATTGAACTTGAATTCGCAATTATTAGGAATTTTGCTTCATCTTTTTCGCCTCCCAAAAACGCTTCATCCTCTCTGAATGCTCTTTCTTCCGTTCATCTGTCCATTTTACTCCAGGTTTGACTTTTGACGACTTACTTTATTTTCTGACGATTTAACTTTTGCTCAAACTTCACATGTGCGACTTTATAGCGACATTCAGTGCGATCTTCGAGATTTTTAATGTTGATCATTTTGGACCTCTTTTAGCCACTCTGTTCCCCATTTACTATTCATAATTATATCGAGTAGTTTCTTCGGTATTTTGCACTGTTTCATTCTGTAGACATATGCATAGAACTTTGCTCGTCGTTTCCTGATTTCTTCCGTTATCTTATGTCTTTTGATACAGTTCACTCTGAGGTCTTTTCATCCAAATGACGTTTCTATTATTGGCCTGTAAATCTTTCTGAGAATTTTTCGTTCTTGTTTTTCTATTTCTCTAATTCTTGAATGACCGTCAATAACCATTGTTTCAAATGCTTAGATTGCTTCTGGAAGAATCGTTGTGTTATAATGCCTCAATTTGGCGCCTCTCGAAATGCTCTTTTTGTTATAGTGAGCCCATGTTAGTTTGTAGGCCCTTTGGAGCTTGACAATTCTCTGTTCATTATCGATTCGGTTCAAACCTAAGGACTGTATAACTTCCCCGAGATATTTAAAATGGCCGACTTGCAGAATTTCACCATGTTTTGTGATAAGAGAAGATTTATTTTTTGGTTTTCTTTCCATGTATTTGCTTTAATCATAAGAAATTTGTAACCCGGTTTTCTGCGAATTTCATGTAGTTTTTTTACGGCGAGAATGGCCTCAGTTCTGTTATGTGTCTGTGATGATAGCAATATCGTCTGCAAAGGCGAGACATTTGATATTTATTACATGAAAACTATATATATATATATATATATATATATATATATATATATATATATATATATATATGTGTGTTGAAAAAACAAGAAACCCTAATCTGAGATGCGATCATGCTACAAAAAATAGGCAGCAAAAAATAGGAACCAATTAGCAAAAGACCAAATGCTTGGCCATAAATGAAAATCAATTATGTGAGGGTGGTTGCATAGGAATTGGAAAGGGTTGAATTTAGCTGAAAATGTTGATGATACTCAATATGCTTGGGCTATTAATACTTTATCATGAGTTGAACAGCAATTTTGTCAACTTTTGATGGTGATGCGGTAGCCAATAATCCTTATTAACAAATGCTGTAGAATGTAGACAAATGTCCTATTTTCAATATACTCGACCTAAATGTCGAGCCATTGAATCATTATCAAGAATGTTACAGCTATTATAATCCATGATAATAATTGATTAGATTGTGTTAGGTCAGGTTAGATCAGTTTTGGTTAATCACTGAAGATATTATTATAATTTTAATTTATGATTATCGATTGAAGGCTTGAAACATATTTCAGTTGATAGAAGTTTTTTATTGGAATGCTCAGATTATAGAAATAAATGTTTAGATTATTGTTTATAATTTTGAAGAATATTCCATTAAGTATTGAGCGGAAAAAAATAAAATTTGATATTAATAGCTCAAACTCTTGGTGTAGGTAGTGACAGCAGAACTAGTGTTCTGTCAGTGCTTATGTAATGACATGTGACATAACCTCACATAATTATTGGTGATTTCGATTTTAGAGATCAGACAGTTGCTTTGCTTGACTTTAGTTGTAAGAATAATAACAGTGTTAGTTTCACGTTTGACTATCACTATGATAAACATAATTTCATTTTATTCAATATGATATTTTTTCTGATTGTTGATTATAATCATTTCGTTTAAGCAGAAGATTACAAATCGGGAGGAATTGAAAATGTGATTAAAGTGAAAAATATGAAAAACCCTAGGCACATTATTTGAAGTATTCAGTATATTTAGGGGGAATTGAATTAAAATAACAAATGGTTATATGTGTTATGTAGGTAGTCGATATAATGATTTAGGAATGCCATTTAATGAATGATAAATCTTTTCAAAATAGGTATATGTGTTTCAAGTGAAATCGTAATGGGAATTTGTGGTCATAGAGTGTGATTTGTAGATAGAACCCTCAATTATATCCTCAAAAGGTTGTTGATGTATAAACAAAAGCTTAATTGGAAAATTCCTCCTATTCTGTTTCGCCGAAAGTTTATGACATATGTTGAAACCACTGATTCATTGCTTTCAATAACGCGGCATTTACTGGTGTAATTATAAATCTAATTCGATGTTAGCGTAACCATGTTAATGAATCATAGATCATTATGATAAAAGGTACACTCAATGTATTAAAGGCCAGGATGATTCATTTCAACCCTTGTAAATATTCAGTCTAATTCAACAGAAAATAAATAATTCGATTGAATATATATATATATATATATATATATATATATATATATATATATATATATATAAATGATATTCATTGTGAAACATTTTTAACATTGTTTGACAACACTTGAGTCAATTAACATCAATTACACTCAAGAAAAATGCTCACCAAATGACTATTCTGATTTTCCATTCAGTCCTCGAACAAAAATATATGTTAAGTTCTTATCAAATTTGTAATGCAATGGTAAAAAGCTCAATATTTGAAAGAAAACGGTCTCTGAAACAGACGTATACGATGTAATGGAGGTGTTAGTAAACCCTAAATCCTTACATCCAAGTTATGTACATCTGTTGTGATTGGATCTTGTGGTATAGGTAGCCTGGAGCTTTGTTCAGTATCAATCAACTGAAAAAAAACCGACGCTTCATGTACTTTATATATATTTTTCATAATTAGAGCCACTTAAATACTATTAATTCGGAACTAACTCCACTATATTTCTTATGCCACATATGTATATACCTAGGACAACGCCTCTGCGTCATCTCTATCCCTTTTCTATATAATTTACACAAATATAATATGATAATTAAAACAATAATTTTATACGATTCATCAATCGTACTTTTTTATTTTATTACCAATATCATATAAAATTGTAAAATCGTATCACACTTTTTTATATAGCTTCAGATAAATAAATGTTATTTTCATTATTACTTCTGAAAAGTATTTTCTATTCTTCATTGTAGTCTACATATGTAAGCCGAAATTTTGAAAGATGTGGGGTTAAATTTATTAAATTTAAAATTTTGTTTTCTATAAAATTTTTTATAGTTATTTAGGGACGTAATTTGAGTTTTGACAAAATTAAGGGCTTTGATTCGTTCTTCTTAATTTTATGATGTTTGCCCTATATAACATATTTTTTCCATGATATATTATAGATTGTAAGATGTTCATAATGATTATTTAATAATAATTGAATCATTTTTGCAATTGGGAAAGACATAAATTGTAGAGAGATATTAGAAATTTTACACATTGGACAAAATTTGGTGAATACTGTGATTTAAAAAAGAATATATATCGAATATCTCAATTCAATCTAAGTATAACGATTCAATTGGGCTTTCAAATAACACTAATTGGAACAACACATAACTATCATTAAACAACATATCTCAAAATCATTTTCGCCTGATTAACCATCAATTTCAAACACATAAACAAAAAATAAATATTGAAATAGAAATATTCTGGATTAGTATATTACAAAATACAATATTTATTGAATTGAAAATAATTTTTCACTCAATTGAACCACCTGGCAAAGTTGATTGGATATTCACTTGACACATCACTTGAATGTAAACTGAACACAAGTGTTCGTGTTTCATAATAAGTGTTGACATAATTGTTCGTCTTAACTTACTCCAACAATAACTTTTATATATATATATATATATATATATATATATATATATATATATATATATATCCTATACAATATTAACACTATCTATTTTTTTTATTTTACAAATACATCTCTCTTAGTTTGAAAACGAATCTGTTCAATTCTGTCTGTTAAAATGGAATTTCTCCCTTCCTCTTGAAAGATACCGATTCACAGATATAATTCTTATTCTTCTTCACAGTAACTATATACAAATGATATGACGAGTCTCTTATCATTTTACATATATATTAGCTAAATATTAAAAATTCAGAGATTTATTTTTCAACCATGATAAAAATATCTGTTTCAAATATACAGTATGTATACTAACATATTTTATTTTATTCACAGTTGACCCCATATGTATACATATGACCCACATATATTGGTGTAATGTTTTGTAATCGATTGACTATTGATAATCTTTTCAAGAAATACATACTAAATTTGTTTGAACATAATATACTTATATGATAAGTGAATAAGGAAACCTTCTTCAGGTTTTGTGGTCGGAAGAATCATTCTGAAAGCAAAAATTGCATTACGTAGTGCTACATATTACAAAAGCAGTGATAAATTTTCTCGTTGTTATAGAATTTCTACAAATAATGATATGTTATTTAACATTGATGACTAAATTTAATTATGACATCGGTTTCTCTTGAACAGTAAAAAAAGAACTATCGAACATGGTGGTATGATAGTATGATAGGCCTAATCGATTCGTTCAAAGAACGTTTACAATATTATCTTATCAGTGATAAGAATCATTACGACAACAGCAGTGATTCATAAAGGAAAGAACTGGTCACCTTTTATGTTAAATCATTCGAGAATTCCCTTGCTGAGTGATTAAAACAACAACTCATTCCATGAATAACTTCCAAGCTAGTGACTTAATTTGCAGGTCCGCCTGATAGGTCTATATTTAGTAAACCATTAGGTCAGGCCTTAAATGGAAAATTGAAATAAGACCCTATTAGGTAGCACTGCAATGATTCTTCAGTTTGATTTTTCTCGAAGGATTTATTGCATGACTGATAGTGGGCAATTTTTGAAGCTTTTTTTAAAGAACAATTATTGCCCTTGAAGTGTTGTTAGATTTTCAACTCCAGTTTGAATTTTGTAATTAAGAAATGGTAAACATTATATTCTTTCTTTCTTAATAATTTTCAAAATTCGTTAAGAAAGTTCAAAACAATTTAGTAAATTTACTCAACAGAATTATTCAACTTTGTCAATTCAGTTCGATAAAATTACAAAACATTGCATGAAATTCACGAAGTGATAATAAAAAATAATTTAAATAAAGCTAAGTGGTTTTGTGATTTTCATTATAATTCATTTCAAACATGATAATATTGTTTCGCCAACACAGTGGCTTCATCAGATGTTGATGATAAATTGAGCTATTAAATTGTGGACTGTTAGGCATTTATCCTGAAGTGTAAGCAAATGACCATAAAATCACTTAGTTTTTTTTAAATTACGTTTTATTATCATTTTGTGAATTTCATAAAATGTTTTGTAATTTTATCGAAATGAATTGACACACTTGAATAATTTTGTTCAGTAGATTTAGTAAATTGTTTTGCGTTAAAACTTCCTTATCTTTTCGGTAAAATTTCCATAGAAATTTTTAACAGTGTATTAAAAAATCCAGAAACAAATGTTGGCATAAATTCAAAATTTAAAACTCAAAATATAGTCTTTCATCTAATCACTTCGATAATACTGCGGTAAAAAATACTGCAAAGCTGCTTGGCTAGCAGCAAACACTAGATAGCAAACTTACTTGGAAATACCATATTGAACAACTGAAAGGAAAACTTTCAGGTGCTCTATTTTGGCTTAGATGAATGAGAACTATAACAAGTAATACCACATTAAGAATTATATATTTCTCTCTATTCCATTCATTTTTGAGTTATGGCGTTGTTCTGTGGGGAAATTGTTCCAACGCCTGGGTAGTTTTCAGGTTGCAGAAAAAGGCAATTCGAATAATGGCAGGCGTTGGTTACTTGGATTCATGCAGACCATTATTTATAAAATATGAAATAATGCCTTGCCTACATTGTGGATATATAAGTTTTTTTCAGAAGTACATAAGGATGCAGATACATTGATAAAACAGTCTGATCTACATAATTATAATACAAGAGGTGCAAATAATATCCGAACAACTAAGTATCGTCTAAATAAGTCAAAAAAAAAACTCGATAGATTATAATTTATACAATATCTTACCTTCCCATTTCAAAAGCTTTCTTTCAATAAATTGAAAATAGACATCAAGAAATATATTCTGAGATTTTGCTTCTATTCTGTCAGCGAGTGTTCGGAGCACTTCAAGGGAAAGTCTTTAATATGAACATGCTCACCACATATTTTTATGACTTATTTTTTGTGCATTATATAAATTTGTTTTTTTCAGTCTTATGGTGAATTAATCACGAAGTTTACACTTATTAGACTTCAATCATTAGTTTCATCTTGGTTTAATTTTGTATCTTTATCTACAATTTTGTATTATTCTCTAATTTATGTTCATTTTATTTGTGGAGGATTGGAAGAATGATTCGTCAAACCCCTTCCATTTGTAATAAATTTCTTTTCTCTACAATAAAGATTACTACTACTACTATATATTTCTGAATCTATAATAAATGTAGAATGTTTTCCTTTTTTTTTAAATTTTTTCATATCTGTTATCACCATGCAACTACTCTAAAATTCACTTTTATATTTTCATGATCTAAATTTATGATTATATTCTAATGCAGGGGTCTCCAACCCATTATTTAGTGCGCCCTCCTCAGGTTTACGTTCAAATACTACGCCCCCTCGACACAACTCAACTACGGTGGAAGCAACTATCTATTAAAAGTTGGCATATAATCGAATAACTGGAGTACAAGTTACTAAATAATAATTGAGAATATTGTACCTGTTCTTTATAAACCAGTTGATGAATTCTTATGAGCAGAGAGTTCATCAAAGAGCAAATCATTCGTGCCATAATTGCGAAATTATGGATTTCAATAAATAAGTAATCCGCTCATTGCGCCCCCCTTTGGTTCATCCTATGCCCCTCAAGTGGGGCGCGCCTCACTGGTTGGGAACCCCTAATCTAATATTATTTGTATCAATAGTATTAGCGAATCTTTTCTCAAGTTGAAATTTACAGTAACATTTCACAATATTATGCTCACTAAATTGAACTGATTTCACAAAAATTGAATGAGTCAGAAAGTAGTAGCTTGACAACTTCTTCCTTTATTATTTACATTGATAATCTTATCGTAGCTTCTTATAAAATATCTACAAAATCATGCATGTATGATGATGATGCAATTATTTTTCATCTCATAGTGTAAGCATATACTCTCGTGTAAGTGCATTATTACAGAGGTTTGGTAGATGTGTCAGAGGTTCACTATGAACGTGAAAAATGACTTTGACTTTTCGAATTATGTTGATTTTCGGTTAAAAAATAATGGATTATAAAGTAAGATTTCTGGTTTGATAGTTAATTGGACTCAAAAGGCTTTGTCACGATGCGTCTAAAGTAAACAATATTCTGATTTTTCCTGGTTTGTTTACTGACAGTACTTTGTTGTTTTCCATAGTATGTAGAATTACTGAAATCATATGTTTGAAGATAAACATATCGTAATGATGCCTGAAAAGATTATATTAGGCAATAATGCTCCAGCTATACAATATTTTCGTTTCAATTCGAAAAGAAAGGCTCAAAGCCCATTGTGAACCTCATATGGAATTTTTGAATATGACATATTTTTTTAAACAATGAAGTGAAATTTTATTCATTTGATACTTCTGTTATTACTACTTGCACTATTTTAATTGAAAATAGTGAAGGGACTATACATGAATTTTTTCATTCCAGGGTGGCCTTTTGAAAGGGCGGTAGCAAAATCAACTGCTTTGGTATGCTTTAATTTATTCAGAAAACACTATGTAACTCAAATAATTCATCATACCTTATCGCAAATGACAGTTTCTTAAACATGATTTCGGATGTTATGAAATAACATCCGAAACACATTCTACACAAAAAAACTACTTCTTTTCTTGCATTCATTCAAGTTGACGCTACTGGTGTACATAAAGTGACCATTTATTTCTTTTACCAGAGCAGAACATGTGTGGAATTATATAAATAAGAGAAAATGTTTAGTTGTTTATAAAAGAAGATAAAATTAACAAAAAATTATCAAAACATTAAACCCAAAAGACTTAAGTAGGCCAAACTTACCAAGCCCCAGTAGTAATGTGACTTCTAGGTCGTATTTTGTATTTGTCGGCTGTAAAATTTTATTTCAATTCAATTTTATTTCAACTAAATAATAAATGACACGGAGTTTCCGCTTATCTCTTGGTGAACCATTATGTTAAAAACTATAAAATTGAAAATTAACACACTTGACTTAAGTTTCACTGAATATATTAGAAACTCTACATATGTTTCGAGTGGTAAACCCATTATCAAGAGTACAATATTACTAATATACTATATTACTAATAGTGTACACTCTTGATAATGGGTTAACCACCCGAAATATATGTAGAGTTTTTAATATATTCAGTGAAACTTAAGTCAAGTGTGTTAATATTTAATTTTATACTAAATGATCGTGGAAGACTTTCTTGAATGAAGGGTGTTGGTACGAGAGTGCTAAAATAATTCGATAGTATTTCAGTAGAAATATTCTCGGCATTCCAGCCATAGGTTTTCATCTGTCGCACAGTTGAAAATAAATGAAAACTCGTCAAAGACTTAGTTGTCTTGGCTGAAGTTGATAAATCCTTGCGTGAAAGTAAATTCAGCACTTTCTGTATCTCTTTCCACGCAAACACTTTCGTTGAATTTGTCCATTCAAACATTTGTAGTTTAACTGCAGTTCAACTGCAGCTCCTTCTTTCTTGTAATTTTACGAACGGGTTACGGGCGATATGGGAAAGGAAAATCATATTCTCTTTTAGGGCCAAGTTAACTCGGAGACGATTAATTTCCTTGGTTGACATTATCACGGACACATTTTGCCTTCGATTTTCAAAACGACTTCATTGTGCAAAAATGTAATCACAATTCTTTATGTATTATTCTTAATTACAAGATGGTATTTTCGAAAAACGTTTTTAAAATATCTGGGCATTAGTCGATGCCCAGAAAATAGTTTTTTGAAGGCTGAAACATTTTTATAACTCTCTTTAGAGCAGACATCAATGAAAACCAACGTAATATACCGTAGCCCATGAGTTTGTGACAGTCTTTATCGGTAGAATCATAAAAATCTTCAAAAATAAAACTTCTTCAGGAACGCTGTAGATATAGGAAAAAATAGAAAGATATATGGGAACACCGGATCAGATTAGGTACCTAAAAGCGGTACTGTTCCGTCCAAAGCGAGACGTATAAGGTATATCTACTATTATGTGGTTCACATGATCAATCACATCGTGAAAATTTATTCCCAAAAGTATTTCATTTGGATTTATTGAATGTCATAATTACCAAACATATATTCATAGTCGCAAAATCTTTTTTTTTCGAAATCAGTCTGTAAATATCGTTTGCATTTTCGGGCGGAAAATTACATATAAGAGGAAGGAATAGGGAATTTTTTTTTCCATTTCATCTAATAGTTTATTTAACTTGAACGGCCATCTGAAATAAAAAAAATTACTGTTACATTATTTTTTTTTAATTCAGTGGAATTAAATCACTCGACTAAATTCGACCCGATAAAAAACGATATATTTTTTTATCAATTTAGTGGACCTACAGTTTAACGGCGTTTCCGAAAAGCCAATGGGCTTGTAATCAATGTACATTACTCAGCATATATCATTGTTTAAACTACTTAAATCAGAACATACACAAACATGCCTTCATCGGGGCTCGAACCCGAGTTCTACCGCATAATAGTCGGGTATTCTACCGACTAAGCCACGAAGGTCGACTGTAACATTATTGGTACTACTTGTTACAACTGCCCTCTTAAAATGACAATGGAATATTTTTAACCATCTGCATAGAAAGCAAAAACAATAACCTTTATAATGATGATGTTATCAGTTTACTGTTTGTCCATGTAATACAAAAATAGAGCGAGCGAGATGTCAAAAAATAATTTTTTGACATCTTGAAACTTATTCACCCATTTTAGTGTCAAATAATAAATCAATCAAACTGAAATAAGCTCAGATATAGGTCTAACTGTATTGTTTGTTTGATCAGTAACCAATTGCTTTAGTGACATCTGTTATCAATATGAGAAATTAGTATCTCGATTCCTTTTTTTAGATTGCCTTTTGAAAAATCGGTAGTAATATCTGGGTTAATTTTGGAAATGTAAGAGTAAGCAACGGAACCCAAACTGCCATATAAAATATATTTTTTGAAACACATGTTTATTGTAGATTAGAATCTGGTCTATTAGAATCGGCACTACAATCAACAAAAATATATCTATTTAAAGAGAGAGAGAGTGAATAATGTTTCTGTGAAATTTGTCAGTCATCCACATAAATATTGCACCATGTTCCTTAAATTTGCGTAATATCATGTATTCCCAATAAGAATTATATTGAAAATATTTATTATCAAGATATTTAATTTGTTTTTCGGAGATAAATATTTATATATATATATATATATATATATATATATATATATATATATATATATATATATACACCTTCTTTCATCTATTTTCTATAGAGTTCATAGAAATATAAGTACATACATGTACATATACATTATAAATTACATTATTATACTTACTATCGATGCAATATTTCGACAGATATTCTATGCCCAGCATTGGAAAAAATATTATGTCAATTAATATTAATAAAAATAAAAATATTAACTAGCAGCAACAATATTTCAGTTTAAAAATATCAATAAATGTTCGAATTTCATTACGTTGAATTATCCATTGGAAATATGAAAGCATCAACTTAAGAAACGAAACATAGGGCCAATATGAATATAGGTATCATATTGTAGTTTAATAGTTGTTATAACTAGAAAACAAGTAGTTCTCACTACTAACTTACAAAGTTGTTTTGTAAATCAGTCACATGATTTGATCAACTTATTTATATAATATTTTTCATTGAAGAAGCTTTTCATATATTTGGCAGAATCTGAACAAATTGTACAAGTATCCAAAATAATTATATACCATGATGGTACAAGTAGAGATCTATGCAATAAACTATATTATTTACCTAGAATATAAGATATTTTTCATTTTCGCTATTACTTGTCAAATTTATAGTTTCTTCAAATTAATCATGGATTTAATTGGAGAAAAACATTTTATATTTAAATTTAGATTAGATTAAATTTATGGAGTATACTTATTATGTATAACATTTATTTCAAATGTATTCAAAAATTATTTCGTTAGAAATCCCAACCTAATTGACAATTTCATGCAGTGTTTGTTGAAATTATTTACGATTTATATTGCGTTCAAAATTCAATGGCCGAACTTAAAATTATTTATTGAATCAATGGACGATGAATCAACTCTGTGGTAATTCATATTTGAATGAGACGTAATAAGAAATAACTTGTCTAAAAATCACTGACTGAACAATTCTTTATTCGACTAGTTTCGCCTTTTACGGCATTATCAAGAATAATACATATTACAAAGACAACCTTTAAATATTTGCACATTAGTTCGGGCCACAGAATACACCCTAAATTTGGTATGTTCTGTGGTTCGGTCCCTGGAAGTAGTAGAATATAGTACATCAATATCAATTCAGTCCAATACTCGTTATCCATAGAACATAGAGTGATCATAGAGGTGGGGATTTCCCCATAAGAGATTTAACAGTGAGGAGTGGTTTAGGTCTAAGTGGTCATTGAGAAGATTGTAATTATCGGATTTTTGGAGTTTATTTATTTCCATAGCTACCAGGTAGTTCATTTTCATACTTTTTTCACAGTTATGGAGAATATTTGGTTTAAAACAGGGAGAGATCTTATATCCTGTCGACTCTAGATATTCCCGAAAAGCAGATTGTCCGTTTTTTAAATGTTATTTCAGCCTATTTTCAAAGTATCTTCCGGTCTAGCCTACAAATGATGACTTACATTCTTCACAGTCCAATCTATAAATTCCAGACTTCATCATTGCGTTGGGTTTGGACAATTTGTTATTAGAAATCATTCTATCCAATCTGCTGTGACTTGAAAAAGCTATATTTAAATTATAATTTTTGAAGGATTTATTGATTTTCGAAGAGGGGACGTGTGTATAAGGATGCTCACTTACCTTAATTCATTTTTATCATTATTATTATTGATGTAGTGTGGCCTATATAAATGTGTATTGATGAGGCGTTTCTCCTTTTTTTTATTTTATAATAAATTAGACTATTATCTAACAAGAGCTCTACTAGCTAAAACCATCTATAACATATCAAAAAACTATACCCATCGCGCAGGAACATGAAATAAGACGACAATGGCAATTACTTATTTCGGGCAGTTAGAAGGGGTTCAACCGCTCCATTACGATGAGTAATGTTCGACCTTGAGTAAAAATTTTACGATTTGAACTCTGGTAACACTTTTTTACGGTCTTATATATATATATATATATATATATATATATATATATATATATATATATATATATATATATATCATGAAGAAGTTCCATATTTATTTTATCCTACTCATATAATGAATATTCAATATTTTTTTCTGAAGAGGTAAATTGAATGTTACTCAAATGTATCGATAGTAACTTGATGTTTTTATCCCTTATTATCTCTTTTTGACGTGTGTATTCGTTTCATTTTCATTAATCACAATAATAAAAGGAGAAAGATAAAGTGTTACAAAATGACAATCAAATAGTCTTGATAATTCGCTTTCAACTACAACTTCTGCATTGTACCCAGAAGCTGATGCTACGCCTCTGGACAATCGTAATTAAATGAACAACAGAACAGCTGATAAAATATGAAACAACAAATTGACTAGTAGGAATTTTTCAATTTGGAACCATAATCTTCCACTAAGAGTAAAAAATAATATGACATAATTTTGTTGAAATCGGAATAATAGTGGATTAAGTACCTACAAATAAAAAATTAATTCTGTCATTTAAAAACATTATATCGCCAATATTGAATTAAAACATTATTAAATAACAATATAATTTCTATTTGTTTACGTTAATTTTTATCGTATGATTTCTACCCCTCAAAGTAGCTTTGAAGCAACCCCATCCGCATTCCTTAATCTGAACTTCTTTGCATACAGTTTTAACGAGCATTGGAATAGTTGCCGGGGTAATTTCAGCGGTTAGGTCTGACGTTTCTCTAGTCAGGTATAAATCGACGGTTGAAGTTCACACTCATTCTTTTATTTTCGGATATCCGGTCGGCCCGTCGACATCCGGTAAACGATCCAATAATAAGTGCAACAGACGATCCGTTCCTGTATAGGTTATACTTGGGGTACGAGAATTTCAAGGATTTCGGCCATTCGACTTGTTTGTTATAGCTGCGAATTTTTTTCGCGGTCTTAAAACAGTTGAAATGTTTATTTCCGATCTGAATTTTAATGATACCTATCATTTCATTATTTATTTTTTTTTTCACTAGTAACTGGATGACTTTAAATTTGATGAAAGCCACAAGAGTTTTATTAATCTGCCTCAGAACTTTTCCATCTTTGATCAATCATTTTTCTATACATAGATTCATCTTAAAATTCTATCAATAAATCCCAAATTTTCAATATTACTATAATGTAATAAAATGTGTGAAAATATTAGAAATTAAGATTATGATTCTGTATGTTCACATTTATCTGATTTCTGATTTCACAAGCAATCAATGGATGGAGTTGATGCAATATTATTTGGCAAAAAGCTCGAAATATCAAAAATTCTAATGGATTAAGAATATTTTGGACTACTCTGGAGGTGGTATTGAAAGTGGTACTTGAACTTCAATTTTATTGTAAATCAACCTGACGTAGGTACGTTAGAGATTTCGACAAACACACACACACACACAAATATGAATATATATATATATATATATATATATATATATATATATATATATATATATATATATATATATATTCATATTTATTTGTTTAATTACGATTACTACCCATTAGTAAAGCGATTGAATTTGAAATCGCAATTTAGGGCTTTTGCTTGAGTGTTTTTGCGCCCCAAAAACGCTTCATCCTCTTAAAATGGTCTTTCTTCCGTTCATCTGTCCATTTTACTTCAGATGGCGCGATCATTTTTGCTCAAACTTTACATGTGCGATTTTATAGCAACACTCCGTGCGATGTTCGAAATTTTTTATATTGATCTGTTGATGGTCCTTTCGGCCTGTTTTTAACCACTCTGTGCCGCAATTTTTCTTTGTTATTATACCGAGTCGTTTCTTCGATATTCTGGACGGTTTCATCCTGTATACATGTGCATAAAATTTTGCTCGTCCTCTTCTGATTTCTTTCGTTATTTTATTTATCTTTTGATAAAGTCCATTTGGAGATCTTTTCGTCCTAATGCCATTGGTATTGATTGCTCCGTAAATCTTTCTGAGAATTATTTGCTCTTGTTTTTCTATTTTTCTCATTTTCGAAACACTGCCAATAACCATTGTTTCAGCTGCGTAAATTGCTTCTGGGTTGCCTGACGGAATGCACTTTTTTCTTATAATAATAATAATAATAATTTTATTCATACTTAGGCTACAATGAGCGTGTACATGTCATATAATATATAATAATAGTTATAATTATAATAAAAAGATATAGTAACAATTCAATGTATAGACAGATACATTACACTCACACAAAAAAAACTATGATCAGAATTCATCTATGTTGAATAGAATTCCTGAAGCGTATAAAACCCTCTACAAAATAAAAATAATTTTAGTTCTTTTTCGAACTTTTTTAGAGTACTGAGGTTAGTAACATAAGCTGGTAATTTGTTGTAAATGGCCACAGATACATACTTGGGACTCTTCTCAAATAAGGCACTTTTGTGCTTGGGAAAAAGCAACTTGTTTCCATTTCTAGTGCTATATGATACCCCCAGTTTGATGAAATAGTCAAAATTCTGCCTCACATATATAGCTGCTTTGAGGATATATATATAGAGGGCAGAGTCAGTCTTTTATTTTCTATAAAATATTTCCTACAGGATTCAGTGGGATAGAGACGAAACAAAAGCCTTATTATCCTCTTTTGCGCAATGAAAACTCTCTTTCAATCAGTCGAAATTCCCCATAATAGCGTATTATAGGATAGATGGGTATGTATGATTGAATAGAACAACCTATCAGATCATCTTGTGCAATACTACTCCTCATCTGGAGAAGAGCATAGTAGCCTCTACTCAGTTTTTTGCAGACATGGTCCACATGAGAGTCCCATCTTAACTCAGAGTCAAGAAAACATCCCAAATATTGGATTTCATGGTTATTGGTATTCACCAACATATTACTAGGTAGCCTATTATTATGAAACTGTAGCTGCACCGTTTTACCCTCATTGAGAATCAATCGATTGCGCTGACACCATGCCTCTACTTGGTCACATACTTTTCCGATTTTTACCTGAACTTCCTCAGTCCAGGATCCCCAGAGCACAACTGATTATCATCCGCATACATAAAAGCAACACCCTCTTGAATATATTCAGGCAGGTCGTTCATAAATAAAACAAACAAAAGTGGTCCAAGTATCGACCCTTGCGGGACACCCAAAGCAGCCACACATTCCTCAGACATACACCCATTAACTCGTACTCTTATACTTCTATCTTTCAAATAAGACATCAACCAACTGCAACAAACACCACGCAAGCCGAGATTGTAAAACTTCTTAACAGCAATATTGGAACACATAAGGTCGAATGCCTTACTCAAGTCAAAGAATAGCGTTACAACTATATTTCATTTCATTTCATTTATAGCATTTCAATAAATGCTAGTTTCCTTTCATTAGCACTCTGTGCATGACAATATATTTTAAAGGAAATAGAATTGCTTTGAGAAATCATGAAGGAGAAAAAAAGCACAAATTTAACTTTGATGAAACGAAAATTCCAAAAACCGAATTCAATAAGAATAAAAAAGAATTTATCCAGATGATCCACTTAAAGAAAACCCAAATTCTATTCCAACCACAGGGAATGATAAAATCAATAATTTTTCTACATAGTTATCAAATTATTATGTTAAATTATATTATGAAATATACCATTTTATCGATGATTTCTTTTTTTGTGTAAGTATTCAGAAATTGTTCTAAATTGGATGAGTCTTTAGATAAAACATAATAGCAGTGAGTTAAATTAGAACTAGGATTGCATCACAGTTTGTCACGATGTAATTGCTACGTCACTGTGACGTGATATCATGCAGAGACCCTTCAGGAAATTACAATGCTTCAAAATTAATTTTCAAGTTCACTTGAAGGAATATGAATTTTATCGAGTCTTTGAATTAAAACTTTTTTGATGTTATCTTATCTAACAATAGAGTAATATTCCTACAATAGCTATGACAACTGATCCAAGTGTTTCATCATTTAATCAGTTTCCTAGAATGAATTTTTCTTCGACTTTGACTTTTCATTAACTGAAGCAATTACATGTAATGTGGATTGAAGGTCGATTTCGATAATGATATACATATATAAATTTACGTCATTGAGAAGTTTCCAATCATCGATTTCCTAGTGCACGTCACTATGAGGTAAATACCATTACGTACTATCGATTATGTTTGATGTTATATTTAAGAGATGAAAGTGATTTCTACTATACAAAGGTAGTAAAATATATGTTCCATTTTATATAATACTATTTGTTCATTTTGATTCATCTGAAACTAAGTACTGGAAATAATTTGAACAAATGTCCTTTGATGATTCAATTTAACCGAAACGTTGACAACCGTCAAAAACTTTCCACGACGTAATGAAACAAGTTAAACCTATATATATATATATATATATATATATATATATATATATATATATATATATATGAAATGGTATTATCCCTGTGTGAGTTCATTTTTATAATGAGGGTTAAATGAAACACAATTCTCACAACTCCAAAATTTGGTTTAATTAGCTACCGGTTTCGCGAAGTATTATTCGCATCATCAGGCTTCAGAGGGAGTAGACCACATTGGTCAAGTATGAGGACATGTCAATTACACGTATGTTGTTGAATAACAATGGACTAGTACAAATACTAAATAAATTTTCTAAATGAATAACTATATTATTGACTCAAATTCTTCTCAAATTCACATGTCAGACATGATGGAAATTCAATTTCTCATTAATTATTATTATTATAATTTAATAATAATACTTAATAATATAATTAATATATATTATTAAGTATTCAACAAGGGACAGGAATGTGCTACTTATTCCTATGCATAAAACAGCTAAATTTGAGCACTCTCTCTATTGTCAGAGTATTAAAATTTTCAACCATTTACCATCGTATTTGAAAGTATTGAAAGCTCATTTGTTTAAGAGGAGAGTTAAATCTCTGCTCTTAGCAAAGGCATACTATAGTGTGCCAGAGTACTTCGATGATTCGGATGTAGGCAATAATGTATGAATCAATTTTTTGTATCATATGTTTGTATATTTTTATAACACAAATGTTCTTCACCATGTGAAATTGTCTCATATGCTTAATATCTCTGAGTAAATTTTTTTCTCTTTTTTTTCAATCAAAGTTGTATATTATTGTAAATATGAATTTAACCAAGATTTTTGTTTGAACCAATATTTTTGCTCGAGGGCTGAATGGAAGATCAGACTCCAAACTGAATTCAGTCTTTTTGAGAGCATTCTTCCTAGTTGTAATTATTGTATCAATTGAAATGAATGTAATTTTACAATGTAAGGAATGTTTCTCAATAAATTCATATTATTATTATTATTATTATACTCGTATATATACATATTTTTCAGAATTGTTTTTACTGCAATATTGTTTGATTGATAGTTATGTTTATAATATTTTTATCAATAACCGGCTATTTTTAATGCAAAAATTTTTATTTTTGTTGACGTTTCGTTGTATATCAAAATTATATAGTTTTGACAAAGTTATGATATACAATGAAACATCTACAGAAATAAAGATTTTTGAAATGAAGAATAATAAAAATTATAAATTGCCTGTTATTGCTATCTTCGGAAGCTTCCACTCAAATATTCAAAAATATTATGAGATTCAAAATCGCGGTGATTCGAAATCGCCGCGATTCAAAATCGCCGTGATTGAAAATCGCGGTGATTCAAAATCGCGGTGATTCAAAATCGCGGTGATTGAAAATCGCGGTGATTCAAAATCGCGGTGATTCAAAATCGCGGTGATTTAAAATCGCGGTGATTTAAAATCGCGGTGATTCAAAATCGCGGTGATTCAAAATCGCGGTGATTCAAAATCGCGGTGATTCAAAATCGCCGTGATTGAAAATCGCTGTGAATCAGAATCGCCATGAAATATATATATATATATAAATATATATATATATATATATATATATATATATATATATATATATATATATATATATATATATATATATATATATATATATATATATATATATATATATATATATATATATATATATATATATATATATATATATATATATATATGGGTAGAATTTCATACGAAGCCAAAAAATCCCATCATTTTTCTCGGTAATGTTTTCTATTTCATCAATGTTCATATTGATGATACTTTATAAAAGCACATATAAGTATCACTGACTGGTGAAACCTTCTAATCAATTTCATTGAACTTGGTATCCAAAAACACTCAATTTTTTCACAATATTTTTTGTAATACATAGAAATAGACTCGTTTTCATTTTGGAACTGTCTTAGTTGTCAGTAAGACATAACGTAAGTAACACATAATTTCGCTTGGGCTTTCTCTGGTTATGAGTTTATAGGTATATTTTAGAAGTTAATTCTATGTTCTAATGATTGTAATGAATATAGAATGTTAATTCTATCTAATTCGATTATCAATCGGTGATCACCGATTTTCTTATTGTATTTTATTTAAATGAGAGGTAATGAAAAATACTTGTCTAAAAATCACAAACATAATAAGTCTTTATTCGCCTTTTACGGCATTATCAAGACTGAACTAGTCAAACGAAGCACGACGAAACTAGTCGAATGAAGAATTGTTCAGTCAGTGATTTTTAGACAAATATTTCTTATTACCTCTCATTCAAATATGAACTATCACAGAGTTGATTCATCGTCCATTGAATTTATTTGAATTTTATTCTTCGCTATTATACACAACTTCAATATAATGTTGCAAAATATATTATCGTTTTTGGGGTATTTGAAAAACTTTATATTCATGGCACTTTTGAAACAGTTTTGGACTTGTTTGGAAAATTCTGAAGTAATATTCAACACAATGCAAAACAGATTATCACTTTTCGGTTTATATTCATCGACAAATATTTTTTGTATCAGATATTCTGCTAAATTTAGAAGATTATTGTGTCGAAATTTGACTCTTTCATCATCATCAGAGAATATTCCAGTTGATCCATTGTACCTTTTTAATTACGAAATTATTTTCATAAAAAATTTGACCTCTATATTCACGAAGTGATTGGTTTGCGTGCTTCTTCTCTAGAACAATTCCATTTCACTCGATTTATTGTAACGATAGTAATAAAAGAGAGAGTTTCTTGGTTACGTAAGCACCATGTAGTTACGAATTTTTGCTAGCTGAATCGATTCAAACGGATCGGAAAAAGAATTCATTGAAATATTACCTATCGATTATTCATAATCTAGTTCTCATTCATGAAATATATTCAAATAAATATTTCAGTGTGAGAGAAAGGAATACACGATCCACTTGAATGTAAACTTATCATCATTCATCTATTTTTGAATTATGACTTGATCGATAATATTTATCCAAAGTGACGACTGAAGCATTGGCGTAACCTTAAGATCTGAACATTGAATCAATGATGAATTTTTTTATTGAAATTTCGAAGTCACATAGGTACTTGGAAAATTAAAAATTGAAATGTTAAAAAAACACTGCTTTAAAAAAAAACAGTCATACCAGGTGGTATGAAAATACTGGAGGTGTATTACGAAAAAATTGAGAATCAAAACAAACCTGACAAAGAGTATCGTATTCTTTTTTGATGACAAGAGAAAAACATTCGCTAAACATACTGAAATGGTAGGGATAACAGATCAAGAGATAAGATGGCAAAGGAAAAGTATATTTAACAAATATCTGAATTGCAACGAAAAAATAGAAGAAAACTGAAATGAGATGAAAGACTGCAGGACAATTATATCCTTAGCTGCACGAAAAAGTAGAATGTCAACAGATAACATGAGGAAAATATTAACGACCATAATCACTGCTGAAATAACATACCCAGGAGAAATATGGCACACAAATGTGAATCACAAAAGGAAGATACAGCAAGGGTCAATTAGCAGAATAATCAAATGAAAAGAGGTCTAATGAACAATCTGATGGTGAACGTTGACAAAACTGTATGTGCTCAGTTTTGTCTGAAGGGCAATGGAATTAGTACCTTGGATGTTAAATATGGGCACAACACTATATCATCATCCCAATCAACGAAGTTTCTTGGAATATATGTAGACAGAAATTTGAAATGGATATCACACATTGAGGTCTTATGTAAAAAATTGAGCAACTCATTCTTTGCAATCTCTAGAATCAAGAACATCGTACCTAGAAACTGTGTTACGAATGTGTATTACAGTCTTGTATATAGTCATCTAAATTATAATATTCTGCTGTGGGGTTGCTCTACAGAAATAAATAGGGTGTTCATTACACAGAAGCGAATACTTCGATTAATATTCAATATTCATCAGCGAACATCTTGTAAACCTATCTTCATTAATAATTACATACTCACCTTACCGTGTTTATATATTTATAGATGTTTGTTATAATGTTAAAGAAAATGAAGATAGGTTCATTAAATTGAATAGTAATCATGAGTATTCAACAAGAAACAGGGATGTGCTACTTATTCCTATGCATAAAACAGCTAAATTTGAGCACTCTCTCTATTGTCAGAGCATTAAAATTTTCAACCATTTACCATCGAATTTGAAAGTACTGAAAGCTCATTTGTTTAAGAGGAGAGTTAAATCTCTGCTCATAACAAAGGCATACTATAGTGTGTCAGAGTACTTCGATGATTCGGATGTAGGCAATCATGTTTGAATCAATTTTTTGTATCATATATTTGTATATTTTTTTAACACTAATGTTCTTCACCATGTGAAATTGTCTCAAATGTTTAATATCTCTGAAGAAATTTTTATTTTCTTTTCTTTTCAACCAAAATTGTATATTATTGTAAATATGAATTTAACCAAGATTTTTGTTTGAACCAATATTTTTGCTCGAGGGCTGAATGGAAGATCAGACTCCCACATGAATTCGGTCCTTTCGAGAGCATTTCTCTTAGTTGTAATTATTTATCAATTGAAATGAATGTAATTTTACTATGTAAGAAATGTTTCTCAATAAAATTATATTATTATTATTATAATCAGGTAATTCGAGACCATGGTACATAATAAACGAACAAATAATGAAAGAAATTGAAATAGGAAACAATAGAACAGAAAATTAAAAAACAAACAGAAACAACGTTAGAAATAATGAAACAACACATACAATGGGGAGGTAAAACGAATTACTGAAATGAAAATCAAAAAAACAGATAAACGACCATCACTAATGCAATGGAAACGCAAGAACAGCGAAGGAGGAACTCTTTGGAGTTCCCATTGGAGGTGCTGACGTTATAAAGTCAGGAGAAAGTCTAGGTTAAAACTGCTCACAACGTAGTAGAAAAAAGGGTAAAATGAAACTTGAAAGAAAGAGTTGTATGGAAGAAGTTCCGAACTTCGAAGTTCGAAATAAGCTGATCAGCTATTGCGTTTTATTGACACTACTCATTTTTTTTGTAGTAACATTACGTACAACAAAGCAGGTTGTAGTATTTCATAGAACAACAGTAATATAATCCTCATTTTACGAATCCTTGAATTACGAATCATTCGACTATGAAACAATACGCTTATACATATATCAACTGTACAAGTCACGAAACTTTCCATTTTTACTGTAGCGCGTACAAATATGACGCATAAATGTGTCCCCCATTATAAGTTCAAAGTTTCTTTGTATTTCACATTAGGAGTAATTGTTACAATGGAGTAGTATATTCCATTCACGTTGCTTTTGTTTTCTCCACCTAATGAATCAAGTCTGAAATGAGGAAATGTAATACGACTATGTTATCAGCGGCATAATGATTAGTGTAGAATATTTTTATATTTATTTAGGATATATGAAGTATTCCACGACGAAGTCAAATAGTAAACAAGTTTGTTTTCTTTCGAACTCATAACAAAATTGAGTGTTTTTCTATTTGTTGTTATTCTCTCAATTTTAAATTACATGAATAGGTACTAGACATAAAAAAATCTCAAATAAAAAAATAGAGATTTGTACCCTCATGTGATATACAAGATTGAGGAGTCATTACAATTTTACTAGACACCATGAAAATTTAAAGAGTACCCATTCTGAAGAGTAATTAGTTGTAAAAAAGTTGTAGTGAAAAGCATTTCATAATTTTTTTGAATGAAAAGTTCAGCCAGCAATGAGAAAAATACATTTAGTTGACTGTATATTTTGTACCAAATTATTTTATCAGTGAACCATTCGTGAATTTTTAAAGTTGAAAATGAGTGTTTTCTACTCGGACCAAAATGTTTGCATAAGCAGTATTCATCATTGAAGTAAGAACGTTGTTGTCATATAACGAATGGCAGTGGTCCCATAATACTATTCTGAGGTACTTTTTTTTTTAATTCAGTGGACCTACAGTAGGGATTGACATCGATGTCATTATCGAAAGCCCAACATTGATTCCACGATATTTATCGAATACCGAACATCGATGTGAAAACATCGATGTTCTTGCTTTCAACATCGATGATCATCGATTCTCAATGATAATCGAGCATCCCTATTGGTCATGCGTGAGGCCGTGAGTTAACATCGATATCGATACCGTTAACATCGATGTTCGATATTTATCGAAAAGCGAACATAACATCGATGATAAAACATCGATGTTTTTGCTTTCAACATCGATGATCATCGAACATCGATGATCATCGAACATCGATGATCATCTACCATCCCTAACCTACAGTTTAACGCCGGTTCCGAACGGCAATTAGGTTTGTAATCGATGTACATTACCCAGCATATTTCATTATTTAAACTAATTAAAAATCATAGACATACACAAACACCCATGCCTTCAGCGGGGCTCGAACCCGAGTTCTACCGCACAGTAGTCCAGAGTTCTACCGACTAAGCTACGTACTTTCATAGGTGACACGAATTCATATGAATTAATGTCTTTTCTATTTTTCACTCACTATGTCTACATTCACAGTAAGAGAAAATTTCTCGTTCCGATTGTAACGTTTTATGAGATTCAGTTATTTAGCTTCTACTGAGATCATTCCATTATTACCAGATCACGAAATCAAAAGCCTAAGATCGTTCGAGGAACGAAGGTATTTAAATTCCTTCCAAAGCATGCTCTACTGAATAACATCAACTTTTAAGAAATTTTTTTTCATCGAGACTTAAGAAAATGAATTCAATAGATTTATAGGTTTGTAATTCATTATTCAGCACAGTCAGTAGAAGTTTAGTAAATTTTATCTTGATTGCATCTTGTAACGTTTTAAAATACTTTATACTGGTTGAAGAGATAAATGTTAAGACCACATCGCATGAAATAATCGTAGTTCGAAATGCACCGATGCAAGTTCGCATGATATTCCGGTTATAGATTCATTCCGATACTGGATTCTGAGACAGTATTCCTCCCGATAAGTTTTTCAGATTGTTAAATATAATATCTTTTATCTCCATAAATTTTGAGTGCGCTTGTAAGCGCTATATCCCCTGGAATTGAAACGGGAGTTACAAATTAGAGTTTCACTATATCCCCTGGAGTTGAGGCTTCATTATATCTCCTGGATTTTCAAATAAGAGCTTCAGCATATCTCTTGGAGTTGAAATAGAGATTCAAGACACAATTTCGAGTGACTTTGAAGATTTGGATTCTTTGAAGAGTGACTTCGAAGCAGAGAACACCTGGATTCAAGATAAGAAAATCCAAATTTTTTTGTGATCTTGAATCAAAAGATTTTGAATAGAAATTTTTAAATATAATTATCTATTTCACTGTTTATACTGTGCATAGATCACGTGAATTTATATAGGTCTCCCAAAATTTTAGAGCTAGCCGGTGCAATCACCAACAAAGGATGAATTGATAAGTTTGTGCTAGTATGTGAATAATTTTTTTCACAATATTCAAGAGAATTACATCATAACCACACAAGCTTCAGTACACTTTTGATTTAGTTGCTGCGTTTATATCAGACTGTTCACTATCAAAAATATAGAATGACTTTCGAATATGCTACTAAATGTAAAAATGCTACTCGAAGAAGGAGCTAAATTAATAAAAAACGTAGTACGATTATTTACAAGCTTGATATTTTATTAGACTTATTAGATTTTATTAGATTCTTATATTTTGTATTATCAGAACTAAATTTTGAGCACCTTCTAGTAAGTTTATTCAATATTTGCAGAGTTGTTGTCGATTAATTTTGCGCATCGGTAATAGTTGTGTTACAATGTACCCAACTGTTTTTCGTATATTTCTAATCATTTTGGTAGCGTAAGAAGTGAGAATCGAATTTGTCGGAGAAAAAGATATTCGATCAAAAAATGTACTTATCAAACATATGTGCACATATGTTTCGTCACTATGGCAAAAAGTCATGAATTGAATAACGAATTGCTACCCTATCTAACATATTTCACAGAAGTAGGCCTCCTGCTACTATTTCCTATTTCCATACCTACGCTGAAATAATTGTTTTGTATTAAGAAATTAAAGTTTTTATGGAACGTATCTTTTTATTCAGAAATTCATTGACTTAAAATACATATCTAAGGAGCCCAAGAAAGAGGTAACTTCAAACCAAAATCACTAAACTTGTCGCCATATATTCGTATATAGTTATGGTGTTAACTGTTTAAAAATGATGGCTGAAACTGAAGTTTTTCTTGAAATATTTTAATTATTTTGAAAAAATTGCGAACGCAGATGTGATGTTTTGTTTGCTGTTTTTTGTTGAAAGTGTCAGATGAAGATCTTTTCATGCTATGGAAAAATAAAATACCAAATACGTATATTTATTCATTAATTCAGGGTGAAATTGAGATAGTTTGCTCACAAGTTTGAAACTTGAAAAAAGATCAAATTCAACTGAAATGCTTATCAGCTGTTCAACATGTTGAATAAATCAATAAATACTTCTAAGTCATTGTGTAGTATATTTTATCTATAGCGATAATTATAATTTTTTAGTTATAATATTTTATATAATAAATAATTATAATAATTATAACAATGAAATAATTATTCTAAGAATTATATTTAATGCAGGCAAACTAAAATTAAGTAAAAGAAGAAACTTACGTTGAAAACCTACACATTTTTTTTTTTTTTATATAACAGCCGTTTACATATGTTTCAAGGTTATTGCCTATCGTCAGAACGGTCTGACGATAGGCAATAACCTTGAAACATATGTAAACGGCTGTTATATAAAAAAAAAATGTGTAGGTTTTCAACGTAAGTTTCTTCTTTTACTTAATAATAATTATAATTTTAATAATAATTTCAATTATTATAATTTTAATAATTATATTAATTTATTAATTATAATTGCAATTTAAATTATAATTTGCTGTAATATTCGTCTTTTTTGTGGACTAAAACCCAATTTCATTGAGTTAGTTGAAATTCTTAATCCAACATATGTGAACAAACTCTCCATTCCGTTGTTATATCTACAAGTCTTGCACAATTCTTTCAAGAATTTTAATCCAGTCATAATTATCTTGTTGGCGATTACGGAAAAGATAAATAAATAACATCTAAAAAGGAGTAACCTTGAAGTGTAGTGAAACATGATAAGAACACAAAATATGACTGTGTGTACGTCGAATTAGTGACAGTGCTTTTAATTCTTCTCATTGGAAATCGAATCACTTCAATTGAATAGTGCCAAGCGAAAGTAAAACAACTCTCTAAAATCACAACTAATTAATTTAAAACTATCATCTTCTCCACCAGTTCCGACTCTCTTTTCTTTCCTTTGATCGGCGATGCCAGATCTCACTCTTTGTATGGCAATATGTTCTAATTTGTTGAATGAATGTATACCAAGAGGTCTTTTCTTTTCAAATAAACGAGTTGAAATTTAATATCTATGCTGTGTTTCAGGCTCAAGATCAATGTTTGAGAAATGAAAACGAGGTTCGCAAATATTTTTGTTAAAATATAATTGAAATTCAGCAATTTTTGTTATTTTACAGTGGGAAAAAAGAGAGCAATAGTGGATTTGGAATAACTTGTAGTGAGTAAATAAATGAGAAATTTGTAAGAAACTAAGAAATTAAAGAAAGAAAGAAATTAATAAAGAAAGTAAGAAATTTTTATGCATTTGAGTGTTCGTAAGTATTTGATATCTGTTTAGCTCTTCATTTTATACAGGAACTCCATCAGTATTAGTAAAAAATTGAGAACTTGTATACCACCTGCACCCTGAAGATGTGACTGTGAAAAAAACTGTGAAATGTGGTAAAGATTGTTCGCAGTCAACATTTTTAACATTGCCACCCAACTTTTTATATGGTTTTCTATGGTTTCAAGAGTTGCATATGCCCATCGAGAATACAAATACGTTCAAAAATTCAACAAACTGAATGTGAATTTACGTTAAAGGAAAGTTTCATTTCTTCTTCTTTCGCAGCTAAGATTTCATTTGAAAGTTCGTTCAGTGATTTTGTCACCGTTTTATTAATAAATTAATTAGTTTTTCCAGTGGCCAGCTTAAAAAAAGGAAAAAAAAAATTACATGAAGTAAACAAAATACTTCATGTAATTTTGCAGCAAATGAAAGAGAAAAATACGCCATAAAAGATGGTGCTTCTTTGAATATTTTTAATTTTCTCTTGCATATTTTTCAGATGTATGAGATTCCATAGCCCTTAGTCTGTTACTCTATTTTTTCAATTTAACTTTCGTTTACAATATACGAATAAGATAAAGACAAAAATAAATGATATATCGATAAAATATTCATTTTTTACATTTACATTTATATTTATTTATTGATTAAAATATAAATAAATGAATTTTTTGGATAGAATCTCTGGATCACAAATAATTACGATTATAATAATAAAAAATCTATACATTTTTTTAAATGCCATATTTTTTCGATGAAAATCATCTAGTAGCTAAACCTAACGAAGAATTCCGTTATCTTTGTTTTCTACTGTCTTGATTCCATTACTGAAAGTTGGCAACATTGACGTTATTTCCACTTGCTGTTTGACTTTCATCCGATACAATCTATTCTGTAATCGGATTTAGGTATTGGTATGTTATGAATTCGATTGTATCCAATAGATGAAAAAGCTTCAAACGGGTTATAGAATTAGTTTCGAATTGTAATAGGTACACTGCTCCACTTTAGTTACAGCATTCTAGAGGAATTCAAATTTCTGGATGACATTTCCTAATAATTCTTTCATTTCAAAATACATAATTAAATTGAATTTGTCATTTTCATACGAATGAATATACGAAATAATTATTCGAAAATATATCTTGATTACGTGATAGATGGTTATTTGTTGGATTTTCGTTATAAAAATTTGAATTAGATTTGTCGAAACAAAAATATACGCTAATTTTTCTCTTCAAATTGTAGCGTTGTTGCAACTTTGAAGTGAGTAATTTCACTTAACAACAGGTTCAATGATGAAACTAAATTTATGATAGCAATTAGGCTATGGGATTTTTTTTCATTTATTCGATAAAAATGACAAGAAAATTTTTTTTGGTAAAATATCCTTCTATATTTATCACTAGTAGCGTTTGGTAGAAATAAACTTCATTCATTGATATACGAAATTATAACATATTGTGGTAGAAGATGAACAAGAAATAATTAAAAATAATAACATAACTTGATTCCATTATTGATCTTTTCATAAATCTCTTCAGTATTATCTTTATTAATAATTATAACCTTACATTCCTTCATTAAAATAATCTTAGAGACATATGTATTTATATATGTATATAATATAGAGGGTGATTACTTTCAATCTTCGTTGTAAGCGTTTGTAATTCAATTTTATGATGAAAAAACTTTTTACTTTACTTTTTTAACTTTTTTACTTTTTTAAAAAGATGAATAGATTGATAGCAGACGTTGAAATTGGTTGCACTTCTGTACGTCTTGAAAGAAAACTTGATGAAGCCGTATTACAGGAACATTGTCCTTGATGGCATTTTACGACAGCTCATGCAAAATGGAATATTGACAATCAAACAAGACAAAACAAATCATTAATCGATTGGGCCAATACTTGATGAAAATCTAAATACATAATTCAAATAACACTAAGAAGTGTTATTTAAATTAAAACAAAAGAATTTCAACTTGTGAATGAACCATGATTCAGTCTAAGGTATCCAGATGTAAATGGACGAATTCGAAAGATCTATTTGGTAGTGGGTCTTCGATGTCCTGGGAAGCAATTTATTCCGAAACTTATTGGGTATCAATAAATACAAACTATTATCACTAACTATATATGACAAATATATCGAAAAGGGTACCCAAAATTTTTTTGTGGGCTTTGTTAGATGAATTGGCGAAAACTTCCTCCCTGCAAAATGAAGCTTGAATGCTCGTTACTGTTCAAGTCATGCTACTAACTTTCAACTGCTAGTTGAAAATTTAAAAACTTAAACTTTATCAGGCAATTAGTCAAGTTATGGAATGGACACCTTGAATACCGTAACAAAATCATAAATAGCACAACAGGTTGTAAAGCACTAGGATAGTTTGAAATTTCTATGCCTGCTAAATGGGAGAATATCCCATAAGTCATATCTCCTACTTAATTAGTTATGTTAAAAGACTTGCGGCGACTAGTCACATCCTGCCACTGGAGGCACCAACCGATAGACTAGTCACAGCAAGGAAGAAGAAGAAAAGACGACTGCGCATGCTCGGGACGCAACCTCAGGAGAAGACAACAAGATCTCGTTGACTTCGGCGCTAGTCGCCAAGCTGTCAACATGACTGTCATCAACAAACATTATTAGTGCACTTTAATGTATTTAGTTGTAAATAGTTATCTTGAATAAAGTTGTTCATACTGAACAAAGTTTGGGTATACATCCATAAGAATCCAACAGACTGAAGAGGCAATACCTGCCATCAATTTTATAATTTCACAAATCATCTTGATTTAGTTTAATTCTATAAAACAAATTTGACATCTGAATATTTACTCGTCTCTTTCTTTAGCTACTTCAGTTAAAATTAGTTTACAAATAATTAATTTGTCAATTTTTTTCAATGGATTTTTGTTTCAGTTCATGCGTTCTGCTATAATTTCGGTAAAATTCTAATTGAATAAGTTAAAATGAGAGTGAAATATCAAATGAGTCAATTGTGTCCAGGATTTTAGATATTCAAAAACTATTCTTCAGACAATAAAAACTGAAGTATTTATTAGAAAGATCAATTTTCTATACCCACAACGAAGAAAACAAGTACATATATCAACAATCACTGGCGGAAAAAAATAGTTCTTCAAATTTATTGGCAGATTTGGAAACCTATAAGTTGATAAATATTGATATACCTAAGAATAATTATTGTGTACTATTTTATTCTTCGAAGTTATAATGTTTTATTCTTAAATTTTTGAATATACACTAGGGTGTCCCAGAAAAATGAAAGTTCTATTTTTTCAAAGCATACCCTCTAATTTTGTTCGAATGATGTCAAAACACTAATAAATAAAATTTCACGTAAATTGATCATGGCAACCCGTGCCGACTTGCATCAAAACTTGCCGCGAACTGAGTGTCAATGTGCTTGTTATATAGAGATTGTTTTTATTAGTTAACGCATTGTTTTCGTTGTGTCAACATGTTTGTGGAGTTACGCAGTTCTCAAAAGGAAATATTTCAGGTCGGCGATGTAAAACATTAAATCACAGGTTCTAAACTTCCCTCTAATGGACGAGTGTTGGCTGTTTTATTTTATAATATTCGCAAAGCCAATTTAAGCATCAATGAAAGCACAAATATTACTATTCGTAAGTAGGTACATTATTCATTAGGAAAAGACACGTATACTGACTAAATCTTTAGCTAACTGTGTTAAGAAACTTGTATCTTTATACTAAGCTTGGGGTAATTTGCAAAAAGATGGAAACAAACTCAAGATGTGTTTGAATATCGTCGACATGAGTTTCTTACAAATATTTGTTTGATATTGCACATGCCGATGCGCTTCAATTAATACAGATAAATGAAGATAAGATATTCTTATAACAGCAGAGAGAGCCAGGACGTTCCGTTCACTCAACTTGAGTGGACAAAAATTGAGAGAAAAGGAGGAAAAGGTGAGTCTTAAAAATACCCAGGAGCAACGGGCTGGCTACTTATTTGGCATCCATAACATTATCTAATTCTTCTCATGAGCCATTACAAGAACCTTCATCCTCCGAATCTGAAGTAACAAAGATACAGATAATAAATTTAAAATTCGGCCTCCAGATGCCATGCAGCAAGCTAGATGGATGTCGAGAGGTATTTATCATCATCCCAATCAACAAAGTTTCTTGGAATATACGTAGACAGAAATTTGAGATGGACATCACACATTGAGGTCTTATGTAAAAAATCGAATTACTCATTTTTTGCAATCTCTAGAATTAAAAACATCGTAGCTAGAAACTGTGTTATGAATGTGTATTACACTCTTGTATGTAGTCATCTAAATTATAATATTCTGCTGTGGGGCTGCTCTACAGAAATAAAAATAAAAGGAATAGGGATGTACGACTAATTCCTATGCATAAAACAGCTAAATATGAGCACTCTCTCT
The DNA here is from genome assembly GCA_030704895.1 of Henosepilachna vigintioctopunctata. Classification (NCBI taxonomy): domain Eukaryota; kingdom Metazoa; phylum Arthropoda; class Insecta; order Coleoptera; family Coccinellidae; genus Henosepilachna; species Henosepilachna vigintioctopunctata. Next base: position 350,820 of record JARQZJ010000077.1, read on the forward strand.
AATATCAGAGTATTAAAATTTTCAACCATTTACCATCGAATTTGAAAATACTGAAAGCTCATTTTTTTAAGAAGAGAGTCAAATCTCTGCTCTTAACAAAGGCATAATATAGTGTGGCAGAGTATTTCGATGATTCGAATGTAGGCAATAATGGATGAATCAATCTTCACCATGTGAAATTGTCTCAAATGTTTTATAGTTCTGATGTAATTTGTTTCTTTTCTTTTCAAATAAAGTTGTATATTATTGTAAATATAAATTTAACCAATATTTTTGTTTGAACCAATATTTTTGCTCGAGGGCTGAATGGAAGATCAGACTCAAAAATGAATTCAGTCCTTTTGAGAGCATTCTTCCTAGTTGTAATTATTGTATCAATTGAAATAAATGTAATTCTACAATGTGGAGAATGTTGCTCAATGAATTTATATTATTATTATTATTTTTCATTAAAAATATCGATATTCTGCTTTCAATTCAAAATGTCAAATAAGGATAAAACAGCTCTATTAGACGTCTGCCTGTTGATCGCGCCATCCGATGCCAAGCCTCGGCTGCAATGCACTTTGCGGTAAAAGCACCATATCAGGACTTGTGCTTTTTGAAGGCCTACGATATGGTAGACTAAACTATATCAAAAGTGTCTATGCAGAAGTTTTACCTGCATTTGTGGTATTTGGCAGACGAATTATCTATCTTGTCTTTATTTGACGATGATATTAACCAAGAAAGTTGCTGATTTGGCAGAAGAAAATCTATCAGTCCACAATAAACGCTTCATTACATCGAGAAAAGAACTCAGAGGACCTCTTTTCGAAAAAAACATCTATGACTTTGTTTCCATGAACAACAGATTCTTCTTTCAGGCGGCTCAAAATTTATGACAGTTTTCTCATGGAGTTTCCTACTTCATGGCCTACGAAGCATTAGGTTCGTTTCAACACGCTAAAATGAAGGTGCAGTCACTGAAAGTAGTTATGGCTGAAGGAGCTGTTAAGTTGATTAACAGCTCTTTCAGCCAAAAGGTAAAATTTAATGAATAATGTCCTTTGAAAGCTTAATATGTATAGTACATAATAAATATAATAAAATAATTAAAGTACCAGAGTTTTATTTACAAAATAAATATTGAGTTAAAATATTCCCTTATGGTTTTCATACAAACTTTTATATTCAAAGTTTGACATCAAGTCGGCACGGGTTGTTATCCGACTTCAATAATATTTATTATTTCAATTATTAAGGTCGAATGGAACAAAATAAAAGTATATGCGTGTCTCAATTTGTAAAAAATTTTGCCCTTATAGTCTGGGACATCCTAATATAAACCATAGTTATTATTGAAATTGCTGAATTGTTGTGTTTAGTGAGTAGTCAAAATCACAAAACACTGTTAGCGTTTTCGACCATATGATAGGTATTGGCTTGACATTAAATGAAGACACAAACACAAACAGAGTCAGTTTGAGAGGAAAAACTGTTCCTAATGAAACTGATTGATGCAACTGGTTATTCGTAATTAATTAATGAAACCAGATTAACATCCCAGAGGAGCTCAAATATAGCACTAATAAGGCATATCCAGACATTTAAAAGGTATCGGTCTCTGCAGATTAAAAATCATATCTCAAAGTAGACCAATGCATTTCCTCATAGCTAGTACTTAACATAAGAAGACAATGTAAAAAGTCGGAACTACGTTTTTCAGTTTGAAAACGTGTTTGTTTTATAATCATGGCTGACTATATTGTAGTGCAATGTGTCCCACATTGCTCTAATAAACATATTCTATTCCTGAAGTGCTATTTTAAGAGGTCTACAAACATCCATCTACAGATATTTGGGTCTCTTTGTTTGATTATAAACATTCTCCCAAAAATTCCTTTTCACAGGAGGCAATATCTGACGAAGAGTAAGGATCTCTGATCAATTTTTGCTACGAATTCCTCATTTTTTGATCTGATATTTTATAATAGTGAATTAAAACTCTTGGCTTAATTTTCATTGAATTTATTAACAATTTTACATATGTTTCGGGTGGTTAGCCCATTGCCAAGAGTATTCAACAATATTACTACAAATACTCTTTACTTAACCAGCCGAAACATATGTAGAATTGTAACTATATTCAGTCATATTTAAGCCAAGTGTTTCAATTCACTATTATTCAACATAATGTTTCACCAAGTGAATAGCGAAACCTCCGTGTGATTGATATTTTATCCTGATAGATTAGTATTTTTCACAACCAATGCTCGGTCTCAGGAGTTTTTCGTTTAACGGAAACGGAAAGATATGGATAATTAATCCCCACTTAGTGTATTGATCCTTAAACCAGAATAATTTGAAAAAATCGATTATGCTGCACAAAAAATACAAACTCTTTCTTTAATGCAGATAAAATGTACTTCATTTTTCCGCCACAGCTGTTTTATTTCAAGAAAAAGTCCACGCTTCATTTATGGTAACAAATCGATTGGATAGTTTTTAAATGGGTCCAAATATTATGACAATTACACTGATATGAAAAAAATCGCGTGTGCGAAAGAGTAATTGTCGCTTTGAGAGTGGCAAAACGTACCTACAACTTTAAGGGCCACAATACAGTAGTATTTGTCGTTATACAGTAGCTGTTCGTTTATTTTTTCTCATGTATTGTAGTAGTGTGCCAAGAAGAATTTGACATTAATCATCAATTACTGTAATGTTAAGAATGAGTCGATTTGGTGAATGTCATTAATGTGACGACAATTATATAGTTTTTGCGATTCAAAAGGATACAAATTTCGACATAATACTTCGAATGTCAGATTTAGTTGTACATAATATGATATGTGCAAAATGTCGGTTGATAACAATTGGCAACGTTATGGCTTACAAGCTTTCAAGTGAATATCATAACAAATTCATTAATGTAGTTAACCTTTTCACTGGTGTATGTATCTCGAGGTGCACCCAATTCTTAAATCCTACTCATCCCGAAAAGACAAAATGCTATGAATCTCAGTTCTCAATTAATAAATCTGAAATATTTGAAAAGAAACTGAATATATGGAATTTTGTTTTTGAAAATTAGGCAAGCTTGGACCTATGCATTATTTGTCAGTAAAGGGATCAGACCAAATATTTTAGAACAAGATATTTAATGAATAGGTAAGCTCATTTGAAAAATTGATGGAAAACAGGTACATCTATGACAGCCATTAGCTTGGGAAATGTTTTCTTAAGGAAAGCATTTAAATAGCAGTAAATAGCAGTATCCAATGAAACACTCTCTGTACATGAGTGCCAATATTAAAAGACGAAATCTTGGATGTAACCCATGAATGCTACTTTCCGTTTGATTACGTATAAAGTAATTTTCGTTGACGTACTCAAACGCATTTTATAAGAAATCCTTTTTTCGTACATACTCATATTTGTAACGATACTTCAGTGTTTTTTTTAAGAAACTTTGAGAGACTGCTTCATTCTTTGCGAACGTAGCAGTATCAATACAATATAAACCTTTGCAATTCAAAAGATTTGAAATGAAATTTACTTTTGGTAATTCGTAAGATACATCAAAACTAAATCTTGCTGGCTGAAGTAAATAACATTACAACATGAATAATGGATAGAATTACACTATTTCATGGATAATTCTTGAATTAACTGATTTGACTAGTATTGAGCACTGATTAAACATTAAGTTGCATTATAGTAATGAAGACATTTTTTCCGAAAACTTTCCCTTCCTGCAGTATGATCTAATATTTTTTCAAATATTGCCAAATATCTTGACCCACTTCAACTGAAACATAATTTACTTCAACAAGATTTCGATTAAATCACAATTCTATCGTTTGCATCGGAAATGTAAGTGTTCTGCACGATGAAGTGGCCGATGACATAACGAAATTTAACCCACAGCTCTAAAATGCAACAAAAACCATCGCACTCTATTACGTAACAGCTTAACGCAAGACAAACGTTTGCTTTGAAACACGTCTGGAAGGTTTATGCACTTTTCGAGCCACCTAATTGATAAACGCAAAGAGGCTACCGTTGTCCGATCAAGATGGAGGACTTCAGTACTGGAATCGTTAAACTTTGTTACGGTGAAAGCTGAACAGACTACCTTATAAGGTTGCTTCTGTCAGATTTATTTATAACTCGCCCAAGGCAATCTCTTTGGTTCAACTGGGTACAGTAACTTTGTCCGTGGCAACCGACTCCTTAATTATTATAATAACTCGAGCGTTCTTGTCTGTACCTATCTACAAATTCATTCTCTAAAGACTCCAGATCTTCAGTGATTCCCGGATTTAATGAATCAATTCGTCCTACGATTATTTTTGTTATTCAAAGTTGAGTGCAAATTAGACTTAAAAATTAATAAAATGGAAATACATTTCCATTAGTCTGGTGATTTTTTTCTCGAAGTTTTTCTGTGAAGGTTCATATAACGACATCTACAAGTATGATTTGAAAGTGCCTACTATATATGAGATAAGTGGTGTCAAAGAGTAGAGTCTTGCCTATTATTGAGTTACTATAGTTTGAATATAAACTCGATTCTTTCTGTAGCCTTTCTTTAATTCATTGCACATATTTCAATCTTCCTCTGATACTGATCTGAAGTGTGAGTTTGGAAACTCTGCGAAATATTTAGCTATCAATTTTGATATTCGAATATCTCAATTTGTTCGTTCTCCTCAGATTCAGCAGAGGCGTAAATTATATACTGCAGGTGTAAAAAATTTACTAAGCTGACTTGAGTATTTAATTTGTAAAAACTGTTTTCAAGTTTTTCAATGGTGTAAATTACATTCTGATGCAAATTTCGTACCTCCGAACCGAAGTCATAGTCTACTCTAAAATCACCAAATATATTTGCAATTAAAGTGAAACAATTTCATAATAACAAAAATAACTTTTATCAATCCTTCAATACAATTCTACATTGAGTAGGATCAGTCAAAATAGGAAAAAATAAACAGATATATAGTGAAAAAAATTGATTAATACATTATTGACTTCAATCGAATTATTCAAATTACTCTGTCACAGTAGATACTTTGTTAATATAACATCCTCTTGAACATTAACGTTTAATGATTTCAAATTCGACGGTGATTGGCAAAAATTTCAATGTTATGATAATAGTGTGTTCTTCATTGAATATCCATAATTACATTTCAGTTTAACAAACTTATCTTCATTCCCTCAAACATACAATGAATATATTATTATAAATATACAAACAAGGAAGGGTGAGAGACAATTTTTGATGAAAAGGCTTAAAAGATGTTCACCGATGAATATCGAATTATGAAACGAACTATTCGCTTCTAAGTAATAAACATCTTATTTATTTTTGTGAAGTAACCGGACAGCAGAATATTATAGTATAGATAACTAAACGGTTTCTAGGTTAACATTCAAGGTACTGATTTCATGACCTTTCAGACCAATACAGTTTTATCAACGTTCACCATCAAATCGTTCAATCGACACCAATTTACAAATTCCGTCACAATGATTTCACAGGCCTTCAGAAGTTCAAAAGAAGGCCTCAAACTTCTGTCAGAAATAACCACCGAAGCATCTTCGGCAGAATTGGGCCAACTTCGCAGGCACATGATTTAGTAATAATATGACCAATAATTTGTCTCTAAGAATAGCTTTCGCCTATTCCCAATATCATAGTTCTTTCTTCAAGGTAACTAGGTAACAAATACATATAGGAAAATACTAAAATACCCCAGAAACTTAGATTGGGGAGTTCTTCAAGTATAAATTTAAAAGACGTGAAATCAAATGCCGAAAATAAATCCAAAAATAAACTTGCCACAACTTCAGGTATGTTATCACAACACTCGTAAACGGATTCACAAAACTGCATCTGTTTGTGTTGGCTGACCGCTTTTAAAACTATGTTGTGAATAATATTCAATTATTTTGAATCTAATATTGAACTGAAGAACCGAGACGACTCATAATTCTAGTGAATATAATTTTATTCAATCTCTATTGCGATGTCAATAAATCGATCGCCCAATTGAAACGAAATGAATTTCTTGATTTAAAGACACAACTGTAGGTTCGAGGATGGTCAGAGGATAATATGTATTGGAATACTAAATCTTCTAAAATATAAAAATAAAGTTGGCCATAAATGAAGAAATTAATTATAACCTCTTGAAGGAGGTTTGAAGTTCCTTCTTTCCGTAGAAAATAGTCCAATATATCTATTTTCCGCTTCATTTATTCAATTTTGACATATTTCGGTGAAATTTCAAACTGGACAGTGATAATTAAAATCAAGAGATTGTTTCAATTTCTCGATATTTGTGAAACTAAAAAAAGTTAACAGAATTCGTCTGGATTTCTGCAAAGTTGGAATCTTTTGCGGTTTTTATAATAAACGATAATTGAAGCCAGTTTTTTTAATGACAATCAGACAAGGTTTATCTGACCCATAAGGTCGTACAGTTTCGACAAACAGGTAAAGTCACACTTCAGTGTACAATATCAAGTTCCAGTGTTGCCAACAGCTGTATTTTCCTCGCATGGAACAAGAATTAAATCTGATACATCGCTGATGGTTCCAAAGGACGACTGCTATAAACGGCCATTAGGAAATTAGTTGAAATATGAACGTGTACCGCAGTTCTATACGGGAGCTCTAGGATAGTGATTACCGTTCCTAATGTTTAACTTGAATTACTTATATGATTTCCATTCCTTTTCGAGCACATGATTAAATACAGAATATTCAAAAACGTATAATGAATGTTAAGAAGTTAGATTTTCATAAATGCAACATCATTTTATATTTCAATATTATTACTTCCTACTATCTACTTGGTACATATTTTCGTCTCACTGAAAAGTGAAATCTGAACTTTCATTATAATTGTTCTATTGCTGAAATAACAAAATGACTAATAGCCATTTTGGAATTTCGATGTACATGGCAGGCAATAATATGATAATTCACGACTATTGTTACATTCCGCTTAAAAAAGAATCAGGTAAAGTTAGTATATTTTCAAAGCAATATGATCAAAAGTGAGAGATTTCTTAAGCTAGGTACCTATGATTTCTCTAGATTTTTGAGAATGTAGTTTACCAGGAATAATGAATATTTTTCCTAATGTCCCCATATATAAACGTGAGCGTATAGTGTTGGCAACCCTGTTCGGTTCTAAACATATGAGAAGTTCTGAAATGAATAAATCAAAAACTGGCTTGTTCATTGAAGGTCAGTTTTCTTCGTTATACATTTCGAACGAACTATTTCAATATAATTTATGCACAAATTTATATCAACAGAATCATAGTAAAGTTGTTGAATCCATATGATATGCCAGTAAATATTCATTAGTTGCAACATCAAATTAATTTCTCTATATTATGAATTTCATAGACAATGGCCATAGATTCTGGCTCAATATAACTGGCCATTCATTTTTTATTTTATACGTTATCTTGGAAAATTAATGAATTTTACTCAAGGCTTTTTTATTAGTTTAAAATTTTAGACTTTTTCAGAGCAACTTTCATTCTTCCGTCTTTAACTAAAAAGTTTCAAAAATTGCGAAAGAGGGGTTTTGCATAGCGACTTGTGTCTACACATTCCATTAATTATGAGATTATAATGCTGGCTACAATATCACAGTTTACTGACATCTCAGCAGAAACAACAATTCACATTTCATTGCAATTCAAAACCGCCAAAGACCAATAATAAAGCTTTATAAGGTCACAATACCGTATGACTCAATTTATGGCCCAATAGATTAAAGTTGAAAATTAATAATGGTCTAAGCAAACATGCATAAAGGGGATTTCATAGATATAACAGTGTTCACCAATTACTTCTTTTATAATTCAAGTCTCAATAAACAGAGATCGGCTACCTTGGTTGTTCCAAGGTAGCCGTTTGACATCAATTTTGCCCAACATAGTGAGGTCAGCTCAAATCAACTGACAGAGGTAAGTCTTTAGATTCAGCATTTATATATTGACGTGTCGATGACATGATTTTGAATAAGGTACCTGCGGCAAATAAGGCCCGGGAAGTAATAAAGCCCACATTTGAAAACTCGCGCTAAAATACTTTCATCCCGGTTTAAACTTGACTCAAACATCCATAAAACCAGTAGGTACACTGTGTAGGTAGCGTGCGGCCACCACTCGCCACCATCTTGTCAGTAGTGAACGATTTGTGACAGGCTGCGCTAAACCTTTCGGATTTACAAAATTTGGTGACAAAGAAATGTAAGTATTTTGAAAAAATTATTATTAAGCTATAAAGTAACGTAATTTTATTGAACATTAGACATAATAGTATGTATTTTCTATGCTATTAACCGAAAATAAGCGTTTAATTTCGTCCTAAATTGATGATTTTATATAAGGCCCATGACCCACTGCAGTAGGTCATGGGCCTTATTAACCGACCTTTCTTATACAACTTGATTTTTGTTTCTACTCACAGATCGCATAGAATTGCCTCTACTTCGAGCTCCGTGGACTCAAGAAAACTTGCATTCAGCTATGGCAGGCGTAGAACGATGGCAGTTGACGTAGCATGGTGCAGCAGACTGATATTATATATCTAGACCTACTCTAAGGAATCACTTGAAAAGTGAAAATACAATGCGACGTTCAGGACGCCGTTCCGAATGAAGATCAAGAATGCGATCTTGTCAATAGAATCATAAGATTTGCAAATATAGGGATGTCACCTACTCCAATACTTATTCGCAGTCAACCATTCATCTTTTGTGAAAAATATGAGCTAAAACATAACTTCAACAAAGACATTGGCCTTGCTAGCAAAGACTGGCTAAAGATGTTTCTGGAAGTGCATTTCGAAATTTCAAAGAGAAAGGCACAGTTCATTAATCCAGCCAGGGCGCAAAAGTTAAACAGACCAATCGTAAGCCTACACTTCGAAGAAATTAAAGAGAAAAGCTATCAATTATAAAGACCAACGAGTCAACAAAGGTCTGTTTAAGGAACAAGAAATATTGAATGAACATGAGATGAAAAGGAAAACGACACAAAAAATTACAAAAGAGAGATCAAAGAATCAGAGAAGAAGACTGAAAATGAAAAAAAGAAACGATGTAATAGTGATAAGAGAAAAAGAAGCAATCTATCGTTAGAAGAATCTTGGTTTTGCCCTGGTTCCAATGAAAATTGTGTGTCGTATATGAGACAGTGTGTTGAATGCAGAATATGGTACCACGAAGAATGCGAATGGTTAACCAAAAATTCATCTTTTTTATTCACTTTTTATTTTGATCTAATATAAATAAACATTCATATGAACTACAGTTCTTTACGATTTTAAAAATAATTCCTGAGTGTTTCAGTTTTAAAATTAGGTGGGTCTTATATGCCGCAGGTACCTCAAATCTTTTCAGGCGTAGACGGAGAGGATGAACTTTGGAAGGATTTACTGGTTTTGATGTATATATTCAATTTATTGTAGAAACGAATGCGTGACTCGTGTGAATATAAAACGTCCAAGGGATGAAAGCAACCGCATTGAAGTAGATTGATCTCTAAAACCAGTGAGTAGATATGTCAAAATGAATTATTACCATGACGTAAAAGTGAGAGTGCATGTCATTCTGAGTTTCTCTGAAGAAACTGCATGACTGCTGGAAACACAGCAAAACATCAACCTGACCTAACTTGACCTAAACAATATCAGAAGCGTCAATAATGAAAGAAACTTTTGCAAGGTCGCGATACATTAATGACCTCACATTACTCATTTCACAAAACGTTTTTATATATTTCTTTATGTTGGGACTGGCAAATTGAATAATCTTGTTATGTCTGCATCTTTTCACAGTGATACTGATGATAGATTACAATTTCCTCAACTGGAGAATGTAGTTTATCAATTGAAATGCAAAAATTGTTCTCTTTTGTATACAGGCCCAACGTCGCAAGCCCTCAGTAGAAAAAAGGATTGCATAAAAGTGCCTCTAAGATATAAGTTTGACCAACATTGTATGACACAAAAACATGTTATCAGTTTGAAATGCTGTTAGTTTGTTGATTTTCAGGTGAGTTTCAATCATTTACCTGAATCTTTTTTGTATCTTTTTTTTATATATGTTCTTTCATTTGAAACATCTCAATTCTATTTACAACGATTTGATAAACCTAAAAAACATAATAAATAAGTTTGACATTCTGATATCTATGGTATAATCATATAATTCAATTATTCATTGGTTTTTGACAAAGTTTTCGTCAAAATGTTTTGACAAGACAACGAAACGTAACAAAAATAAAGCTTTTTACATTAAAATAGTATGTTATTGCTAAAAATATTATAAATATAACTATCTCAAACAGGCAATAAAACCAATTCTCAAACCTATGAACCCAGATTTCCCAAGTGAGACAACAACACAGAGGGTTTACCCGTTCATGAAAGCAATATTCGTAGTTTACACTCCATTCAGTATTGATTTATTTCTAAATTAAATTGGACGATGAATGGAATTATTTCAATATCTAGATACATGTAAAATATGAATACAATAAGCACATTCCCAAAAATATTTTTTCTTTGTCAATTTCTATCAACGTTTCAGAATATGTCGTTCATCTTTCATTAAAATGAATTGCCTTCGAATATCATTTATCAAATATCTGAAATCTTTAAAATTAGAAATTCAATGAGCATTTTTCCTATAAATTAATTGTCTATAGTATTGATGAAAATGAACATTTAGTTTAGATGAACTCTGAAGTAACAAATCAATTATAATGAGATTGCAACATTATGGCAGGTGGGAGGAAATTGTTGTTCAATTTTGCAAGAAGTCCGTTATGTCGTGATCTTATTGTGCAAGAAAGACATGGCCGTGCCATGCCGCAAAACATTCGATCCAAAGAGATTAAGCTGGGTCTACACATATAATAATATAATCTGAACAAAATGAAAACAGAACATACGAGACAAGGTTCAGCGCGCGCCGAAGCATTATACCGTGGAAACGGACAGAAAGTTTGCTTGTTTATTTCTCAATAATTGCAATGCATCAACTCGGCTAACTTCTTTTACGAATAATCTTATGAGCTTTTAGTGTTAAACTTATATTGAGCTAAGTGTAAATACTCAATTGTTAATTGTCAATTGTGTTAAGATGAAAGCGTAATAGGCATGATGACAGTTTTTGAAAAACGAGCCTATAATGTCCACAAATGTATACTATTTACCAAAAATAAGATATTTCTGAAGAAATCAAGAGTTTAATAGGAAAAAAATGCAATTTTAGAATAGAAATTTACTTGTTTACCTAAAACGCTTGTCAGTGTCATGGCGGCGCTTGTGACGTCAATAATCGGTAACTTAAACACTAGGTGCGGAGTTCGTGCAACAATTTGATTATTTTGTGTTATTAAAAATGAATTCGAAAGTGTATAAGTGGTGTGGGGTCCCCCAGTGTGCAAACACATCCATAAAAACTCCTAATAAGTTATTTGTATTCGTTCCTAAAAATAAAACAACACGAAACAAGTGACTTCAACTTGCAAGGCGAGATTCAAATGCAATATTGTCCATTACTATCCTTTATTTTTGTGAAGATCACTTCGATGTGAGTTTTCACATTGTTTTGTAGATTCTAGTATACTATATAATATTTGGTAATAATATTTTGTAGGTCTAAATGTAAAAATATAAACAATCTATTTCGAGGTCTAACCTCGAAATTTCATCTCATTGATGTTATATTATGTATTTCATTCAAATTTCAGTTACCAAATGATATGGATAATTAAATGGAATATCATCTGATGGGATCGGTGTCAAAGATCCGCATGAAACCGGGGTGTGTGCCCACTAAATTTCAATGTCAACCAGATAGAAGAAAACGAACATCAGATGCTACAGAAAGACCATATATTCTCAAAAAACAAAGAAAGACATTGATAGGAGAATGTCTGAAAGATTTAGAGGAAATAGGTACAAAGCATGTGGAACTTGAAGAGGTATCATGTGGAAGTTCATGTAGGTACTTATTTGTAATACAAATTTATTCCACTCATTAATCTTTGTAAATTCTTTTTGAATGAGTATTTGAAGGTAATATTTTATAAATACTATTTTTCTGTCTTTTTCAGCTTCACAAGCACCCATAAGCAATACTTCACAAGAAAATGCAAATAAGATGGTGGATAAATCAATCCAAGTATATGCGACAAATAAGTTTCGAAGTAAAGCCACCCAAACGAAAACTAATTTAGTTAATCAAATGACATCTCCTTTGAAACCCTCTACATCATCTGTTTCTACATCACCATTTAAAATGAATAGTAACATTACTGCTAAACCATCACTTTCCAACATACAGAAATTACTCAAGATAGAGTCTGATACTGATATCTCTTTTACACCATCTGCAACACACAGAGAACCATCATCAACATCTCTACAAATGGCATCTAGTCAAGTCTTTATTTGATGTCCAAAACTCTCCCAACATTATCATGTTGATTCTAGGCAAATTAGCGCTGTTTGCCTTAATAAATCCTTGATCCATAACTCGTGTTATTTTAATTTGATTTTAATAACATTCACACTCAAATAGTGAAATTGAATGAATAATACAATTAATAAATAAAAACACAGTCGTAGTGGAGGTTAACAATACGAAATGTGACGTTGGCGCCGTGGCGCGTTTATTTGACAATGACGTCATGAGCTCTGATTGGTGTTCAAGATATCATGGCGTATTGCCTTATTTTGTAGCTTTATTTTATGAAAATATATATTAATCACACTCTTAATCAAAAAACAAAGCATGTTTTATATCCTAAGCTTCAAGTTTTATCAAATAAATATAGTATTTTTGTGATTTTTGATTAGTGTCATCATGCCTATTGGTAATTTTCTATTACATAATCATTTTTTCACTACAATTTTCGAATGAACGTAAAAATTTAATTTCCACAAGCATTTTCGTTTTTTTCATAGAGTAATCATATTTTTCGCAAGAATTTCTTATAATATTAATTATATTTCCAATAAGCTTTCCAATAATTTGATTCAAAAGCAAGTTTGAAAATAGAATATTTCTTGAAAAAATTTCATTAAGGCAAATATAAAATGTAATTAATAAAGAAAAGCTTAAATAATATATGTCAATTATTGAAATCTGTTAAAGTCCATGTCCAATGACATTGTTCCGAGGACATATATGTTATAGTTTGGACTGATATTAGTGTTTTTTTTTCATTTGGATCAACTTCTGTTTCTATTTGAATCCATTGTTTCTGTACAGAACAGGTATAAAACATGCATATTGGTGATTCAGTGATGTTTAATCAACCTACATGCAGATGAGCAACATAACAAGAACATTATATCTCTTTGATCATTTTCAGTGCAAACCACATATTTATACTACGAATGCAATATATTTAATGAAGGAGGAGTCTATCTTTATCAATTCAGAGTCTGATGGAAGAGGATTTAGTTATCTACTGCTTCCAAAAAAATTAACATCATAGTAGCTATTATTCTGGCAGACTCAACTTCGTCCTGTGTTGGATTACGAATTGTATGCTTGGAACTTTGTACATGTTCGTCTGATTATAGAGAATTCAAATTTCGAACCTCATTGCAGAGATTTGAGGTCACATCATTTGATAACCCCAAACTTCAATTGCGCATGCGGCGATGAGGTAGAAGAAATGTTATTAAAGTTTGAATCATTGTAACAAAAGCTATTGCAAAAACAAGGTAGAAACTTAGAATCAATTAAAATGACTCAGTCAAAATTGGTACACTGCTACAATTGTCACCTACATAAATCCCTTTTCAAGCAATTGTATTATGATCAAAATGGAATAGAAGTAATACTTTTGTACGAGTACCACCATGATTAGAAAAAAAACCATTCAGACATGTACGCCGGATTTCGATTGTAAGGTTACTACATCACCCCTTTAATGAACAGTCGCATTTTTGGGGGCCACAAAAAGCATTAATTTGTCTTTATCTAATAAACTTGTTAAGGCTTGTTCGTAAACGAAGTAAACGCCATTCTACAACCTATTCCAACTTAGCCGTTCTTTCACGTTATTGCATCATTGCCATCGGAGTTCATGTACGCAAATTAACAGTACCCACGTATTTAGAGTTGTTAAATATTTGTTTTATGTTACGTATGATGTATATTTTATAGTATCCTAGCGCATTTATAGGATTTACAACTCCTAAAAATTTTATTCCTGTACTTCATTTTATTGATGAATGAAAACGAATGAAAAAGCTGAAACTATTGCCTGATTATATCAGTTTTTTGCAATTATTCAATTGTCTATTAGATGAAAAAAATAAAAGTCCGAAAGGGAAAACACTCTTACATATTTTTGAGAGTTCAACTTCAACCATGCAACTTCTCAAATAATTTAGGAAACGTATTACTGCTTTATGAAGAACACTAACAAAAGTTTCATCAATTTTTTAAAATTAAGTGAACCTATAGTTTAACGCTGGTTCCGAACCCCCAATAGGCTTGTAATCAATGTATATTACCAACAATTATCATCATTAAACTACTTAAAACATAGGCAAACACGGCTCGAACCATATCGGAATTTTAGCGAATCCTACCGTACCATAGTCGGGAGTTACCGACTAAGCACGGAAGCTGGCGTTTCATCCTTACCTATATACATTGAAAACCTACCCATTTTTGTCATTTTATTCTATCGCAATAACCAAATAGGAACTATTTATCTAAATGGTATCAACGAATACATTTTTTGAAAAAATGATATGATCAGAATGTTTAATGGTGTTGTAGGTACAGATAAACATATATTTCTACAAAAAATATGAAAATCCTGAAAATTTAAAGTTGTAAACAATCTTTTAATAATATATACAATATTTTCTTCCAAATTTTTTCTTAAATTATTTTTTAGTTGCTTTTAGTATTAGGTACTAAATGTTCCTTCAGCACGAAAATTATTCTATAGTATATTTTTCTTATATGCACATCTTATAAGCACATCTCAGAAATGACTGCAAAGTATTTGCATTTCCCTCATTCAAATAGTTATCATTAATTTTCAAGTTAACCTAAAAGTTATACTTGTCAAGAGCTATTGAAGTACAATAATTCCCCTTTCACTTATATTGAAAACATCCATTTTCGATGAAACGTAGGTTTTATAATAATGAGTGTTCTTGGAAAAATCAACCACAATGTTATTCTGACCAACTTTTCTAACCTGAACGTAGTCGTTGACAATAACAGGCTTATTTCAATGTTAAAAAATTCATTTCTGTTGACGTTTCGTTATATCACAACTTTGTCAAAACTAATGAATAATTGAATTTCATGAATTACTATAGATATCAAAACGTCAAACTTATTTTTAAAAAAATCAAATTAGTTTTTTCAGTATCAATTATATTATATTTTTACTAAAAATGAATATGTGAAAATAAAAAAAGGTAATTTGATTTTTTTAAAAACTAAGTTTGACGTTTTGATATCTATAGTAATTCATAAAATTCAATTATTCATTAGTTTGAATATAAACTTAAATTCAAACACTTGAATTTATGATTTTCACTTTATTGACTACATAGCATGACGCGTTTCGTCGTTACAAACGACTTCTTCAGATGCTTACAGAATAATAACAACATTTTGAAAAACACAGGTATAAATATCATGGAATTTTGGGATTCTATAGTTTTGGTTTTACCTAATGGATTAAGATAATCCATTCTGAAAAATAATTTCTATTCTATTACCTGAAAACGTTTAACAAGGGTGAATTGTTTAATTCTATCTGTTCATTGAGCAAATTTCCAGAATTTTTAAGCCGATTTATTTCCACTATTTCCCAATAATCTAATTGACTACTTCTCTCTATATTGTGTAAAATTTTGAAATTCGCATCAAAAGTATGGTTTTCTGTTAATAAATGGTTTAAAAACCATTTATTAAGTCTATATAAGTCTACACTATATAAAGGCCTCGGATGTTATGGTTTTAATAAAAACTATTGGTGGGATAAAAAACCTAAAGAATGTGATTCCAGATATTATTTTACTTGAAAAGAATATTGTTTGTATTTAGACTTGCATGTTTATTGTCTCAAATACGCCGACAATATAAAAATCCAAGAATCATTCATAATTTTTCCAAGAACTTCATTACACTGGTTTTCTCATGACCAGATGCGATTATTTTATCATTCATTCAGTCAAATTTGCTATATTGCTCTTGATTATCTCATGATATCTATAATAAATTTGGAAGCTTTCCGATATTATAAGGCATTCATTCTTGCATTTTATAATTGATTTTAATTACATAAAAACTTTGAATAAGAAACTCATATGAATTTGGTCATATGATTAATGAAAGTAACATATATTCACATAACACATCATTAGTGTAATAATATTAATAAACGTATGATAGTCAACTTATTCAATACAGAAATAATATGAAAATCTATGGATAAGTCCACCTAGTTACGGTAAAGCAATATCTTTTATTTGTGTAAATATTCAAATATCTGAAAAATAGTATCCAATTATTAGTTTTGAATATGATATTATCATTAGGTACTCAATTAGACTTGTAATAATTATGAAGACAATGTCGTAATTTTCATTTTACATTTGAAGCTTTTTCCTTGTTCTGATTTTGTTTTATATTTAGTAGTCAATTCGACGAAGGTTATATATAGGTAAGTATTTAAGTTCTATTTCTTTATTTCTATTTTATTGAATTTCATTAAGAATTTAAGTATGCTATGTTGATGAGTTGAATATAATAATTATAAATTTCATTATTCAATATTTATGTTTTTATCTCAACTACTCAATCAACGTCATTTCAATTATACTTTTAATATAATCAACGAATTTTTTTTTTGAGTTCAATTATTACAAGTCAATGTACGTTAATATTATAAGAGGCAGATTTATGCCAACTATGTTTATGATTTATAATTTATACAGTTGAATACACAGTGCTAATATTTCTTATATTTTCTGTTTCGTTATTAGGTATTTGAAACACGAAATGTAGAAACGGTTTTTAAAAATGTTTTATCGAAAAAAATACTTCTTCCTTTGAAATCAGTTTCGCCTCATCTTAGATAGGCCGAAACTACACAGTAAGAGACTCATATGCCCCAGGATAAGATAGGAATACTGTTAACTTAGGACACAGGTTAATTTTAAAATTGTTATAATTTTATTTAGTATCACCAATGAATGCTGAAATTGAAGTTCGTTCCAAATGTAAACTGATAATGCGATTTTTAGAATAAGACCTTAATTAAATAATGTGTATGAGAACATAAATGTACCATAAAGAACACATAATATCCTCTCACCTTTAGTGTTGAGTATTTATTCTATGATTCCAGACCGATATTATCAATCTCGTACCTCATATATATTGGCAAACACTAAAACTAAAACTTTAAGTGAGAGGTAATAATAAAAACTTGTCTAAAAATCACTGACTGAACAATTATTTATTCGCCTTTACAGCATTATCAAGAAGGCTGTAAAAGGCGAAACTAGTCGAATAAAGAATTGTTCAGTCAGTGATTTTTAGACAATTTTTATTATTACCTCTCATCTCTCATTCAAATATGAACTATCACAGAGTAGATTCATCGTCCATTGAATTTATTAAAACTTTAAGATTTATTTAAACTTTTCCATTATGCTTTCAGGCACCTGTGACTGTGAATCCATTGCCGAATGAAAAACGTTCAAATTGGTGTGATCTTAATTAAATTAACATTTAAATGAACAAATTAAATTTCAACATCTCCAAATGTCTTGTTACGTCGTTCTTCACAAAATATTATTCAATAAATTTTAACTATGAAATTGGTAATAATATTTTGCGAAGATAATATCAATATTTTCTTCAATCTTGTGTTCCTCAACACAAGGTTAACTGTTGATCATCAACTAATTTTTCTACCACATATTAATGCTACAGTTACTGGTGTCTCTAGACCAGGCTTTCCCAAAGTGGGCGATAACGCCCCCTTGTGGGCGCTGCAGGCTTAAAGGGAGGGGTAAGTGACCCAGAAAAAAATTTTGCGTTGTGTAGGGGCTTGAAGGGGCGATTTGTAGGTTGATCTAACTAGGAAGACTCTTAGACACTGACTGAGCTCTCGACTACAACTTGTGAAAATCAACTAATATTAATTGAGAGATTGCTCAAATTCGGTTCGATTTTTCTCGGCGTAGTTCATGTATATGTCCTGTTTTATTCTATAAATAAAAGAAAAATCATGTCAATCGGTTGCTCCGTTTCGAAATTAAAGTAGACACAAACAAACAAATGAAAGGGCAATAGATACACTTTCGCATTTTAATAGTCATTCGTATTCCTAGGTAGCTAATTTTCGTAGATAATAGACTGTGGGCAATCATCTTTCAACAAGTTTTTGTTGAATAATTTGTGCATTCCTGTATCAATCGGCTTGGTCATAGAATACTTGTTCTTACTTGTTGAGTACGACTGAGCGTCGAATGAAATAAACGAGTTTATGCATGTTTGTCATGTGGCGACTTGCGGCTGTTTTTTAGTAAATTTGATCCTGATATCAACAAACTTATAAACAGCATCAGATTCATCTTTCACATTAGTTTTTATATAAGAATTAATTTTGTTCGTTTCATTTTAAATAAAAGATACTCTGTCTGAATACTATAAAGTTGTGTTTCAATAATCATTCTCATTGGGAGGTGTAGCCCGTAAGAGTTAACTTGAGACTATAACCCGCAAGTTAACTCTTGCGGGTTATAGTAAAAGTCTCGTTTAGAATGAATGTTTCATCTTCGCTAATATAGTTCACGATAATTAATTAATTTAATTTGAAGTAATAGTTTAAATTAGATGAAAAAATGGGGGCGCTAAAAAATAATTTATACTCGAAGTGGGCAGTAGACAAAATAAGTTTGTGAACCCCTGCTCTCGACTATATGGTTTAAATAGTTTAAATGTCCTCATTGGTGAATAATTTTATCATTGTTTTAAGAGCGGAGGTTAGACACCTATATATCTCCGTTAGACCTACAGTTTAACGCTGATTCCGAACGGCCCAATATTACGGTGGAATTCTAACCCACCAGCACCAGTAAAACGACAACGTATGGGGTCGCTAATCGCTCGTCCATTGAGCCTCTGTAAGTATATCAACTCTGGGAACATTTTTCCGTAAGATCTAAACTTGAACTAAAAAAACAGTTTGGAATCCTGGCTAGCAGATTGATATGCTGGAAATCTATTCAACAGAAGTTTTCGAAACTTTTGAGCTTTAGAATTTAATGGAATATATCCACCTATAGGAACAGTTCATACTACTGACAAGTTGACATAATGTATAGACCTTCATTGCGCGAAGGAATGGCTCTGCAATAGTTTTCTTGCATAAATAATTAACAATAAAGTAAAATGCTAAAGTTATTGCATAAAAGCTTGATTCCACTGTACCTGGATTCTCTTACAAAAGTGAATTCTACCTTCTGATGGGCAGAAGAAATGTCCTTAAGTTTTCTCCATTGTATAGGAGTATCAACAAGGTGATATTTTAGGGACTAAGCTGGATATATTTAACTGTTCTGGTTCTGATTCTGAAGGCAAGTTTCCTTAGACTCCATGTTTGTTGTTGCACGAATCATATATAGCGTAGAAATTTTCAATGTATAGTTATTTGATATCTATTTATTTTTGTATTATTATTTGTATTTTCATGAATGAGATTGAATTCTCGCTTAACTCTTGGTGAAACATAATTGAATATTAAAATAAATTAAACTCTTGGCTTAATGTTTCACGATTTATTTAAAAATTTGTATAGTCAACATGTTTCGAGCGTTAGCTCATTTTCAAGAATTCAAGGTCTTGAAAATGAGCTAACGCTCGAAACATGTTGACTATACAAATTGTTGAATAAATCGTGAAACATTAAGCCAAGAGTTTAATTTATTTTAATATTTGTATTTTCATCTCAGAAACGCCTTGTCATTAACTTACTCTATCTTTCATCTCGATTTTAATAGCTTGTCTTCATCAGAAGTATTTCTTGTTTCGTTATTACGATTCATTCTGTGAAACAGTGTATGTAAGAAAAATCAAAATACAAACTAAACTCAAACTAAAGAGCGTTAATAGTTCTGATAGGAAATCAATTCTAAACCGTGTAGTTTAAGTACGCTCTCCAATTCCACTGTCATGGAGCAGTTAGTGAAAATGAAGTCAATTATTGCGAGTTACCACCTACAAGTTGAATCGTTATCGCCCGAGTTTAGATGTAGATCTTAAGATTCCCAACAAAAAAAAAAGGTATGCTCGAAAGTGGAAATATTGACACTGTCGTATCTAAGTTTGGATTTTTTGAATATTTCAAGCGATTTCAGAAGTCTTCATGAGGTTCATCACCTTTAGTGTGGGTGTTACGTGTTTAGATCTCATCAGAAGCAGTGTTACTGTTTTTGATCGAGAAGAGCATAAATCCCTTTGAACAATTATTTTCGTAAACATATATTTTTTAGTTTTTGTGAAATTCCCCCTGAATATAGCTAATATTGAATGTATTTTCTTTCTTGAACTGCATGACGCTATTCTAAAAATAGCCATTTTTCAGATGAAAGTATGTTCTTGAGTTCGTTCCTCAATGAATGCTCATTACGCATTGAAAAATAGGGTAAAAATGTTGAATTTGAATTGCCTTGAATTTGGGAAAATTTTGGGGAATCTGAGAACGATTTTTATTTTTCCGCGAAATAGGAAACACTACTAAAAACATGAAAAATTAATATTTTCTCATTTATACATGAATAAAAACAAAATAGGATTTACAGTTATTGATTCGAATGTTTACTCAAGAGTCAGACTAATTTAATGCTATAAAAATACTTACGTATGTTATGAATTTTTTATGTAATGTATGTTATGCTGAAAGGGTTTAATTACTTGAGAAATCATTGTGTAAGGACGATAGCCATCGTGGAAACGAATGTATCCGAGATAGAGTCAAATTTAATTATTAAGTTTAGATAATTTAAATAAAACTAAGTGTTTTTTCGATTTTCACTATAATTAATTCAAAACATGACAATATCGTTTCGCCAACACAGTGACTTCATCAGATGTTGATGATAAACTCAGTTTATCATCAACATCTGATGAAGCCACAGTGTTGGCGAAACGATATTGTCATGTTTTGAATTAATTATAGTGAAAATCGAAAAACTACCTAGTTTTCTTTAAATTATGTATTTAGATTTTCATCAAGTATCGGCCCAATCGTTTATTGATATTAAGTTTAGGGTTGTTCTGAATTTTCAACATTCTCGTTGAAATTTTGATATGATAATATTCAGAAAAAAAGAAAATCTCCCTTATAGTGAAGAGATTCAAGAATTTATTTCCATTTATAATTTGAAAATGAAAAAAGTTTATATATTCATACATTATAGAAGGCAATCAATTTTTGTTTCTCTTCCTTATATTTAGAAATCTTCAGAAATGTGACATTAAAATTTTATACACGATAAAATGATTTGAAATTAGTATTTTCAGCTTATGAAAAGTAGCATATGGCGAATTATCGTCGAAAACAAAAATGTCATTACTACAGAGCTCGAAACATTATATTTCTAATATTAATCAAACGTTTGTAAAATGAAAACTAGTTGAAAAATTATTTTCATTTCAATATTTTTACATGTCGAAATGTGTAAAACTAACGTCTACTAAAAGCCAAAACCACCACACGATGTCCAGAGTCGATAGGAAAAGACATATTCAAGAATCAGTTTTACTATAATTTTCTTTTCAATGTTGCTATCTTTATAAAAAGAAGACAATACTAATTTAACTTTTTCTTATTTGGTCAAAAATAACGGATCGAAAGTTGCATAACTAATAAATCTTTGTTTAATCGTAAATATTCTCTCAATTTACTATATGTTTTCCATCATGAACAATGAGTTGTAACCAATGAATAATTCTAATTTTGAAAATATTCATGAGTTTATTCATGGCTTATAATATACGAAGGTCTTTATTTAATGATAATAATCCAGAGGCAAGTTCACTCGTTGTTTACTCAAGATAAGTGCCAATGATAATCCAATGACTCAGCAAAATATTGATTTCGATTTCGTTTCTAACAAAAAAGTATCTATTATATTTTTACTCATACTTCAGTAATTGCAAATATTTATTAACAATATTGATAATTATTCACTAAGTCAAACAATAAAGCAAGATCATGATCTATAAACTGCGGCAGTCGCAGCGCAACAAAACCAAAACAGAAAGAAATATAAAAAATTATGCTAATATAGTAAAACTCTAACGAAACAAAAAAAAACGGCAGGGTACAGAAATTAGGCCACTTTATGAGAGATCCATTTAAGACATGGGCGTTTGTGTGTATTTCTGATTTAAGTGCAAATGAAATATACTTTAAAGAAGATAATGCACGAGAATGCAAACCTTATATCCAAAATAAAAAAGCTCTTCAATAATTTTTGTCAATACATAGCCATCAAAAATTTGCCCTTGTAAAGAAAAGAAAAATCAGAAAATTCAGCTAATAAATAAAATATAGACAAAAACAAGTTCTAATAACTTTACTGATACTGTATATATATATGTATATACCTGAATAGGTATAAGACTAATGGTTCTCAAAATAGAGGATTGACCCAGTAGTAAGCTATTGAAATCACTTATCTCTAAAGTAAAAAAAAATTACATGAAATTTTCCCTTCGAATAACAGAAAATATATTTGGTAAATTCAGATATATTGCAAAATATTTTTAATGCCTAAGAATTTCCAGAAGTACTGCTCACCTGAAAATATATATACTGAGACCTGTAAAACAATTCATTTTTCTTCAATGCTAAAGGTTTCTCAAAAACGAGAGATTATGGATTTACGAGTATATTTATAAAGTTTTTCTTATATTTATAACAGGAACTTATGTTGCACGCTTTCTAGTCTATTACCAACATTTATATTTTGGATTCTATATTAACAATATAGATATTATATTTGGATTCTATATTAATTACAAAATTAATCCTACTGAATGCAAATGAATGATAGAGTCAATAAGGTTTCAGTATATTTGGAAAATTTTCCAAACCTGAGGGTCTATGTGAGCATTTACTTGTATGGCCCGTCAAAATCATTTAGATGTTGAATGAAGACGTTATGAAGATATGCTTTATAATCAAATAATTGAAAGTATATATACTAAAAGTCTATTCAACGGTGTTAAGATTTTTAGATACGTTGAGATCATCGGCGTATAACAAAACCTTAATATAACGGAAGCATTTGGAAATATTGTTCAAATAGGTCATAAACATAAGACAGGGGGCTTCGATGAGATTTCTGAGGAACACCTGATTCATTCGGAATAGTACTTGAACCTTGTTCATTCAAGCACAAAAATTGGAATCTATGCAAAAATACGACTGTGTCCACCTTGGCAAATTTTCACAAATGGTGAAAGTAGTAGAATCCATGATTTATAATATCGAAAGCTCTTTTGTAATCTTTATAAACATTACCTTAAAATGGCTTTCGAAGCATCAAGGAGAGTTTTCAGGGAAATCAGTAGGTCTCTTTGCACATAGTGGCCGCGCTATATTCTTGCTACAATATTTCAAAATAAGCGTGGAATATTATCTGGGCCGGGACCTTTGTTACGGTTCAAAGCATTCAAGGCTTTCCATCTCAGTCAGTGATTTCAGTTATATCTCCAATACAACATATTTCACAAATGGCGTTCCAGTGATAGTAAAAAACTGTGGAATGAAATCCTTTTTTTAATAATATGGAGAAATAACATACAAATTGAGTCGAACAAAAATTAAATTTCTGAATCTATGATCGTTAAGAAAATTCAGGTTTTCACTTCGTGCTTTCATAACGCCACGCCAGAGACAAACGTTTGACGGCCACTGTATAAGTGTCTTTCTTTCAGTACTCGGTAGACTGTATTATAGCGACTCATTCGTCCTTAAACATCACCGGAAGATCCGTTAAATGCCCAATTCGGTCGTCGTACGATTAGCTGTAAAATGCCGAATCATTGACGAAATATTCCAAGCATGTGGATCTATATTCGTACAATGGCGCGAGATCTTCCTGACGGCGTTGTAAAACGTCAGGTCTATTTTTACACGAATAATTTTCCGATCCATTCAGTAAATAGGTGGATGGCTCGTCGCAGAGAACACAAAAATATTTACATAAGACGTTAGAGTGTTTAACAGGGTAATAATAATTGACGTGATGCGATTTCATGAGCTAAATGCGCAAAATTACTCAGGGATTTGCCACACTGTTCGGATGAATACTCCAGAATGCCTGCAAAAATTCATTTCTCTAGTACTGCATACTTGGAAAATATGCAATTTAGCCAAGTAAAATACTTGGGAATCAAACAAATATTTACACTTGCATAATTATGTAAGATTCTAATATAATAGATATGAAACAGCCCATTATGTTGATTATTGTTATTTGGAAATTTCATTCCTACTTATGAATGATATATAGCCATTTGGCATATGATGGGCTACAATTCCGTTATCAACAGTTTGAATAAAACTAGTTGTATTGAACCTTTGATGATGACTTGAAAGGCAGAAACATAAATGAAATGCATTGAAGATTTTGAATGGAATTTATCCAATAAATTGATATAATAACAAAGTTTCACCAAATTTACGATAAACCAATTTATATTATTGTTGCATGTTGATCGGTATTGACATAAAAATAAGATTCTAATCTTTTGTTATTATTAATGCAACGAAAGTTATGGAAATTTCTTTGCTTTATTATTTTTTTTTTCGTAAGATATCTCCAGAATTTGTATACCTATATAGTTCTTTTTTTAAATCTCATTTCAGTCTAGAGCACACGTTTTCACAACAAGTAAACAGTAACTGCGGAATAAATAAGCAGCAGTGCAAATAAATCTGGAAAAAAATTTAAAATACCAAATGAAACGTATTATGACGATATAAGTTAATACTATAGTTACGTGGCATTAATTGAGGTCTTATGATTTGTACAAGAGTTTTTCAATGTATTGTGATAATTGCAAAAAATATCATGCAAACTCTAATATCAGTTGCAGGACAATTTTTCAAGTCGTGATATTTGTTTATAATGGAGAAAAATTCAATCTAAGAAATCTTAATTTGATATATATTAGTAAAACTTTAATAATACAATATATTTAGTACATAAATGCAATATACTTAATACAATATTCTATACAATATAATAATTTAATACAATATATACAATCCTTGTAAGCAAGTAAATTAGCACCGATTACTGTAAGTACTGAGTTATTATTATTAATATACTTAGCTGACCGGGCGAACTTTGTACGCCCATTTATTTTTATCTGAATATTTTTCAAAACGTCGGAAAGACAGATTCTACTTTTGCGCTACACTATCTTGTTTTTAATATTTATCCCGTGTGGAGCCAGGGACTTACTTAAGAAACGACTTCAATACTTCCTGTTATTTCATATCAGTCGAATTATCCAAAAATTCCTATATTAACACGTTCGATGTATTGAAAGTTATTAACCTGTCCGTTCTATAGTTGGACGGCATGTTGCTAATTTCGTATCAAGTATTTGTCCCATATATCTCATCATTATGAGATATTTGCTGGATGTAAGTCAAAAAATGTTCAGAATTTGCTCCATTTCCGGAAACTAATGAATATATTGGCTCTGGTGGCTGTACCAACAGCGTCTATTTCAATTGACTCTTCGCGCAATATTTTGTCGCTTCATTGGTAGTATCTTCTTATCAATAACAATTTAAACTTTGTCTTGCAATATTGACAACCAACGTTCATTGGTCCAGTAGCAACGGTTTGATGCAAACTGTAATCTATTTCAACGCTATAATTGCATGCAGGTCGATAGGAGTTAAACGCAACCTTTTCATATTGTTAATTTCGATTCCATCGATTCCGTTCAACTTCATTTCGAGCTTCGCGTTGCTGGTCAGTTTGCTCTTTTATATCTTTGACTTGCTGCATTGCGAGTTCTGCAACTGAAGTTTGTACATTTAGATGTACAAACTGAAGTTACAGTAACAAACTTAATGATAGCTATTAGTAGCTATCATTTTTAAAAACGATATTTCAACTGTAAATTGAAGAAACTATGTATTCTTCTTTAAAATCAAATATACCACGTGCTATGTTAGTAATGTGTATGTTAGTCTATTTAAACTTATCAAAGTTTTATATTCAATAGAAGTTTCAATATTACTCGTGATAGCTAAACTAACCGAAATATATGATAAGATATTCCCTTTTTTTACATCCTCTTTTTGATAATTTGTAATATTATTTCTTACTTATATTATTATTTATTGTTGAATTTTATAATTTTACACGCAATTTTTTAAATTTTTTCCCTAATAATAAAAAAAATAGTGAAATCGGTTCATCCGTTGACTCTACATTTCAGTTAGGAAACGTTTGTGAGTGAAAAAGAAAAGTTCTGTTATTAGGGTTTTGCCGGCAATCATTCGAATTTTCCGCCGTAAAAACCATCCTTGGACTTCAACTCCAACGAACATTTTAAAAAAAGGATTGGCTAAATTGGTCCAGGCGTTGTTAAGTTATGCGCTTACCAACACATTTTGCGATTCATTTTTATATTATAGAAGTTTATTATATGTTTTAGGTTTTTATCCAAAAACATTTTATATATATTTTGGGATACATACTCATTGTCAAGAGTTTTAAAGTCTATTGTAAAGTTGTTCTCAGTTAAGAAAATACTTGACGAGTGTTTTGAATCTATCAGTTGTAGAAACTCTTGACCGCTTTTGTTTGTTGTCATTGGTAAAAAATGGACAGCCCGAAATATATAACGAATGAATAGTAATTTCTCTGAAATGTTTTGAAGGTTATAAAATGTGTGGGTATAAAATGATTAATTCGTTCATCTCATTAGCATGCATTCTGCAAATTAGGAGGATTCACGTTTTATAACAGAGAGAATAATTCTTGATATAGTTTTATATATCATCTCTGCGTATTAACGTAATTCCTCGATACATTTCGGTGACCTGAATATCGAAATATTGATCAATACTTTATTTCTATCGAATGGAGTGTGGGTACTCATATCGCAAGAAAGGAAATTGCGTTATGAAGAACCATTCTTTCGAACACGCTCGGGTAAGTAAATATTCGTCAATAATATTCATACATGTGGATATGACTGCAACAATCTTCAAACAATGACAAACGAATTCCACGAAATGTGATTGCCGAACGAATGACCAGAATAACAAATCAGTGGTTGAACAAAGGACAATTACTCTCGAATTTGACTACTGATTCTAATTCTGTTGCCAAAAATTGAATTGATAAACGAAACTTTGGAGCTATTTAAACCAATACAATTCTTATACACCTGTGGAACTGTAAATTAGATTGAATTCACATGTATTTGAATTAAAATTTGTGCCTGTCTCCGTAGCTTAGTCGGTAGAACTCCCGACTATGGTGCGGTAGAACTCGGGTTCGAGCCCCGCTGAAGGCATGGGTGTTTGTGTTTGTCTATGAATTGAGAAGTTTAAATAATGATATTTGCTGGGTAATGTACATCGATTACAAGCCCAATGGCCGTTCGGAACCGGCGTTAAACTGTAGGTCCACTGAATTAAAAAAAAAATAATGTTATTTGAATGTTGAATTAATGTTATTCGAAATGAATATTTGATGAAAAAAAGGAACGCTTTAATATTACACAAAAACTAGTTCTAAAACTAAAATCAGATTACTGAGAAATAAAATGTACAAAGAAGCAAGAAAAACGAAATAACTATAGATAATTTAAATAAAAACACAGTGGCTTCATCAGATGTAGTTGATGAACTGATTAAACTGAACAGATGACTAAACAGTTAATCATCTACACCTGATGAAGCCACTGTGTTTGCGAAACAAATAGCCACAGTTTTATCTATTATTATGTACTGAATCTTAGTGTTAATATCTTTTTTCATAGAGTGAAAGTATTATAATACATATTACATGTTTCATATACATATAGAGGCTCTACAACCAAACGTTATAGTGACCCCATAACGCTTTCGGCTTACTCGTGCTGTTGGGTTCTATTCCCACCGTGTGGGAATGGACGTTCGGACTCTGCGTTAAAATGTAGGTCCAGATTACGCACAAGCATATAGTGCAACTGACAGAATAACTAACATTTACTAGAATGCTTTGAAAAGGAAGAATATATAATATTCGTTCTGTTTGTTACATGTTGCAAAATATTTTTAATCATATGTATCATTGCGATGAATATAGATACCAACACGCGACTATTACTCATCAAAATTAACATTAAATCTACAAAAATTCGAATTTTTTCCTTATTCCATTTTATGCGTTAATCATATATTTCAACTAAAACAATTTACAACACATAAATCAAGAAACCAAAAACAAAGAAAAATGAGATCAATATATATTTATATATACATACATATATATATATATATATATATATATATATATATATATATATATATATATATATATATATATATATATATATATATATATATATGTATATATATATATATATATATATATATATATATATATATATATATATTTTTTTTATTTTGAATATTTTTAGCAATAACAGGCTTCTTTTGATATGAAAAAGTTTATATTTGTTAACGTTTCGTTGTTATATTACAACTTTGTCAAAACTAATGAATAATTGAATTTATGAGTTACTATAGATATCAAAATGCCAAACTTATTTTTTTGAAAAATCAAATTAGTTTTTTGTATCTTCACTCATTGATTTTCATTATCAGAGGAATATTTCTGGCTTAGCATTCGCTTCGGAAGTTTTAGTCTTCTTCACCATGAGGAAACCTCTGAAGAACTCATGGTAAGCCAGGTGATTCTAATAAGTGTGATTTATATTTACATATATATATATAATTACATATAGTTTTTTATACTTATCCAGAATATGTAAATTGTTGGTTTATGTGTGTGAAACTGAAGGTAGATCTGGAAAAAATGAGTTTTGAGATGTGATGTTTGGTGATTGTTGTGTGTTTATTTTATGAGTGTTATTTGTGAGGTTTATTAAGTTTTTGTAATAGAATTAAGATGTTTAATGTCTGTTCTTTCATATACTGTGTTTTCTAAATTTTTACGAATGTGTAACATTTCTAAAATTTCTCTACGTTTTTTGTCCCTTTCAGTTGCCAAAATCTTCGTATTTTTGTAATCAAAATCGTGTTTTTCTGTTATTTTATGTTTATGTAAGGCTGTTATTTGAGTTTTTGCGTATTTTCTAACTGAAAAATAGGTTAAGTTTTCATATAATATAAAAAATAAATTGATAAATCAAAACCTACTCGAAAACCTACGGGACAAAGAATATTCCCATCCGAAATTATTATGTATTAGCTAATTAATTTTTATTTTGTGTGAGTATGTTTACTGAGTATGTGTTAAACGTGAGTTTATCTACCCTGATAAAACTATACATTCTAACAGTAGAGAAGGAACCTAAGCTTCAATAAAGCAGAAATAATTCCTTTATTCATCTATAATAAGGATTATATTATTTAGCATTATTTCGGGATTCAGTATCGTTTACCTTTTTGTGGTCAGTTAATGTGGTATATCGAGCACATCGTTTTGGATCAGCAATCTTTGACAAGTTTGGACAGGCGTTTCTGTGACCGCATACACCTTTACTCGTTAATATAGTTAAAGCACCCTGTTCGCCTTGAGTGAACTCACTAACAAGATATGCAGACTGGACGCTGAGAACGACTTGACCAAAGACAACGCTATTCCATAACATATAGTAT
The DNA here is from genome assembly GCA_030704895.1 of Henosepilachna vigintioctopunctata. Lineage (NCBI taxonomy): Eukaryota > Metazoa > Arthropoda > Insecta > Coleoptera > Coccinellidae > Henosepilachna > Henosepilachna vigintioctopunctata. The sequence continues at coordinate 380,790 of JARQZJ010000077.1, forward strand.
GCCGCGACTTGTGACTGAAGCAATTGATTACACATTAAACATCGATCATGTCTAGCCAAGTTGGAAATTTCATATATCCAAGCATTATTCACGATTTTGAATAATGACTTTCAGAATAAGAGTTGTTGAGTTGAAATATATCGGATTTTTGCGAAGGTATAAATTCTGCTATATCTTTTGCTCACGGGTAGGCCGATTATCTTCTTTATTGTGCTTGTTTAACATGAATGACAGTTAATATACACAAGAAATAGAAATACTATTTTCATTATATTTAATATTACATTATATATTTATTATATTCAATTTTCATAACATCTCAATATTACAGAATTCATGTGTATTGTTTGTACATTATTGAGATTATTTTTAGTTTTATTTTTTTATAAGTTGTAAACTATATTGTATTTTACCACTCAGTAATTGGCCCAAGCTGTTGATTGGTGTATTTTTGAATAAATAAATAAATAAATAAATAAATAAATAATTTCAAAACGACCTATAGTTTATCTTAAATGGAAATTTATAAAATACCTTTTTAATGTAGAAAAGATTATTCTAATCATTAATGAATGAAATACAGATTTTATTAGAAATTGTGTTAGAAATAATATTTCTATTTTTCATAATATTTCATAAAATCTATTATTGATATCTGATGTATAGATAATTAATTACTCTAGGAAAATCAGTTAGACAATTGGAGCTTGATTGCACAGCAAAAATGAAAAGATCAATTCATATTGTCAGAGTATTGACATTTTTCCGAAATTGCATCCGCAGTAAAAATTCGTTCTAAATTTTAGTGATAATGAATGTAGAGAAAGTAGATCGATTGTTTTATGATATATCACCACGTAATAACAATGAATTATTAGTTACTTAATATCTTAAATTCTTAATTTGCGCTCGTTGCTTGTGAACTCTGTATAATATTACCCATCACTTATATCTAGACATATCATTTTTCGAAACAGTTGACCATATATAAACATGACATGGCTCTTGGGGTGCCGCAAGGCTCTGTATTCGGACCTCTTCTATACATATTGTTTATAAACGATATGCCTACGAAGTTGTCCCGATTTTTGGTGACACTATTTGCCGATGATTCATCGGTGGTTGTTTCTGGCAGGACTCCTGAAGAACTTCTGGAGGCATGTGAATGCATTATGAGGGAGTTTATAAATGGTGTCGAATGAACAGTCTGATGGTAAACGTTGACAAAACTGTATGTATTCATTTTTTCTGAAGGGCAATGGAATTAGTACCTTGGATGTTAAATATGGGGACAACACTATATCATCATCCCAATCAACAAAGTTTCTTGGAATATATGTAGACAGAAATTTGAGATGGATATCACACATTGATGTCTTATGTAAGAAATCGACTAAATCATTTCTTGCAATCTCTAGAATTAAGAACCTCGAACCTAAAAACAGTCTTGTATATAGTCATCTAAATTATAATATTCTGTTGTGGGGGTGCTCTACAGAAATAAAGAGGGTGTTTATTACACAGAAGCGAATACTTTGATTAATATCCAATATTCATCAACGAGCATCTTGTAAACCTATCTTCATTAATAATTACATACTCACCTTACCGTGTTTATATATTTATAGGTGTTTGTTATATGTTAAAGGAAATGAATATGGGTTTATTAAATTGAATAGTAGTCGTGAGTATTCAACAAGGAACAGTGATGTGCTACTTATTCCTATGCATAAAACAGCTAAATTTGAGCACTCTCTCTATTGTCAGAGTATTGAAATTTTCAACCATTTACCATCGAATTTGAAAGTACTGAAAGCTCATTTGTTTAAGAGGAGAGTTAAATCTCTGCTCTTAACAAAGGCATACTATAGTGTGGCAGAGTACGTCGATGATTCGAATGTAGGCAATAATGCATGAATCAATTTTTTGTATCATATGTTCGTATATTTTTTTAACACAAATGTTGTTCACCATGTGAAATTGCCTCAAATATTAAAAAATTTTTTGTTTTCAAATAACGTTGTATATTATTGTGAATATAAATTTAACCAATATTTTTGTTTGATCCAATAATTTCGCTAGAGGGCTGAATGGAAGATCAGACTCAAAACTGAGTTCAGTCCTTTTGAGAGCATTCTTTTTAGTTGTAATTATTTGTATCGATTGAAATGAATATAATTCTACAATGTAAAGAATGTTTCTCAATAAATTTATTTTATTATTATATATTATCATATTATATATTATTATATGCACATACCCAAATATTACGGGGATACGAATGCAGATCTCCTGCTTAGCAGGCCTTTACCCTATCTTATGAGCTATGGAAGCGACTATATAATAATTATATTCAGAAATTGTACACAGATAGGAATTAGGAAACCTATCTCAACCATTAATAGTTCTACTGGTTTTGCCTAGATAAAAATTACTCCGCTGTGAAAACCGAAATTGTTAACTCAAGGCTGTCCAAAGCACGAGCCACGAGATGTGTTTGAACTTCTACGAATATGAAAATTTCCATTTTACTGAATTTATTTGTTAAAGACAATGTTAGTTTATTCTATGACATCATAATACACGATTGAGATATTTGTTCGCATGACAGAAAGATTTTTGTCATTAATATTAACTTTTGGCACCCGAAAGGCACATATGAGGTAGTTGTTGAATCTGAGCAAAGTTTTGAGCAGTTGAAGAAGTTTTATAAGTGATTTATTTTTGAGGATAAATACTATAAATCAATTTTAATGGTCTATGTATATTATTTTCAAAAAGTCGAACAAATATTCGAATAAAATATTTAGTTCCTAATCGAGCAATTCTCAACTATGAACTTGCTGACGAATGGTGCCTATTTTACTATCAATCTTATGAAATCTGAATATAGAGGTAACGAGATAGTGTCCTAAATACTCACTTCCAGTGCTGCTGACTCAAAAATTTTGAAGGGGCTTAACCAGTGATCTTGCATCACAGAATTTTTCAAATTTCAGATAAAAAATAGCGAGTTTTAAGGTTTTTCTGAAGCACTTTGGGAACATATGATCAACATTATAACCACGAAAACTTGACTCGATAAGTTGATCCGAGAAAGTTGACACTAAAAAGAAACAAAACACAAGATCGCACAGTATATCCTTAAAAATTTATTTACAGTCATCATTATGCTAATAGACTATCATAAACAGTGAATATATAACTCTGAAAATACTAAAATTATGTTTAAATACCTGAACCATCAAAAAAGGATTGAAACAAAATATGTTTGTTCACAGTAATATTAGGTACCTACCTCAATAAATGAGTGAAATCGCTAATGTATGGTTTGAACAAGACTCGAGGTTGATTAGATAAAACAACGCTCAAAGTTGATGGTTGAATAGAGTTACTGAAGTTAATACAGTATTTCTAATACTTTCAGTCAAAAAGTACGAGAATAGCAGGTTTTGATTGGGTCGAACACTCCGAAATATTTATATGTGTTCGAAAATAATTGATACAGTACTGAATTGAAACTTATAATTCGACATTGTGAATTCAACATTCTGTATGTATTTAATTGTCGATTTCGAGAAGGTTCCCAATATTGCTCTAAAAAATATTATTAAGCTTCTAGAAAAGTTCAAATGACGACCGCCTGACTAGACAACTCGTGTTGTCCATCGTGTCGGACGGAAAGGTCATAGACTAAATTTTACAAAGCGCAATATAACTAACGTTTTTCTCAAATTTTTGGTGGTGCGCTCTGTCCCAAACGAATTTTGAAGGGGACCCGTTCCCCGCCACAGCGCCCTTCATCATAAAATAGCTAATAGATATGCTAATATTATTCAATATAAACTTAAATTCAAACACTTGAACTTATGATTTACACTTTATTGACTACATAGCATGACGCGTTTCGTCGTTACAAACGACTTTTCCAGATGTTAACAGGATAATCCTGTTTTATAAACATTATCCTTAAACGAAGAAGTCGTTTTTAACGACGAACCGCGTCATGCTATGTAGTCAATAAATTGTAAATCATAAGTTCAAGTGTTTGAATATAAGTTTTTATTCAATTATAATGGACTTACGTTAAGTAAACGCCAATACTATTAAATGGTAATATTAATTGAACCAGAGAATATAAAACTATGGAATTGTAATACAATTTAATATAAGAAATAACTGTATTTTCACTTTCACTTCAAAAGTTGTGATGGTTGTTTCGGCGACTAAGAAAGAAACTTTTTATTCCAAAAGGTATGAGTGATCCATACATTTCGATCTCTTTTTGAACTACGCCAGTTAATATTAAAAATATATATTCAATTATTGCTTATAATTGACGAGGACACAGGTAAAATGACATTGATTCGTATTGTTAATTAAGAAGAAGGTCAACCTCAAAACAATGGTCACTAATTGGAGCGTTGTTGCCAATATTTCTTCGTTGACCATTCTTTCAACCAGCAAACAATGTTTATAATCCGCAGTAGAAATTGCTACTGAATTATTTGATGCAAAAAAAACACAGACTGTTCTATTTCAATAGGGTCTCTTTTTGAACTGGTTCTATACAAAAGTCGATAAATATGGAATATCGTTTGGTCTCGTGGGTTATTTGAAGGTCATATCACATACATTCGAATGAATTTGTCGAGTGGAAGTCGCGTAGATTATTATGATTTCTGAATTCTTAATTATGTTTGACCCTGAAATAAGCATCTCATTAATTTCAAAACGATTTTAAATACGATTTATAATCTGTAATTCATGAGAAAGATTTGAGCAAATTGTATCATTTCAATCAGAATGTTCTAAAATCGTTTTCAAGCCTATTAATTGGAACAAGGCATTTTGCACATTTTCACCATCTGGAACATTATGCATTTCAATATAAATGTTGAAATAAATAATTCAATTAAATAATAAATTATTTCGTTATCAAAATATCAGAACAGATAAGTTGAAATAAATAATTCAATTAAATCATAAATTATTTCGTTATCAAAATGACAGGAAAATTTAACATTCTCTTGATTAATTTCAATTTTTCAAATGATTGTTCAGTTCATTTTCTTATATATATATATATATATATATATATATATATATATATATATATATATATATATATATATATATATTTATATATATATATATATCATATATATATATATATATATATATATATATATATAATATATATATATATATATATATATATATATATATATATATATATATATATATATATATATATATATATATATACGTTCTTTTTCAAATATTTTCAGCAAAAACAGACTTTTTTATTTGGAAAATCTCTATTGCAGTTGACGTTTCGTGGAGAATTGAAAACTAATGTGTAATTAGTTATATATCATTTATTAGTTTATAATAATTAGTGTATTGAAATCCATGCGTACATTTACTGAAAGCGTGAGACATCTTTTGAATAATTCATCAAAAATTATCGAAAGAAAGTTATAGTGTACTTTGATAGCGAATATCTACAAGTGCGACAATATAGCACGAGAACTACAGATTTATTTTTCTTGTAGTGAATTTCTGATATATATATATATATATATATATATATATATATATATATATATATATATATATATATATATATTCGTTCAGGCAGAGCTGTTTTGAAAGTAATATGAAATATTGTGGGTGATTCACGTAGGAGATGAAAAATCTGAAAACAGTGAGATGCTGTTGACTTGGTTTACAATGAAGAAGATTAATATTAAATCATAAATATCATAAATGAAAGTCATAAATATCCACTCTAAATACACAAAATAAATTCATTCTCTTTTCGTTAGTCATAAAACTTCCGTCAACGTCTTAAGAAACGCCCTTGGAACATTCCACTTGAAAAGCGGAATTGAGATATACAGTTAGTGTCGTTGCTTCATTCAGCTACCTAACACGTAGAATGCAGTAATATTCCAACCAATGCATTTGGGAACACGTACTTATTTTCAAAATTCAGAAAACAAATGTACTTTCGGAATAACTTCATAGTAAGTGTAAGGAAAAAATTTCGATAGTGCCTTGTTATATAAACTGTTAATATTGTACTATTTTAGCCCTAAAGAAGAAAATAAACATTTTCGAAAGCTTGGAAAATACTTAAGAGGTTACTGATTTTCTTGTCCTATACTGCAATCCCAATTAAACACTGAAAATACATATCTACAGTCGTGAAACATTCAAAATATATATATATATATATATATATATATATATATATATATATATATATATATATATATTCGAAATCCGAACGCATCCCTTTTTACTCGATTTGAAGCTGGAACGGTGTTGAATATTAATTCTTTTGAATAATCATGCTCATTCGATCGGAGCGGCCTTCTCGCAGACGACCTTCGAAAATCAACACCTCGGAACGTGTTCCGCACAAAACGAGTTTTTAAAATCTATTAAACGAAAACATCACGTATAAAATCATGATGATTGTAATTGGTTCGCTAGTAGTCGATGAATTTTATTCATTTAGTTTATGTAGTAGGGATGGATGGTTCGATGATAATCTCGATGCTTAACATTACTGGAAATATCGATAATATATTTGAAAATTTAATATTCAACAACAAAGTGTCAAGCTGATACTAAAAATTTTGCACAAAAAATTATGAATGAAATTCTCTATAAAATAAAGTTTCTATACAGAAACTTTGGCAAATCATTAAATGTTTATATAATCACCTGTGGGAAAATATTTATATACCTCCAAGTAGACATTCCCAACATCTACTTAATATACAGCCATAACTTCTTCGAATGATTTTTCTAATGATAATTGTGCATTTCCTGATGAAAAGAGGAAAAGAATAAAAAGAAAATGATTAAACCTCAACTGCAGTCAAAAATATTTCAATTCAGAAAAAAGAATCACAAAGAATTTTGATTACTAATTAGATTTAATCATTTACTAACGAGTCCAGTCACTAGTTCGTTTGTCTTATTCAGGTAAAGCAATATATAATTTGGCTATCAATTTATGACAATTTGACAATTAATATATGCAAGAGAAAATGTTGAAAGTACCGGATCACGAAAAAATATATTTTTTTAGTCAATCCAACTTCTCTTTTTTCTGAAACGACTCAATAGCCCTAGTTGATCATAAGCCTCCCAAAATATCTTTCTTCAGTCCTCCATTTGTTTGGCAGCTGGTCAACGAAATTAATATTTCCATAATGAGGAGGTTAACCAATGCTAATTCCCGGCCTTTGTTGTCAACTCAATAATCTGTTTCCCTATATAATAAATTTCTCGAAACTTAATGTTCTCTATTGTTCAAAGTTCAAAGTTTGAGTGCTTGTTGAAAATAACATCACTTTAAGTCGATTTCATATCTTTGCCAAAAACGAAAGAAAAAATGAATTATATAAATATAGATATCAAATTGTGAAACTTATTTTTTTAATCAACTGGTCTTCTTTGTCCCTTTAGTATTCATAGGAATATTTCTGGCTCAGCATTAGCTTCGAAAGTTTATTAGTCTTCTTCACTATAAGGAAACCTCTGAAAAACTCATGGTAAATCAGGTGATTGAAATGAGTTTTATATATTTTTTTAAAATTTAATTTTACCTACTTGAGATTCGAGACGTTCAAATAATTAAATTATGCAAAAAAATCCTCTGCCGGCTATCAGGTTCTTTATAATCGTTTTTGTGAATATATCTGATTTTTCAAGAAAGAAAATTACATTGATATTGATAATTTTATTTGAATTATACCTACGTCATTTTCTTGTCCCAATAAAGCCTGTTTCAGGTAAAAGAAATGCATAGATTTGCAGCTCTTTTTTCATGAGTCCTAGAAGAACTCATAAAGAGGGAGTCTAACAAGCTTTTCGTCTTAAACTACCTCATTTCAATAAATACGCTGCATGTTGGCCCTCTGGGAAATAGATTTTATTATTATGAGAATCATTTTGCCACAATGGAATAGAAAATAATGAAATTGAATATTTATATCATTCTGAGGGAGCTTCTAAAAATGTTGGTGTTTTATATAGTTAATTTTTTAATGCCTATAAATAAATGCACTATATACCTATACGGATAAAAATGAAAATCGATATTCGATAAAATCGTAACGGTCTACAAAACCGTATATTTTCTACAGTACCAAATATTGTAATTAATTCGTTTGTATTAATTTATCTGATAGTGGTAACAAAAAGTTTAAAATACAATATAATTCACTTAAAATAAGTAAAATATCTCACTGTCAATGTAAATTATTAGAATCATTTCTTTTATTATTATTATTGACATAGTTTATGTGAGTTTTAATGGATCTGCATAGTATCTAAATTATTCTGTGGTCAGTCAAATTCATAATCAAATTCATTTCCACGTATAATTTTGCTTTCTCTCCTATGTGAGACGTTACTTCCCATATGATATTCGGTGAAGCCAAGTTCTTATTAAGCTAACTGAAGAGATAATTGTCATTAGACAACTCATTCACATATAATTTTGGCCATTACTGAACTCCTGGCCAGTTGACATACCAACTGCCGCCCTACATGACAATTTGCGTCTGGTGAACGTGAATGTTGTAGGCTAGTAGGCTGTTGTTGTTTTGCACCAGTCTGTCATGAGCTCTCCTCAGTTCTTCATCCCATAACCGCTCATGTCACTCATTTTTCGCCATCAATGACCATCACAATACATTCTCCATGTCAACGACTTAACTTTTAGCTTCAAAGCATACTGTCACTCACTCAAGTATCCAAACACATTTTTTCCTAATCAATACAAACAATTAGTCTTCATTATATGAACTTGTGTAACCTAAACATTAGAGTCGATGACTATTATTGAAATTGATCAGGTTTCTTAGTTTGCTTTTTATCAAATATAAATTATCATACGAGTTCAATTCAAATAATTTCACCGTTCAAGCAGCTGAAAGAGCTATGCATATCTGAACTCGTAAAGAGTTGATTCCCAAATTACATATGGAAATTATCTCGTTGCTAGTTCAACTGCTTTTTGTGAAAGAGTTTTGGAACAATTAGTCTAAGCAGCGAGCCTCTGGCCGGTCTCCGTGGCTTTAGTCGGGAGAACACCCGGCTATGGTTCGAGCCCCGGTGAGGCATGAGTTTTTGTGTTTGCCTATGATTTGAGAAGTCTAAATAATGATATATGCTGGGTAATGAACATTGATTATAAGCCCAATGGCCGTTCGGAACCGGCGTTAAACTGTAGGTCCACTGAATTAAAAAAACCGGAGGTCGTCCATGAAAAATATGCTTAATATTTTGGATATTAGATACGTAAGAAATCATTGTTTTGGCGATCTGAATGTTGTCTAACTTTTTTAAAACACCTCATTGTCGGTTTTTTCGTGAATAGGATTAATAGAATATGAGTGAAACGATTTTTATAATTAATAATGTTTCATTTAGTAGAACGAAATAAATCAAAGTCTGACATCCTCATTATTGTCATATCTTCTTCCAAAAACCCTCTCAAAATATCGATGGATCCGCTTCAAAGACCTGACAACAGGGCAAATATTACCTTACAATGCGAATGAATTCAGAAAATGCAGTTTATGTATTCGATGGAAAAAAAATCGTCTAAATAATGCGATTAATGCGAACAACCGAGAAAGTAATATTTCTGATCTTTAAATATTACAAATTATTGGGATAAATAAATTTAATGAATTGGGGTTTTCGTCTGCTCGAAGTCAGCTCTTGTATAAAATTTTTATGAAGGAAATGAAGTTAGTAGCAAAACCTCTTTAAAAGTGAGCACTTGTTAAACGCGATACATTACTTCATAAATCAAATTTTACAAGCTTTCAAATTTAAAACAATGAAATCGAAAAATATTAATTTTGTTCATTTTGAACTATTGTACGTAAATTGCTGTACAAAAATATTATATTACAATAATGAAAATATTGAAAATAACAATTTCCCATAACTTTCTCGCGAGTAATGCACTAGAAAATATTTCGAGAACGAGAAAAATTCTGAATATGAAAAACATATAAATAATTTTTAACGTATAATTTTTGTCAATGGCGATGTTTTCAATGTAATCTGTTAAGCAGTTGTGTCAAGAATGAAGATACCAGATTTCAATTATTATACTCTACTAATCAAAACAACATGGAATAAGAGAACAAATGACAGGGAGGTTTCGCTTATCACTTGGTGAAAGATGAAGTTACATAATATTAAATTAAAATTAAAATACTTGGCTTAAGTTTCACTGAATATTTTAACAACTCTACTTATATTTCAGGAGGTTAACCCATTATCGAGAATATTCAACGACACTACTAAACTAAAATTGCTAGGAATATTGTTGAATAATGGGTAACCACCCGAAACGTATGTAGAGTTGTTAATATATTCAGTGAAACTTAAGCCAAGTGTTTTAATTTTAATTTATTATTATGAATAAGGGAACATTACATATATATTTTATGAATGACTTTTACGAGAAAATTCAGAAAAAGCAATTGGACAAATTACAGACTGTCAAATCAATGGTTTATTATTTATCTGACGTCCTATAGTTTTGCACTCATATCGGATCACCACCCTTTCATGCGTTCGCAACTTAGACATACATCATTCTCCGCTAAACTGCTGCAAGTGCTGCATTTGCCAGGCTCCGACTGTGGCACTTGTCAGAAAGGTACTATGGCTGAGTTTTCTCGAGAGAGAAATATGCTCACGATACGCCGGCGCCGTGTTGCAATGATTATAGTGTTTCGTTCTTCTGGGAGTCTTCAGATAATGGACGGAGCCTGTGACCCTTGTTGAGATAACGGTGGCCGGAATTCCGATCATCCGAAATCAATGTGCCCTTGTCGCGGAAGCATATTATTTTCTTTCAAAAGTTTATAAAATTGCTCAATAACTAAAAATTGATAACATCATCATTCAGAAATTCACTGATATCAATCAAAATTATGTTATAGAAGATGTGCGGTAGGTTTTTTTTATAGAAAATTGTCATTTTGGGCATATAATTCACAAATTATTCGTCATTCTGATAGCTACTATTTGTAGTTAATTTTTCTTCTCCTGAGTTTAGGGTACCCTAGTACATGAATCAGATCATAGTTTGTCGTGTGTAATTGTTTAATATTCAAGATGAATTTAAAACTAAATACATGCAACTTTTTACGGACCACAAAAGGGCGAAGGTAGAAATCACATCTGTGGATAACCGGCATTTCTGGAATTAGAAACACTCGATTAATAAAGTTAACCATTTTTATGTTTAGGCTTTGACAACTCTGTTCTAAAGTTGCGCACTTTATTTAAATTTTAGTTAATGAGCAATCATATTCAGGTATGATTCAGTCAGACAACTCTATTTTAAATTCAACAAAAATTGTTTAGTTCCCCAGAAATATATCGTTGAGCCTGTCTCCGTAGCTTAGTTGGTAGAACTCCCGACTATGGTGCGGTAGAACTCGGGTTCGAGCCCCGCTGAAAGCATGTGTGTTTGTGTTTGTCTATGATTTAAGTATTTTAAATGATGAAATATGCTGGGTAATGTATATCGATTACAAGCCCAATGGCCGTTCGGAACCGGCATTAAACTGTATGTCCACTAAATTAATAAAAAAATATATCGTATTTTATCGAGTCGAATTTAGTCGAGTAATTTACTACTGTTCTTTCGTTTCCAAGAGTTTCAAAAAGATCAATGATAGCATTATTTATTGTTTTAAAAATTCAAGCACCTGATCTGATGTCAAAATAACATCTAAATGTAGACATTTCTGGTGTAATTTTGACTACCTAACGGAAATAGTAAGAATATTTGACATATATCTTCGATTTGTACCTGTTGATGTTTCAACGATTTCTACACATTGAGAATAATTCACGTTTAATTAAAAATTAAACCACTTAACTTAAGTTTCACTGATTATATTATGTAGTACAAACTCTACATATGTTTCGAATGGTTAACCCATTATCACGAGTACCTATACAATATTACAGTAATATTACAGTAATATTGTATAGTCTTGATGATGGGTTAACCACACGAAGAATATGTAGAGTTTGTAATAATATATTCTGTGAAACTCAAGTCAAGTGGTTTAATTTTTAATATATTTTAACATAATATTTCACCAAGAGATAAGCGAAACCTCCGTGTCATTAATTCACGTTTAATTTACATATTCCTCTACACTTGAATGTATTCCTTATAGAAGTGGAAATTGCTATCTCAGACGTTTTAAAAAATGTATGAACTTTTTTCGGGGCAGAACTACCGCCAAGAAAAGGTACACTACGGCCCCCATTAGTTACAATCCACTACACTCGATAACCAGAACTATAATTCCCTAATTTCTGAATTGTCTATACACTTCAAGTTTCATAGAAACAAATATAATTGGTATAAATTCAGAAATTCTTGTTTTGTTTTCTTGTTCGTCCAATGTTTTATTTACAGTGGTAACGCATGTAAGAAACAAAAACACAACTAACATCAGTATGGAGCGTACTATAATGCAGTTTAATAACGTTAATACATTGGTAACAATGCTACCATTCGATACGGATACCGTGATATTGAGAGGGATAAATACGCTGTCAGATTTGAATTAAAATACTGATGCTTTAACACGTATAGATTGAATAGATTCATATCTCAACGTGAATGGAGCCCTTTATGATGAGTAGTTATCAACCTCTTTATAATTCAGAGATGTTTCAGTTTGTTGGTATCACAAATCACTGGAATTTACACAATAGTATTCAATTACTCATTATCATTAAAATCTTTCCTCACGTAGTCAAGCACAAACTGTAGATTGAATCATTGTTCAAGTACTCATATCAAAATATACAACGAATAGAGAGGACTCTGATCAATTCGATGTGAATGACTAATACCAATTATATAAGTCGAGTGGAAAAGTTGTCGCTCTCAATCACGTGACATTAACAGTAAACAATAAATTAGTCCAGTTGAAAGTACCATCAGAATAGAGCATATCAATCTAACAATCTAAACTGAAACACTTTTATGGAAGAGCGGTGGTAATGGTAGATGGTCGAGTAATATGCAGTTAACTTTCACCTATATGTAGAAAATCATAGCGGCAGCTAGGAGACAAAATGAAATTAGAAATTGAACGAAATGACCCAACGCCCTACTTCCTTGCCTCGACGATTCTACAAATTGAATTTCCTTTGTTGCTGACTGAATTTAGACCGCTGAAACAATTCGTTCGAAAATAGTAATTGAAGTAATGAACCGAGTTGAATACGTAGTGTTCATATTCGAATGTAGATGACGCATAATTAGCCAATGACTCAGTTTCAATTCTATCTTATAAGACAAGAAATTGACAATATTTTTGCCTTTTCATCTCTATGTCTCCCTTTCACTCTGTTGTTTTATGTCTGTTTTTTCATTTACTGTGTTTTCCAAATTTTTACGAATGTGTAACATTTCTAAAATTTTTCTACATTTTTTGTCTTTCTCAGTTGCTAAAATCTTTGTATTGTTGTAATTAAAATCGTGTTTTTCAGTAATTTTATGTTTATAATAGGTTGTTATTTGAGTTTTTGCATATTTATTTGCTTTGATTCTTTCTTCAACATTTTCGACGTTTGTCGAAAGTGTTATTTAAGTGCTATTAAGTGAATTTCGAATTCACTCTTGAAAGGGATGGGTTCCGTCTCGTTGACAACATTTGTGTAGACAGCTCCCTGACACTTTTATTTGAAATATTTCCATATTTCGATTAAGAGTCTCAGCATTTACTAGTATGAATAATTTGTGAATCTTGAAACTAGCTATACTTTTGCCCGTCGGGGCGTGTCCTGGAGCGATTAGGCATGGGACCATTCTTACACATTGCGAACAGTTTTCTGTTGTGTTCGAATGAAATGTCTACAAAGGCTTACACTCGCACTACTGTTGTTAGAGTAGGAATATAAAAACGCTAGGGAGAGTTTATACGTCTTTTCCCCGATAGAGGGAGCCCACGTGAATTTTGACTCAGAACTATTCCCCTCATTCTGGTATAGGACCTATGCTCGTCTTGAAAGTCATCGATTCTTGATTGATAGATTAAATATGGACTGATGATTCATAGTAATGTTGAAACCATTGTATCCTATTATCATTAAACAAGATCGATTTATGATCGATCGATGAATTTTTCGAAACGCTCTTAATATTCACTCTCGAAAGTGATGAGTTCTTCCTATTGACAACATTTATGTAGACAGCTCCCTGAGAGTTTTATTTCACATATTTCTATTAAGAGTCACAGTATTTACTAGTATGAATAATTTGTGAATCTTGGAACTTTATAGTAGATATATAATTATATATATATATATATATATATATATATATATATATATATATATATATATATATATATATATATATATATATATATATATATATATATATATATATATATATATATATATATATATATATATATATATATATATATATATATATATATATATATATATATATATATATATATATATATATATATACCGTAGGAAGTACATATATCAGATTTAGTTATTTACCTGGTTTGCGGTTCGAAAATAATACAATTATTGATTTTCAATATTTCGCTGTATTTTCATCAGCCTTTTCGGCTCTTGAAAAAAAACCAACAGTACACTTATTACTCAACAAAAAATCTTTCTTGAAAATAATTTATCGTTAATAATAAAAGAAATAAAAGTTCAATTCAAATTCAATCTCTTTTTCGTCTCTTCAAATTGTATACACACTGTCGTCAGAGGCAGTCCTTCTTTCATTTCTAAGGGATGTACATAATATTGAAAAGTTATGGTGTGCGAGTTTTCAAAGTTTTTGACCAGAATTTTTTATAGTAATATATTGAAAGAGAAATTCATCAGTTTCAGAAATAATCTATTTTATGGAACGTATAAATTCTTTGTAATTTTATGAGTTGGAGAACTTTTCCATTTATTTCTTAAAATTGAAAAACCGCTTTTATTTTCGAAATGTATACATTTTCAATCATACAAAAATTCATGTAAGTTCAGAACAAAAATGAGCTTGAAAAATTACTTTTAACAATGCACAGTCCTAGTATAAAATATATTTCACACTGTTAATTGAAATACCTTTTGTCTGCCTTTGAAATGTTTGTTCTTTAAATATAAGAAAATTGAAACTTTCCCATGTTACATTCTTGTTTTATAACTGAAATGAAAGGAGAATAATTAATATATTGTATATATGAATATATCAACATATATCTTATACTGATATCATCAAAATTAGACATATTCAACCTTTAACCTTCAGCTAAATATGTTAGATAACTAAGTACCAATAACTGAAGTACATTTGGTTATAAATACAATATTGATATCTATCTTTATTTTATTTTCTCAATTCTGCTTCTGCCTTTTAAAATGTTAAAAAATCAATATATAAATTTTCAGTTAAATTTTGGAAGGGAATGAACGAGCACAAGGTAAGAAGAATCAAGATGCCTCCGAAAAATGACGTAAAGGGAGGTGCGAAGCAACTTCAAAAAACGCAAAAGAAGAAGGAAGGATCTGGTGGTGGAAAAGCGAAGAAGAAGAAGTGGTCTAAAGGAAAAGTTCGTGACAAATTGAATAATCAAGTTTTGTTCGACAAGGCTACACATGAGAAGTTATACAAGGAAGTACCTTCCTACAAATTGATCATACCTTCAGTTGTTTCAGAACGTTTGAAGGTTAGGGGATCTTTGGCTACGAGGGCCCTTATTGAATTACAGCAAAAAGGACTTATTAAGCAAGTCGTCCAACATAGAGCACAGCTCATCTATACAAGAACGACGAAAGGTGAAGACCAGGCTGCTTAGGCTGTAAAAAATTTCAATTTATACTAAGTGTGTATGAATTCATGTATACAGAGGAGAAGATGAGATAAATCTTGTTTGGAATAAAAAAACAAAGGTATCACGTATCACTAAATATCATCCAATAGAAAATAGCTAAAAAATTCGAGTTGATTCATGAAAAATATTTGTATCTAAACAAGGCTCATTCAGTCTGAAAGGGATTTTATGATACTTTTTGGGGAACAGGGAAAAACATGACAACTTCACTAATAGTGTCAGAAGGTATAAAAACACGTTTATGAACCACTTCAATGAGTATAATATTGTTTTTTAAAATTGAATTTCACATTATTGAATTGCAATATACTTACCCAGAAAATTTATATTCCAATATTTACTTTTGGCTCATGTGTGAAATTGATGGTAGATCAGGAAAGAATGAGTTTAGAGATATGTCGTTTGATAATTGTTGTGTGTTGATTCTATGAGTGTTATTTGAAAGGTTTATTGAATGTTATAGATAGAATTGACGAATTGAGATATGAAACATCTCAACTAATTATACTCAAACGTTAATCATTTTGTATCTTTTTCAATACAGAAAACGAACGTTGCAAATCGTCACTTATGTAACGATTATGTCATTTTTGTTCTCATCTCATAAAAATCAATCAAATTGAATGTCTTTCGTCTCGAAAGATTGCAATCATCTATATTTTTCAAGTTTCAATTTTGAATATGATGAAGTAAACAAACGAACTTCAAAGAAAATTGGAGCAATATAAGGGGTGTAATTATGATCAACTTATCTATTCACACACATCCACAAGAATATTCCAGAAATAAAATTAATTTCGTGACTTGGAGATTTCTCAACAAGGCATCGAGCTATCAACTCTAGTCGGGTTTTCATGGAAAGGCCAAAGGTCATTTCGTAAACCTCAACAAATAAACACTTCCACGCTAGAATCGCCGCGCCGTTCAAGATCGATTTACATATTAAATCACGACTTTTCTCGTATGATTATAGTCTAGTTCGGCCTGAGGTGAACACGCTGTGACAAGTAATAGAAGCTCTTTGTTTGACTTTTTCGAGTTTGATGGCAATTTTGACTAAGATAAGAGGACAAGTTATAATGACCGAGTAAATTGAATATTGATTTGTGAAATGAGGAAGCGGTCTTGACTATTTTCGAATTTATCATTTTTGGAGAAATGTTCAATGAATAACACGTTTTTCCGTAACAAACACGGAGCTGTAGGTAATACTGTATATTTCTAATACAGTATTTCATTATTCTACAATTGCTTTTCTACACATATTTAATAATAATAATAATAATAAATTGTCTTTATTGCCAAATTGTACAAAAATAGAGGCGAAGTCTAGCTAAAAGCTACTCCACTTAACCTCTATATATAAAAATAATACATGAAAGGGATAATAAATTAATAGCAAAAGGAAACGAAAATTAATCGCAGAAACAATATGTTCAAAGAGAGATAAAACATAACATTATAAATAAATGATTAAATAAAATAACAGAAACGTAATTCCAAACAAAAAATAATAGGTAATAAAAAAAAATGTATACAACTTCAAAAGACGCAAAAATCAACTCTGATTGCTGAGAAGAAATGCCCTATACATACGCTTAAATCTAGCCAAGCCTCCAGTTTTAACGTCCAACGGAATGGAGTTGTAGACATGAACAGCATTGAAGGAGAAACATTTACGGAAGCCTGACCGATAAAAACGCGTCAAAGCCAGAGTGTAAGGATGTCTTAGATCGCGGGTGTGCATCTCGCCTCTATAAACCAATTTATTTCTGAGGTAAGGAGGAGAAGAAGATGAGAGAATACGAAAAACGCCGGACCCCAAATGATAGCGAAATAGATTTTCCAACTTCAACCAAGCAAGTTCCTTGATATAAGACGATACTCTTGTATACTTACTAAGTCCATATATTAACCTACAACAGGAATCAATAATTCTCTGCAACCTACGCCTAGTAAGTGAGTAGAGGCAAGGGTAGTAGATGATCAAACCATAATTCAAAATCGACAAGACGAGGCTTTCACAAAGTTTTTTCCTCAGAGCCAAGTTTAAGAAGTGTCGAGATCTATAAAGCTGTCTAAGAACCAAATATGATTATCAACAATCCCACATGCTCTTCGAAACGAAGACGGCCGTCGAAAATTATTCCTAAATTTTTTGCACTTCTTACACCACTTAGGGGCTCAGTCCCAATAGACAAATTCATGTCCAGTTCAATGTGAAGACCCGAACCGAAGACAAGGTTATTACACTTAGATAGATTCAATCGTAAATTATGGCTATCACAGAAACTCTTCAAGGCGGACAAGTATTCATTAATATGCTGAGAAGCTTCATCAATCTGATGGGGACTGAAAGAATAAATGAGCTGAGTATCATCAGCAAAAAGATGGATCTCGGAGTGCCTAATTGAGCTAGAAATATCGGCCACATAAATGAGATCAGGAGAGGACCCAATACAGATCCCTGGGGCACCCCGAAGAAACTGCCGCAGCATCCGAAAGGGTATCATCAATCAATATATACTGGGTACAATCGTTCAAATAATCAGCAAAGAACCGAATCGGTTCATTGTCAAAACCAAAATATTCCAACTTGGCACACAGAAGTTCATGATCAAGTGTGTCAAATGCCTTTGAAAAATCCAGAAGCTCTACAGAAGTGATCAAACCTTTATCCATTGAACGAACAATGTTATCAGTAACATCCAGAAGAAGGGAATAGCGACCTAGAGATTTCACCTCCTTTTCCAGAAATAATTCTTCGAGATTATGAACAGAAAGAAATCGTTTTGACAGGATAATCGACGCAGTGCGTCTTTCAATAAACGGCGAAATATTGTGTATATATGCTTCAGGTCAAGAAATAACACCATACTGTATTTCACAATTTAATTATTCATACGTTAGCAATAGTTACTTCAACTTCTACACCTGGTTCAACATTGATTGACGTAATCCTTTTCAGGATTTCAAATGAAGATCGATAACTCTTATGAATTTTCAGCTGTAATCTAACCCAAATCAAACCTTCCTTCCAACCATCCCCACAAGGAGTTTTATAAAATCCATTAGATTTTGATGGGCATTACTACTTGGTACCTTATACCTACTACTGAGTAGGAATATCTCAATAATTCAATTTCTGCTGCTGTGCAGTAAGGATAATAATAATAATAATAATAAGTTTATTTCCTCTGACTACATAAAAATAATATGAGAAAATGTCAATAGAAGATTTCCACATACAAATGTGACACCATACAGGTAGTTTCAGAATGAAATAGTATACACATCATTACAAGTACCAACAAAAGAACATCACAAAATCACATTAATACTTCTGTAAAATATTCGTCAACGGAATAAAATACTCTATCTAAAAGTAGAGATCTAACAGCTGATTTGAAAGGCCTAAGATTATCAATTCCTCTAACTCTATCAGGTAGGTGATTAAATATTTTTACACCCAATACATTGAAACTTGTTTGTACTTGAGTTAAACGTGTAAAAGGAACATGATACTGCGAGGCAGTCCTCCTTGTACTATATTGATTCACATCACCACAGCTAACCAAAGAAGATAAATTTCTTTTAATACAGACCACACAAGCATAAATAAACCAGGGTACAGTCAAATAATTACGCTTATAAAAATTACGACATGACGTTACTCTAGTGAGACCAAAGATTGAACAAACAATTCTCTTTTGCAGTTTAAAAACATAATCCGCATTGGTACTATTTCCCCAACAAAGTATACCATATTCCAGTGCAGAGCTGACTGAAGCATAATAATACATCTTTAAGATATTCAGGTCACTATAGTTCTTAAGTTGCCTTATTGAAAAGTTTGACGAAGAGAGCTTACCGCTCACTACCGCTACATGATTTTTCCAGTTAAATGATGATCCATCGTAACACCCAGAAACTTCACCTCATCAGACAGACCCAGAGACTCAGCACCTGGCAATCTAACCAATGGACTGAGACACCTCTTTGAGCCATTCGGAGTAAACGTTAACAGAGTTGTTTTACTCTCATTAAGAATAAGGCCATTTATCGAGCAATATTCATTCATTTTGCTGATGCATTTATTTGACATCAAAGATAGGTCATTTACATTTTCAGCAGATATAAGCACAGAACTATCGTCCGCGTATAGCGTAACCACCCCACTATCTTCTAAAAACTCCACTAAATCATTTATCAACAATATGAACAGGGTTGGACCCAATGTACTACCCTGAGGCTCTCCAGAATGCAACCAATCCCTGTCAGACAAAAGTTGCGAACCCCTCTCCGAAATTCTTACTATTTGCGACCTACCAGTCAGATAAGACCTTATCCAATTTAGGGGTACTCATCGAATACCCATCCTCTCCAACTTGAAAAGCAGAGTATCTATGTCCACCGTGTCAAAAGCGCCGCTGAGATCAAAGAATACAGAACCTCCCCCTCTCAAAATTCAAGACGCTGTTGTAGACCAACAAAATTTAACCGATAAAATCGGTACAAACATCCTCAAGAGATTGAATAACACAAGAGGTTAATATTATTTGTTTAATGTTAATTAGCATGGCTATGTCAGGGACAGGCCTCTAATAAGAGCAATTAATCAATTCTCTATCAATATAATGGAGTCTTTTGAAAACAATGAAATATGCTTGGAATGTTTTGGATCTCTCTAAGGCATTTGATAATCTGCCCCATCAGCTTACATTGCTCAAACTTAAAAAATACGGAGTAAGGGGCAATTCATTGAGATGGTTCGAATCATATCTAAACATATACAACAAAGAGCGAAATTTTGTAAAGAAGGAATAACATCGAAGTCTGAAATAAAACAAATTAAATTTGGCATCCCACAAGGGAGTATTTTTGGAATGAGTAATGTTGGGTTTCATCTTACCAATTACGCAGGCGACGTAATTGGTTGCTGGTTCGAGCTATCCGGAATTGCTCCGATCAGCGAAAGCTGCTCTTGACTGTTTTCGGGAATGGTTTCTGAGGAATGGTTTGGTTCTTAATACGAAAAAAACAAAAACTATACTCTTTCGGACAAAATAACAGAAAGTTTATACACTGAGATCCATCAACCTCGATAGTAAATCGAGTTCGATCAAAATCAGATAGTAAAATTAAATTAGAAAATTCAATGAAGTTTTCAGGGATATACATCGATGAACATCTGAGCTGGAATAACCATATCATTGAACTTGGAAAAAAAAACTGAACTCGATATCGTACAGAATAAAAATATTAATGAAATGTTTTAATGGGAATTGCTTTAGAGTATTTTAGTATTCAAACTTTGAGGCTTTGCTGGAATTCGAGCTAATTTTCATTTTCAGCAGCTAATTGTTGAAGTATATTTTCTGTTTTCAGGAGCGAGTCATAAAAACAGTTTTGGGACTCAAACGGAAAGAATTTTGCAGGCGACATTTTCGGAAAAATAACTTTTTGACAATATATGCTCATTACATCCCGGAAAATCTCATTTTCTACACAAAAATAGGGAGAAATGTGATAAATGCAACGAAATACACAGTTAGGTACACATACACATGCACAGGTAACTTGAATTACCGCATAGACTGACAGATTCTGAGAAACATCTAGATTAGTCCTCTGTGAGATTCTTCAATCAACTTCCGGATAGTGTGAAGAGATTTGAGAAACTGCGTTCATTAGAAAATACTCTTAAAAAACTGTTAATTGAATTGGAACCATACTCATTGGATGATTACTGAAATATGTTGACGTTATTTCATTTGCTGTATAATGTTCATTAATAGAATATCCTTTGGAATAAATATCATCATCATTATTATTATTATTATTATTTCTCCAGTCATTCTCAGCTCCGGCACTGGTTTGAAAGTTGAATTGGAGGGCTAAACCTAAGCAACTCAACAATCTGTCGGTTACTTTATTCTTGCAGGAATTTCCTGACTATGTGACATATGTTCATCACCACAGCTTTTTGCATCCTTATATACAGCCTCGGGTCTAAGTTCATCTTCGTAAAGTGTTCGTGTAGCACTTTCGGAACTACACCGGTTGTTGATATTACAAATGGACTTATGTACGCCGTCTATATCCCACATACTAAGTATCTCCCACTTCAGGTCCTTATATTTCTTGATTTTTTACTTGAATGGTGTTCATCAAGTTGTGAGTGTTAGGTACCGCTATGTATATCAGGTGGGCTTTCTTGTTTATTTTGTCCAAAATAACTATGTCTGGTTTATTATTATGTATCGTGCGGTCTGTATGTCTGTTATGTTCGATCATAATATATTTTGAAATTGCTGTTCTCTTGCACCAGCTATGGTTTGTTTTTATAATAAGTTGTTATATCTTTTGTCAACAGTCTGGTCTTCACAGCTAGGGCTTGATGGACCATGAAAGCTACTTGGTTGTGCCTATGAGTGTAGTCATTTTGAACAAGAGATGTGCAGCCTCCAGTAATGTGTTGAATATTTTCAGTCTTTTCCTGGCATTTACTGCATCTGTCGTCAACTACAGTTGACGATCACCAAACTTGAGCCAAGCTTTTAACTTCGTTTTATCGACATTCGGCCTTTCAAAATCCCGAGCATGCCTTCCATGCAGGAAAATAATAATAATAATTTTTATTATTATTATTATTGTTATTATTATCATTTTTTTCTATTATTATAACAATTATTATTAGTCCTTATATATACATATTTTTTTCCATAGTTGAATATGTACGTCTACATTGTTGAAATGCTGCACTCTAATATACCATTGATATCTTAATTTTTTATGATAGATTTTCGATATTCCATATTTCTTCAACTGATAAATGAATCAAATTACTTATTTTTTTGCATTGACTCAGAATAAGAAGGATTTTTCAATTCAAGTCGTAACAAAAGTAACAAAATTGTATTTTTTGTTAACTCTGTAATTGTATTAATGTATGTCATAATCTAGAGATGAATTGATGAATGGAGGACAGCTGAAAAAATAACAATTCAAATAACAACTCGACAATCAATAGCGTAGTAGTTGTACAAGGAAAAGAGTAACGAAAAACTACAACTCAGATGAAAAAATATAGTTTTCCTCGAAAACTTTTAGAATGTATTTATTGAACGCTAGCACTTCTGATGTCAACCTGAAATAATCACAACAATTGAGAAAGTGTACGAAAAAAAGAAAAAAGAAAATTCATTTCCAAACGATTGTCTTGGATTGAAGGTCTAAAATTTAACAACATTATCAGAATATCATTCACCATACACTGTAGAAAACCCATATCAAGCAAATTGTAGATAGTATATATCCCATTTATGAACTAGAAAACGTATGATGGAAAATTTTCACCATATCAAAGCAAGCACAATTCAAGGCCAATGAACACGTCTGCATTTGCGCATCCACCATATTATTCGTGACTTCATTTTATTATATTTTTAATTATTTTACACACATTCGAAGTTTAAAGCATACTTTGAATGCATTAATTGATTCGTCCCATAGTTGATGAAAATTTTCTAATATGTTTCAAATAAAACTAACTTAGATTTCCACTATATATTGTCAAAACATAACAATTGTTAAGCTAATACATTGATATCAACAGATTTATATGATGCACTAAGCTTACATGATCCGAAACAAACGAATTTATACATTTTAAATGAAAGAAAAAACATAGAAAAATAAATCGAAGGTCAGATCACAAAAAAATCATACATCATCACTGTAGTCTATACGTTCATAAAAGTAACGAAAAATGGGAAAAATGGAAAAAATTTAAATAATACTACTAACGTTTCATTAACAAAAAAGCCAGTCTCTTTCATGGCGTTTATATTAGCTATGTGAAACATTCAAACATATGGATTATTCCATAACTCATTGGACTTTTTCTGGAATTAATTTCCAAGGCTCCTAACAAACTATGTATATTTATATCCTCTCCACTATGTAGGTATGTAATATTTCGAATCCATTGTAAAAATTGTGATTTTCTAGCAGAAAGCCTGTTGTATTAAATTCTCTCGCCATATTCACTGCTTATTTGTAACTTTATGAATTCGTTTGTTTACCATCGCATTAAGTGAGTATACCTACTATAATATACTTCACATCATACCTCAGCGCAGTTAAAAGAAGTTTCAAAAGTAATCCTAGTACCACACCTGCCCTGCTGAATGTCACTACCGAAATTATCAGATCATTAAATGCCAGTCCATCATTGTCATTGATTTTTCTTCATTACTCCGCCCAACGCACTCCAAACGCCCCCAATCTAGTGGCCCGAACGACGCTGATGACCCAATGGTACAGACCCAGACGTGTTCTGCGCAGAAAACCCAGAAACAAACTCCCCTTTCCGCCAGCACGGATACTGCATACTCTTTAGGAGCCTCCAGACAATATCCTCGATCACCTAGAGGTAGAGGAAATACCACTCCGCATCCATTAGCCTGTGATAAGTGTTGTTAGTTCGCGAAAAGTAAAAAGTGCGCGAGTGAGAAAGCGTATTATTCTTCCAGCGTGTTATTCTTTTTACTGTAACAATATTATAAATATAATTGTAATCATTCTATATGTTCTTAATTATGTGCGTAAAGTTTTCTGTGGTTTCCTTTACCATCAAATGTCAGATGAATTGAAAATCTGACATTCGACCGAATGGCACGTAAAGATGACTCGGCCACGTCGCACCTTTGAAATATGATGTGGACATATAAAAAAAAATTTTTTTTTAAATAATATAATTAAGTAGCACAAGGTTGAAGAAGGTCGCGAGACCTTATAACCTCCCACTCTGTGATTGAAAAATAACAATGAATTTTAACGTAAACAAAAATCTCAATAAAACTTCTTTTCATTCATTCATCACTCCGTTCTAAACGATATTATTCTGAGTTTTATATCAACGCTGTCACTTTCATTTAGCCTATTCTATGCCCGTAACATCTGAGTCAAAGTGAAATTTTAGTATTGCGAATTTCAAATAGTATGGTTAACAAATGGAAGTATTTGATTGAGGAGGGAGATATTTGTTGAAATTCCATGTCAACTTATTAATAAATCGAACAAATTTTTAAAAAATTCGAAAATATTTCATATATTGTTGACTACTATAGTAATATCACAGTTATAATTGAAACAATTGAAAAATTCACACTTATATTTATATTATACATTCCGAACGGATTTGGTTGACACTAGCTCTGTCAAAGTAAGTATCGATACTACACAGAACAATAGTGGAAGCTGGGATTGTTCTGTTCAGTTTGTGCATGTCCATCGACGAAGCTACAATGCTAGCGAAACGAGTGAGGTTTTAGCAATGTAAATACTACACATAAGTGCAAGTTGGACGAACGTCGTACGATGACGAACGTAACAGTCATAAATAATACAGTGAAAAATTTTGTTATAGTTATAATACACTACAATTCAATCTTTTGGGCGCTCTCTTTTGTCGTTATACCATTATAACTATTTTAGAGAAAAAGTATGAGAGTAAATTTTGTTATAAATGAGAATAATAAGGTAGTAAAGTGAATTGTGTCATTGTATAAAAGGTATATTTTCGGAGAGTTTTTATATCAGTTTTTTTTATATGCTAATTCATTTCTCATTTGTAAATCTTTCATACAGGTGGCAACACATAGTTTTGAATATACTTGAAGATTTTTTGAATTATCTCTATTTTGAAAAATACCACTGATTATAGGTACATAATATATTTATTTATGATGTTCAAGATTTCATCGAGTGCACATCTGCAATATTGTTATAATTTCTCAAGTGAAATTACATTCCCACAAATAATTCCAAATATAATTTTGGGTCGTGATATAAGTTTCTGGTTTACAACATAGTATTCAGTTTTCACTGTGAGTAAAGTTATTTTCGTTATAACGTTAATCACATAAATTAGAAAAAAACTTTACACAATTGATAAAGTACCTGACTGAGCTCACAACATGTTACTTACTTTTTCCAAAATAAAATATGGGGAACGAAACACCATCTTCCTCTGGTCACAGAGGAATTAAAGTTTCATGTGGTTCCAGTCATGGAACCACAGTAGAAAATTCACCGCAGCCACTAAAATAGCAGTCAGTTACTTAATTTTCATTTTCAGATGTACCAATTTTTGAATATATGTGAGCTGTGGGAAAACAAATAGGATCCAAAAATGTGAAATATGCCTCAAAAATATCAAATGGTAGGGTATGCATCTACTTGTCGAGCGCTAAAGTCGTGGACAATTATATGTCTCCTTTCAAATCCAATTAGCAATTTTTTTAAAATAACTCGGAACATTTTTTTCAAGTCTGCCATTTTTACGTGGCATTATTCATGTATGAAATAGACCAAATATCAAATAGCAGACGATAAATGATCAAACATATGTGAATACCCAAATGAAACAATTATTTAGTCTGGCACTTTTTCCCGGCATTATTCAGTTATTACAGTGACACGCGAATGATTCTATCTGATAAATATGGAAGTGTAAGTATTTGAATTTTCTAAGAAAAAATTATTCTGATAATTTTCCCATGTCCAATCTCATACAATATACAAATAAGCACTCTAAACTCTATTTTATTAAGCTGGAAAAATTAAAAATTAGATAATGTAGTTTGAAAAAATATCAATTGTATTTCACAGGAACTATAAAAGGTTTCTTAAACAATATTTTTACACTCTGAGTATGGAATGATGTAAATGAAAAAATGTTAGTCGCTTTAATCGTCGCTTGAATCTTCATATGTTTCATTATAATCAAGGTCTGCACAATCGTCACTTTCTGCCTCATCATCATCATCATCATCATAGTCGTCATCATCATCATCTTCATCGCCTTGGTTAAGATAATCATTTCTATCAATTTCATCGTTGAAATTTTCGGGCTCCTGGGATCCGCTTCGAGGATCAGTCGATGACTCTGAAAATGAATAATTTATCGAATTTCACAATGAATTTTTGCCATAGAGTATGAACCAATGTCAAATAAGTTCGGGAAATTCTTTATAATGTTTATTGAGTCTGACAGCATTTTTCAACTTATTGTTTTACGCTTTTCTTGTTTCCTGCAGTAAAAATAATCAAATAGCAAATATTCTCCACGTTTTACTTGAAATTACAGTATAACTTAATTATTCGTTTTATGGAATTTTATTTCATTTCTATTAGATACTTGAAACAGTTTTTCTTATTTACGGAAATTTTGAAAATAATCAAAATTATTATAGTTATTATACTTTATTATTACCTTGTTCATTTTCACCGGATAATACAATTTCGTTGATGTTTTCTGGGGTTTCAGGACCCTCAAACCATTTGAACGTTAACTCTTCATCAGTCAAAGTCCATCCATAGTCAGCTGGATCTAATGTTGAAGGAATGTTTTTGTAAGCGTTTCTCCACATATTTCCGACGTATGCAGCCCTCAGTATTTGCTGTTCTAGTTCTCTTGAACATGGTGGTATATTCGAAGCATCAAAAGATATTATTTTTTTTTTAAATACCTCCATATTGTCTACCATGCCATATTGCTGGATGAATAATCTCAATCGAGCGTCGTTCACTAATTTAACATTCCTCAATTTATTTGTTTTAGTGCTATACATTTCACAAACGAATTTTTCAATAACACTTGCATTTTTCTTTGCATTACAATGCTGTGCTAAATCTGCAAAGGCTTTTTGGTACTTTTCATTGGATAAAAGCATCGACAAAGGTTTTTTTTTGCCTCTCCTGTAAAAAGCTGGCGTGAAGTCGCTACCGGTAAAGCAATGAAATGCTGGTAAGGCGAGGCAAACTTGATTACCAAGAGTAGCGTAAATAGCACTTGTATTTATCAATCTGCAATTATTTCCAATCCCATATTGTAGCCAGATGTTCATAGCTTCATTGTACTGTTCAATATTTCCTAAAATTATGATCAGTATGTCCGTGTCAGCACATCTAATTACAGCGTTATGTTTGTTCTGCAGCTTGCTTAAAAAGAATGAGAATTTTGTATCCGCCTCAAAATGACCTTCGAAATTTAAATTTTCCACATTAGTTCTGTAAACTTTGTTTTGAGTGATGTATTTATAACACGAGGTGGAGGAGACGTAGATTTCTTTTTCACCAAATATTTCAGCGATCTCGTCGCTACACCAGTGTTCAATTAAAAACTTGACAAGCGATTCTTTAAACTTGATATTTCTCAATTCCGCGCTGATTGGTTGATTTTTCCTATAGAGCTGAAAGGACGCTTCTCGAAAATTCGAGCATATGTGTATTAGTCACAAAAATACATATATAATTAATAATAATAATAATAATCTTTATTAATCCTTTCAGACATATAGAAACATATGTATAGGACACGTCAAATTACAAGATTATCAGAAATCACAATCATTGAAGTATTCTTCTGCAAACTTGTAATTTTTTGTTAGAGTAAGTAACATTTTTTGATCAATTTCAACTTAATAACATTTCTAAATTTAGTAACATTTTTTGGGTAAACATTTTATTGAATATGGTAGATGATTGAAGAGCTTAACTCCTTTATACAGTGGTGAAGATTCATATTTAGATGTTCTGTGATGGGGAAGTAGCAACACTTGGGAATTTCTTGTGTTGTAATCATGAAAACTCGATAATTTCACCAAATTACTATGGTTTTCCTTCACATACAATAAACTCTTGTAAATGTATATACAGGGTACCGTCAATATCCCATGTGCCATGAATAGCGGCCTACAGGAAGAACGAGGATTCAAAACAAATATCATACGGATAATACGTTTTTGGGACACGAATACTCTACTTATACTAGAGAGGCCCCACAGCAATATATTATATGACAAGTGACTGTAGCATAAGGCATAGTAAACATTCAACACCGATTCTTTAGGAAGAGAATCCTTTATTTGATTTATTGCGAAGTAGGCTCTGCTTAGTTTTTTGCACAATGCATCAATATGTTGACACCATCTCAAATTACTATCAATGTACACCCCAAGGAATTTAACATGATCCTTAGAGGTGATTAATGTACTACCAAACTGTATAGTCATTGTACGATTTAAGTTTTTAATGCCAAAGAACATACAGTCAGTCTTCTCAATATTTACAATCAAGGCATTTTTATGACACCAATTTGTAAAGCACTGCACTAAACTGGAACATACCAGAGAAAGCTTCTCCGGGCTCTCAGCGGATACAGCCAACGAAGTATCATCCGCAAACAACGTCACATTACATCCAAGAATATGATCTGGAAGATCATTAATAAAGAGAATAAATAAGAGAGGACCAAGAACAGATCCCTGGGGCACCCCCGAATTTATACTGTAAGATTTAGAGAATTTATCCTGAATTCTCACTCTCATAGTCCTTTCTGTGAGAAAGCTGTGGAGCCAATCCAGAAATACGCCTCGGAATCCGAGATTATAATATTTGTTAATCATAAAGTCGAAAGACAGAACGTCAAAAGCCATCGATAGGTCGAAGAATAGACCAGCAACAAAAAGTCCTTTATCTAGGCTGCAATATACATATTTTACAAAAGAGATGGCAGCGGTTTCCGTTGAATGACCAGACCTAAAACCATGTTGGGAATACGTGAGAAGTTTGAATTTATTCAAATAGTCAATCATACGACGCATAACAATTTTTTCTATGACTTTCGATAAGACACTCAACATAGAAATAGGCCGATAATTCAATATATCATGAATATCATTTTTTTTAAATACGGGAATTACAATGGAAGGTTTCAAAGATGAGGGAAACCTGCCTGATGTGATAGATATGTTAATGATATAAGCCAAATGCTTTGCAACATGAACCTTTATAGCCTTCAACATCTTAGAAGACAACAAGTCAACACCTGAACTTTTCTTATTACCCAGTGCATCAATGACATTTACAACCTCAAATTCGGTGACTGGATAAAAGTAAAAGTTGTGAGGCGTCATTGGTGAGGATGTACAAGATACAGACTTCGTATTTCCATAGTGCTGTTTTAATTTGAGCTCAGCAATCATCGAGAAATGTTCACCGAAGGTGTTTGCAACAATATTCGGGACAGAGCACAATTCACCATCCACATTAACTGAGATTGCCCTTTTGTAACTACGTTTTCTACCAGTTTCCCGATTAACAATAGACCATACAGCCTTGTTTATATTAGTTGAATTTGCCAAAAAATTCACATTATAATTTAACTTAGAGTATCTTAATAATAATTTGTAATCCTTTTTTGCCGTTTTATAAATATCCAAGGATTGAGTAGTCTTCAATTTGGAGTGAACCCAATACTGATCCTTTACATATTTACTAGCCTGTCTAATTTCATTAGTTATCCAAGCATTATTACAGTTTTTATTTACCCTAACGTTCTTTAATGGAATACATTCATACATAGCAGACTGCAATAAATCAGAAAATATCTTAAAAATAATATCTATATCTGAGTTAGAATATAAGGCAGCAAAGTCAGTGCTTGCGAGCATTGTAACAAAGCTATTTAAAGAAGAGTCATTTATAATTCTGACTGACTTCAGCGGTGAGCTTATAGGCAGTGGTAGGAGAAAAACAGATAATAAATCTAGCTTTATTATTTTGTGGTCGCTAAGATTTGCTTCCACGACTTCAACTTCAAATTGATCACGTTCTGCATTGGTCAGGACATAATCAAGTTTAGCACTAGTTGTTTTACCAACAGAATTTAGAAATACCCTAGTTGGTAGCAGTGAAGAGACAGTAAGATTGAAACAACCGAGTAAATCACTGAGCAGTTTTCTATCATTGCTGCAACTGTCTAAATAATTTACATTCAAGTCGCCGCACAGAAACATGACATCAGTTCTAGCACTACAATATTCTAGAGCATTATATAATATGTCTAAAAATTTGAAAGTTGCCTCTAGGTGACCTGTAGCAACTAATGACGCCTAACTTACGATTTTGTGTAGTTACTCTTATGCCGCACACCTCACAGTGCACCTCCTCTGAGAACCTAGAGATATCCAAGGGTGATATCTGAAGTCCAGACTTTACATAGATCATAGTACCTCCATGCTTTTTTGGGGGTCGACAGAAATAGTCGGCTTGTTCATAGCCTGTAATTGACATCATCGAAATGTTATCATCATGGCACCAATGTTCCACAACACTTAAAATATCAGGAGCTTCTTCACTTAAAAATACTTTTAAACAGTCCAGTTTATTCGTTAAGCACTGTATATTCATCTGTATCAATCTTAATTTGTTTGACGGTTTACACTCCACTTTCAGTTTTTGTGATCGTGGTTTGTCAATCTGCGTTGAAAAAAATTATGCACAGTGGCTTTGTTTGGCCAAACTGATCCATCCATTGCTGTCTGAAATTGACTGATAGGGATTTCAACTTTGAAAGAGGCATACCTCTCCGGATATTTAGACTGGAGAGCTTCACACTTTACATCAGTAAAATTTGTCTGAAGGAAGGACCGCAGATCATCGACAGTTGTGTCTGGTTTCAAATTAGAAACATGCAGTTGCTTATATTTTTCTAGTCCCATGACTGACGATGCTCCCGAGAAAGTACCCACAACTAGAGTACGGCCGGAAGATTTGCGCGACCGTTTCCGGGAATCCTGCCTCCATTCGTATTTTGTATGCATGTTTTCATTATCATTTTTTGATTCTTTGACTGAGTGTACGTTTTCTTTTGCCAACGAATAGCTTTCTCGAGCTGACGCAATAACTGTACCAACGTCAGCAATTGTAAACAATTTTTCAGAATCTTTCGTGTGCAACGCCAATGATGTAGACACATCTTCAAGATCATTTGAAGAATTGGTGGGAACGCCGCGATCATCTGTTACCGCAGATTTAATCGGAGCGCTCGTTCTAACAATCTTTGACTCATCACGCTTCTTGCGAATCATCGCTTGCATTCAACCTTGTTTCCAGATTGTTTACTCTTTTTTAAATTCGTTATCTCCCGTTTTTAATGCATGCTTCATCTTCTAATTTGGAGATTTTATATTTTAATAACAAAGAATTTTCAAGAAGTATCAAATTTTTAGCTTCGAGTTCTTCAATTAATTTCAACAAAAGTTCTTCTTTTGATGATTCACTCGAGACTTTCAATGTTTTCGATAATACTATATTATGTGCAGTTTGCTCAGAATTGGGTTCGCAGGTAAGCGGATTTGTCAATTCTTCGCCACAACACATTTTAACCCTGCCACCACATCGAGGGTGATAAACCTTTGAACACAAAATACATTTTAAACCACTTTTTACAACAGATTGTCTACACTGACCACATTTGTAAGAATCTATTTGCGGAGCAACGCTCACATCGACATTCTTGTTCGAAGACATTATCGCGAATAGACAATAGTATGATTGGCAGACATTAGAAAATTGGTAATAAACATTAGTTTTTATTGCAAAACAAAAAAAGTTTAAAAATTGTATGTATACAATGTAATCGGCTGCCATTCTTTTTAATCGATATTTGAAGTTGTTAAATTTATGTTGAAATAAACTATAAGCTTGAAAAAATTGTTCCGAGTTATTGTAACATGAATGCTAATTGAAAAATACGTAAGTAATATTTATATCACTGCAAATCGACTGCCTTGTGATGTTTTGTTGATTTTGGGCCACGGGCACACTACAGTGTAATAGGCAGACTTGAAAAAGTTGGTTCGAGTTACACGGGTTCATTGCAAACTAATATTATGATAATTCACCTTTGTACTCAAGTAAATCGTTCGATGATTCAGGTCAATCAAAGTTGCCAATCAGGTTATCCCATCAAGAAGACTGAATACTCCATCACTTAAACTGGTCCTCTCCAACGTACTCGTATCTATCACATCATTCTGGAACAAAATCTAAAAAACATCGGACTTAATATCATATCCCCCATGAATTACCTAATAATGAGCATCCCGGACCCAGAATATTCTCACTTTATGAGACAAATATACGTGATTTCTGAAAATTCAGTCAAGATTCCAGAATGTTTGATAATAGAATTCGAAGATAATCAATACCGAATTTTCTTATCAGCAGCTAATGCAGCTTGCTTTACATGCAAGGAGACAGGGCATATTCCATCAAAATGTCTGCTTAAAACAACTTCAGCAGTGATTTCTAATCAACTTCAAGAAATCAAGATTAATAAAACCTCAGAATCACTGCCGAACTTACCACAAATAAGTAACAAAGAAGGCAGTTCCAGACCGAAACGTACAATCTTAAAAACATTAAAACTCTCCACAGTCGTCGATATATCAGAAAGTATTTCTGTGAAACCTAATAGACGACAAAAAAACGACAGCAGATGGACCTGAAAAACGCGATAGCGTTTTTCATAAGGCTCCAGCTTTCACAAGGCTCCATAATTAGTGGTTCTCTCTTCTCAATAGCCATTAATGATATCATGCAAAATATTGATTCATCGGTGGAAGTAAAACTATACGCCGACGATCTTGTCCTGCACATACAGATAACGATTCAGGTAATGCACACCTATTAATTCGGAAAGTCTTGAACCAAATAACGAAGTCGTAAAATTCTTCTGGATATGTATTCAATTCGAAAAAAATAAAAAGCCAAAAAAAAGCATAAAGCAAAATTGTGATACATTCAGACAAGTGTTTAATTTAATAAAACAAAATACGTTATATTTTCGAAAAAGTTTATCACTGCACCTAGTAAAGAAATAAAATTTCTCGGAATGATATTCGACCATAGACTTAATTAGAACCTGCATTGGAAAGACTTGATTCTAAGATGCAAAAGTGGGCATCTCAATCCCTTCAAATGTTTGTCCTACCCTTCATGGGGAGCAGACCAAAAAATATTATTTGATATTAACAAATCCTTAACGAATCTTCGAACAGTTCGCTGATAAAAGCAGTAGATACAGGTCATCCAAAATAAAGCTCCCAGAACAACTACAGGGGCTTTTCGTTCCAGTCCAACAGACTGATTGCATTCCTCAACAGGAATTCTCCTTTTAGAATATTAGAGACAATATTTTTTCTTCTATTAGCCTTTCTGTTCTTTAAAAAAATGAAAAAAATTACATTTATATAGATTTCAATTGGTTGTAATGAATGTAATAGAAGATCCATTTTTAGAACGTGTAGAGGTGCATATGTGTAAATTGAATATACAATTCCATTCATCTATAGAAGATACACAGATAAGTGTTCCTCCTTTGGTCATCCAAACCCTATACTGCAATTCTGAACTATCAGTCTATGACAAGAAGGTTACGTCTCCTAGCATATTAGAATCTGCCTTTCAGGAAATTATTGACAAACATACAGACTTTCAGAAAATCTATACTGATGCGACCAGGAATGACGTAGGCGTGGATCGGCAACTGTAACACCAACAATTACAATATATAATAATAACACAGCGAAGGTGACGAATATCTTATAATTACTGACTCTATGAGTAGCTTATCAATTCTGACGCAATTATATACCAAGAACATCCATCTAAAACATTATAGAGAATCGATTGTTCACTTTGAAATTAATGAACGAAATCATGAAATTTCTGTGGATTCCGTCTCACATTGGTATTAGAGAAAACGAGTTAGCTGACCAAGAGGTATCTTAATATATCAAGTCCAACGACAATAAAGACAATAACAACATTTCCAACAATGACTATAAAATATATCCTAAACACCGCATAACATCCCCCACATGGAAACAGGACTGGAAACAAAGTAAGAATAAATTGGTAGAACTGCGATCTTTAAGGCGGCTTTCGTGGCGTTGACTTCCGTTACTTCCTAGAAAATTCCTGACAGTCCTTGCTGTGGCAAGCAGTACCGATTTCTGTAATTCCTTATAGAGATGTTCACCGACTTCTAGTTCACTGATATTTTCCGGGAGATTTTTCGGGATTATACCAGTAGATTGACTTATATCAGTGGCATCTAAGATTATTGGAATAATCTTCACTAAGTTTATGTGCCTCTGCACTCGCACTTTAAGTTCTCGATATTTGGAGATTTTCTCGGCATTCCTCTCAACCTTCTCACGCTACCTCGGGAAATGAAGTTTCCAACTACAAAATAATGAACTCATTTCTTATAACCAAAAACATCGGTATATTTTACACAACTAGATCTGTTTTTCGATCGCATTGTTTTAGTGCAGTGGGTTGATGCTATAAAACAACGAAAATGTACACTAAATCGACTGCGACCTAGTATAGGAGGGCAAGTCAAAGACAATTTCTGTTGAAGACAAATTTGAACGAAACTGTTTTCTATTATACAATTTTCGTCAACTTACTTCTCACTTTTCCCATGTACTTCAAGTGCTTTGCTTCATTCGTAAATTTTATTTGAAGTTCATAACTAATAAGTTTATTTTTCTGGATTGTGTGCTGAATGAAAAATATCTTCATTGTCAACTAATAATTTAGGAAAATATTTTCTAAAATTTCAGGAAAAATTTTATGTCGATTCTATTGTAACTATGAACTCAACCTTACCTTCCTTAGTCAAACTGAACCTTCAAATCTTCTGGGAATTGAATCACAACTTGATGCCAAGAGTCCGTAGTAAACATAGGTACAATGCCATTAGGTTTACACTAATTAGTTTTGACAAAGTTGTAATATACATCGAAACGTCAACGAAAATAAAGTTTTTAACATTAAAATAAGCCTGTTATTGCTAAAAACTATTAAACAGGCAATAAATCAATTTTAAACAAATATAATATATATATATATATATATATATATATATATATATATATATATATATATATATATATATATATATATATATATATATATATATATATATATATATATATATATATATATATATATATATATATATATACACGATAAATAAGGAGTATAGTAGCCGTATGATACTAATGAGTGAAAAATGATGAGTTCTCGGCAAAAGTAGGGCCACTATAATTGATACACAACTAATATATTAACCTTGTCTATATCTCGAACATGTTTACATTCTTCATCAGGACTCTGAAAGTTTCATTGCCACGTACAGTCTGGCTACATCTTCAGCATAGTTAACCGTAAGATGTAATTTTTTGGTTAAAACACTTTTTTTTACACTTATTTATTTTTCAGAGTCTTGAGGAAGAATGTAAACATGTTCGAAATATAGACAAGGTTAATATATTGGTTGTGTATCAATTATAGTGCCCTACTTTTGCCGAGAACTCATAATTTTTCACATATATATATATATATATATATATATATATATATATATATATATATATATATATATATATATATATATATATATATATATATATATATATATATATATATATATATATGTTGAATCTTTTCAAATCAACACAGACCAAATAACCGAAAAAATAAACTACGTTTTATAAACATTGGCCCTTCGGTAATCCAGCCCCTGTCTAATCCGGCACCCTCTTTAATCCAACATGGCTATCAATATTGAATCTAGTTAGAAACACAACATATAATTCTGTAAAATAATAATTTGACGAAATTGACTCGGAATATTTTAATGCTGCACATAATAATGCACAAGAAGGGGTAATGTCTCTTTCGTTCAACTCTGTCTCTATACATTTCTCATAAATGGTACTTAATTAAGTACCATACATAATTAACTAGCAACATGGCCCAATAACTGCCATCTATATGTCTAGTTGCGCTTTTCTTAAATTTTCCTCGTAGTGACTAATACTAGTAACACCAATGAAGGAAGAAACCCACATTCACAAGTAGGGGGATAATTCCGGATCCTTTAACATTAGTTTAATACATATAATACTCACATTGGTATCGCAGTTGAACTGATTATTATAAATTTAGACATTCAACCACAAGAAATATCTACCTCTCCGCCATGTCAAAAATGCAGATGACTCGAAATTAGAATAGCGTCGTCTCGAATGAAAACGAATAAGCCAAGCGTTATTTCTAGCTCCTGTCGAAATGTTTTCGTCCGCATTCGACATTTTTCCAACATTTCCAAACAAATTGAATCAAGTATTTATAAATTGGCCGAAAGTGCAATACATACCTACGTACTGATGAACGGGGGGAAACGGCGACTTATTTTTAGATTAATGATATATTTTATTTTTAAACAATCTTCTCAGAAGTTGAGATCGAATAAGTACGTCTAAATTTACTATCATCTTGTGCTTCGATCTCTATTTAACATCCGAACGTGTTTTCATGGTTTGAAAGTGATAATTTGATCGTAGTATTACTAAAATTAAATGTTGAATACGGAAGAGGCGCATGAAGTTTGTGATTCTATTCGAGTGGCATGCGTATACAAAATTTGACCGTCACTATACTCATAATGTTCGAATTACGAAATATCTGAAAAAATGTAAAAGATTCTAAACGATAGAGTTGGATACATCGAAGCATTTGTCTCTGACTCTAAATTTTCCACAATCTCATATCTTCAGATAAGTTAAAAATTACGTCAAATTCACTTAAGAGATAAGTTATAATTTTTTATATTTCGAAAACCTTTTAAGTCATTTCTATAAAATGTATAAGGCACCACAAACCTAAGAATAACAACAAAAAAACATCAAAAAGTATTCATTCATAATCAAAACCACGCCAAGTTCACATTGAAGAATGTACAATTCCTTCATTTGCCAAAAAGCATTGATTGGATTTCGATAACATTTATCTGGAAACTTTGACATGTGAACTACCAAGAAACAACAAGAAATTTCCTGTCAGTAACTATTAAGGTACAAAATGTAAATATAATTAACAAAAAGTACGATTCAATAAAAGCTAATACGAATAATGTTTTGGATTCTCGGTTTTTTTAAACCTCATTGATATCGACAGTAACATTTTACAATTGTGAAATACACGACAAGAAAAGTTATTTGGGTATCTCTTGAACGTAAGGTCTCCCCTTATTCTTTATGAGAGGTACTCCGCACAGTGTTGCTGATAATAGGAATCAAAATAGTGCACAAAGTGTAAGTAGAGCGGAAATTAATATTCTCATCAGTGTACACTTATTTTGCTCCTAGCGGAAATAGTGCAACAGTCCGAACTGAAAAAGTATATTATTTTGCATTGTTTACATTACTATTTTAACTCCATAATTTTGCTAGTAAAGTATGTTTGGTTGTAGGAGATTGAACTCAAATTCACATTTCAGATTTAAGGGACAGAGAGAAGGCCTCTCGCTAAAAACCATACAAATAGAATGAAACATGTCAATGAAATCGTCAGAAACTCCTTTGCATCCGGTATACAGAGTCAAAATGGTAGCAGATTCAAAATGATATGTACTAACGCCAATGTACGGAATAAAAATAATGCGACGATATATATATATATATATATATATATATATATATATATATATATATATATATATATATATAATAATCACATACCAAATTGTACTCAGTTCATCCTAAAAGTTCTCTCACTTACTTGTTGATGCAGAATATTCAGCATCTCTTCGCACTGAATATTTTCGAAAGCTTTTTCTAAATCTGGAAATACTACAATTCATTGCTTTCGTTTTCAAGGAACTTACATATTTTCGATGCAGTGCAAGTGCAAAAATAATGTTATTATATTAATAAGATAAATATCATAAACAAACTATTTATTGGACCGAAAACTCTTTCGTTTCGACAAGTGCGTTACCTGCAGGCAGGCAGATAACATAATCAATAATTTGTTAAATGAAGATTTTTGGTGAAAAGGTACTGAAAGAATTGAACTCAAAGGGTTTTCAGTTATAACAATATCGGCATGGCACTCAGAACTGTCGCAGAGTTGAAAATAAGGGAAAACTGGTCGAAGACTTTCCTATGTTAGCAGCTGCTAATATACCCTGGAGATCAGTAAATGCAGCACCTTCTATACACACATTTGCATTTGTCCTCGTAGACACTTTTGTGTTAAATGCAAATTTACTACGTCTAGATCATTTGCCTTCTGGTTCAGTGTTCAATTGATACCCTTGCTCCAAGTATTCCTTGCTTGTTTTATAAATATCATTCCTCAGTTTTTACATTCTGCTGATTAACAGCAGCTTCTCTTCCTTGCCATTTCATGAACCGGTTACGAAAATCTAATTAAGGAAAGCCGTATTCTTTTATTGCCAGGTTATCTCGGAGACGATTCAATCTTTGGCAGCTCTATGGCCGACACATTTTGGCTTTTTAACACAGCTTCATAGACGCTGCTTGTGTGTGCAGAAAATGTTACCAGAAGCTGGGATTTTCGGAAAATGTCTCTAAAATATTTGGGCATTTGCCTATACTCAGACAATAATTTTTCAAAGGCTGAAACATTTTTATAATTATTTTATAAAGCAGTTATAACTTCTTGAAACAGGCAATAAGTTTTTGCATTCCCTTGGTGAAAACTGTAAAACAGAAAAAAAATGACAACAAAAATCTGAAAACAGATTTTGAAAAAAATTACGACAAATAACCTCCACTCTTGTAGGAAATCGCTTTGAAAAAATGTGAAAGTTCACCCATTCACTAGGTTGAAAATTTGGAGGTAGTACCTAATATATACGCGATTTCTCGAAATAATTTATGGAAATTATTAGCTCCATTTGGAAATGAAGCATTAATTTCAAAAATATTCATCTATTTGTTTACATGATAACATTCTTTTTTGTATTCATTGAGAACTAATCTGTCTAGTCATATTTTTCGTCCTCGTTTATCAATTTTCTGTCCGCGCACAATCTACAAGAAAATCAGAGTCGACAACCGACGACTGCATAATATGAGGCTAAAGCTGGTTCGATTATAAGAGATCGGTATACAGCTAAAGGGTCTGAGAATTAACAGGGGAGTAACAACTCTCGCCCCTTAGACGGTTCACGTACACTTTCCCCCTCCTACAACCCTGACGGCAAAGGGAACTCGTAACTTGACAAATGACGATCTGGCGAAGCGGGAGCCGCGCGCATTTCAATCCTCTTGTATTGATCTTTTAAAGGCATTCGCGACCCGCTTGGCAATTTTGAATTGCTGATTGTATTGGATCGGGGGTGTTAAACCGATTCATTCCGTCTGTTTGGTTTTTATACGTTAATATGGCCCTCATTGAAAGAAAAATATCAATATGACTTCTGCGTGCTACGCCAAATGTATAATTCTCTTTGAGAAATAAGGGAAGAAAATATAGTGATTCGGGAATATAATCATAAAGACCTAATTCGTCACCACCAAAACCAGCTACAATTAAATTTAAAATAAAAAATACAACCATATTTAATCCCAAAAGAGCAAAAAGTGAAATTTTCGAGTCCGATTGGAATATTTCAAATCTGAAAGTACAAAATAGAATACTAAATTCAGTCCGAAAATTGACGCAAAATTTGAATATTCCGTCATTTATGCAGAAAATTGTTTGCAACCCAAAAAATCCATTTTTACAGATTAGAGTTCGTCCATTAAT
This sequence comes from Henosepilachna vigintioctopunctata, assembly GCA_030704895.1. NCBI lineage: Eukaryota > Metazoa > Arthropoda > Insecta > Coleoptera > Coccinellidae > Henosepilachna > Henosepilachna vigintioctopunctata. The sequence continues at coordinate 421,223 of JARQZJ010000077.1, forward strand.
CAGGATATTTAAATATTTTTCAGCTATTTTTAAACCCATTTCCTGGCCCTGGTTATATTTGGTGAGGTTTTGACATCTCATACTCAAATTCGCATGAATTTTTTTAGTGCGATTTGTATTAATATTTTCAAAATATTGTCTTTAAATACAGGTACCTATATTCGGATTAATTTTCGAAAAATTAAGCACCTGGATGAAGATGTCCAGACTTTATGTTGCATGTTGTTGGCCTAGCACAAAATAATGAAGAAAGGTGTAAAAAAACGTTCAAATGTTTATACATGAATATATTCAATGGGCTTTGTTCTCTGGTCACAATACTTTTATTCAAGATACTTTCAACACTAACATGTTGATAAGTCAGATGTTGGCACTGTGCTCCCTTGAAGATCAACATCGGTTTTATCAAGCGTTCAACGAGAATAAATGCACGTAATATTTCATTATATCCCCTGATTCTTCGTGAAATTTTGTCATTTTCTCTACCCCCTCCTCCTTCTTTTGAACCTCACGTGATTAAAGTGGAGACGATTCCAAAACGTTTAAAAAGAAATGAAGTATGGAATTTCATAGGATGTAAGAACGTTTTTCCATTATTGAACAATGAATCTACAATTGTGAATGTTTACCGGCATCAGTTCGACAGTGTCATACAAAATATGGTTAATATAGCGTTATTTTTAATATTTAATATAGCGTTATTATCGTCATAAAAACTTCGAGTCATAAACTTAAAAAAATTTTTTCAATAATATTATTCTATCAATATTTTACAGTATCTTGGAACCTGTTCTATATACTAAGGGACTGAATTAGTTTTGCCAATTCATAAAGTAAAGTTTAAAACTCGATCAAAAGTGAGTGTATAAGAAGAGGAGACAGAATAAAAAGTAGTTCAGTTGCAAGTTCCTATGTCACATGTTCTGTACTTTTCGAACTGAAAGGTACTCAAAATATTGAAAAAAGCAAAAAGGAGTATTTGTAATTCTACGTGCTATATTTATTGTTTCATTATACTCGGTTGCCCTGGTTATCACGCTTTCTTGAAGTATGTGCTCAACAAGTTTTCATAGAAGGGTTCCCTTGAAGGAATAATCATTCGGAGAAGTTGTCCGATGCTGTCGTGAGATGGGTTGCAGGTGAAGGTTTATTCAGATTTGATGAAAAACAGATAGCATATTCAATTATAACAACATCAATTCAAATACAGTCGACTCTCATTAGTTCCAACCTGCGAGAATTCGAACTTCTCTATAAATCAAAGTTATCACGAGTTCCCTTCAAAATCTCTTTATATTTCGAACTAACTCAATACATTTTTATACGCTTGGTAGTTCGAACGAAAAAATCATTGCTATATAACAAAACGACGCGTTAATTCGAACCCATCGCCGTCCAACACTCGACAATACAAAGTTGCAGAGAGAAAGGGGCGGGCGAAAAGATTTTGCGACAAGTTGAAACTTGTATCAACGTACACGAGCCTTTGTTTTTGTTATGATTAGTTTTCCTATTTAACACACTTCCGCATTTTTTTGAAGAATTCAAGGTTTGTTTAGTTATATTTCAGTTACTGTTAGTATTTCGTTGGTATACTGATTGGTAGACAATTGCACTATCCACAACAGTCCTCTTAAACTTCCAAATTGCAGCCATTGGATGAAGGGATCATCTATAATTTCAAGACGATCTATCGCAAAGAAATTGTTAAACTCGTTTTAGAATTACTCAAAAAGCAGCCAACTGCAAATATCGTGGTTCTGACTGCTATTTTACTGACTAACAAGGCATGGTGATTGTAACGATTGTAAACTGATTCAAAAATCTGGTTTCTTAAAAAAAGATCTTGAATACCTATGGATTATGAAGAACCAGCAAAAGAACTATTGATTGACATAATCGGTGTGAGTTTTCTGACTTTGTTCAAGTGGATGAAGATGTTGCTGTCTCAGGTTCGCTCACCGATGCCGAAATTTTTTCTGCGACAGATACGAATGAAAGAAGCAAGGGTGAAGATGGGGACGACACATCAGAACTTTTGTCAGAGGTGTCAGTTCTGTCTACAAAATGAAAGAAATGAAAAAGCATTTCAGGCACTTTTTCTCTCAAAAAAAGTTATTGAGCAGTCTGAGCAGCATCAGTGTGTGCCTTGAAGCAAACCAGTAATCAATAAGTACACGTAAGTGTAGATACACGAATGTACCTGTAATCTTTTGTCATTGTTCTATAATAGCAGTTAATGAATAATAATTGATCAACACCTAATAATTCGAAGTATTATTTATTTTCTCTCACACATTTCGAACCATTTGATATTTCAAACACTCGATAATTCGTTATATTTTCGTTATATTTTAAGAGTCCCTCGATTTTCGAACTAACGAGAGTCGACTGAACCAATTATCTCAATGCTATCACTTCAGTGTAATGAAATGATAATTAATCTATATATCCATATTACAAATAAGTAATTTAATGCTGAATTTAATAACAAATTAAGTCCATATTTAATTTCGGAGGGTAGAAAATGTTAGTCCAGTCTCTATCAGAAAGTAGTAAAGTAGCTGTTTTAGTGTTGAAAATACGAGAACATAATTATCGTTATAAATGGACATAATAGCTTCAAAAAATAAATTTCAATGACATATAGTTCTACTATCATAAAAATAGGCAATCAGGTGTCTTATCAAGCTAGGAGTCCATCTGAAACCAAATCTCGTGAGAAAGTATTGAACCCATTCCATGGTATTTTCATTTTCAGATTCCTTACAAATCCTCAGAATCTTACAAAGTCTCGAGAACCATTGTAGCATCACGAGGATATTTCATTATGAATTGGGAAACTCAGCAACAGTTTCAAACATTTTTCTGATTTTTGTGTTACGTATATGAAACAAGCCAGTCAAGGTTCCCAGAGCTTGAAAAATTTTCTCACTAGTTTCTCAGAAGTTTCGAGTGTAGGAATATATAGCTAATTTGCACTTGTGATGGGTTGAAACCGAGCACCCGGTCGTCTAATTTTCACCTGCTCGGACTTCTAGTCTATAGTACTACTGACAGGTCCTCCTCCATTTGTGAGTCAAAACACCAAAAAAATTAGATGTAGTAGTTACATTATAATCTAATATATTAAAGAAAACATTCAATATATTTGTCTCGTTTTCAAGATCAATTGCATTCAACACAAATGTGGAAATAGATGCGATATACTGAAAGTAGCATTGATTTTGTTAGAATAGTTAAGTAGACAAGGAAATGTTACATTTATGTCCTGACGTTAATAATTCAATGTTTGTGTTCACTATGTTTATAAGCACGTGATTCCGAAAATTTACGTCAATGAAAAACTTGAATGATCTTGGCATTGTTTCAAATCTAAATAACATTTGTTGGAAGTGACGAATATAGTTGCAAAAATACATTCAGTTGATGGAATGTTCGCTGATTTCTTGCTGAAACAGTTTCAAATATATTGAATAAAAAACAGATAGCTTGTTTTCACAAAAATTATATTAACATTATTGCTTGAAAATTGTTTCGGGTTGTTACCCCATTTTCAAAAGCTAAACTCTAGTTCAGCTTTTGCGAAACAATTGCCTAGCAATTAATTCAAGTTTTGTGAAACAGCGCCCAGTGTTTTTTTTCAATATTTTTTCAGTATACTTGGATTATCTAATAGATACTACTGGTTATGTAGGCTCATATCTCTGAAGTTAACGCCGACAAAATTCAATTTTTTACAGTTCTGAATTCCTTTTTTTTTTTCAGAATTTCAATGAATTTTTCTAGCATGTTTTTCCAAATTGATGAAATATTTATTGTTGATTACCAATAACCAAAATATATATTTATTTTTGGTGTGCACTGTTGGAATGGATCTACTGGAGGTTTACTTCCCAGATAGATTTGAAATGCTTTGGACTACAGAAAACCAGATTCACTTACACACGTAAGCTACAAGGGCAAAAGAACATGCATAGACAATATTTTTACCAATATTGTATACTATTCGACTAAAGAAATAAGGCTAATATATCTGATCCGGAATAGAATACTAGAAGAAAAAATACATTTCTGTGAAAAAAAGAGAATAAAACAATTGTTAAACTGATTTAAGCTACAAGGGCAAAAGAACATGCATAGACAATATTTTTACCAAGATTGTATACTATTCGACTAAAGAAATAAGGCTAATATATCTGATCCTTCAACACAATTGCTCGAAATCTCGAAACACTCGGAGAATTCTGCCACAATCAATGAGTTCAATAGCAGTTTCGTAGATATAGGTCCAGAAATAACTAAACAAATAAAAGAGACATCAAAAAATCCACATAGCTATGTGAGACAGATCAATTTAAACAGCCGCATTATATGCACTTAAGGGCAATCTTGGAACATGAAATATTGCATTATATCAAATAAATGGAAAAAGAAAAAACAATGGATATATATACCATCAAGATGGTGAGTGATGAAATTGTGAGACCACTAATAGATTTTGTTAGTTCTTGCCATGCCTGGAATTTTCCAGAGAATCTGAAAATTGCCAAAGTATGTCCGATATTTAAGAAAGGAAATACAGATGAACCTTAATATAGGCCTAATTCAATTTTTCCAGTATTGACAAAGCTGCTTGAAATGGTAATGACTGATCAAGTCGTTTTTGATGTGCACTGTTGGAATGGATTTACTAGAGGTTTACTTCCTGGATAGATTTGAAATGCTTTGGACTACAGAAAACCTTATTCACTCACACACGTAAGCTATAAGGGCAAAAGAACATGCATAGACAATATTTTTACCAAGATTGTATACTATTCGACTAAAGAAATAAGGCTTATATATATCTGATCCTTTAGCACAATTTCTCGAAATAGAATACTAGTAGGAAAAATACTTGTCTGTAAAAAAAGGAGCTCTTTATCACAAAAGATAAAGGATTTTCAGAAAGGCCTAGGTGAAGAAGACTTGGCTAATGGGTATGAGATAAGCGGTACCTACTGATGACAAATTTAATAGCGTTTCAAACACTTTTTGTCTATACTGTGATAAGCATTCCGCTATGAAAAGGGTGAACTATCTGAGGAGACATACAAGTTCGCAGGAAGTAGTATGAACGGAATTGAAAAAACGATACACTAACCAAATTTAGAGAAAATAAAAAGATTCACCTTTGAAGAACAAAGAATTTTTGGTTCGTACAATAAGCAGAGAACTACTTGGCAAATAATTAATACTGAAAATGGCAAAGCATATAGGAAACACTCGGAGAGTTCTGTCACAAGCAATGAGTTCAATAGCTGTTTTGTAGATATAGGTCCAGAAATAACTAAACAAATAAAAGAGACATCAACATATCCACATAGCTATGTGAGAAAGATCAATATAAAACAGCCACATTCTCTGCACTTAAGGGCAATCTTGGAACATAAAATATTTCATTATATCAAATGAATGGAAAATGAAAAAGGAATGGATATATACCATCAAGCTGGTGAGCGATAAAATTGTGAGACCACTAAAAGATTTTGTTAATTCTTGCCATGTCTGGAATTTTCCAGACAATCTGAAAATTGCCAAAGTGTGTCCGATATTTAAGAAAGGAAATACAGATGAACCTAAATATTATAGGCCTAATTCAATTTTCCCAGTATTGACAAAGCTGCTTGAAATGGTAATGGCTGATCAAATGGAAGCTTTCAAGAACATTTATTGATTTCAGTTAAGTGTTGTGACTTGTCCAAGGCATTTATATGCTTTACAGCATATGCAGGAATTAGTTATAATATAATATAGGTAGGGGAATTACACTTGTCCTATTTCGTTCGTGTCTTAGAGGCAGAAGGAAACTAGTGGCCAGTGACAATCAGATGAGTTATATGCTTGATGTAAGGCAGGGTTTGCCGCAAGGTTTAATGCTAGGAGCCCACTTTTGTTTATGCTGTTCATGAACGATCTTCCAGCAAATACACATTGCCATACAGTTCTATATGCTGATGACACAGCATTAGCAATAAGAGATATTGATAGTCGGAAATTGGAGATGAGATCAAAGCAGGTGGAAGAAAAGGCAGTATAATGGTTTAACAAATAAACTATATTTGAATGAGCAGAAATCTCAAAAGATTATTTTTACTACATCTAGAAAAATTGGCCCCAACAGTGCAAAGTTCGTGGGCATAGAGTAACCTGCATAGCGCAATATATGCAATACGCGGAGTGAGACAGGTCATAAGTCACAGTGCAGCTCTACAGACTTTTCATGCTCTATTTCATGCAAGAATGCTTTATGGTTTAAAATTTTGGAGAGGTGCTTTTTGTGTTACGAGCACCCCTTATGCAGGATGTGCTTTTAAGTCAAAAAAAGCCATACAAGCGTTGGAGGGAGTTAATTCCAGGACACACTGTAAACCATTGTTCTCCAAATATAGAATATTAACAGTAACGGTGGAATTGATTGTTAAATCTCTTATGAAAATTATAGACCACTCAGAATTGTATACTACTAGATTTCATAACCAACCAAATCATGTAAGGAGAAACAACAACTTAAATATTCTGTAATCAAGTATGAAAGTCACCTCAAGTAGAGCATTAAGAACTAGACTCTACAATAAGTTGCCCAAGGAATGGAGGATATCGGACCAGAGAACAATGAAGAAAACATTGAGATCTCATCTAGTTGAAACTACTCCCTATAAATTGGACCACTTTTTTGTAGGGAAGAGTTGGATTAACTGAATTTATTATTTTGTGTTATATATTTGACTTGATTATTGTATAATCGAAATAGAAGATCTATCTATCTTCTATCTATGGGGCATTTTATTACTTCAGGGATCTTGGAGATCTTAACTATGCCCATTTTCGATGATTGATGATGGAGGGACCTGCTTGATTACTATGTCAGCAATATTACATCTATATTTTTGCATTTTTTACAAAATTGGTTCGATTTCGATATAGCTGTATACGGAGGCCCCACTTGTCTCTACTCAAATAGCTAACATATCTTGGGGGACGAGATTGATGATAGTAACTGTGGGCGTTTTTTCTTCAACTTGGCTGTATGCACCGAAATTTGAAAACAACAAATTGAATCAATGCGTTATTGTTTTCTTTAGCCTATGTTTTAACACAATCGTTTGATAAGGCAATAGGATATCAAAAATTTCTTGAATAAATAGTATTGGCGAAATTTCTCTATTCTGAGTCTATTCCTTATTTCTATGCCTGATAAAAGCTGTTCATTAAGGAATAAAGAAAACAAAACATATTGACAAACACATGTACATACTTACGTTTAGATGAGAATGGAAAAGAGGTAAGAGCATTCTTAAATTTTGCAAACCAGTAGGAAAGGAGTTAATATTTGTGAAAAACTGCTCACTTGATACTCGAATTCTCAATGTATACCATAAATATAAAATGAAATTTACTCTGCAATCTTATGGAATAAATAAACAAAGTTTGGACAAACGAAAATTGTATTAATCATTATATAATATACTTAAGGGATCGTTTGGTCTAATGAGCGGTCGTATATCGACACAAAAATAGGAGTCAACAAAAACAAACCGAAATAGCTATAACAAAACTCTGTTTAGTTTGAGAATATCTTAAGACAAATGTTATAACGTTATACCTATGCAATTTTTCCAAAAGAATAATTTATCACAGAAATTCGAAATAAAATGAATCATTCTGACGCAAATCAAATAATCAATGAAGTTCATATCGTACATTAATCAAATATTTCGTATTGAAAATATTTCACTTTCAAATCTGTACACTGTGACGTTCTATTCATAACAAAATAGTATATCATCCAATTAAAAGGAATACCAATCGGATCTTCTCGGTATTCCCCTATTTCCCGATCTGAGAAGTCCAAGAGACGGATGTTTATTGGTAGGCAATAAATGGTGTACCTACTCTAATTTTAGTTATGACGCATACGTTGCCCGACTGGTGAACCCGAAGTAACCTTCACTTATCATCAACGTTTACAAACATAGAGGTCGCCTTGAACGTATTATTGCCTCTGACGGCGGATGAGAGGAGATTTTACTGAGCTTAGTCAGACTACCTACGCAATTGTTTAACTTTGTGGATTATGCGGTTAATAGCGATTAAAATTTAGGTATTCTGTATTTGTACTAATTGTATAAGAGACCTAATAAGAGAACTCAATTTTATTTCGTTATAAAGCTTTTGCCAAAATGTGTGGAAATCAGTGATTCGTTTTACTCTTCAGTTGGAAGTGTTGGAACGTATTTCTTACTAACATTTTGATGAGAAACGTCTGTTTGATTGATGATAACCCTAAAGATGCTAATAATAACAAGCTAATAATGACAATACAACACAGAATCGATTAAGCTGAAGTTATAGTGAAAATTGTGGCAAATTGAGCTTTTTTGTTCAATTTAGAGGAGACTAAGAGAAGCAAAAATTAAAATGGCGCTTCATAAAAATAACGTATTCTAATTCTACACGTAAACCGTTAGTGTATAAGCACAATAGAAAGCACCTGAAAATATTCACTACTTTCAAATTGAACTGTCGCATTACAAATGGTGGAATATTGTTTGAAACTATGATATAATATACTCTGAACTGAACTCCTCAAAAATATTTTAATTCAATTGGTTCAATTAGTAACTCAAAAAATATATCGAGTGGATTAAAATATTGTTACCAAATTGAGAATTGTTGGATTAGAGAATCGACTTCAAGTGGCCAAAATTTTAATCACAGTTATAAAATTTATTTGATAATTGATGATTTACTTGGTACAAACTCCTTGATTTCTTTTATATTTTTTTGAATTTCAGATAAGTGTTCCGAATTATATTATGGTTTCAAGCATTTGCAGATGTATAGTCGTATACACATAATATACGTCATATGTAGGTATTTGTCATTTCAGGATCAATTAGGATATGGGAGTACACATGAATGTATCGCTCATTTCCCAATTCATCATAGTGAATTGGGATCATGGTCAATTGATACATGATCATTTATTTCACTATAAAATATATATCCTAACATAAATTATAGTTTCCCAAATTTTAGTAATTGTAAAATATGTATTTTTGAGAAATTTTCAAGAAAACTGTTTCAGGCATTGATATTTTTCATATGCAACTAAGCAAGGCGTAGCCAGGATAATATGTAGGGGGATAGCAGCTTAAGAAAATCCTGAACTATATTGTTTTGACTTTTAACATACGAATATTTGACATTAGTAATGTCGGTATGGTAAAACTGAAAAAAAGAAAACAACCAGAGAGGGTCAGTTCAGCTGGCCCTCTCTCTCGATACCTCGCTACGCCGATGTGTATCAACTGATAGATTCTTTACTCATTTGACTTGACATTACTTGAAATAACCAGTGGATAACTTGGCCAAGAATTTTTTATTTATTTTTTTTTAAATGTGAAGGCTAAAAGTGATATATGCTTCATGTAAAATCTCAAATATTCACATAAAATTAATTTAGAATTTTATACTAGTTTATAATTCTCACATTTATACCTCTGTAGTAGAAGATAAGTCACACCATTTTTCGAAAAAAAACTCCTACGCCAACTAAGGTAAGGGTACAGTAAAACAACGAAAGCTGGTGCACTAGAGAAGACATTTATATTATAGAGATTGAATACCTTGCTTACATTTTTATCATGTTCTTGATATTGCCTGAAGTGGAAAATATGACAATCATCGATCAGTTGAGCAGTATTATCTCACTTTTCAGAAAAGTAGGTGAAGCTTAATTAATATGATAGCCTTTAGCTTCTCGCTTATTTTTATTTATGTCCTTTTAGTTAGAATATTCAAGATATTATATATTTTCTGTTTCTTCGTTGACAGAATGATGTTTTGGCTAGTGGTTCGAAATTAGCTTCGAGAATAATTGATAATTTTGTTAACAAAAAAATAAAAACGAATGTTAAAGCACGTGATCCATATATCACTAACAACAATCATATCAATCCTGCTAATAAATGTGCTAACGATAATGCTATGAATGAAATATCATTTTTAATATATCTTGCAACAGATGGCATCAGATGACAGTAGATGACCTTGATTGTAACCTGCTTCTAGATGACTTTGCGAGTAGCATTGCAGGAAAGACATTGGATTTATCCAGTAAATGATGATTTTCAATGTAGTATAGTGCGTAAAATGGAAAGAACTTAAAAAATTGCTAAGCTGTCTCATTTTGACAACATTATTGGTTCGTTCACTGACTTGAAGAGCGCGGTCTGTTTTTCAAATATTGTGTGTTGTTTGCCACTGCAGGAAAAGTCTCTAGATGACATTAAAAAGATTAGTTAGAACCATGAAAAAATTTTGACGATCTTTCGAACACCAAAAGTGCTTTGCAGTCGATGAAAAATACCAATACCACAAAAGAGCGTTGGAAGCTAGAAAAATTTTCTCTTCAATTTCCATAACCCTTTAGTCGAGATAAAAAATCGAATCAGGATCAAAACAAGTGAATGAGAATATAGATCATTTGACACCTATAATTGACACTATAACGTTAAGTGAACAGCAAAACATTGCTTTAAAAAATCATTCTCATGCAGGCCCACTTTGTCATAAAGATCCAGATGATATTGCCAGTAATGTAAATGAAGAAATTTTAGAGCGTCACTAAGGTTTTGGATCGATATAAGTTAAAATAACAATTAAAAAATTTCTTTAAGTAATTCATAAATAAGAAAGAGGATACAAACCCAAATAATTGAGATGTACAGGAAAACTATACATGAAACTTATACTAATAATGGAAATTTTTCTTGAATCTATCAATCTGCGTTGGAATTGGCACAGATAATTGCTTCGTAATAACTCTGGGTTTAGAGGAGCCGTTAGCCAACTGACTGAATCTATTGGCTTATTCGATTTACTGGGTAAAAAAGTCTTAAGTTCATTAGTATTACCGACGGAAAATTTCACAAATTATTTTTGAAGTATATATTTATTACGAAGCCTCATAAGCCTCATATTCTGCCTCTCAGCAGACTCTTTCTAATAATTATCAAGGAAATGACGAGGAATGTTTTTCGGGTGACTGTTTATATATCACTGATAGATACAGATAGAGTATCCACAGAAACATTTCCTATGGGTACGATGAACCTGCTTGGATTAGGCATATTTATGCTGAAATCTGAATATAGAGAAGATCTTTTCGATGTGAAGAGAGTAGCAGAATATTCATCCCATTTTTTTGAGTGTTCTTCGTATCTGTTAGGGATTTCAAACTAGAAACAGGAGCTCAAAGAAAATTATAATAGAATTTCCTAGGTGTGTGGTGTTTACAATCGAATATTATGACGATGATATCGACCGAAATATAGATTCCTGCTGAATATTCCAGCAACTCTTCCTATAAGCAGTGCGACACCAGATATATCATTTTTTGGATTACTGAAATGTGTAAAACCTTCGTTGAATGCAAATTTGTTAGGGGAGAGGCTGACAAGTTCAGTTCTTTCGAATATTCATCCAGAGAGTCTCAAATATCATAGAAATTATGGCAAAATAGAAGACTTTCATCTGTTGTATAGTGTTTTTCAGTTTTGAATAATGTGGGTATTCCATTCCCTTATTTTAACATCTTATACCTGTTACCAGGTAGTTCACCATAGATACAAATAGTATGAATACCCGTTAGAATTAGACTTTAAGTTAGTTAAGACTTATATACACTACTTACAAGTTATATTACTACCTACCATTAAATATTATACAGTCCACTCTATTACTTTTACTTTACTCAAACACAAAAGTTTCACAAAAATATACACTGTGTGCAATAAGTTGTGAATTGTGTAATTAACTATTACCTACTCGTCCTATTGTATTCTTATTAGTGACCCCTACCTAAATGTTACAACAATTTTCAGAAGGTATACAACAGAAGTAAATGAAAATAACAATATACCTCATTACGCTGTTCTAAATGGCAGGTCAAAATCACTGACAGTTCATTGAAAGAGATATCACATCTACCACAAAAGCCTTCATATATTATACACATAAGACCAGAGAACCATAACATTTGACATAACATTTTCAGAAGGTATATAACAGAAGTAAATAAAAATATCAATATACCTCATTATGCTGTTCTAAATGGCAGGTCAAAATCACTGATAGTTCATTGAAATAGATATCGCATCTACCACAAAAGCTTTCATATATATTACACATAAAGTTGACCAGAGAACATAACATAACATTTGACCTGCTATAATCGACATGTATTTCGTCTTCTCATACAAGGCGTTGAGGTAAACGAATATTTATTTTGCTTAGGAGAAGTGGCGGGTCAATTGAATCATGAAAAATGTTATGCATAAACGTCACGTCGAACCACTCACCTCTTAACATAAATACTTCAATTCCAAGTTCCAAGACTATTGGTTAGAACAGAACGGTCAAAGCCTCTCAAAGGATATTGGGATACATCTAACTTGATCATACGTCCTGCCTTGGGAGGGACAGACAGACTGTCCCCAGCTAGGTCGATATAGTCCTGCTTTTGCAAACATACCAAACAATAATTTAAATTGTACGATTTCCTAATTCAGTTGAACGAATTACTCAACAGACAGGTTATTATAATTGAATCTGGAGCCCACATAATCCATAATGCGATCAAAACTGCCGCAGATTGTTTTCCTGTTGACTTCGAATGCGTCATAGTGAAAATTTACTAATTTTTCCAAATCTATATGAAAATTATATAGAAATTACAGCGTTCGATAGGAGCTTTGAAAGAGTTTTGTGATTCTACCGAGAACGAGTATCACTAACTGTTGGGCATTTATAAAAATGTTTCAGTCTTTGGGAATCTATTTTCTGAGTGTCGACAAATGTCCTAATATTTTGAAGAGGTTTATCGAGATCGCAACCCAAAATTGTGGTTACATTTTCTGCGCGCACGAGCTGCGACATTTTCTGAAGCTGTGTTGAAAATCGAAGGACAAAATGTGTCGGTCATTGAGTCAGCCAAGGAAATTAATCATCTCCGAGATAACCTGGCACTGAAAGAGTGACTTCCTCACTTCTTCGTAACCTGATTGTAAAATGACAAAAAGGAGGAGCTACTGTTGATCATCAGAATGTAAAAACTGTGGGGCTGAGTTTTATAAAACACGGGGAGAATGCTTGGAGAAGTATTGTCAATTCAAACAAAATACCTGAGAAATTTGTTTGAAATATTTCGATTGAAATCTTAGTAGATACGATATAATATATATATATATATATATATATATATATATATATATATATATATATATATATATTGTGTACATTTTAAATGACCTCAAAATGAACAGGCTGCTAAATTGATGTCACAAAATGTTTTTTGAAATGCGCTTTAAAATGAACAATTGTGGTCAATTATTATTTGTTACCTCAATACTCTCATTCAGCTTAACCTGAACACAGAATATCGTCGCATCTGTATAAATCTAATTAATAGTACCGTTAGTACACAGTTAATCTACCAGTATTATTGTATTATGTATGATACTGTTAAACGGAAGTCTATTTCGATATGCGTTTGGAATATAGCGATTACTGAAGAACGAAAATTACTTTCAAAGAGTCTTCGTAGATGTTTTATCGGTTTACTGGTAGGTCAGAAGATTCGTAGTTATATGGGATATACTCACAGATATATATATATATATATATATATATATATATATATATATATATATATATATATATATATATATATATATATATATATATATATATATATATATATATATATATATATATATATATATATATATATATATATATATATATATATATATATATATATATATATATATATATATATATATATATATATATATATATATATATATATATATATATATATATATATATATATATATATATATATATATATATATATATATATATATATATATATATATATATATATATATATATATATATATGAAATGAAGTTTTTGTGCTTATTGCACTGAATGAAATATTTAGGAAATATTCAATTGAATAAAATTCAATAAAATATTTGAGGTGTGGCATCGATTTCAATATTTCTCTAACATTTATCAGTTACTAAAATTGCCTCTACTATTAAATATAATGAAGTTACCTCTTTAGTATTTTCCAAGCTTTCGAAAATATTTGTTTTCTTCTTCAGGGCTAAAATTGTTCAATATTAATACTTTATGTAACAAGGCACTATTGAAAATTTTCTTACAATTACTGTGAAGTTAGGCCGAAGATATATTTGTTTCTTGTATTTTAAAAAATAACTATTCCAAATGCATTGGTTTTTAATATTATTTTTGGGTTTACTTGGTTACTCCAGGTGTGTAAGGACTACACATTGAAACGGAGTCGGTATGTTTAGTTATGAGAAGTTTTTAAAACATATAATCTTCGGAACTAAATTAAAAGGAATCTAAGTAGAATAAGAATTTGCTACGCAGTCACTAATACATATATTATTGAAATAGCTACGTTAAACTGGTTGGCTAATTTTTGACTGATTTTGTAGCAATATTGTATTTCAATCTAAATTTCTTTATATTCATTCCCAAGAAATAACAAAATATAACGAAATGGAGATTAAAATATAAGCAACATAATTTAAGAGATTAGCTCTGCTTTTGAAACGTCTCACAGACAAACATACACTGTTTCAATCTATATTTTTCAAACTATAGTACTTACAAACCTGGAATAATCAATTAAAAATCAAATTCAATATATTTATATTGAACACAACATACCACAACACAAAAAAACAATATTAGTTACTATGTAATAAGTATATTACATATATATTTTGGATTCGTATGTATGTGTATCTCCATAAATATCATTATTAAGTGTCATTAGTATTGTCATCTAATGAGAATAATTTATTTCTAACTTTCAGTACAGTTACAATTTGTAAAAAGGAAATTTAAATCTAAATTTTGGATGATAATTTTACCACAGTTTCTACGTACACGTACAATTTTACATTTCAATTCTCTCATAGTGTGTTCTAATTTCATTTCAATTATGAATTTTAAAAGGAACATGAAAAAAAATTTTTATTAGTTTAATAGTTTAATTAGTATAACCAATCGAATGAAATTAGAATCAATGAATTAATGTTTTATATCACTTAATTAACTGTTCTGTAAAATAAATACTAACGTGAATTGAAATGAATTATAATGTGAAAATTTCAATGAAAATCTATGAGGTTCATGAAACATTCAATCTTCTTTGTTCGAGATCTCTTCGATGAATAGTACGTATTTCTATTACAACTCTAATAACTTTTCCAATTTATTCCATTTTATTCCATAGATACCAATGAATTTCGATGCAATTATCATTCAGTCTTGATTATTCATTCCCATCCTTTGAAATTTTCAAAGCATCTCCATTTATTTTTGAAGTTCAATCCGAAGTTTAGCGCCAACTTTAAAGTCTTCAACTTGGCGTCGTTCTCCCCATTCTCATTTACAACTCTCCACAGTTGTTCGTACTACGAGGTGGTTGATCTATGATTCTTAATAATTCAGATCGATGCATTCTTCTTTGTCCTCTTTTCTAATTTTGTCAGTTTATCATCACCAAACAATGTTCACGAGGCCATACTCGACATTTTGGGTGGTCAGTCCATAAACCAAAAGTTCTTCAATATAGAAAATATACCTCCTGCCAGAGACGATAAAGGTCATCTCGAAAGAGCCTATTTTATTTTTCTTATCTTGTAGAGTCCCGATTAAATGTGTTTTTAGTCGTGACATACATTATATTTTCGTAGAGGAAATCAATTTTTAAATATATCAGTAGGGATGTTCAGGATTCAGCTATTCAAGCGTTGTCAGGAAAGTATTTGGAATTTGGAATTATTGAGTTTGGACACAGTTTTGAAAATCACATCGTATGAAGAAGATCGAATTGACACCTTGGGACACACTGAGGACTTCTTCCAAGATTCAAATACTTATGAACTATTGGATTAACCTCGAATCTTGCATTTGGCTCTGGTACATTCCCTTCTATTCTATAGGACCTTAGTCTGGAGACGCACACTAGATGTGCCCTTGAGAAGATTGGAAATTATTTAGGAGTGGATTTTAAGCAATATTCCTCATAGAAATAGAACATTTCGGAACATATGGTTGCACATTAGGAAACTATTTCTTCTATCGGTTTAGTGCTATATGCGTATTAACTCTGTTGAATCAACTTTTTAAATCCCTCCTAACCACACATAAACGTCTAGCGCTTCTAGAAGCAGGAATAATAAGAAAATCCGCCAGAGATACTTCATGTTCGTACTTCAAATATTACTGCTAAGAACTAGAGCATTGGCTATTAGGTGTAGACTCGTCTTTCGTTCTGGACACAATAAATACTGGTTTATATCTACTTACCAGAAACTAACAAATTCTTCATGTAAGGCACCTGATATGCTCCATCATCTAATCATTGATTTTTCATTCATATGCAAGCTCCACTTGACATAGCTCCACTTGACATATGCATAGAACATATCATGGGCTTCAGCCCATGATATGTTCTATTCAAAAGTTTTTTATTTTCATTTCATATATCATTATTTCGTACTAGCACAGCCTGCTTCTGAAAGAATAACTATATGCTCAATTATTTACACTGGTGTGGTTGTAGTAGATTATTATAATTAACAGAACTGAATACTTGAAACAACATCAGTAAAAAGAAGAATAAGTAACTGAAATTGAAATATCACTCAACTCTTGGTGAAACATAATTAAATAATAAATCCATTTAAATGAAACTCTTGGCCTGAATAATAATACCGCCGGTCTCCGTAGCTTAGTCGGTAGAACTTCCGATTATGGTGCGGTAGAACTAGGGTTCGAGCCACGCTGAAGGCATGGGTGTTTGTGTTTGTCTATGAAGTAGTTTGAATAATGAAATATGCTGGGTAATTTACATCGATTACAAGCCCAATGGCCGTTCGGAACCGGCGTTAAACTGTAGGTCCACTGAATTAAAAAAAATAATAATAATACCATAAAATCAAAACGTTGAGTCACCAATCATTTTATTCCCTGCTGACACGATGATTTTAGCTCAAACTTCACATGTGAGATTTCATATCGACATTCAGTGCGATCTTCGAGATTTTTTATATTGATCTGTTGTAGATCCTTTTGGACTAAGATGGGCTTAACATCGTCTCTTTGTAATGGCTGCTAGGTTTCTAAAATCACATGAAGATATTATCATTACATCTGTTGACAAAGGAAACGTTACTGTAGCACTTACCCAGTAAGAGTACAAAAGCAACTGTCTACACAATATTAACCAAAGATCCAACATCGCAGGTCCAAAATAAAAATAATCAAATAGTAAAACAACTTAAAGATGAGGGCATCATTAATGGTATCACAGCTAAGAGGTTGATCCAGGATATATGGACAACTAAAGATACATAAGGTGGATATACCCCTGAGACCTATTCTATCCACTGTAGGATCAGCTACTTCAGATCTGAGCGAATATATTGCATTGATGTTATCACAAGCCTCCTCAGATTACCATATTTATGCCATAAAAGATTAATTTCAATTCAGTGATAGAGTTAATGATTTTCAGTTACCGGATGGATAGAACATCATTTCGTTGGGTGTGGTCAACCTTTTCACTAATATTTCCATTGATAACATTTTGAAAATTATAGAAAGAGAATGGGACAGGAGTTGGTGTAATAAATAACCATGGATTTTGAGATGTTTTGCATGGTGATGAGATTTTTTTTAGATCAAATAATTCTTTTCTTCCAAGGTACCGTATACTCACAGATTTTTGGATGTCCGATGGGTAGCAAATTGAGCCTTATTTTATAGTCTATTACTATATCTACACTCCTGAGAAGCTGTATACCACTACTATCGTTCCAGTTACCTTTTCTATATCAGTATGTGGACGATCTCATTTTATCAATAACTCGCAGTGGAACAGAAGAAATTCACACAATTTTCAGTGCTTTTGATCAACAAATCAACTTCACAGTTGAGAAAGAAAGTGATAACTGTGTCCTCTTCTTAGACACAAAGGTAATAAAAACGAATAATAATATTATCAAACTGGATTGGTTCCAAAAAAAGACTTCATCGGGAAGATATATCCACGCAGGATCGAATCACACTTGGGGTATAATAATCAACTTGATTAAATGTTACATAGGGTTAGATCTATATGTCATCCTCAATGCGTAGATCTGCTGAAATCTAACATTAACACATTTCTAGAAAATGGATAGGTACTGGAGATCTTTTCTGGCGAAATGTTTCAGCACTCTTCAACGACCCGTTCTTCCAGGTCTATTGATAACACTACTATTATCGATGATATCCCTCAGGAGAGTAGTTCCATCCGGTTTGTTTCGTTGCCTTTCATTCATGGATTGACACAGAGGTTGACCTATACTGTTGCTGGTGTTCCAATATAAAAGTGGCCAGATATAATCCATTTTCTGTCCGTGATCTGTTAAGCAAGTTGAAATACAAAATACCAACACTAGCCATGTCGGATAGCATTTATCTTATACGGTGCAATGACTGTCAAGCAGTTTACATCGGTCAGACGACCCAATGTTTAAAAATGAGGTTAGCTATCCAGAGAAGTGATGCTAGATTACAACCGCAATGATGCGCACTTGCAAATAATGCATCTTCTTCAGAGTATGACTTTAATTTTCGTGAACTAAAAATTCTCTCCATTGAATCTAACTATAAGAAAAGAACCTTTTTGAAGATGTGCTATATCAAGAATACTCCTAATAACATCAACAAAAGAACTGATATTGAGAGCCTTAGTTGTGTTTATAGCTATATGTTATCGTTGGACGAGCCTGGCCAAATTTCAATGGCTAGGACCATCGGTCGTGCTGTGATTGTTTTCTGTGTCAATACAGATTTGTACGTTGATGTGTCATACTATACGTTCTATTATTCAACCTCGATTTATGAGTTTGTTTTAAATGTCATTTATAAATCTTTCGTTGTTGAGCACTGTCGCCTTTATATTGCAAATAACTGTTGGAAGACTTTTGTGTCGTTTTTGTTGGTTTATTTTCCTTTTTCCAAAAATCGTAACTAACTAATTAACACCTTGTCTATATTTTTAGTATTTCTGAAGAAGAACGGAATTGCGTTCGAAATATAGAGTAGCTGACGATTAATCGTTCGAATTAGTTCTGCCCACCTTTCGCCGATAACCCAAATATTTTTGAAAGTCTTATATATATATATATATATATATATATAAATTATGTTATGAACTCATACAATATATAACAATACTATATATTTCGAAAAATGTATAAAGTATTACACTGTATATTTCTACAGAAACCTTGATAAAACCTTGACTCTAACCAACTGAATTGAGTTCTAGGAATAACTCAAAGAAATAAAGAGATGAGTTTTCTATTCATATTCATATCAATAAAGATCCTTCGTTTCAATTTATTTCAATTAATTGAAACGAATTTTCAATTAATCAATTTCAAATATCAATTAATCATTGAAACTTGAGATAACCAAACGTTTATTACTTTATATTGTGCTTTGATTCTAAGACTTTTATCAAGAACCTCTCGTTCTTCTAAACACTTGTCAATCTAATCGTTTTCAGACACCAACAATAACCTGATTTACATAAGCAATCTGAAGTATATCGGACCGTGACTACAAATGGTAACTAGTTTCTAGAGAACTCAGTTTTCTATCGACCTGCACCGTAGTACCGTTCGTCGTCGTTTACGCCGACAATCGTATAAACCAAATAAATAGGCGAGTCCAGGTCACGAACCGAACTCCAAGTACGTTGTAATAAATTACCTGTAGCATACTTCATTATATGATAGAAGTATTTCGTTCATCTCTTTTCCACCTCTTGCCATACTTTACTAATGCAATGTTCTCTCCAATTACCTGGTATTAGATATTTCGAAGACATTACCTCTTTGTTTCAACTGTCGGAGTAGGAATACTCACTGCGAGAATTCGAGAGTGTAGATGTGCGAGCCTTTATCAAGCGTAGCTACAGAACTTGTAACTAGTTTTGAAGTGAAACAAATTATTCCATGAATTGTAACGTCCATGTAAAACACACATATCTTGTAAATTATGAGTGGCGCAAAAGTGATCCTGGAATGAAATGGACAGATGAACGGAAGAAAGAGCATTATGAGAGGATGAAGCGTTTTGGAATACAAAAGAGCTAAAGCAGAAGACCTAAAAATTGCGAATTAAATTGCTCTGCTGATGGAGAATAATCTTTATGATAATTATAATAATATATATATATATATATATATATATATATATATATATATATATATATATATATATATATATATATATATATATATATATATATATATATATATATATATATATATATATATATAGACCCAATCCTTGAAAAGGAGGTTGGCGATTCATAGCAGTGACATCCGTCTGCAGCCAAAAAGATGCGCACTCGCAAGCCATGCTTCTTCTTTGAATCATAATTTTGACCTCAACCAACCAAGAGTTCTCTCAATAGAGAAAAATTATATCAAAAGAATATTCTTGAGGATGTGCTACATCAATAACATCCCCAACAACATTAATAAAAGAACGGACATTGAGAGTCTTAGTTCTATATATAGCTATTTACTCTCTTTAGATGAGACTGGCATAATTAATAATGGCTAAGACCAACGGCCAGACACTTGTCATCACGTACAGAGAACGCCGTAACTTATGTGTCATTCAAAAAGTAACCTATGTCATGAAAAACGTCACTATTATATTATTCATGTTTACATGGTTATACTTATTCTGAAACAATTTTATTGCATTCTATTTAATTAGAATTGGATGACTTCTGTATTGTTTTTTGTTAGTTTAACAACTTATATCAGATGTAGGTATTTTTCACTACCACTTATATATATTTAAAATCTTGTATAAAAATTCCAGCATTCCTGATGAAGAACTGAAACTTGAGTTCGAAATATAGAATTACTGACGATTAGTCCTGTATTAATTTAACTGCCTAAATCGCCGATAACCCAACAATCTTTTACTTATATTCTCTACCACGGCAACACTCCTCAGTTGATATATATATATATATATATATATATATATATATATATATATATATATATATATATATATATATAGAGGTATATATTCATGGTTATATATTGAAAATAATTCAATATTTTATTGCTTGTAAGATATCTAATTTTTGAGAATGAAAGAAGCCTGACGTACTTTCATCTTTTTCTAATTTTCTGATGCGCTGAAACCAGCTGATAACTCACAACTTTTATAATTTTTTTATACTTATACATTTTTTTAAACCTTTTGTTTCTGTCCGAAATCGTAATTTTGATTTTGTTTTCCTGTGCATGTATTTATAGGTATGTTGTGAAATTTTTATCCGAGCAAACATTCCAGGGATAAAAATAAATAACTCTTCTTCATCTGAAATGTGCCTAGAACTTTTTATTCTAATCACCTATACGAATAATGCGTAATGCATAATATTTATCAACCTCAGTCTACATTAAATACTCATCCGAGGATAAATACTTCATAATTTGTTGGCTCTTGCCTATTGCAGGATATCCCGAATACTATAGGGCTCGCAATCTAATATCAGTTCAAAAACATTAGATCTGAAGTTCCTGTAGCTGTTCAGGATTTGGAGGTGTCTGGGCAAAGATTGGAAAATCCTTAAGGCCATGATTTGAATATTCTTTTCATGTAATGCCGTTTTGTGCTTTGGTGTGAAGTAGGGCAGTACTCCTCTTGAGTTATAAGAATCCCTGTGTTGAGAAAAGTAGTGTTCATTTCTCTTAAAAAATGTCAAAACCTTGTATAAGTATATACCAAAGATGGTGAGTAATCCATGCTTCTTAAAATGAGCTCTCTCTGTTGTCAAGACTAAGGATAGTGCGTATTGCCCATTTTTGCGCAACAAAGATTCCATCCACAGCAGATGAATTTCCCCAGAAAATGATACCATATCCCATTATCGATTGGAAATTACTGTAATATAGCACTTTTAACGTACTCAGGTTAACAAGTCTTCTCATCATGCGTAGCGTAAAAATTACACTATTGAGCCTACTTCTCAATTGGGTTGTATGTTCTTTCCACCTCAGGTTCTGATCAATGCTAAGGCCCAAAAATTTTACAGATCTCCTTATCGACAAGTCGAGTCTATTAACCTCAAGTGAGTTAGGATAGGCTTGTCTGGCCCAGTTTGAGCAAAAGAACATGGCCTCTGTCTTGTTCATGTTGATCATCAATTGATTTTCCGCACACCATTGCCGAACATTTTTCAGTACTTGTGTCGCTGATCGCTGTATCATTTGGAAGTTGTCTCTGCATAAAAAAAGTTAGTGTCATCCGCATACATAATTGGTTTGCAGATGAGGTCTCCACAAGCACTGGGAAGTGTATTAACGAAGATGACAAACAGAATATAAATGAAATTTTGTATTTTATACAAAATACAAATATATCACAAATATAACACTTGAGAGGTTTGATATAGAATGAATGTATTCATTTTATTCACATATATAATACTATTTAATATTATAATTAATAAAATTATATTTGATAATTTGTATAATTAATAATACAATTATTCACATAATGCTGTAAAATATATAATTCACATACTATATAATATATATTCCCATGCTTCCAGTAGTTTATATATCACAAGAACATAGTTTTGTGCATTAATTTAGTCTGAATTCGCACTTAAACATTTGGAGAGTATCAAGTGTTTTGAAAAGTTAAAATATAAAGGTGGGTACTAAAGGTGCGTCAAATAGGGGCAGCTACTTGTGAATTTACAAATTGAGGGTTTCTTAGGATTTCTTTCAGTAATTACTTTTCATTAAAATGTAGCTATTGACTTGACCTACCGCGATGTTAATTGCAAATCGGACATCTGGTTCGTTGAATTGACCTCATCGCAAACTTGGAGGAGCACTTGTTCTCGTTTTCGCCCGTCTTTGTCTCTATCTATCGCTATCTTAACATTAACAGCCAGTGCAGCCAACGTAAGAGTGGTAGTGAAGTGTTCGTTCCAATCCGGTTCTCAACAATGTTAGGTGGTCATTCGCCCGCCCGCTGAACGGTTATATGTCCGTCCGATCCACGTACAATCGTGTGACTTATCATCTCTCCTTCTGTACGTTTGTTCGATCAGCTCGAGCAATTGACGACGAACTATTGAAATATCCGGTCGGTGTTTCGTCATCCACCAAAAATGTTGAAATTCAGATGAGCAGCAGGAATGCTTCGACCTCTTCAAGGCGGTCGTGAATCAGCCAGAACAAATTGAACTTTTACCATAAATGAACGAATAATAACAAAAACATAGTTCTATGCATCAATAATATTTTCATAAGAATTTTATAAAGAGTTTAATAATTTGATTTACGTGGAATTTTCAGATTGAAATTGTGAAATATTTCACTAGGTATCAATAGGATTTTCACAAGGAAACTTCATTGACTCCAGAAATATTCACAATAAATGTAGAGTCACAAATACAACGAATTCTTCGATTTGGATTGATGTATTTGGATTTGGATACATCGAAAACTCAAATGTCATTCAATTTAGGCTCTCATGAATTTATGAGTACTGGCTATTAGGTAGTCATTTGAAATTGTTGATGTACTATTTCGATCAATATCTTCAAGGACAATTCAAATTTCGAATTTTCTTCCATATCTTTACGCATTGTATTTGCATACTATTTTGCACTCTCTATAGAAATGTATTGGAAATGGTACTAGGAAACCTTCAGTTAGATCTCTTGTGCACCAGACTATAATTTTTTTTCACAAATTTTATCCACTCTTGCACATATAGACTAGTTAAGGGAAAAAATTTATAGTACCTAAAGGCACTTCTACGATTATCAGTTGTTTTCATTTGAAATATAGGTCTAATTCTTCTTTTTTGTAGCAGAAGTATTTTCTAACATCGGAGAATTAGCCCATAAAATCATAAGGCATCTCATTCGAGAAGCTACATACGCGTGATACGCATATATAACCTTGCAACCCCATTTACCTTGTCACCACATAGAGAGCATATAGGCGAATGATTCAATTTTCCTGCCAGATATTCAACGTAATGATTCCAGTTGACAAACTTGAAAGCTTAACTATTATGGATCTATCCTCAAACCTAGGAATAAACAGCTTTGTGTAGATCTCAACCTCCTTCCATTATAATCAATGACATTTTGTTCCTGTAATATTCAACTTCAACAAATTTGTTTTACTTGCAATCATCTTCAGTTGGTTGCCGTCAAACCACTTTTCTGAATCGTACAAACTTGTGACAATCCTGTCTTCAAGAAAAACTGAGACAAAAAATCATCAACTGTCACCTCAACAGTACTATTATTTGAAAAAATGTCGTATGATCAAAAATATTTGAACAAGTTTAGTCCGGGATAATCAAAAGTCTGATTATAAAACCATGTGGTATATCCCTATTTACCTCCTCCCAAGCTGAAAAAACGACTACACCTATGTAGCAATTTCTCGCCCTTATTCGACCTCTTATGAACCTCTATTATCAACTACAGAGGTTGTCTTTGAATATCAATATGAATAAGTTTATCATCCAGTATATCATAATTTAAGCTGCCAACGGCCTTGGTTGTATCGGAGAAAACACCAGTCATCTGATTCCCTCTAGTTAGAGTGCCCAAAACTACTCTAAGACCATGGTAAAATGTGTGTGCTACAGATCTGCTCTTGGGTAACCACCTTGAGGCATATTCATTAGGTCGAATTCATCTGGAAAATTGTCTAGTCTGTTGACAATAAATCTCTTGTTTAATAAATTGTGATAACAATTGGTCTGCAATAGGGTATTTGACTGTTTTCACAAAAATATCTCAAATTATTCGTTATTGCTGATGCATATTTCCCATTCGATTAATTCTCTTCAAATTTTTCTAATTTTTATGAAAATGACAGAGAAAGTTTGAATGAATAAGAAACCCGCCAAAACACTGCTATACAGGCCAATTAATGTGGTGACGTCACGTCGCAACAAACACAGTAAACGCCACATTGTATACTACAGTCGATTATTAAATTTAGTGATTGTTGACGATTTCATAACTTTACTGCGATAAAATGACTTATAAATGGTGCGTAGTGCCACAATGTACTAATACATCTATTAAAACCCCTGAGAAAATGTTTGTGAACCTACCGCCAAACACTAAACTTCGGAAAAAGTGGTTAATTCTCTCTAGTAGAAACCCGAAAGATATAGCTGCAAAATCTCACGCTTTCATGTGTGAAGATCACTTTAACGTAAGTAAATAATTCCTACCCTGTATTTGATACATAAATAACAAGTTGATTTTATTACGTATTCGTTATAGTCTTTATACATTCTACTATATTTTGAGGTTATTAATTACGTACGTATTTTATTGTTGATCTTGAACGGAATTCCTATCTTTATAATATGTTAAAACGTCGGTGAGATGACACGTACGCGAAGTTCGCCCTGCTTAACTTGTTCTAATAAAATCGATAAATATGACGATACTATTAAGTGTAATAAATGTGATAACATTTTTCATATTAAGTGTGCTAATGTCACAATGAAAATTTTCAATGATCTCAGGGAAGGAAATATTTTGAATACGTGGATCTGTGATAAGTGCACGACGAGTGGAAAGGCTTGTACTGGGATGGTTCTGGCTGGAACTCAGGTGTCTGATCTTGGAGTTTACCATGAGAACTCACTACAATTGAAACTTGAAATGAACAAATTATTAAATGAAGCCGTAATAAAAATAACCGCATCCTTCGATTCGAGGTTATCTGACCTGTGCAAGTTAGTGATGAGTCAGAGTGAAGAAATAACGAAGCTAACGAAAGAAATCCAAACACTGAGATCTGGAAAGGACGATAACGAGCGACCAGCTGTTTGGAATTCCCACATGATTTCCCAAACAAATACGAATGTGAAATTGTCTACGGAAGAAGAGTCTTCGATTGATCCCTCTTCCATATCTAAAACAGATCAAGATGGCGTCACTCTGGCAGGCGATAATTGGGCGAGTGAGGGTGCATCAAGTGTGAATATGATTGATGAAGGATGGACCGAAGTTAAATCAAAAAAAAAACCCAAGTCGCCTCAAATAGCCCAAAATGTCCGAATATCTGACAAAATGAAAAAAAGTCACAGGCCCATTATTGGAAAATCAAAATCGAGTGCTCTGAAGAGTGCACCTAGGAAACCTTTGTCACATATACACGTTTCAAGGCTTGATCCCTTCTACCTCAACTGCTGATATTCTGAGGTTCGTAAGGGATAAAATACCAGAAGTTACCTGTGAGAAGCATGTTTCGAAGCATCCGGAGCTCTATTCTTCTTTCAAACTTATAATGCCAAATGAATATTTCTCTCGAGCAATGGATCCCGACCTATGGCCAGAGGGAGTCACAGTAAATCGGTTTTTTATGAGGCGTCCGCCCCAGCAGAAGACAATGTGACTAACTTAGTCACCTTTAATAAATGTAAGTCCAATTCAAGAAGCTTTTTACTCATGCATCTGAATATTCAAGGTGTAAATAATAAACTAAATCAATTGGAATGTTTTCTCGAGAAATCGGGTAAACCAGACTTTCTATGCATCACGGAAAGCTGGATGGATTCCACTAAGTGTGACAATTTTAATCTGGATGGCTGGACACTGGCTTCATTTTATGGACGTACCCACAGAAATCGTGGAGGTGTTGTAGTTTTGTGCAGAAACAATATTAAATTTATAAACCTGACTGACATTATTTCCTTATCAAAAGAAGTTGATTGTGAGGTGGCTGGTATCCACATATGTGACGAAAACCTCACCATAGTTTCTATTTATCATTCACCAAGTGGTTCCTTTGATAGCTTTTTGCTTATATTGGAAGAGATTCTGAACTCTATCGATTCAAGTGTAAATTTGATTGTGTGTGGTGACTTTAATGTACATTTTAATATTCATGATCAAGAGGAATCATATCACAAAATTAAGGATAAGTCAAAAATTATCTGTGACTTGTTTCGCTCTTTCGGTCTGCATAGAACTATATTTCATGCTACTCGAGGTGATAACTGCCTCGATAATATTTTTACTAATTTTCAGGCTGGTGAGGCTGAGACCAGAGTGATTGGTTGTGATTTCTCGGATCATAAGGCTCAGACATTTCGTGTGGCTCTTTCGCATGTAGCCGACAAGGTCATTCCAACTAAATGCAGGCCTTTAACTGAACAAGGTTACAGTGCTATGCATGGAATGTTGCAGATTTTGGACTGGGGATGCGTTGTTCGTCAAGATAGTGATATCAACAATAATTTTAGGATTTTCCAGCAGAACTTCGTAGACTGCTTCCTGATGGCTTTTCCGGAGAGGGTCATACGAGGTCGCCAAGGCGATGGTGGGATAAAATGGTTTACGAGGGAACTGGACACAATGAGAAAAAATTGACACTCGTGAATGAGTTGTATATATTATACAGGTACGATAATTTGAAATCATTAAGAAATAGGTTGCGGCTGGAATATAGATTGGCTCTCCGTCGAGCAAGAGTGGAAGCAAATGATAAAATAATTAAAAGTTCTACTAACGTCAGTAAAACAGCATGGAATCTCATTAACAAAAAAAGAAGATTCGAAAAATTAACAGATGAACTCAAAATTAGTCCTAATGAGTTCAATGATCACTTTGCTTCCATTCCTCATGCCCTGGTCGGATCACTCCCCAGGTGTTCTGGTGCTGATGGTTTGTTTTCGAGGCATGTGCCTTCATCTCTGAGTTTCGAGTTCGACAAGGTGAGTCAGGTGAGAGTCAGGGAGGTAGTCAGCTCTTTGCGAAATAGTAAATCTAAAGACTTCTATGGCCTCTGTGTTCCTTTGTTGAAAAGAAATGTCAATAGTATTATATATCCTCTAACAACTTTGATTAATCAATGCCTCGAGTCAGGAGTATTTCCAGACTGTCTAAAAGTTTCCAAAACCATTCCTCTATATAAAAAAGGCGATCCGGGGAATGTAGGCAACTACAGACCAATTTCTCTTCTTCCCGTTTTCTCCAAGGTACTTGAGAAAATCATGTGTCACCAAGTGATTGAGTTTTTTGAGTTGAACAACCTGTTCTCAAAATCTCAGTTTGGTTTCAGAAGAGGACGGAGCACTACAAAGGCTATCATAGAATTTATTAATCGCACGAATGAGTGCTTTGAAGATGGCCTGCATTCGTTATCGGTTTTGCTTGATTTGTCGAGGGCTTTTGATTGTGTATCCCATGAAATTTTATTGAATAAACTCGATAGGTATGGCTTTACTAAGTCAGCGATTTC
The DNA here is from genome assembly GCA_030704895.1 of Henosepilachna vigintioctopunctata. Lineage (NCBI taxonomy): Eukaryota > Metazoa > Arthropoda > Insecta > Coleoptera > Coccinellidae > Henosepilachna > Henosepilachna vigintioctopunctata. The sequence continues at coordinate 449,718 of JARQZJ010000077.1, forward strand.
TCTTTTGTCATCCTATCTGTCGAATAGGTTTCAGGTAGTCTGCTCTGGAAGTGAGCAGTCAGATAAAAGACAGATAACAATAGGAGTTCCTCAGGGTTCAATTCTTGGCCCCATACTTTTTCTCATATATATTAATGATTTTCCCGATTACGTGCCTCTGGCTGAAACGGTGCTGTATGCTGATGATACCTGCTTGTCTGTTAGGGGAAGGAGGCTTGATTATGTTGAGGAGATGTCGCGAAGCGCCCAGGCAAGAGCGCAAGTGTGGTTCACTGAAAACCGCTTGTGTATGAATGGGGATAAAACTAAAGAGATAGTTTTCAGCCTAAGGTCCAACGAAAGAGACAGTGTTTCGTTTTTGGGTCTCTACGTGGACTCAGCGTTAACCTGGTCTGTACATGTAGAGCGTTTGATATCTAAATTGTGTGCAAACATATTTGTCCTCCGTAATTTATCCACATCTGTTTCGGCAGATGTATTAAGGATCGCTTATTTCGCACTTTTTGAATCCCATTTGAGATATGGCTTGTTAGCTTGGGGTCATTGCTCTGGGAGAGGTTTTGTTTTTCGGTTGCAGCGTAGAGTCATTCGAGTGATGGCGGGAATTGGTTATCGGGATTCCTGTAGAGAAGCCTTCAGACAACTTCGGATTCTTACATTTCCGGGATTGTTTGTTTATGTATGCCTGTGTTATGCACGGGAAAGCGCACAATCCGCAGTGACAAATGAAAGCTATCATATACATGATACACGATATAAGAGAAACTTTCGATTGAACTTTTATCGACTGAGTAAATCACTTAATGGACCGAACTACTGGTCCTGGAAATTTTTTAATCATCTTCCTCCGCAGGTGCGTTCAATGCCTGTGATCAAATTTAAAGTGTTTATTAAGAAATTCATCATTGAAAATGTTTTATATGATCTGAACGATTTTTTTAAGTGTTCGTGTTGATGATGCGTTGTGAACTTGTAAATGTTTTGATCGATATTTGATAGTATGTTTTTAGATTGACCTGTGTAAAACTGTCCTGCATATACGACATTGATGTATATTTTTAGTATATGTATGTAATTTTCAGTATCTACACCAATAAACATTATTATTATTATTATTATACATAGTTAGACAAAAAACTCGATGTTTAAAGAATATGTTGTATCTTATTAGTAATTATGTAGGAATACCAGAAGATTGTTATTTTATAATCAAGCAAATTTCTAACCAAACAAAGATTCCCATAGAACATATTTCACTTTGTTTGAAAAAAATCAGATTAAACAGCACATTTTCTGAATTGGAAGATAATTTTGGTATATCACTATCGTATGGCAGTAAATTATTCCTCAAAAATATACCTAAAATAGCCAACGTATTACGCTCATTCATTATAAAGTTGAATAAACAGTCTACGTTAAATACTTTACCTATAGCATTCAGACAAAATTATTACAATGTAAGCTGTATATTAGACTGTTTAGAGATTGATACTCAGAAACCATCAAAAGCACTTCATCAATCATTAACTTGGTCTGACTAGAAAAAAGCGAATACAGTTAAATATTTAGTTTCTTGCACACCTAATGGATTGATTAATTTTGTTTCATCTGGCTTTGGTGGCAGAGCAAGTGATATTACTGTATTAGAAAATTGCAAATTTTTGGAAACTTTAGAGCCTGGAACTGTTGTATTAGCTGACAGAGGTTTTAAACATGTGGAACAAATGCTGGCTGAAAAGGGCATAAAATTACTTAGTCCACCAAGTGTAACTACAGGTTCCAAGTTATCGAAGGATGAGGTTCGTCAAACCAAAGTTATAGCTAGCTTACGAATACATGTAGAAAGGGTCATAAGACGTATTAGAGAGTTTCACATGTTGAAGCAACATGCAGTGGTAAATGCTAAAATACTTAGAGTACTTGATCATTGTATTGTTATAGCTTGTGGTTTGATAAACCTACAAGATTCGTTAATAAAATAAATGAAGTAAATTCATAGATTATTTTCAGTATTTTTCATAATTATTTCTTAATTAAAAAATTTATAAATTATGTGAAGCACTGTTATTAATATTTTTGTCTCTTACCAAGTGAAATATCTGTAAATATGTTAGAATTATTCGTAAAAGTCTGTCCTGGAAATAAAAAAATCCATAAAAACTTTAGCATTTTTATTAGCAAAATTAGTATGTACAAAATATGTAAGAAAATTGAAATAATGAACAAAAAACATTGCAAATATTAATTTTTTATTATGTTAAATGCCAATTGTACGTAAGAATATCGGATAAATATGATTTATCCAAAGTATTGACAGAGTTTTCAGGAGATCAATCACATATTCACTGTCATATTACACTAATGTGAAATTAACATTATTTGTGGATTCAAAGTCTGGATCTGCTACACAAAAATTCACCATAAGGGTTACAGAATAACTTTTGTAACTTGATTGAATTGCTCTCCATCGTACCTTATAATATATATAATTATTCAAAATAATTTCTCTGTTTTGTCTCTAACAAATAAAATAGCTAATAAAACCAGGAAATAAACACTCAAACACACACGTACAAACATCATAGAAATGAACGTTAGCCTTTGTTGGCTGTTGGCTTTGCTTTGTTGAAAATATTGTTGAAAATATCTCCTTTCTTTTGAACTGGTATGACAACACCATCTTTTAATTTATCTGTGTATATTGCAGTACTGAAAATGATGTTAACTATGATTTCCAACGGCTCATCCGGAATAGTACCGCTATATTCCAACTGGATCGTATATATATCATCATCTCCAGTTAAACTTGTTGCATTTAGTTCCCTGATAACATGACGTACTTCACTACGATCAGTAGGAAACAGAAAGAAGCTGGATTTTTCATTTCCAATTATTTTTTAATTTTTATTGAAGTTTTATTTTGCCGTTTTTCATTTCAATGCTAAAATTGCTGCATAAATTGATAGAAGAATTTATTGAACTCATTCATTCATTGACTACTTCATTATCTGATTCAGTTTAATATATTGAAATTTTAAGATTAAAAACTGTATACAAATTTAAAAGTTTAAGAAAGTAGATGAAATTGGTGTGCGCCACTAATGACAACTCGATTGGATATACCAGGTGTCCGCTTTCTCAATTTTGGAGCGCTAGGTCAAGACAGGCAAGTACACCCTTCAATTTTTGCCAACAACAACGATCATATAAAATACATACATCGTGGAATCAGAGCTGCAGTTTTGGTTGAATTAATTTGAGTATATCAACAAGGGGACTTGAAATTTCAATGATATAAATGACGAAGATTTGATTTAGAGAATTTACTTTCTACAAGGGAAGTTTTATCGCCATCTGATTCAAACAATACAGTGTTAAGGAAATATTTTCGGAGTAGGTTCAAGTTTTTTATTGAAAATTTCGTATGTTCTGTAAAATTTTAAATCTTTCATATCTCTTTAGGTTCAGAAAGAGATTTGAATTTGAACGTCACTTATAGTTTACTTCAAAGGACTTCAAATGGTTTCTGCGAACGTTCAAATTTTGTGTGTGAATATTCGCAGTTTTCAGTCTCGAATTCAAAGGAAGGTGGAACTTCTTCTTCTTCTCGTGCCAACGCTTACAGCGTGTAGGCGGTCATCCACTCATTCTATAATCCGTAATTGCCCCTCCGTAGCTAGTGCGAATATATCACCCACGTTTTTCACTCCACACCAGTTCTTGATATCGCACAACCATGAATGCCGTTTTCGGCCTGGACCTCTTCTACCTTCTATTTTACCCATTAATATTAGTCTTAGGATCTCATATTTATTGCCTCGGAGTATGTGGCCCAAATAAGAGATCTTGCGTTGCTTTATATTTTTTAATAACACTCGCTCGACGCCGGCTCTTCTAAGTACTTCCTCATTCGTTATTCGGTCCACCCTCAGGAGTGTCCACATCTCAAAAGCCTCTATGCGGTTCATGGATTTTATTTTGAGTGACCATGTTTCGGCCCCATATGTTATTATGGGCCAAATATAGCATTTTACCATACGAAGTCTTATGTCTAATGATACTTCTCTTCGACATAGATATCTTTGAAAATTAATAAATGTAGTTCTTGCCATCGCCGTCCGTATTTTTATTTCTATATCGCTATCCAATTTGTCATTAATGTTACAACCAAGGTACTTAAATTTATTGACCCTTTCTATGGGTTTATCCTCAATCATTATTTGGGCCTGATTATGCTGTTCTCTGCTGATGATCATGAATTTTGTCTTTTCGGTGTTGATTTTGAGTCCATATTCCTTACCTATCGTATTAATTTTGTTTAGAAATTGCTGTAGATCTTCCAAATCGTTTGTTAAGATGGCAGTGTCATCAGCATAACGTATATTGTTTATTGGGATTCCGTTTATTTTTATACCTTTTTGCTGATTGTCCAGCGCCTCTGAAAAATCATCTCAGTATATACGTTGAATAGTAGCGGAGACAAAATACAACCTTGGCGAACCCCGTTTGTTATTTCTAATTCTTGCGTATCTAAAAAGTTGTTAATACGAAGTATTGCTGTTTGATTCCAATACAAATTTTGGATAACTCTAAGATCTTTTGTATCAAGTCCAATTTGTTGTAGTACTTCCATCATGTGCTCATGCTTAATGCTATCGAAAGCTTTCTGATAATCAATGAAAACTATAAACACGTCTTTACGTTGATCGTAACATTTTTGGATCAATAATTGTAGGCAATACATAGCCTCCCTTGTACCCATTGCACTTTTAAATCCAAATTGTGTGCTGCCGCTGTGCTCTTCGCATTTCCTATATATTCTATAATGCAGAATTCTTAAAAATGCTTTTAATGCATGACTCATTAAACTTATGAGTCTATGATCACCGCAGTTATAGGCCTTGTTCTTTTTTGGTAACGCTATAAATATTGATCTTAACCATCCCGTAGGAATAATACCAGAGTCATAGATCTTATTAAATAATCGACATAAGATTTTTGGGTCCATTAATTTTAGAACTTCTGCATGAATCATATCTTCACCAGGTGTTTTTCCGTCTTTTAGATTTGCTATAGCATATTCTTCTTCTGAAACAAGTATTGGGGGGCCAGTTATATCTTCCTGTTGAGTTGAATTTTGTGCTGCTGGCCGAACATTTTGATATAGATCTTTTATATAATTTACCCAAGTCAGACGTAGTTGTTCGTTGTCTGTTATTATTTTGTTATTGTGTCGAATGGAGCTTACATTTCTTTTGTTATAGCAGCTTGTAATTTCCTTGAATTTTCTATGGAAATTGAAGGAATCGTGCATTTCGTGCAATCTTTCAGCTTCGTGACATTGCTCAGTCAGCCACTGTTCCTTTGCTTGCCTTATCTTATTTCTAATATCTTTGTTTATTTGGTTGTATTTGATGTCATTATTTTCTAACTTTGCTATTCGTCTATCCTCGATTTTGTTAAGTATTTCTTTCGTCATCCACGGTTTTCTGGCTTCATGTCTGATGTATCCAAGTGCCTTTTCTGTAGTTGCCTTTATGTTTGTTTCAATCGTTTTCCAGCACTCTTCTTCAGTTTGATCATCGTATGGCATATTTGCTTCAAAACTCTCTTTAGTGCCTTTATTAGATTGTCTCGTTTATCTGGTTCTTTCAAGGTTCTTATGTTGTATCTTTTGGTATTTCGCCGTTCTTTTATGATTTTACCTTTGTATTTAAAATCACCTATGGTCAGATGCAATATCGGCTTCCGGATATGCAGCTACTCTTGTAATGTTGTTTTGAAACCGTCTTTTTTCGAGAGGTAATAATAAAAACTTGTCTAAAAATCACTGACTGAACAATTCTTTATTCGACTAGTTTCGCCTTTTACAGCATTATCAAGAATGAATACATATTACAAAGACAACCTATAAATATTTTGCAGATCTGTTCGGACCACCTTGAATTTCGTCATAGAGGTGGGGGTTTCCAAATTATCAGAGATTTAACAGCGGTGAGTGGTTTAGGTCTAACTGGTCATTAAGAAGATCGTATCTATCGGATTTTTGAAGTTTATTTATTTCCATGGCTTCCAAGTAGTTCATTTTAATTCCTTTTTCACAGTAATGAAGTATCTTAGGTTTAAAACAACTTGAGATCTTATGTCCTGTCGACTCTAGATGTTCCCGAAAAGCAGATTGTCCGTTTTTACGTGTTCTTTTAGCCTAGTTTCAAAACATCTTCCGGTCTGGCCAACATATGACGATAGCTATGACATGATTCTTCACAGTCCAATCTATAAATTCCAGACTTCTTCATTGGCTCTGATTCGGACAATTTGTTATTAAAGATCATTCTATCCAATCTGCTGTGACTTGAAAATGCTATATTTAAATTATTATTTTTGAAGAACTTAATGATTTTTGAAGAGGGAACGTGTGTATAAGGGATGCTCACATATCTTAATTCATTTCTGTCATTATTACTATTGATGAAGTGTGGCCTATATAAAAGTCTATTGATGAAGTGTTTCTCTTTCTTTATAATTAGTGTGTTGATTATTTTCAGTGGGAACTGATTGTTCCTACCTATCGTACGAATCACATTAAGTGAATAAAAACAAGACCTCAGGGATCAACTTAATGTGATTCGTACGATAGGTAGGAACAATCAGTTCTCACTGAAAATAATCAACACTCTTATTATAAAGAAAGAGAAACGCTTCATCAATAGACTTTTATATAGGCCACGCTACATCAATAGTAATAATGACAGAAATGAATTAAGATATGTGAGCATCCCTTATACACACGTTCCCTCATCAAAAATCATTAAGTTCTTCAAAAATAATAATTTAAATATAGCATTTTCAAGTCACAGCAGATTGGATAGAATGATCTTTAATAACAAATTGTCCGAATCAGAGCCAATGAAGAAGTCTGGAATTTATAGATTGGACTGTGAAGAATGTAAGTCGTCATATGTTGGCCAGACCGGAAGATGTTTTGAAACTAGGCTAAAAGAACACATAAAAAACGGACAATCTGCTTTTCGGGAACATCTAGAGTCGACAGGACATAAGATCTCAAGTTGTTTTAAACCTAAGATACTTCATTACTGTGAAAAAGGAATTAAAATGAACTACTTGGAAGCCATGGAAATAAATAAACTTCAAAAATCCGATAGATACGATCTTCTTAATGACCAGTTAGACCTAAACCACTCACCGCTGTTAAATCTCTGATAATTTGGAAACCCCCACCTCTATGACGAAATTCAAGGTGGTCCGAACAGATCTGCAAAATATTTATAGGTTGTCTTTGTAATATGTATTCATTCTTGATAATGCTGTAAAAGTCGAAACTAGTCGAATAAAGAATTGTTCAGTCAGTGATTTTTAGACAAGTTTTTATTATTACCTCTCATTTAATTATATATTATAAAGACTTATATAGTTTAACAATATCTACAGAGATTACAGAACAAGGTCCAAGTTTCTTAGTGTACTTGAGAATTTATCAATAACTTCCTGGTCACCTACAATAATATCCCTGTAGATGGAAAATATGGCTACTTCGTTAAGCCTATTTTCGAATGTGCGGTTTCTTAAGTAGGTCTTCAGTTTTTTCAGGCTAGAATAAGATTTTTCTACGATGGCAACATAAACAGGAAGAACTGCTAGAAGTTTCAAGAGGATATAAATGTTCGGGAAGAAAGTCCTATGACAATTTGCGGGAGATCCAATGGCACTAGGGCCTATTCCTTCTTGCCACAGGAAGAGGACGAAGACGACGTTGAATTTTACCCACCGAACCGCTTACCGCTCACTGGTGACCCAATCATCAATTAGATCTTTCAAATTACGCATTTCAACAACTCACATAAGTTATAAATGAAAAAATAAAGATTTCTTTCTACTCAATCACATTTGTTTATTCACCAAAATTCCACATTATCCTGGACTCATCGTTTTCACATGAATTAAATAAGTATTACACTGTCTGATTTCGGGGGGGACCATCGGTCCCATGTCCCCACCCTTATATACGCCACTGGATCCATGTCTCCTATCATAATTGTGATTATACGATACTTCAGTAAATCTAGCATCATCCTTTTTCATTAATAAAAGTCACTTGCGAATATATATGCAAGGCACAGTTGTCAAAACATTATTTATGAATAAAAGTCGGTATGATTCACAGAAGCCGACACCAAAAATCAGTCTCAAAATTCTTTTCAGAATCACAAATATTCAAATTTAAAACTTGTTTGAAGTTAATATAGTAAAAAAGGAATTGTAATTCCAATGTCGCTACTCTCTTCTTATAAATTCAGTTAACAGGCCGAATATTCGAGTTTGTAACTCGAACGTATATTTTGTAACTTCGAAATGTGATTGTAATTCGAATCTTAAAAAACTGCTAATATTTCATACTCAATTTTAATCTAGATCTGATCCTTTTCATCGTTGTCTTGGAATTTACATTTTTCTCCCTTTTATCTAAATTTCGAAATATCATGATCATGATGAATATAACATCAAGAAACCAGAAAATTTAAAATATAGTTATCCTAAAGTTTCTTCTCGCGATAAGTATTTTCTTGTTCTCTCACAAACATTCGAGTGAATAGAAAATTTGAAACAATTTTGTATGCAGAACAACTGATTAAATTTCAATTAACATCAATAATATTATGAAACATTTAAGCGAAATTCAGAGCATTAAGACTACTTTTTGCGTAAAAATTTCTTTTTTGTGGTTTTAATAACCCTACTTCAGCTAATTTGAATTAATTACACCGTAGTTTTAGTAACTAGACCATCAATATTACAATAAGAATAACACTCGATTATTGAAATTTAGTGGAATATAATCAAATAGGTAGTGAATAACGAACTAAATTTCATAATTATGAATTTCAAATGACTATAAAATTATATAATAATTATAATCAACTTTCCGAAAGAATGCGTTGAATTTCGAGAACAATGGAGAAGAAGATCCAATTTTTTCGTTTTTTTTAATCAATAAATGTACCTTGTTAATGTATCAGAAAGTTATTTGCTATTTTCCAATACGTCCCAACGTGCCAATGTACGTACAGATTATATAATTAGATGTTTCCAAATAGACATTTCAGTGTCGACCCCATGACTTTATCATAGTTGAGACGTTTTATTTCAACAAAAAAGGCCAATATAACAACTATCACCAAACCGACAATCGTTAGTTTACTTTTGATACGCTCATAAAGTGTGCCCCCTTCGATCACTGGTGCCAACAGTTTCGTCAAGCAAGGCCCAATTTATTGTCTTCTAGAGAAAGTGGATCACGGTCGTTTCTATCAATTTGAGTAATTCTTCACTAACTTTCTTGGATGGTTAATTATACATACTATTGAAGAAATCTTCAAATACATTTATGTCCACGTTCTTAAAGGTGTTCAACATATGATAAATATCAATTTAATTGAAAGTGGTTCTCAGAACTCGAAAAACCATTTAAAAGATTGAATATTCCAAATGAAAATGCGTATTTTGACATCAAATCTTTTTGAAATTATGAGACGTACTTCCACGTTAACATTGAGCTGTTATGGTATACTCAGCAATTTATATTTGAAGGCATAAGTCGAACGATAGAGTGACCCTATAACTCGTTCAGCTTACTGGTGCTGGTAGGTTCGACTTCCACCGGGTTCTTGGGCCGTTCGATAGCGGCAGAAAACTGTAGGTTCCAATCGTAAATATTCGTATATTGTATATATTATATACAGTATATTGTAGGTTCCAGTATATAAACCTAAATAGCTCCTATCGGAGCTATATAGGTTTATGATCTCCTCTCTTTGAACAATAATAATATAACCTCAGACCTAGTAATATACAAATATACAGAATTTTTTGTTTGAGGCTCATGAGAGACTTCAAAGAAATAGAAAGGTAGAGAGAACAGCAAAACACGCTGCAATATTAACAAATAAACTGGAGAAAAGACTAATATACTCTCATTTATTTCCAATGATAATAATATTATAATAATAATAACAATAATAGGGCTTTATTGAAATATACAATCATTTCATAACAACAAATATTTATCAAAAATAAGACAAATTCATCAATTCTTAAAGAATCATGAAACAACGTAAAAACAATCTCAGGGCGGAGTTCAGATACTATTCAACGATACATCTGTTCTGCCACTCAAACCCTGATAAATTTTTTTTTTCAAAAACAATTGATATATCCAAAATTAACAAAAAACTGAAAAAATCAAAGACATAACCGAATTAAACATAAACAGTTCAGTTATTAAAAACTAAATATAACCATTCATAAGCAGATAACAGTTTACAGATTACTTTACAAAAAAACAACGAATTTCAAATTGAGGTACAGTTGTCCCAGTGTGTTAAATAGTGTTATTGATCTTCAAAAGTATAACAATTGACAAATTGAGGTACAGTTTTCTTGTTATGTGAGAGAAATTCAAAAGTATAACAAAATACAAATGGAGATACCGTTGTAGTATGTAAGATAATGTTATTGATTTTCAAAAAGATACTCCCAAATTTTTCTTTTAAATACAGACGTAGTCAAAGCTTGGAAGGATGATGAAATACACTGATTATAATATCTGTAGATAGAATATGAAAAAGATCTCTCAAAGATGGCCAACCGATGTGGAGGAGGCGATATGAGTCCCTTGTTTCTTGTATTCAAAGTATGCACATCAGTCCTGAATCTAATTTTCCTATAGAGATATGGTGGCTGTCTAGTTTTCACTATATTGTGATATAAAACCAAAGCAGCCAACTTGAATCTATTGTGCATATTCAACCATCTCGCATCCTTCAATTTGTGACTTATTCTATCGAATTTTCTCAACCCATAAATAAAACGCAAACAACTATTTTGAACTTTCTGTATTCTGTGTAGTGAACTTTGATCCAAACATGGAAAAAATACCTGCGAACAGTAAGTAAAAGCCGATAAAACTAAGGCGTTGCAGAGTGAAATTTTAAGTTCCTGTGGAAAACAACCTCTATGTGGATATAGCAAACGCAAACCGCATATAGCTTTCTGGGTACAGCCAGATATATGAGTCCGAAATCAAAAAGTATTGTCCATTTTAAGTCCCAGATTGTGAACAGATAACACAATTGGTATATCTTCCGATTTAATAGAAATCCTAGCAGTTTCTCGTAAACTATAAAAAATGGCTTGAGATTTGCTTGCGTTTATCCTCAAGTTGTGCATGAGCGATATCTCCGCGACCCTATCGAGGTCTTCATTTATCTTTGTGATACCGTCATTGATGTCCTCAGAATGAAAACTATTGAAACAATTGAAACAATGTTTCAATTAAACAATTGAAACATTGCAATTGTGTAGGTATACTTTTTAAAATTATGCGTGTACACAATGAAAAGAAGTGGTCCCAGAATAGAGCCCTGTGGAACACCTACAGAAATATCCAAGGACTCAGATATACAATTACCAATTTTAACCCGCTGCTTTCTGCCCGACAAGTAGTTTCTTAGTAACAATACATCACCTGACGAAAAACAAACATATCTTAAAATTTCCAGAAGAACATCATGCAGCATCATATCAAACGCCTTAGAGTAATCCAGCGTAATTAGAACTGTTAGGAATCCGCGATCAGTTTCACCTAATATATCATCAGTGACCTTCAATAATGAGGTAGTGCAAATGAAACCCGGGCGAAAACCAGACTGCAACTCCGGTATTACATCAAATTTTTCAAGATGTTTTTGCATCTGAGCCTTAAGTACCTTCTCAAAAAACTTGAATAATACAGGTAGTATACTTATAGGACGTAACTCTTTGAATTCCCTAACACACGCTGTTTTAGGCAATGGAAGAATTAACGAGTTCTTCCAAGATGAAGGAAAATAGCTCTCCAGAATGCAAGAATTTATTATATGTACTAAGTACCTCAAAATTAACGGACAACACAACCGTATCATACCCACAGTCATACCGTCCTCCCCAGCAGCACCCGTCTTGATTTCCCTCAAGCATTCTTCAATAGTATTGACATCAATTAAAGTGAATGAAATTCGCTCGGGAAACTGACAAAAACTTCTACCGGAATAAAATTCACGAACATTTTCTGTCAATTGTCCATCAGGTTCAGGTATACAATTTTTCGGATAATTGTTAAAATTTTTAAAAATTAAATTGTTGTGGAGGAACCTTAGCAGAAAGAACGGAATATACTGATAAGCTATCAATCGAAGATCTGGAAACTGATTGGACTAATAATTTGCATTGAATTAATACATAGTCAGAGAGCATTTTTCACCACTTATGGATATCCAAACCCATGGTCTCCATGTCTACCGCAGAAATATGTGCTAAAGAGGATCTGCAAATGCCAAACGTACTATAATGTACTATGTAAGGATGGTTGAATAACACAGAATAGTTCCTCGTTCGTTCATTCAGAATATTTAAAAAGCAATAGTTAAATGTATGAATCAGTAAATCAACTTATATAACGAAAGAAAAGATTGTCAAATTAACAGATATAGTTGCACCAGTTTTGAACAACTTTCAATTCAAACCTAAACCGATAGTAAATCATTGATATAAAACTGTTCTTGTACATATTAGATAGAAAGATATAGAAAAAATATAATGGTATATTTATATCCATAAAAATAAAATCAACATAATAAACTCTCTTAACTAATTTTATACTCGTTCAACATTCATTCTTAATGCTACTTTCTGTTCTCATTGCTTCTTTTACCTTTATGATATTGAAACAGAAGATGTTTTTATCACATATAAATATCAGATATAAAAGTACCTAATTCCCTATACAGGGAATTAGGTACTTTCAGATATATTTATATTCAGAAATAAAATAGAAGCAAAAAAAAGTTCAGAGTTAACTGAAAAACGTTATACTAAAGACAACAAGATGTTATAAAATGGGTAAAAATCAGATACAAATATTATTCTACGTGTATGATTCGTGCCTTATAGCTGAAAATAAAGACAACCAGCAAGTTTGCATCTGTTTAAGATATCCTAAAATACCTAAGAATTAATTGAACGAACAAGTTATTTGGCTATAAAGTTGCAGAATTACCAAATTATATGAGTCTATAATAAGACCTGTTATAACTCATACCACCAAGTAATGAGGTGGTAATGAGTAAGAAAAAATTTCAAGGTATCAGAAATGTATGAAGTGCAGATATTGAAAACAATGACAAAAAAAATGTATGATTAAGTTATGTAAAAAATATTGCATGGCTAGAAAGGAGAAGATAAGAATGGTATCAACTCCAAAATATGATGACAGATCAACCTATAGTAAAAATTTATAGCAGACGAAGGTGCTAAATTCTTTGTGTTCATTTAAAAAGTCATTCATTTTCGATACGATATTTCTCAGGACATATTCACAAATGGCTGTCTATATACGATAAAATGTTTTACTTCATATTGAGTGAATATTACGTTTTACATTCACTTATCACTCAAATCAATAGTAGAGTGAGATTTATTCAGTTAAAATGATCAAAAAATGGATTTTTCATTGCAAAAACATTTTTAGTTCCTTTTATACTCCATTCAACATGTCACTTCGCATTTCCTCTCCAACTCATTCAACATCATATGACGCTGAAAACAATTATTCGCGTCACAATTATATCAAATGTATCTTTTTCAATAGTTCAGTTTATTTGGTTCCTTTAGTGTGGTATTTCACTTTGATATTTTCTCGTATAGCTTAGTAAATTGTAATTTATTTGCATAATTATGTACTTTAACATTTCGTATACGACAAAAAATTAATTTCTCGATACAAAATACATTTCTTATTAATTTTCAACATTCAAATTTATACTTACGTTAAATTAATCCCCACAAAAAAATCTAAACTTACGTTAAAATAATCTACACAAAAAAGATGATTATATTTTTGCATATTCAGAAAAAGAAAGAAATAAATGATTAATACTAGTCTGATTCTAGAAGCGATTATGCAATTTCTCTGCAGCTATTATGTAAATTTGTTGATTTGTTAACAAGTACATAACACGTCTGATGAAGTAACACGTAAACATTTATCGATAATCTCCAATATTTTTTCAAAAATTAATTTGATATTTTCTCACATTATTCATTTTTATTCATCATTCATGGAGATGTAAATAAGGCTTGAAAAAAATTGAAATATACTTCTATATTCTCTATTGTTTCGTCTAAAAATTCATCGGACAGGCTCATACATCTTTCTATAAAGCATAGGGGATATGCTCTTCAGAAATGCTCTTTCTCATTTACTTTCAATATTACTAGATTACAATTATTGTATTGCTTGATACTTAGCTATTAATTTGAAAACGATATCATAATCAGAAATTCTGAAAATTACCTAATATAATTCTGTAAAAGGTATCTATATTGGTCATACATATCAATAAATTAACTTCTGCCATAATGCGTTTCAATTTGAAGTTAGTAGGTTCTCTCAAATTCATATCTAAGAATGCAGGTTTTCACTGGTCCCTATTAATTTATCAGTTTATCGAGATGGATAAATTAACAAGAATGTGTTATCTCCTTAATTTTATTGGAAATTATTATTTTTAATCAATAATAATAATAATAATACTAATAATATAATACTAATATAATTGACTCCTATGATGCCATAAATAACTCATGAATAATAGAATGAAATCCTTATAAGCAGTGCAAGCTGTTGCGTGACCCTCGATTTCCCCTTATTCCTGTAGCAATTGCCACCCAAAATAGGGGTATATTACTGTGATCGAGAATTTATTAGCTCGTTAATAGAAGGTGGCAATGTATAGAACATCGAAATGTCATTGAATCAATAAGGATACAGAGCAAACACTGAATACCCATAATTGAATTGAAATATCCAAAAGCATTAATGAAAATTTTTAAATGTTTTAAAACACTCATTATCTAAATATCTCTGAAGCTGATAGGTATCTACTACTGTCATCTATCGAGAATACAAAAATTATTGAAATTAGCCCCCAAATCTTTCCAAACAGTACGTATTTCATTCTTAACACATACTCAACATTCTTCAATTTCAGATGTCTATCACAAAAAAAATTTCGAAACCCAATTAAGATGTACAAATGGCCTAATTGAGGTTTTTTTTGTGAAATCCAACTCAAAATAAAAATATATACTAGTAAAATACTCTGTACGAAACCTTTCTACGAACATATAATATATATATATATATAAATATATATATATATATATATATATATATATATATATATATATATATATATATATATATATATATATATATATATATATATATATATATATATATATATATATATATATATATATATATATATATATATATATATATATATATATCTTTATTAAAAGTATATTAATTGATAAGGACGTGTGAAACTTTCAATGTAGAAGTATTCATCTAGTATTCGACTAGAGCATCCTTTCCCAAAGTGGGCGATAACGCCCCCTTATGGGCCCTGCAGGCTTAAAGGGGGAGGAAAGAGACCCAGAAAAAAATGTTGGCGTTATGTAGAGGCTTGGGGGGCGATTTGTAGTATGATCTAGCTAGGAAGACTCTTAGACACCGACTGAGCTCTCGACTACAACTTGTGAACATCAACTAATATTAATTAAGAGATTGCTAAAATTCGGTTCTATATTTCTCTCCGCGTAGTTCATGTTTATGTCCTGTTTTATTCTATAAATAAAAGAAAAATCATGTCATGGGTTGCTCCGTTTAGAAATTAAAGTAGACACAAACGAACAAATAAAAAGGTAATAGATACACTTTCGCATTTCAATAGTTATTAGTATTCCTAGATAGCTAATTTTCGTAGATAATAGACTGTGGGCAATCATCTTTTAACAAGTTTTTGTAGAATAACCTTTGTTCATTCCAGTATCAATCGGCTTGTTCATAGAATACTTGTTCTTACTTGTTGAGTACGATTGAGCGTCGAATGAAATTATCATGTGGCGACTTATGTTCTTTAGTAAATTGGAACCTGATATCAACAAACTTATTAAACAGCATCAGATTCATCCTTCACATTAGTTTTTATATAAGAATCAATTATGTTTATTTTATTTTAAATAAAATATATGTTTGAATAGTATAAAGTTGCGTTTCAATAATCATTCTCATTGGCAGGTGTAGCCTGTAAGTGTTAATTTGAGATCTCAGCGCCGTTGTGTACTACCTACTGCGCTCAGGTCTCAAGTTAACTCTTGCTAGTTATAGTAAAAGTCTCGTTTAGAATGAATGTTTCATCTTCGCTTATATAGCTCACGATAATTAATTAATTTAATTTGAAGTTATAGTGGTTTTAAATTAGGTGAAAAAATGAGGGCGCTAAAAAATAATTTATTCAAAGTGGAGTAGAAAAAATAAGTTTTGGAACCCCTGGACTTGAGGGTATGTGAGGATTGAAATCTTTGCCTTTCATTCGTTGAACGTGGCGTGGCTGATGAATTCCTTGTAGTATGAAACCGCAAAATGCATTATAACCGCAAAGTTATAATGCATTTCCAAATCTGCCTCGTAGATCATTTAGGTTAGACACACCTGCTAGTAAAGCCTAAGTGAAATTGCAAATTAAGTTCACTATACTCTGCACCAAATCAAAAGTATAGCTCCTAGTGAACAACATCGTACACACCAAAGCAGGAACAACTATTAAACCACAAACACACATCCTTTTGTATGTGGTAATAGTGAACGAACATAAATCAGTGGATCTGTTTCAGGTGTGTTCATTTATATGAAGAAAATTTGTTCCTTCAGATATTCGGTGGGTATTTCCAATTCCATCCGTGTTATATACATACATCTAATTTGAAACTACTAAATATTGAAGCAATAGTTTATATCGAAGAATTATATTGCCAGATATGTAAATTAATCCACAAAAATTACATATAAATAACAAATTTCATTAATTGATTGGGCCGATACTTGATGAAAATCCAAATCCATAATTTAATTAAAGCTAAGTAGTTTTTCGATTTTCACTATAATTAATTCAAAAACATGACAATATCGTTTCGCCAACACAGTGCTTCTTCAGATGTTGATGATAAACTGAGCTATTACATTGTGGACTACTTGTATTTATCCTGAAGTGTGTGGAAATGACCATAGAACACTGTTCTTTTTTGTAGGGGAATGACTATAGAACATATTTCTTCTGAATTGTGGGGGATGACCATAGAACACTTTTCTTCGATTGCCTTTTACTGAAATACCTTGGGACTGAAGTGCTTTTAGCTATACGAAAGTGGAAGCCATTTTATTGATTTTCGTCAAATCTCCAAACAAGTTTTAAACTGGTAAAAATGTCCAATCTAATTGTCAGTGGTGCATTTAAATTGTAGTTTCAAATTTCGTACATGTAAATAAGTTTATGTTAATAAATTTTAAAAGTAAAAAAAAATGAATAAATAAATAAATTTAATAAAGGGAATTATTAATTAAAACCTTATCATTTAATAAATTATTTGATTTCTTCCTCTTATTAATTTCCATGGCTTCTAACAGGGTTAGTTTATAGCCTTTACGTTCCGTATGCAATATTTTAAAGTTGTTGTCGAAGACATGGTTCTCATCTAAAATATGTGTTGCATACGTAGAATCGGTTCTATTTTTTGCAAAGCATCTTTAGTGTTCAGATATTCTAAGTCCTGAAATTCCTGCCACTTTGACCAAAATATTCTTTGGGACAAGTACCGCAACTCAACTCGACCAAATTATAGTGAAAATTGAAAAACTACTTAGTTTCATTTAAATTAACAAATTTCAAAATAAATACAGGTGGGTACTATAGATATGGGTAACTCCTTTGATATATCACTGAAAGTGTCAATTCCTAATTTATAGGTAAGTCAACATAGCCACAATAAAATGAATGTTCAATAACTTTAAAATGCATTTTGATTTCGACGAAATTAGGCAAAAAAGTCGTCCCAAATAACTCGTCGTCAATTAGGTGGATATATATATATATATATATATACTATATATATATATATATATACAAAAGTGAACATTTTCGGCATACCCCGCAATTGGTAGCAGCCAGTGACACGTGTTTAGAACTTGTTGACTCAAAGGTGTGCGAACCTGGTGATGAAAACAAAAACAACAACAAAAAAACACTTCTGTTTGTTGCTGTTTTTTTCCATCCACAGGTTGGTACACCTTGAACTCGAGCACGCCTTTCTGAAGAGAGCCAACAAGCTCGACACACGTGTCAAACTTCCTCCATTCATTATTATCCGTACAGGATAAATAGTTCAAAAAAATAACCAACCATTTACCAAATCTCCCAACCAAAAAAATTCATGTGAATGCTGTAACGGAAGTGGTGACTTTCTTTACAGGAGTGTTCTTTTGTTGTTTTTTCCACTTCCAGGTTTGTACACCTTGAACTTGGCTACGCCATTATGGAAAGAGCCAACACGCTTGAAACAAGTGTCAACTGCTGCTTCCAGTTGCAGGCTATATGGATAATTCTGCTTTTGTTTGTACTTTCTCCCGCGTTGAACTTCTTCCTTTATATATATATATATATATATATATATATATATATATATATATATATATATATATATATATATATGAAGAAATATTCAAATTTGGAATCGAAATTACACCACAAAAGTTTTCAACCTCGACTAGGATACGAACCCAGGTTGTCAGATTTACGCCCTGTTGCTCTACGTGCATGGTTAGCGCGAATAATATTCACTTCAATTTAATCTCATATATATATATATATATATATATATATATATATATATATATGTATATCCATCGACCAGTTTGGCCCCATTTGTTGGTATGTATCGACAGGTTTGGACCCACAGTGGCGAATTTGGACCCGGGGCCAAACTGACAAATATATTTATCGACAGGTTTGGCCCCATATTCCCCTCAAATGCCTTCCCCTTTTTTCGACGTTGCCAAATTATCACATTGACTTGCGTTTTGTTTATGTTGACTAATAAGTTGGCGTCTAACCACTATTTGGAAACTCTTAGTTCACTTAAATGATAAGTGAATGAAAATAATAAATGTTGAAATTTTTATATATAATATCACTATTTTGTATATCATGTTTATTTCGATCGTTTCATGGTTCTGTTCAAAAATTTAATTTTTTAACAACTTATAATTTAAATACATTGCAAAAACTTTTGGTGCACGATGTGAACTAATTTAAATGTTTTTGTACATGAAGTAATATTCAAAAATTGTTAGCAGTAATTGGATTTGGCAAACAAATATTCAAAATAATAAAGAAAAAACTTTTTTTTTGTACTTGATCATTGAATTCTTCAACAATAACACAAAGATAAATTATTTCTTGAAATCATTTATTTAAACAGGTTCCGTCAAGTTGGCCCGGACATACCGGCACTTTTTAATGAAACTTGAAATTTCTCTAATGCTAGCGAAATGCTGGCAAAATTTTTCAAAAATATCTTATAGTTTTCGAAAAAAACAAGGTCAAAACATCTGGGCCAACTTGACGCCAGCCCGGACATGCCGACACTTTTTGATGAAACTTGGAATTTCTCTAATGCTAGCGAAATGCTGGCGAATGCTGAAAAAAATTTTCAAAAATCTCTTATGGAAACGAAAAAACAAGGTCAAAATATCCGGGCCAACTTGACGCCAGCCCGGACATGCCGGCACTTTTTGATGAAACTTGGAATTTCTCTAATGCTAGCGAATGCTGAAAAAATACTCCGAAAATCTCTTATAGTTTTCGAAAAAATAAGATTCAAAATTTCCGAGAAGCCATTTTGATTAAATATAGTTTTCTAATTTATTAAATATTCTTAAAAGACAAGTCTGAACTATGAGATAAAAATCCGAAACATTTAAATTGGAATAAATCAAAAAATAAATTAAAATGAGCTTAGTCTGGTACTTTGGATTTCAAAAGGAATGTGATTTTTATCAATTATGTTTGAAATTGGAACATAGTTATTAAAATAGTATGTAAAACTTTTACCATAATTAACATTTTAATAATTATGATCCTGCAGATTAACAAATTATTCGAAGAAAGTTCCATTAATTTTATACATATCAATTAATCACACGAAGAATTTTCAAAAAATTTAGATCAATCTTATGTAGTCTCTAGGTAGGTATAGGTAAATATCCGAGTCATTCTGCTCATAAAATTATTAATTGGAATTCATATCCAGAAATAAAAGATGAAAACATTGCGTCAGACTTAGTAAACATCTGTTGCAAAATTTTCCACTGTCATCTTCTACGTTAGGTAGCGAACCTTTTATTAGTAGTTAGGGTTAATGCCCCTTCTAAGTATCACTATCTCGATGGCACAGAATAGAGTTATCTCTATACTGTGTTACTGGTGTGAAGTTAAGTATCGAATAAGGATAACAAATTGAGAGGTTGAATTCATTCAATATTTGGAGGAATTTTTATTTTGATCAGAGAATATCAGAAAACATTTTTTTTTCATTTCGAGATTTAGGGTGGAGGTTTAGAATATAAACCATAGATATCTATAACTTATTACTAGTGGAGTCAGGGTAATATATATCTATGATTTATAATTTGAATATCGGTTACTGTTTTTCATTATATTTGATCGAATTCCTTATTTATAAAATATGTGAGATTTTTAAAGATTTCCTTCAATATTCAACATTGGACTAGAAATTTCGTATTACCGGTATGCATTTCATAATTCTTTTCTCACAAATGACAAATTTTTTCAAGGTTCTTCAGAGTAGGCTAGCATTTAGCTGGAATTAGAAAATTTCCAAACATCATCAAAGAAATCCTACAGGTCCGGGCTGCCCCAAGTTGGCCAAAGTAGTTGGACTCTCGTTTTTCGAAAAAAGTTATTCAGCATTCGCCACCATTTTACTAGCATTACAAAAGTTTATTACATTACGAGTTTCACCAAAACAAAAATGCTGACATGTCCAGGCTAACTTGACGACTTCTCGGGCATTTTGTAACTCATTTTTTTGAAAAGCATAAGAGATTAAAAAAAATCGCCAGCATTTCTTCAGCATGAGACAAATTTTAAGTTTCCCCAAAAAATGCCGTCATGTCCGGGAAACTTGTTTCTCAGACATTTCGAACCTTATTTTTTCGAACAATATTTTTTTAAAAATTTTTTCAGCATTCGCCAGCATTACAGAAATGCCAAGTCATCAAAAAGTGCTGGCATGTCCGGGCCAACTTGACGGAGCCATCTAAACATAGAATTATACGCACATATAGTGCATAGAA
Source organism: Henosepilachna vigintioctopunctata (assembly GCA_030704895.1). NCBI lineage: Eukaryota > Metazoa > Arthropoda > Insecta > Coleoptera > Coccinellidae > Henosepilachna > Henosepilachna vigintioctopunctata. The sequence goes on from JARQZJ010000077.1 coordinate 471,052, forward strand.
GTATTAATGGAATAATGATTATGAAATATTTGTGAAATATGATGTATGAATAATGACATAGTAAAATGTAATGCGTTCAATTTCAATTAATTCTGAAAAAAATTATGTAATACAAATCAGCTCTTTAGCATGTCTTAAATTGACACATTGGTGATATTTTGAATTTCAGTGAACAATATCTGCTTGAATTTATATGCGAAAATCAACTTATCTTTATCACATATGTATTTTTTTTTGATACAGCATATAAAAATATATACAGCCCCATATTTTCAGCCCTCTACGATCAACTCCTATTTTTATTTGTTAATTAAAAACTTTAATTTTTTGATCAGAGATTTCTTTTCATTTTGTCATGACTTGGAATGAAAAATTTCATGTTACTCATAATATTTTATTCCTTTACAATAAACACCTATTTGTCTTCGGTAGAATAGTGATCAGTTCCCTCGCCTGTTACGCAGAGTTCGATTCCCGCCCTAAATGACTTTTTTTCACAGTTCGAATCAAATTTTTCTGCCTCTTTCATCTTATTTTACGTTAGTAATAAATTATTACAAAAAAATTCGGACAATGGCGTATCTTATAACTTAATGTAGGTTAACATCAGTAATGAAAATGAATCTATATATACCCACATACCCACAACGGATTGAATTTTATTTATGAATTTTGGATTCGGGTGGTTTAGGTGTACGATCGATTTAATAGTAATATTAACATTGTTATCACATCAGATTTGTGGAATTATCTTAAATACTGTACTTTGTATTCATTTTGCACTCATTGTATTGCTTTCTCAGTTCTCGAATCGCCATGACGATTAAGAAACCATCAGATCACTCCTTGAATGGTTGCAGACTCAACAACATCAGCCTTATTTGTTCTTGCAACGAATTTTAAATGTCATATGTATCACAAAGTGATAGAATTAAGAGAGTTAAACCGAGTGCATTCCATGATTTTACAATATGTACATAGTTTAATTCAATATCATGGATTGCCGAAACGTCATTGTTATACCTAATTTTTATACTTTTTCATTTGTTTTTGTGTTATTATCTTAAATAGTGGAAACTTTTCTATAGTTAATATTTATTTTACATTCATTGTATTGTTTTCACCAAAACAAAAGTATATCTAATCTGTAACATGACTTTGATTGTTAGGCGATACGAGATTCGTGGGATCAGTTAGTAAATTTATAAATTTAAAAATAATATACAATTTTTGAATTCAATAAAATGTTATTAGGGAAAATTAAAATGAATTTGAAATTTGTTTATCTTTTTGCTTTTTGAGGTAATTATGTATCCATAATTTAACAGCTAGAGCTGAACGATTTTTCATTTTGTCACTCTCTTGTAAAAACGTTTTGCATTCGTACTCTGACGGCAACTTTTTGCTTATGATGTTTTGTAAAAAACATTTCTTCACCTCATCAACCTCTGCTTGCGACCAGGCTGAAAACAATTGAAAAATTTTAGTTACGTAATTTCATCATCTATGTGAGAATAAATAATGTGAATAATTGAGTATAACAACAAATCTATGCTTTCCTGACAGGCATGAAACTAATAAGTATATGTGAATTACTTATAACGATTATTTGGAATTTTTAAGAAGTTAAATGAAGCCAATAAACATGCCTTTCAGTACAGAAAGAGATAATTATTTGAACATGTTTACTACCTATATATTAACAAAATTGAAATAAATATGAAAATAATAGGAATCAATTATAACCAACAGATCTTGTGATGTTTATATTTTTAAGGGATTAAAATGGACGAAAATTATTTTTTTTTGTCATTCAGACCCTAATTTTACTTATAATGAAAAAAGCTTGATTATTGATTCAAAAATTGAATTTCATGTTGATTAGAATATAAATCAGTTGAAGTGGATGAAACCAGAATGAAAGTATTTAGAGTTGTCATAAACATTCAGTCATTGAAACTTATTCGCTATCAGCACAAATACATTTGAAGAATATTACACTAATCTGTGTGTGAGCTACCACAATATTTATTATGAAAACATGAACTTCAAGAGCACGATAAATTTATATATAAAAAAAATGAATATGATAAAACCTAAAACTACACTTACGAGATTCGAAAAGAATGGTGCCAGGGTATATCTTCCATCAGAATAACGAATGTATGTTGATTCTCTTCTACATTTGATGTGTTTTTTTTACAACAAATAAAATTGCATCTTCATTGAATCTCACCAGTACATTGGCCATGTTGTGGATTTCAGTATTTATTGTGGTCTTGTTTTATTAGGTGAATTACACTAAATGAATCAAGCAATGTTACCGAACTTTAAAATAACACCACACAAATGTACACAATATAGAATAGCTTTTTGAACACACAACGTTATAGCTGGATGGCAAATAATGAAATGATCTTCCCAAAAAGATTTCAGAGTTCGAAATTTCTAATACACATCTGGTTTTTATTGATCCGTAAATTTTTACTTTTCAGAAGAATTCAAGCTATATCCGCAATCAATTTTACAACTAAGTTTCGGTCCAAGTATTGAATACACATCTGCTTTTTATTGATTCATTCTGTTTCTAGTTTCCAGAAGGAATCTATTCTATCCTAGGCGATTAAGGAAGTTTTCGACATTTATCTACATTCCAAAACAACTCAAATACGTACTTATATATATACATAGTTGAAAATCATCAATTCATCGATTAAAAATGATTTGTTTACTGAACTATTGTCTTTAAATATATGACATCTTGCTTGCTTCTCAAGCATCAGAATTGATCATCAATGTGTGTTTCCTGGAAGGATTAAGAAACAGCACCATTTTTATTCCTCTACATACTTTTCTACTTTTTCATTGTATCAATGACAGCCAATAAATAAATCTTTTTATTTAGCTTGGAACAGAATTGGTTTTTGTGTGATTTGAATCACTCAAGCTCAGACTGTTAAGAACCTATACTTCACTTTTCTAATAGTAAATAGATGAAATATTACGTACATATTATTATATGCTACGATATCATAAATTAATTCACTCTATATGACATATTCATTACACTTGACTAAGACTTGCCATTATTTTGAAACAGTAAAATTACTACAAACAAAAACACATTTTTTGTGGAAGTACCTACCTACTTACCGTTTTTTGCAAAGATTTGCTTTAATAATCATCCTTGGACATTGGTTTCATACTGTTTGAATATTTCTTATGTAATGAGCTGAAAATGATCCATATTATTAATCGATAAAACAAAAATGCGTGATAAAACTTACCGGCTTGAAGTAAAAATCATCGCCCATTTTGTAAACGCTAGATTCTTCATTTTCGGCCGAGAATTGAAAAATATGGTTAAATTTCAAATTTTCCACCAACGACCGCCGGCAGCCCCAGGTTCGAAATAATTCGTCGATGTGGGTTTATACTTGTCGCTCGCAATGTGCGAAAAATTCATTCAAAAAAACTAAAATCCGTCAAGTAATTGTAACGTAGTTTTTTCTCCTTAAGTTTCGACCACATCCAGAATACGAAAGTCAATAACGAAACGAATTTTAGGGAGTTTTGACGGAAACCTTGTTCAAAACTGGTAAAATTTGCTGTATGAGGATCTCCGGAACCTCTCTTTTTCGCCTATGTGAAAATTGTACAAATGAAAATTATCAACAACGAACCGTCAATCGAAACGGTACGTAAAATAGCCTACACCTCGTACCGTCCGCAGAAGTGAATCCCCGGAAAAGATAAAAATGGAAACTTAGCAACAGTAAGTCTGGCGCAAGTTGTTTTCTTTTTTCTGAATTTGTATTCCAATAATAATAATTTCAAGAATAGTTCACATATATCTAACCATATCTAGGTATATCATACCAAATTCAAGAATTTTTCCAATTAATTCGTGTAATTCATAGATATAAAACTAATATAAATTTCACTGAAACAAATTTTTAACAACAGGATTTATGAATATTACAATGTTTGGTAACGTCTCTCCACCGTATTGAGTCAATTTTATTTTTGATCAACAAATAACAATTGTATTGCAAAAACTTTCATATCGTTTTAATTATTGTGTTTCAAAATTTAACAGCGTTGATAAAAATCATGACTTTTTCAATAAAATCAAATTCATTATATGGAGAATCTAGAAATGTAAGAATATACAGGGCGTTCCATTTTAAGTCGTTGAGTATGACTTTTCGTAACAAAATTGAAACGAAAATTTAGAACATTCTGTGCGGCATTTGCAATACATACTACTACCACATCCTGAATATATACCCCGGAATGTTTTAAATCAGGGGATAGTACCAAAATAGTTCGTTAAAAAGTCCTCAAACGCAGAAACTGTGGTTATTGGATATTGATAGGGATTATTTCGAAATCTACAAAAGAAATATAAAAATTGAAATAACGTATTTCAATTAGAGTTTATTTATTATTATTTGATTGTAAAAGCTCAAACATATATATGTTCCATCTATCAAAAAAGTTTGAATTCAAAACCAATTACAATAAGTATTTTTGTTTTGAAAACGACAAATTTTTTTTCATATCTGACTCTTCATGAATTTCAATTGTTACTGCCTGATGAAATATTTCCTCGAATTGAATTTCAATTAAATCTTCATTTTGCGATTCCAACAAGTGTTGAATATTCTATATTTGAAAGTCCAACCTACGTTCAGTGAAAACGGTTGATTAAGAAACATTTGGCGGCAAAATATTCAGACTATCGAACAGTCACTTCCTAACTTCATGTGACCGACATCTGTTTTACTTTACTGGTGAGAAATAGTTTACCGCTCGAATATCCTTCTCTGTCCTCTTCCTTTTCGTGAGCCCATTTTTATGAGGGTGATAAAAGCTTTCATATAACAGAACTATACCTTATTTCATTCTTGAAAAGAAGGTATCGTTTTACTAGCAGGTACACATTATTTCATAGAAAATACATATTTCATTATAATCATAACTAATGAACACGATAACATTAAAAATTATATGGGTAATGGGTATCTAGTTACACACGATAATTTTCGAGACAGAAAAAATGATAGTAGGATGAAACCCGTTAAAAAAAGACGAGAATATAAGAGAAATGAAAAGAAAGATAAATTACGGGCGATCTGAGGTCGGTAAGTGAATAGGGGTGAGTTTTGGAAAAGAATTGAATGACAAAGATGAAGGTAATAAGGAGACCTACATTTTTTATTGTTCCTTCACGTAACCTCAAAATTTGTGTGAAAAATTAAATTTTATCTTATGCAAAAAATTTTTATTTTTTTCGAAAAATTTGGTGGAAACTTAACATTTTATATCCTAAACACACTGTAAATTTTTTGATATGAAATATTGATATTTTCACTTTATTTCGACTCAATATCGAAAAACAACCTAATTTTCAATCGAAAATTCTTTCGTCAAAATATTCTCTTTTTAAAAAAAGTGTGGGAGTTTTTTGTTCTATTTTTTATTTTTTCTAATAACGTAAAAATATTGATACATTACTATAGTAAATGTTCTCAGAAAATGCAAAAAACAGTACTGCTTTTTGTGTCCGACAACTCCGTCTTACCTGAAATCTTTATCGGAAAACATTTCTGCATATATTTCAAAGAAAGGTTTGTTAAGTCAACTACCGACCATGACCTGATGAACTATCTGAAGACGTTTTCTAGTGCAGCTTGCCTTGCCTGGATTAATTTTTTCATCAATGGAGTTGTCGGACACAGAAAAGGGGTTCTTTTCTTTGCATTTTCTGAGAACATTGCCATAGTAATATTTTTTTACGTTATCAGCGAACAAAAACTCTGCGACTTTTTTTAAAAAGCTTAGATTGAAAATTAGAGTGTTTTTCTGATATTAAGTCAGAGCAAGGTGAAAAATGAATATTTCAAATCAAAAAAATTACAGTGTCCTTAGGACATAAAAAGTTGAGTTTTCACCAAATTTCTCGAAAAAAGTTGTGGACATTAATTTTGAAACCAATTGAAATTATGAATTCTTGTTTTGAGATTTGTTACAATTTTCGTGCTTCATTGCATATATTGGCTCAAAACATAGTGAAAAACTATCTGACTCAATCAGATCAGATTATATTCATCGAGAAAATGACGGACAACCGGTTAAAACCTTATTTTTGGTTGTTTTCCATAGCCATAATGTCTTCAAATAGCGTGGATTTGACAGACGTGTGCATTTGAAATTTCTGTAAGTTATAAACAAAAATTTCATATACGTTCATAAGGAAATTTTATATACCAACTTCAAAGTGGAAAAAGATCTTTTCTATAAACAATTTGTATCAGAAATACTCAAAAATTAACGTAGTGCATGTGTGTATTTCGTAAATTCATTCTGGGGTTTGAATTGTCAGTATAAATGTCACATTCATTCTCTAATATCTCTTCTACGTAGTCAAAGTGTTGAATAAAACTAAAGTTTTTGAACAGCAAATAGTGATAAAGAAGAATAAATAAAATAAACTTCCTTCCATGCTATCAATTTACAAAAACTAGAATTCATAGGCTTAAAAGCTGAATGTTTTTGTATCAATAACTAGAAACCCTCATGAAATTTCAGATTGACGAGTTTTTAATATTTTTCATTCAAAAAGTCTATGCCAACATAAAAATATGCTAATGAACATGTATGAGTATACGTAAAAAGCAAATTTTAGGGAATAGATCAACAAGTAAATACCCATACAAATTTTCGTATAATTTTGCTTAAGCTTTTCATCAATAATTTCAGAAGGTTTCGATAGATAGTGATGGATTAAAAAGATGAAATATAACATTTTGTGAAATTAGGAAATGTTCTTTCGAATATGGTTTCTCTACCAATTTGATTCAATGAGATCACCTTGCAATTGTAATTCATCTGATCTATACAATGGGGACTGGCAGCAATCAAAGCTAGATACATTTTCTTTATCGAATTGTTTTCGGCAAAGCAATGATTGAGTGATTCCGATCTGTGATTTTCAATGTCCTGTTTTGGTTGTTCTCACACGTCATTAATAAATAATCAATTTATAAAATTTTTGTGCTTATTGGAAAATTATGAACATTTCAACATTATTTTCATATAATATAAACGGTCAATTACAGAAAACTTACAATATATCACTTAAACGTCAGTACCGTGTCATGTCCATTTCTAGAATTTACCTAAAAATTGTTAGTTTTTTTTTGTCATAATAAATGATTTGAACTAACTACCTCATAAATTCTCCGAGTTGTATCATCGCTTTGGTTAATAAGTCTACCGCTGGTGCCCGACCGTTACTCATTTGGGACAAAGCTAGCTTTACCTCATCATTCGTATTATTTGGGATATCCTCTGAGCCTACGTTTGTAATATTATGAGTTATAGGGTTTGGCGCACTGAGAATTTTTGCCTGTCCCGGAATCCTTGAGGTAGCCCGTATTGGTGTGAGATTTGGATCCTTGGAATACAGCCACCCGGGGTATAGCCTTATATGTTTTAAAATTCACCATGATGGTTCTAATAGCCTTAATCTTCCACGATGTTTGGAAGATGTAGATTTCAGCTGTTCCTAATATGGATAAACAGACGCTGTTTGCAACTAGCCACTCGGGGTCAAACGCTGTGGGTTGTGGACTTTTCTTGGTTTCGTCTTCGTTACCTTATTGGCATGGATGGCCCTAACAGCAGCTATGCTACTGCTGGCATCGCTTCCTAGACATTGAAGGCTACTGAGCCCTTTCACCGACGACAAGGTGAATGTCCCTGAGGGGGCTCTACTTTCAGTGAACCTAAACTGTAAGCTGTTATCTTTTTTAGGGTTGCTAACACTTTACTGCATAAATGGCAGCGGAAAATTCAAATGCGTTTATTTTGGTACAGCCTTTATAACATATAATATAATAACGTGATTATTGACCACGAGAGAAAATTTACTGAAAATTCATTTTTTTCTCAAGCTTCTTTCTTTAAAATTTTGTTATTGAAATTAATTCCAAGGTAAAAACGGCGGTTCATAATGAACATTATTATTATAAAATATATTCCCATGTGATTTTAGGCTATATATGACATTCATTTATTTTCGTTTTCTTACGTGTATGTTATGTTTTTATATTCATCTTAATATTGGCTTCTGAAAACCTAGAACTAAAAATCACCCACGAGTTACAAACGATTTTTGATCTGGATTCAAAGAACTCGGAGGAGATTTATTTTTTGTTTCTTTGTCAGTCCAATGAATGTGATATAATAATTGATGAGGCCGATACTTGATGTAAATCGATAAACATAATAAAACAATTGTTTAACTGATTTACACATATAATAAAATAATACTGCATGACGTACGTTTCGATGAGATTCACCTTTTTCGAATGCTACGTGCAGACTAATTAGTCTGCATTAGTCTGCACGTAGCATTTGAAAAAGGTGAATCTCATCGAAACGTACATCATGCAGTATTATTTTTAATATATGTGTAAATCAGTTTAACAATTGTTTTAGAATGTGATATATAGAGATATGAACTGTTACGGTGATAGATGAACAAAATAAATTATGGAGAAATTAAATTTCACATCTTTGGACATGAAATCCTGTAGGTATGCAGAAATTATATTCACTATTATAATAATATATCAGTATATATATATATATATAGTATATATATATATATATATATATATATATATATATATATCAAAATATAAATATATATAGTGTTCTTCATTGTTCTTCATTGCCATTATAATGAAAAATATCAATAAAAAGTGTTATCATTATGTTGTGATGTCAATTTCACAAAATTTTGTGAAATGAAAAAACACACCAATTATCAACTGAAATTTCTTTCATAAATGAATACTAGAGGAAATTAGAAAAAATTAGGTTGTTTCAATTTTATTGACAATAATTATCGATGGTTCAATTGAATTGGACACCCCTAGCTGAGGGTTTGAAGGACGAAGATAGCTGCAAAAGGGCCGTTGACGTAGTACGCAATTGTGTGGGAGTAAAGGCGGGAAATTTAGCGTGGGTTGATTTGAGGTTTGTTAAGGAAAACGGAATCGAATCGAATAGCGGCGGGGGTGGAACAGTATGTTACGACGAGATGTTATTTGAATACAGGGATGTATTAGGGCCGTACTTGCGAAACGATTATTATGAAACTTATGAACTAAAACTTTTTCGGAAAAAATTATTTGCAAAAAAAATATGTTTTTTTTGAAAAATGTTTTCATGAAATATACAATTTATACACATGAAATTTTGTACATGCTCTTATAAATAGTAAATAAATGCTCTAATAACCCAATTATTTTCAATAATAGGGACTGTTGGCCACTCTCGTTTGCGAAAGTACCTAAGTAGAATATAAGTAGATATAAAATAATCATTTGTTCGGGAAATTCGAATATTTGGAAAATCCTAAAAAACAAAAAAAGAGGATTATGAAAGTAATATCTTGATGGGTATATATATATATATATATATATATATATATATATATATATATATATATATATATATAGGTTTTTTTTAAAGGTATAGAACTTTAAATTGCAGTAAAACAACGATGGATCATTCGATTGACAAGAATTTTTTTTTATTCGATAGATTATCTTGTGGCATTACATTATAAATATGATTTCTGGCATATGACCGCCACGGCTGGCTCGGATGTGTTCCAATCTGGACGTACAATTTTCGATGACTTTCCAACATTTGTGGCCGTATATCGGCAATAACACGGCGAATATTGTCTGCCAAATGGTCAAGCGTTTGTGGCTTATCCGCATAACCAATGACTTTTCGTAGCCCCACAGAAAGTAGTCTAGCGGTGTTAAATCACAAGTTCTTGGAGGCCAATCCACAGGTCCAAAACGTGAAATTAAGCGGTCACCAAACGTGTCTTTCAATAAATCGATTGTGGCACGAGCTGTGTGACATGTTACGCCGTCTTGTTGAAACCACAGCTCCTGGACATCATGGTTGAATTCAGGAATGAAAAAGTTAGTTATCTTGGCTCTATACCGATCACCATTGATTTCTGGTCATCATCGTTTTTGAAGAGGTACGGACCAATGATTCCACCAGCCCATAAAGCGCACCAGTCAGTTTTTCCGGATGTAACGGTGTTTTGACATACACTTGAGGATTATCTTCACTCCAAATCCGGCAGTTTTGTTTGTTGGCGTAGAAATTCAACCAGAAGTGCGCTTCATCGCTAAACATAATTTGCTTATGAAAATCGGGAACAACTGCAATCTCGTTTTGGGCCCATCGACGAATCTACGTCCTGCTTGAAGATCGTTTGTCTTCAATTCTTGCACGTGTTGGATTCTGTAAACACGCAAACCAAGATCCTTCCGCAAAATCTTTCATAAAGTGGATGGACACATATCCAATTCCTGTGCTCGATGGCGGATGGACTCATTCGGGTCTTCCTCAATGCTACGCTCTACAGTATTAATAGCTGCTTCTGTACGCACCGTACGGCGTCTCTGGGGATGCGAGTTATCAATAAGAGTAAACGTGGTGCGAAAACGTTCCATGGTTAATCGAATTAACTGCTCTGATGGACGATTTTGTCGACGATAAAATGGACGTAGTGCGCGATACGCATTCCGCACAGAATCATTATTTTCGAAATGAAATTGTACTATTTGCAAGCGTTGTTCAGGCGTGAGTCTATTCAAGATTAATTATTGTCAAATCAAACTAAGAATGAATCACTTCTCAGCTGTTAAATCGGTCGCCATCTTCAACAGTAATGCCAACTTAGAGTTCTATACCTCTAAAAAAACATATTATATATATATATATATATATATATATATATATATATATATATATATATATATATATATATATATATATATATATATATATATATATATATATATATATATTATATATATAGTTGAATGTTTCACGACAGTGGATATGTATTTTCAGTGTTTAATTGGGATTGCAGTCTAGGACAGGAAGATCAGTTACCTCTTTAGTATTTTCCAAGCTTTCGAAAATATTTATTTTCTTCTTCATGGCTAAAATAGTACAAAAATTAACAGTTTATATAGCAAGGCACTATAGAATTTTTTTTGATTATTTTGAAATTAGTTTTTTGAATTTTGATTCAAAATTCAATAATTCAAATTTGCTAAAATTTACTATAATTTTTTACTAATTCTTCAAAATAATATTATAACAGAGATAGCAATGTGAATCCATTATCCTTCAAGGGATAATTATTAGAGAATATTGAAATCGGTGCCTACATCTGGTGAAATCGCAGGACAGTTACTATTTAATGTTTTATATACTGTTTCTATATCCCTTGAGGGATAATGAAGGCATCACATTCCTGTATTCTATTTGTATACAGGAATATTTATATGTATAGTCTATTTTTTCATATGTGTTTTTCTATATACTATATCATTGAATACATCAAGTCAGTATACATCATCAAGGACAGCCTCAAATAGAGTAAGTGATAATTATTGAACTTAGTGTCAAATTGTGAATGGTATTATTTTGTAGTCGCTCTAAGGAAGCAAATAGAAATTTGTAGTTAACCTTCAAGAGATTTCCTTCCTTTTTGAAAGTCCCTCGAGTATCATAAGGTATAGCAACATATTAATTAAAACAGTACATTACGCTTAATGGAAACAGCAGTGAAATTTTTCTGAAAGTAATGAAATTATCTAGTTTTCTATTTCTGGTGCACCTTACTTTGTTTCATTGCGTTTACAAAACCTCTTAGAATAGGTATGATCAATATTATAAAAAGAATACCATATTTATCTGAATGAAAAATGTTTTTTTCAGTTTATATTGTTCAACTTACATTCTGTTTCTGAATATAAGAGATTCCTAACATTAATGATTGCTAAGGACCTGCACTAAATTCAGGAGGTTCATAAAACACATAAAGCTTCATAGACATTTCTACGAAATTAGATCTTTCAATCCATTTCAGGATACCTTCACACCCACATATAAAGAATTACGTCAGTAAAATGAATCCACGTAGAATCCCTCAACTGGAAATTTACTCCTACACATTCCCTCTTGTTGTAGTTCTTTCCTTTTAGGTTGATAAAGTTGATTGTGACAATGCATGAATTTGGAAATGTAAGTCATCATTCCGACCTCTTTCAAAGTGATCGCAATTTAAATACATACTATTTATACATTACATTTTTCATTTGGATAAAATACAGAACTTACATTTGCGTCTGTTATCATTTTTTTAAGTGAAAATTATTTTTTATGAATCCATCATATAATATCATATTATTTTATCATGAACAGTCTTATTACAAGCAGTCAATTCAAAGATATATTGGTCCATATCCATATTTTTTTTGAAAATGAAGTCTTTATTAAATAATTCATTTTACAATAATATTGAAAAAACCGTTCCTTCTATCTAAAATCAGTGCTTCGTTTAGCCCTGGACTAAAGATTAATAAAACTAATTAATTTTCTCCAATATAATTGAAATCCAAAATTAACTTAAATTTAACAGGTACATATGAAGCATTCAGACATGCCTTATATTTTCTTAAAAGTGGGAGTAACATTTCGTTGACCTGATGTTCTCGCTCAAATTATTGTACACTTTGCATGCCATAGCATGCTTTAGCAGGACCATTCAGTCTCAAATCTCAATAAAACACCCAACTTTCGATCCTACATCTCCCGCATAGTAGATATAACTTCCCAAACACCTACGAAGATTATAACAGACTCTAACAAGATTAGAGCCAGTAACGATCAAACTAAATTAATTGCTCTCCCCATTTTTATAATTGAAGACAATATCTGACATAGAAAATAGTTTTTATAATATTAAAAACGGAACTAGTAACTGCTATATAATGAATATGAATGTATAATGGTATACTGATATACTGATCATGATTAGTAGGATAATCTATAAGTACATAGGTATATCATACTACAATACTAGCTACTAACTAGTAATGCATAATGTGACCATTTATTCTTTGACTCAAAACGGGACATTATTTTATTGAGGTCAAATAATAAAATATCAATGAAAAAAACACTTTTTTGAAGTTATTTAATCAAAAAAAGTTAGTTGGCTTAAGAGTCACTAATCACAAACTATAGGTACCTACCAAAAATGCTTTGTTATATATACATATATATTTATTTATTTATTTCTCAGAAGAACAAATTATCAGCATCGCCTGAAATTTGTAACTGGGTTTTCTTAGATGTCCACAATTTGTTCATAATAGAAAATACTCTTTATAAAGAAGCATTTGTAGCAGCCAAATATAAAATATACTCAATTACAATAGAAAAGTTTTGATGTTGAATATTGTTTTCTTGGAAACATAGAATTATTCCATTCCTTTACTTTTTGCGATGTAATGTAATTAGAAATTAATGAAAATTTCGTCAAAAACTTCAGTATCTTTATTCAGTCAATATATTAGATTTCAATTAATACATCCAGAGATTTTTTAATGTCTCCCCATGTGGGGACCTTTTTTAAATCTGCCCAATAAAATATCTCCATTTCTTCGGTAAGACAGCAAGTCCATTGCTCTAGATATTCACGGCTTGTTTTATAAAATTCTGTAGCCGTCCTTTTCACAAATTTTTCACCCATATCAGTACCACTATATCTCAATTTTAACATGAATTGAAGAGCCATAAATGGAAGAAATTGATTGGTTTGTTTCTAAGTTAATTGTCTCTTAATTCATTGATTTCTTTTGCAACTTCAACCGTTAGTTTGCGTCCGGTTGGTGCGGGCGTCATATCACGGGGCACGACGATGTCTGGTCGTCTGCTACTCAAATTTTCGCACGGTTTCTGAAAACGGCACAATTTTGCGTCCCACAATTCATTTCGGGGACACCAGGATTCATAATTGTAAAAAGGGACAGTCCCGTTTAAAACTTGACGTCTGCTCACATTAGTAATTCATGATATAAACAAAACGTTACAAGAGGAGAGTTGTTGATATGTTTGTATTAACAACTGTATAAACATTTGTATGAAGTGTAGGTCTAGGTACCTACAAATTCAAACACTTGAATTTGATTTACACTCTTATTGTATTAAAATCATATTCTCTTAGCGCATGAAGGAGTAGGTTGAAAAATTTTCTGTATGTTCAAGTAGATTCGAGAATGATTTAGATTGGTGCACACACTCTAGGTGGCGCTGCGATCGAGTTCTGGGATTTTTATTTTTTAAATATCAGAACATAACCACAAAATTTCAGAAAAAACGGTCGATATTTTTGCAGCTCATTCAAAAAAGTTTGAAATTTTCGAATTGAAGATGTATGTACAAGTCAACGTCTGTCGGGTCCTCTAGTTACATATACTAACATGGTGGAAAAATTCATAGATCATATTGAACATCATTGAACAAGAAAAGGAACAGGCTTCAAAAATTTTTATATCATTCGTTTTATATCATTCAAATACTTGAATGAGCAGAAATTTTCAGCAGGAATAACTTTTTTTACTAAAACTGAAAATGAAGAATTTTTATTTTCACATCGGCTGTTGACACACACTATATATATGAAAAGAGAAAATGTGGAATATATTGAATTTTTTGGAGTGGGTGTGAAGAAGTGACCCTAGGATCTAGGGAGATCTGGGTTCGAATCCCGGGTAAGACAAGGACGTTTGTGTACGTAAAAATGAGTCTCTGTGGCTATAAAATTGAGATTATCAAATGGGTAGTGTACAAAGATTACAATCACAAATATGAGAATTAAGAAACATTTAGTTCGTTTTGGTTTCTTTATGTATTCCTATTGTCACTCATTCAGATATTTTCATAAGAATTACGACATATTGAAGTTGTAAAAAATTAACTCATGTTTTTTCGATTTGATTATTTCCTTCGTTTCCAAAAGTATGCAGTTTTATCTGTTGCTGGCGAAACAAAGCAGATTTTTTCACTTTACAGATATCTTCAATTGATTTTAGAGCATTTCAGTAGAAATTCTAACATTTTGTCTATAAATACTTAGATTCATCTAGATACTATTATTTCTATTTATTAAATTTTTCGAAAATTTCGATGTATGGACCAAAATAATAAGCTGTCATTAAATTATATCAGTAAATAATTTTTCATTCACAGTAGGTATATACCTACTAGTTGCACTACTCGTTCATAATGTAAGTTCTGTATTTAAATTGGAAGGAAAATTACGTAGGCATAATATATAAACATGTTTTGTTAAAATAATTAAAATAATCCATCGTTAAAGACGCAACAGTGAGCGAAGACGGGTGCCGATACGGAACCAAACATCAGGGACAATCCAACACACTACAGGGCATGTCAAATATTCGCATCAACGGAATAAAAGAATAGACATGACGCCGTAGCAAAAATCGGTGCTACTTTCCACATCAAGAACAGTCAAGAAGTTTCTATGACAACACGGAAATCAACGCCACGGAGGTCACCGTCGTGAAGATCGCCGCCATGAAGACCGTCGCCACGGATATGACAATTTGGAAGGGCCTCCACAAAGCTGAATCCCTCTGATATATTATAATATCTGGGATAAGTGAAAATTCCCCCGTGAGGGAATGTCAACGCAATAATGCATATCGAGTATAATAATATCATCTTTATTAGCTTTTTGCTAGTTTTTACAAAATTTAATATATTGTGTTCTTACGTGTACTTACAGCTACATATTTACTTAATAAAAGAAAATGTCTTAAGCGTTTTTTGAAAATAAATACATTTTGTGATAACTGAATATAATCTGGTAATTGATTATATAACATGAGACCACCGACGAAAATAGATTTATATAATGTTTCTGTCCTCTACTTTTCTATGTGATATTTCTTCATATTCCCCGCTCCGTATGATATCATAGCGAAACTTTCAACCAATGCTAACAAATATTTTGGTGCTAAACTATTAACAATTTTATATATGAATATTAAATTGAACTCATAAATCATATATACGTTCGACGCAAACGAAATTCAGTTTTTTTAACATATCTTGAACTCCAATGTATCTTTTACAATTAAATATTTTTCTCATTCATTTATTCTGCAGGACTTGTAATTCACATATATTTTTCTTATTACAATACAATAATAGATATATACAATATGTGAACTGGGGATAGATTAAAGCATTACTGACCAAACGTATGGTCCATCCTGCACAATTTTAAGATCTGTTCAAAAAACCAATTTTTTTACCAAATTTTCTACAAATGAAATCCACATGCTGACTGAGATTCAAGTATTGTTCCAAAGTAACCATAGTTATCTCATTTCATACACACCTCAACGGTAGGTAGAATTGTCTATTTTTACATAAAAAATGTTTTCATTAAATATAGCAATCAATGATTCATATTATACCTTATATCATAGCATATATAAGCATAGAAATCCCGCATTGTGTTTTCTGTGAATGATTCGACAGACAAATTTTTGTCTATTTATAAAATAGTACTATAAAATACATTTGCAATAAACATAATAAATTTCATTTTTAAACGATGTAATAAATGTTTAGATCATAAAAACCCAAGAAGAGGTACTGGGTGATTGAAGAAACAAGTTCAGACATACTTTTTCCTTAATATATAGGTAATATATAACCCAAGTAAATGTATAATCTAAGTATTTATTACGTTATTGAGGATTGCATTCAAATTAGTTAAATAATTGATCTTTTACTACAAACAAATATTACACATTTCTTAAATTGATAATTCGAAACTTATATTGATAATTATGTGAGAAGTAATTTTTGTGAGTGTTTAAATCGCAATATTTGTATTTTTCATATAGTATATTATCAACAATCATTACTTCCGAATTTATTATTTAATCTAATTTAATGTAATTTATTCAGTACATAATATATCACAATGAATTTAACAAATATATTACTAATCGACTTTCTGGCTTTCATCAATAGAAAAGATGGAATTCAGAAAACTGGCGCCAACCCTACGAAGGCCATTGTCTCAAGAAAGAGAAAGAAAATTAGATAACCCTGCAAAAAAGATAACCTGAACGCTTAAACCTCATAAATAATAATCACCGCAATGAAGAGTATATGCATTGAATATCGATTCACTGACTTTACAGATAAAGTGAATATTGTCATCATTAACTTTTCGATACTAATTGTGAATGGTGGCGTCATCTGTGAGGGAATAGGAGCTTCAGAAATTTTATCAGGAAATAGACAACGCTCATCTACATTTCAGACTGACTTAAGTTGTGAATTGCATAGACGTATTCCTGTTACTGTCTGGTAAATGATATTAATAAATTTTCAGTAATAATTGCAACTACATTGAAACATTTTTGTAACAGAGGGCTGTTCTTTTCTAGTTTCGATTTCTTCAATACTATCTTTCAATAATATATTTTGCTGATAACAATGAGCACAGTGATACGTAATCGTAATAAATTTCTTTTCGGAACCGGAAAAGTGATTAATGTTTATGATATTTAGAGATTAACGTAATAAATTAGAATTTAAATATTTTCTCCCTGATTTCTAGTTGTAATACATTAAAAACGACAAACTGCCCCAAAGTAGAATTACTTTCATTCAGAACGTATTTTCTACTTTGAAGTTTTTTTACTACTGCCAGTTTAATGGAAGGCCCACAATTATATTTTACTAGAATTATCGGATTATATTGAATAATTGTAGATTTCTTAATATCATCAGTATATATATTTTTGGTGCATCATGATTGAGACGCGTGGCGAGACCTGCCGGACGCTCTGAGAACGTCAATAACGTCGATCAAGCAAGATACGCCTTGTACAGAAACAGAACTCTAACAATTTTATCAGTATTATAATGATTGAACCCATCATCAATGAACGGAGGTGTACAAACATTGAAGACAGGTGAAAACTTTGAAGATGGAGAGGATAGAGATATATATATATATATATATATTTCATTACACATCAAATTGAAAAGTCCAGATCGTATTGATTATTTACAATATCTTATGAAAGAGTGATAATTTTCCACACTAGATGTCGCTGATGTAAATTATTAAAAACTTTGATCAAACTTTGAAATCAAACTATTTCCTTTTGAACAGTTTTTATAAATCAATTTAATTTGCCGTTCTAAAATAGTATGTCATGCAGTTGCATTGTTATTTTGATTTAGAGTTGATCTGAAATTGATTTAAGGATCCTTAAATTAATTTCTATTTACGGATTAGTATCTTTTTTTGAAGTGCATAAGCTAAATAACACATATACTTTTTAGCTTTGCGCAGTGGCAGTATCGTAACCGATGAGGTATATCCGAGGTGCGATTATTGCTAGTTGAAAACTTAAACCAATACCCCGCCATGTGCACGTGAAATATCGTGCGCTACGGCAATTTTTGGAGGCCTCTAACAAGGCCAACTATATTAAGTAAACATAAGTTATTCTTCATTCCAATATAAGGAATATAAGGATAAGGATTATTATATATTTATTTGTTTATGTAGTGTGTGTTTGTTCTATTTCAATTTTCAATCAATCCAATCCCAATCCTAATTTATTCTATTACTCAATTAGTAGAATTTCTTATTTTCTTATAATTTACATGGTTCACCATGTTCAACATATTTATTTAACTACGAAGTTTTACGATCTTCTGACTGTATTCAAATATTTTCAATGAACTTAATAATTGGTTCTAGTTGGGGATTTCACTGCCAAACATCCTAACTGGAACTGCAGGTACACAAATTAATCAGGTACAAAGATCAATAATTTTTAAAGAATCATATGAACATCACTATAGTATACACTACCCAGAAAATTCACATACACACTATCCATATAACTATGCTTGCGTACCATCAACCATTGATTTTGCAATTGCCAAATATATTAATATAATTAAAATTTTAACAATTAATCAACTTGATTCACATCACTTACCGATACAAATCCAAATTCCGCTCAATCATACACATAAAAAAAGCAAATCAAAAATTAAAATACAAAACAAATTGGCAGAAATCAATCAATCACCAACATGAAAATAGAAATACAAATTTAACTACAGTCGAAAACATTGACAATGAAATAAAGTTATACACAAAAATTATATAAAACACTCACAATAGCCACACTGATAAAATTACAACAAAATCCGAATTCAATACTCCAGAAAATCTTAAAATCCTCATTAAAATAAAGAACAAGCTTAGAAAAAAGCTGAGAAATCAATATCATATTAAATTGAAAAACAATATCACAGAATTATCAAACTTTATAAATCAAAGTATAAGTTCGCTAAAAAGTAAGCGTTGGGAGGTAACTCTAAGAGAATCCTCCAATAACACAAATAAAATGTGCTAATTAGCAAAATGCTTAAAGAAAAAATCGAACAACAATTTAATTCCTCCCATTCATGACGTTGATGGTATAAAAACAACACAAAATGATAAAGCAAATGCAATTGCTGATTCATTTGAAAAAACACACACACTCACACAAAATATGTCTAATCATAACACAGAAAACACAGTTGAAAAATTAGTCAAACAAACACTATACAAAAAATCAAACATTCCACATTCAGAACACACAAATTCATATGAACTTTATAACATAATTAAGAGCCTTCCTAATAATAAAGCACCTGGTCCAGAAGAATCAGCAATGAAACTCTCAAAAAAAAAACACCAAAATCAGCAATTATACATTTATCAAAAATTTACAGTGCATGTTTAGATCACCAATATTTTCCAACTCAAAGGAAAAACGCTATCATATTGCCATTCAAAAAACCGGGGAAAATGCAACTTTCTCTCAAAATTATAGACCTATAAGCTTGTTGAATACAGTGTCGAAAGTCTTCGAAAAAATAACTTTAGATATAACTTTAGAAAAGGCTTTCGACACAGTGTGGCACAAGGCACTTATTTATAAAATGATCATCGCAGAATTTCCATTATATCTTGTTAATATAATTTCAAAATTCTTAGAAAATAGAACCTTGCAAGTGAAAGTAAAATCATCATACTTTGTATTTGAATTGATTATGCATTATCCATTAATGTTGAAATATAAAATAAAGTTAAATTAGAACCGCTTTAATGTGTATTTCATGAAATTTAATTTAATGAATTATATTAAATTTGCGTTTTAAGAAATATTTTTAGTAGTAAGATGGATAACTTAAATATTTTGATTAATCGAAATAATATTTTTTTATGATATAAGCAAAGTAGATGATGACTTAATTAATTAATAAAACGTGTTTGTTAAAGGAGCATATGTTACGCATGTATCAATCTACAAATGAGAACGTTATCTTACTCACTTCAATATGATTAGGTAACTGAAATATTAAAATTTGGGTATATTTTCGAAAATATCGGAGTACGCTTTTATTTTTCATTGATAAAATACTGGAATATTCCAATTTGTATACTCCACATCAATATCAGATTTTACCTATCAGTTGCTCTTGACATAATGTTATACGAATACATTAAAACCGTTCTCTTTGAGGTCAGTGATTGCGTGACTAATCGACTACACCGAAATCAGCGGAGTACCATATTGATGTGGTTCCCCTTAGCGTTGTGATTAGGCTCATCTCTTGAACCAATTACCCCCTCTTTGGTATTACTCCACCTTTGATTTGATACTTCAACTTCATTACTTCTGCTGTTTTTAATCTGTGAACAACGTTTTTGATAACTAGTTAATATTCTCTGAACTTTGAGTAAACAAGTGTCCAATAAAAATAATGGTGATACCGGTAGTGAACGAGAAACCTTCTACGCAAAACGAATTGAAGAAGTATATAGGCAACAATATGAGGATACATCTATCAGAAAACACCAAATCTCTGTGTATAACCGGAAGTAATTCGAGAGTAAAAATTGATAAAAATCAGGGAAACTTGAAAATTGTTGGTGATAATTGCAAGGTGAACGTTGCTAGTGGATCTGGGAAAATTTCTTACGTCGGAAATAATGGAAAATTTCATTTTGGTTCATCGGAAATGAGTGATGTATTTGAATATAGTGGTTGCAATATTTCTGTCACTACTGGATTTAAATCTGGTGATATACAAGAAAAACTTGTGAACACCAAAAAGGCAGTAGTTAATTTCGGTGAAAAAATACCAGGAACATCCATACACATTTCGAACACAAATAATGTTAGGATAAGTTCTGCAGGAACAGTTTTTAAAAATTTCATCCCTAAGAAATAATTCTGAAATGTTGTGAATATTATTGTGTCTTTTCGATTACGTATTTATTTTTATTTATAGTATTATTTATTTTTATATTTTGATAGTATTGATAAAGAATTATTTATTTATTCAAAACTGATATTCGTTTCAAGGTTCCTAATATAATTTTAGCTTTTTGATGTGTGAATTCGAATGTATGAGCTAAAGTAAATAGCAGCAATTTGAGATATCAGTTTAAAAAATTTGACTCCCTTGCATGCATTCCTATTTTCTTGCCGTTATGTTCGTTTTTATGTTTAAATGTTCAATTTTATGAATCATTTAGTGTATGTGTTTAGGTATTTAATATGAATTCATAGAATGTTGCTTCGAGTTTGAATTTTTTTCCATAACTTTTATAAACCTTATAACGATTTAATTTATCGTTTTTATATTTGCTGAATTTCTTTTACATCTATTGTTTCTCTGATTTAAGACTTACCATCATCTCTTAATTTTAAAATATGGTTTATTATGTTATCTTTATTGAAGGACTGGAGAGTATAAAATCATTTTATATTTTTTGTTTTATTTCATCAATAGTCTGATTAGGTACTTATGAATAACTGAAAAAAAGCATTTATATATATATATATATATATATATATATATATATATATATATATATATATATATATATATATATATATATATATATATATATATATATATATATATATATATATATATATATATATAGAAATCTGTAGTTCCCGTGCTATATTATAGCACTTGTAGTTAATACTACTTATAGAGATATTCGTTATCAAAGTTACACTATACATTTCTTTCGATAAGTTGTGACGAATTATATTAACGAATATTATAGCAGAGCTGGCTATGTATTGTAAAACATGAACAATGCGATGTGTCTCTCTCTAGTCTCTATTGTTCTTCTGAGGATCAATGTTAGAATGACAGATCCTCCAATTCTCCATTATCCTTCAAGGGAAAAATGTCAGTGAATCTCGAAAATCGATGCCTAATTGCCTACACTTATTGAAAACATGAGAAAGGATACTGTTTCATACTACAAGGTACTCACCGGTCACGCCACGTTCAACGAATGATAGTCGAAGATTTCAATCCTCACATACCCTCTGGTCGATTTTAAGACGGAAGTATAGAGTAAGCCGTATGCCTATATAATGCATCGACTAATGTACATCTCAAATATATATATATATATATATATATATATATATGTTTTGACAAAGCTGTGATATAACCTTTTTTGAAGGAAATTTTTTAAATTATTTTTAACATTTCGTTCACAATTGCAACTTTATCAAAACTATGAATAATTGAATTTTATAAATCACCTTGGACATCAAAGGTCAATTGCAAGTTTTTTGAGAAAAATCAACTTGGTTTCATTGAACCTTTAGTATTCAGAGAATTATTTCTGACTCGCTTCGGAAGTTTATTAGGTAGTCTTCTTCACCTCTAGGAAACCTTTGAAAAGGCCATAGAAAGTGAAGGTAATTCTAACAAGTGTAATATTATTTTTAAAATTGAATTTTATCTAGATGTTTTATTAAACTAATCCAGACAATGTATAGTTTGATATTTATTTTGGGTATATGTGTGAAATTGATGGTAATCAGGAAAGAAAAAGTTTCGAGATTACTTAGTGGTGTGTTCATTCTATGAGTGTCATTTTTAAGGTTTATTAAATCGTTACAGATCGAATTAAGATGGTTTATGCCTTTTCAATTAAAAATTTCAATTATTTTTTCAGAAAGTATGCTATACAATTATTATTCAAATAATATATCCTGCAATATATTTGGCATAAACCAAACAAAACTAGAACATCTCAATAAAGGTTCTGAAGAACTATAAAAATCGAATCAAACTAATGAACATCAACACATATATTTCTAAAATTGATACAAAATAAAATATAAAAATAAATATCTCTGTCTATTCAAAATTCCTTAAAATGAACGCCTCTGCCACTTTCCGCTTCCTTCTGCATATCTGCTGTCATTGTTGAATCGAACATTATAACTTTGGCTGAAGCATCAGTAATACGACTTTCATCTGCTTTGATTTTGTCTTCGTCTTTTTCATCTTCCATCGAAGTAAGAGACTCACCAGGTGGAGTTGCAGGTGGTTGAAATTCTAATTTATCAATCTCTTTGGGTGCTAGGGCCAGAGCACTTTTCATTTTCCTGACCGATGCGTTTGGGTCAGCCCGTCTTAGTGCCAGCAGGGTGCCAAACACGATATGCTGGACGACAGGAAACTTAGCGAGAACCTGAATTATCAAGAAGTTTAAAATTTCTAGCTGAAAATATGTAACAATTATTGCATATACAGTGTAAACTCTATATAACGACACTGAAGGGACTGTACATTTTATAGCGTTATAGAGAGTTGTTAAATGGAGAGAAGAAAAATCAGAATTATGAGAAGAAAAAGTTTATTTCAAGTAGTTATATACATAAAAATAATCTTAATTGTAAACTATTGCGTATATTCTGTTATTTTTGTCTGGCATCTTTTGCTGTACAGATAATTTTATTGTATTTTTTACTTATTCTATTCACATTTTGCGTTATTGCGACACCTTGGTGATAAAGAAAGTACTTTTCCAATAATTTAGCCGCTTCTAGAGCTTCTTTAATGCTTGGCGCAGGCTCCGGATCAGCTTTCATCTTCTCATCTTTTTGTTCTTGATCCTCAGTTTTTCTCACTGAATACCCAATTTCTTTGTCTGTGAGTGAAGCCGTTGTAAGTAGGCAGTCGTCTACTTCGATGTAGGTTTGAAGATTTTCCGTAAAATTTCCTGCCCTGTTAAATTGTTGCATCCACTCAGTAAATGGAAAGTCATCGTCACTGACAGATTCAGGTTCTATATTCACGTTATAACGTAAGAACTTACACAGCTGCACGGTTTTCACTAATTTTGGCAACTTAAAAGGTGCTTTTCATTAATTGATTGTTGTCTTTATTGAGAGTAGGTGTAATGCCATATGTAGTGTATCATTGTATGGAAAACAAGCTAAACCCACCAAAGACGAGTGATTTCAACGCTTTGAGGAGTTTGTCGTTAAATCGAGTGACGTTACATGGAGTTTACACTGTATTTGTAATAATTATATGTAATATTATAATAATTGCCATAATGAATTATATATAATATATATATATATATATATATATATATATATATATATATATATATATATATATATATATATATATATATATATATATATACAAGATATATATATATATACATATATACATATGGTCTTTATGTGAGATATGTGAGATCTTTAAATTTTCTGGATAAGTACTCACAATTCATAATATAATTATAATATAAGCATAATGAAATATGCCCCACATTCCTGAAATTAAACAGAAACCATATCTTAAACAGGCAATAAATCAATTCAATTTAATTTATATATTATATATATATATATATATATATATATATATATATATATATATATATATATATATATATATATATATTATATACTTTGAAGATGATATTACAGATGAGGAAATGTAGAAATACAGTGATCACATTCATTGACTTCAAGAAAGCATATGATTCGGTAGACCGCGAAACCCTTTTTGAAATCATGAAAGAATTTGGAATCGATCGAAAGATCCGAAAAATTATAGAAGAAACACTTACAGGTATAGCTTCCAAGGTAAAATTTATGGGCGAAGTATCAGATCCCTTTGAAATCAAAACCGGTGTGCGGCAGGGGACGGACTTTCGCCAATCCTTTTCAATATTGTGTTAGAAAAGATCATTAGGGAATGGGAACTTCACGTAAAGGGCATACAAGTGGGTATCAAAAAAGAAAGTAGAATGAATGTCAAATGTCTCGCCTTTGCTGACGATATTGCTATCACCACAGACAACAGAACTGAAGCCATTCTCGCCGTAGAAAAACTACATGAAATTGCGCAGAAAACCGGGTTACAAATTTCTTATGATAAAACCAAATACATGGAAAGAAAACCAAAAAATTAATCTTCTCTTATCACAAAAACATGGTGAAATTCTGCAAGTCGGCCATTTCAAATACCTCGGAGAAGTTATATCCTCAGGTTTAAACCGAATTACCAAGCTCCAAAGGGTCTATAAACTAACATGGGCTCATTATAACAAAAAGTGCATCTCGAGAAGCGCCAAATTGAGGCATTATAACACAACGATTCTTCCAGAAGCAATCTACGCTGCTGAAACAATGGTTATTGACGGTCGTTCAAGAATTAGAGAAATAGAAAAACAAGAACGAAAAATTCTCAGAAAGATTTACGGGCCAATCAATAGAAACGGCATTTGGATGAAAAGACCTCAGAATGAACTGTATCAAAAGACAAATACGATAACGGAAGAAATCAGAAAACGACGAGCAAAGTTCTATGCACATGTCTACAGAATGGAACAGTCCAGAATACCGAAGAAACTACTCGATATAATTATGAATAGTAAATGCGAAACAGAGTGGCTAAACGAAGTCCAAAAGGATCTACAACAGATCAATATAAAAAATCTCGAAGATCGCACTGAATGTCGATATAAAATCGCACATGTGAAGTTTGAGCAAAAGTCAAATCGTCAACCTGGAGTAAAATGGACAGATGAACGGAGGAAAGAGCATTCAGAAAGGATGAAGCGTTTTTGGGAGGCAACAAAGATCAAGCAAAAGTCCTAATAATTGCGAATTAAGTTCAGTCGCTCTCCTCATGGGGAACAATCGTAATTAATGAGATTGAATTCTCGCTTAACTCTTGGTGAAACATAATTGAATATTAAAATAAATTAAACTCTTGGCTTAATGTTTCACGATTTATTTAACAATATGTATAGTCAACATGTTTCGAGCATTAGCTCATTTTCAAGACCGAAAAGAATTTGTACTTGAAGATATTTGTAATTGGAGCCAATCTCAATAAAAATATGCTCCACATAATTTCAACAATAAAATTAGTTAAATCAAGGAATGCAGTTTGAGCTTTCTTAATTACTTATCAGCCATAAGAATTATACAAATTATTTCATTATGGTTTATGAATAAATATATAAATTGATTAATGAACAGAAATAATTTTCAATTAAAAAAAATCCTTTTCTGAATTCCTTCAAATAAATTGTATAAGGAAAATTTTAACTTGAATGATTGATGTAAACTAAATTAATAAACAAAACCTGCTAAGACATTTCATATTGTATGAATTACCTCAGCTTTGTACATCTTGACAAGTCCCCCATTCACTTTATTCCAGGTTGGAACCCCACTAACATTCCACAGCTGATTGGAATGTTCAGAAAAAGGCCCTGTCTTTACCTTATTGATGTATTGAATGCATGCCATGAACATAAATTCCTCTGCGGTTTTATCAACAACGTTCTTTCTTAAAAATGATGGAGGCTCAAGATTTAAATGTCCTACAAGTATTACAAATATGATACTTCTGAAATACTATGTGCAACAAATTGAATTTTGGACTGAAATAAATTTTGGATAATTAAATGAGGGAATTCCAAAACTAAAGATAATTCAAGTACCTATATGAAAAAATTAAATTGTGAGAATGAATTTTAAATAGTATTTTTTTATAAAATTTAGGTGAAAATTACTTACAGTAAATTGGTAAATAAAAATATACCTTTAAATAATGAAACAATGTAAAGCAATAAGTTCGCAACAGTTATGAAGAAAATAAAAATTATTAAGAACATGTATGCACACAATGTTTCGATTAGTGAATTATGTGTACCTAGTCATTGTCAAGTGAATTTGTATTTTCTCACAATCATCTGTAGCAAAAATTTCAATTTAAACTTATAGGCAAAGGACATCTAATAAACTACTGAAGAAAGTGCTTTGTCCAACACCTTCAAATTTATAATTAAATAGTATGCACCTATGAGTTGTGAGCTTCCCCAAATAAATGGCACAAACTGATAATCATCTAAACTCCAAACTCCATGACTTCCTGCTGGTTCCATTCTATACAATTGTTGCAACCTTCTACACAAACGTAGGTACCTGTATGCAAAATTCGATCAGATAATTGAATAACCAACATAAACAACTACTAACTTTGTGAAAATTTTACAGCCAGTTGCTACTTTATCATCTTCATTGAAAAACCCAATCTTAAATAGGCAACATAAAAACATTACGAAGGAAATTTCATGACCTGTGCCATAATCAATACGAGTTGCATTTCCAAAGCTTTCTAATAAATATATCATTATTTCTGGAACAGCTCTATAAAGTTTTTCTGGCAGGGCTGTTTGTAATAAAATGAACAGATTCTAAAAAAACACATTGTACTTTGAGTTTCAACAATCAACATAAAACATACCTCTTTAAGTTTTTGATAAAATTTTCGAAATGCCTGATTTCCAAACCTTTGTGGCTGATTTACAGGTGGAGTATCATCTATAATTTTATCGATTCCATCAAGCATATTATCAATCATAATTATTTGGTCAGAACAGTTTCTACTTCCCTCACTATTACTTTTTCCTTCAACAGCTTGATTAATTGCTAAGATGAAACCAAGGTATTCCTACAGAGAACAGGCATATTAAAGTCCAATTGAAACGAGAAATACGAGTATGTACTTACCAAATATGCCTCAGATTTTTCCCACAAGGGCATATCTTGTGGTGTTTTTACCATTTTTACAGGAACTGTGTATTGATGATTTTCATCAACTGTAAAAGAAAAAATATGCAACAAATGATGCACTGGATAGAAACAACAGGCAGACTGTTACTGAACTATGTAAATTACATATTTTGTCAGGCATTACAGGAAATTATAATTTATTATAATTTCATGTAGAAACCACATCGTAAAATAACCACAATCCTTAATCTATTTCTCTTTATAGAAGTCGAAGAAGTGTCGAAAAATATTACCTGCACAATTAGTTCCAGAGACGTAAGTTGGTGTAGGTCGATTCATTTTAATTAAGTACTAATTAATTTACATAAAACTGTAACTTTGAGACTCCAAAATGATATTCAATTCATATCAATTATCAAAATATTAAATAGTTGACAACTGATGCTGTTGCCAATTAGGTTATTTTGTTTGTATGTTTTGGTTGAATAGAGAAAATATTAATGAAAAGTATCAACTGTCTTTATAAAAAAAAAGTGTGGAACATCAATATCGTTTTCTTCTTTTTTTTGGAAATTTAGTTCGGCTCGATTTAATAATTCATTTTAGAGATTAAGTTGACAATACAAGAGCAACAGGAGATGTTGTGTTTTATTTCAGAAATGTTGTAAAGTATTCCATTATCTGTAGCTATGCTATACAATATAACTATTGGATTTTAGGATGCAAGGTAACAGTAGGAAGAAAGACAATTGTTTTAGTTGGTATATATCGATCACCTAGTGCACAAGTAAATACATTCTTAGAGTTTTTCCAAAACTTGGTGCATGATCAATTGGTAGATAGGTTGGAGGATGTTATAATTATAGGGGATTTCAATATTGATGTTAAAAAAAAAGAAAGCACATATGTTAGACGACTGAACACTGTATTACAAGATAACAATTTGAAGCAAATTGTAAGTGAAAGTACGCATTTATCGTACTCTGCCTGTGAGTCCCTAATTGATCTTGTTATATGTAACTATGGTGCAAATGTAGACTGCAAAGTGCTCAGGATGCCAGTGTTTAATGGTCATTCACTTATTCCAATCAATATTTATGACTGCTTTTTAAATACTGAAAATAAGCTCATTACATTTAGAAAAAGGCTAGCAAATTCTGAAGAAATAAAATTGAAATTGCGAAGTGTATATAATAGGTTTAATTATAGGAATATAGACTTAGATATAAAATATGATTTTTTTTATAATAATTACATGTCTGTGATGAATCAGCTAATGCCAAAACAAACCATAATGTGTAATACTAGGTACAAAAAATGGATTACAAACGAAATTATCAGTGAGATGAAAAAACGAGATAACTTATTCAAACGTTTTAAATATACCAATAATAGTAGTGAATGGGAGGGTTATAAGCTAATTAGAAATAGAATTACTAACATGATACGAAACGAAAAAAAACTCTTCTATGAAAATAATATCGACCTAGTTAAAGGGGATGCTAAATCAATGTGGAAAACTTTAAAAAAATTGATAACTGCCAAATCTGACGAAAGAACATGTAGGGAAATTATATATAACGGTCAAATGTATACTGATCCAACAATGATTCCTGATATATTTAATGGTTATTTCATAGATAGCATTCAACAACTTGTAAATAGTATTAACACACCTCAAAGTACAATTACAGAAACTGCACAACCAAGGCAAATTAAAATTAAGTGGAGAACTTTTAAACTTTTAGATATAAATAAATTGAAAGAAATGATAATGACGTTGCCAAATAAAAGTAGTCCTAATGAAGTTAATATGTCCATGCTAAAAGAATGCTTCGAGAGTGTTTCAAACCCCTTGATCAATGTCATTAATTGCTCACTTGAAACAGGAGTAATCCCAAGTAAACTCAAAGTTACTACAATAGTTCCAATCAAAAAGTTCTTAATACGAAGTTGATTGAAGAATATAGACCAATAAACACAATGTCAAGTGAAGCAAAAATCTTAGAAAAGGTAGTGTGTGAACAGCTCATTCAATATTTAGATATAAATAATATATTGATAGAACAACAGTTAGGATATAGACATAAATATAATGCAGAATCAGCATTGCAGTATGTTATAGAACAATGGAAGCATAATCTAGATAGAGATCAATCAACGATAGTAGTATTCCTAGACTTGAAACGAGCATTTGAAACTATTGATAGAAATCGGTTAAACAAAAAGTTAAGAGAATATGGTGTTGAAGGAACGGTCTTGGAGTGGTTTCGAAACTATTTGCAAAATAGAAAACAAGTTGTCAAATGTGGTGATTTTGTATCCAATGAACTAGAAAACAGTATTGGAATACCACAAGGGACGGTCCTGGGTCCAATGTTATTTAATATATATATTATATTTTAATATTAATGACTTGGGCTATAATTTAAAATATTGTGGATATCATCTATTCGCAGATGATACCGTTTTATTTATTACAGGATGCTCTCTGGATATAGTCGATAAACTACAAGATGACCTAAATCTAATAGTAGAATGGCTGAAGATAAATAAATTGAAACTGAATGCCTCAAAAACAAAAATAATGGTAGTTGAGAAAAAACCACTTATAGGAAATGTAATAAATGTGACTTTAGATGGAGAAAAAATAGAGATAGTTAGTTCGATCAAATATTTGGGAGTTATGTTGGACAGTAGGCTAGAGTTAAAGAAACATATAAATTATGTATGCAGGAAAATATCAAAAAAAATTGGATTCTTGAGCAGATGTAGTAGATTTTTATCCCAGTGGACTAAACAAACAGTGTATAATACTATAATATTACCGCATTTTAATTATGCCAGTACAATCCTCTATTTGGCCAATAAATCTGATGTGAACCGATTGCAGATATTACAAAACCGAGCTATGAGGATCATACTTGGATGTGACAGGTATACTCAGGATGTGACATGGTTTGTATACCGGTATACGAGTATACAAACCATGTTAACAAGACTGAACTGGGTAGACATAGCGTCCTACCTAGAAATTAACAGCCTGAAATTTATTCATAAGATCCGTTTGAAGTTACTTGATTGAAGATACTTGAAGTTACAGATTATTGCATAAATATGTTGAGTTATTTCAAAGACATCCACGACCATAATACAAGAAATAGAGAAAATTTTATATTAGACCATAAAAATAAAAAAAGTACTCAAAATTCTGTATTCTTCAAGGCTGTGAATATTTATAATAAATTACCTAACAACCTTAAAGAGTGCAGAAAAATGGCAGAATTCAACAGTAAAATAAAGCGACATTATCAAAAGAAAGATTGATATATGTTAAATATATGGCATGTAATGAGTGGTATAATCTATCTATATCTATCTATCTATATATATAAAAATGAATTGCTGTGCGTTAGTCTCGCTAAAACTCGAAAACGGCTGAACGGATTTATCTTATCTTAGTCTTGAAATGTTCGTGGAGTTCCAGGGAAGGTTTAAAAGGCGAGAAAAAATCGAATAATTGCCGGGAAAACTCTAAAAACAGCACTTTTCTATTTCCATACAAACGTTTCTAAATAAAATGTGGAGTCAATTTGAACTTTACTACTATCCGATAAAGTTCATATTAAATTATTCGCGTGCGCTTTGGAGGATTTGATGTCGCGTTCCGAAACTAAACAAAAGTAAATAGCGAACGTGACAGAATCGGATAGTCACAAAATGTAATAAATCATCAGTAGTACTGATTTTCAATCAATTTTCAAATTTGCGTAACTTAATTTTAGCTAACTTCAGTTGTTACCGTATCAGACAATTTTTTTAAGTTTGATAAATCTTTAAGTTTGGTCACAACTTGAGTTTCAGAACGCAACCATAATATTTGACAACCACGGAGCTAACCTCAAAACACGGAAAAAAGTTTTCCTATTAACAAAATTGTGTTACTATCATGGTTGCGATATTTTATGGGTACATCTATGTTTGTAAGTGACGATTACCGCTACGTGCGCGAGAATTTTTTTGCTTTTGTGATGCTTTGTGGTAGTGACATTCCAAGTAGTGTGCTCTTTTTTTGTTGATATTTTGGTGATAGTGACACTTTACTGTTAAGTGAGCGCGCATTTTCTTCACTTTAATTTATTATATTACGTTACGATGCCGAGGAGAAGACGACCTGACTTAGGTCGTTGCAGTCAGTCAAGTGTACGAAGAGCTACCTCACGTGTTAACCGCACTGATGACCAGAGAGAGACAGATCAAGAAAATAGTCGTATTGCTATGTCAGAATTGCGTTCTTTAGTGAGTGGCAATGAAGTAAATAGGCTCAGAATGCAACAAGTTCGTGCACATCAATCACAACAACAGCAAGCACGACATAATGAAATTGAGCGAATCCGCAGACGCAGTGCTTCTGTGATTCTTGAACGAGCTGCATTCCACTATGATCCGGCAATTGATTATTGTGCCGACAAATCGGTAACAATTCACCTCGGAATTAAATATGTGTCCGCCGTCGTTCAGAAATCAAATTGAGAAAATAGTTTAAAATGAATAACCAGTTAGAATTTTTATATCTTTGTTACTACATATTTATTCTTAGGGGGTAAAAAATGAACTAAATTTTAGCTAACTACAGTTGTTTAATATCTATCAGATTATTTTCATATAGATTGATAAATCCTAAGGTTGTTCACAAATTTAAATTCTGAAAGCTACCATAATATTTGACATTTGACAACCAACTAATGTATCGATCTATCCTCTATGACATAGAGTCTATGTCGATCGATACCTCATACAAAGAGTGCATCCTTTTATATTCGTGAGTGGCGATTACCGCTACGTGCGCGAGAACTTTCTTTACTTTGGTGAACTTTTGTGATAGTGACATTTCAAATTATGTGCTCTTTTTTTTGACCTTTTGTGATAGTGACAATTTACCTCTGTAGTGCGCGAGATCTTTTCTCACTTATATTGATTACAATTTACAATGCCGAGGAGAAGACGACCTGACAGGTCGTGGCAGTCAATCAAATGTGCAAAGAGCTACCTAACGATATAATATATTATTTAAGTTTCACTGAGTGAAACTTAACATATTAACTAAACGAGTATGTTCTGGGCGGTTATCCCATTATTAAGAGTGATAACTTAATTTCTAAATCAATTTTGAAATGGACGAAATATCAAAATGCATCATTTCTATTTGGAAATTTCTGACTTCAAGTAGAAATTATGCCTTCTGACATTTCAAAATTATTTCAGAAATTGAGGAAGTTCTGATTTAATTTTGAAATAAATTGAAATCAGGAATTTACAATTAGAAATAATTCATATTGATTTTACGTTAATTCAAAAATTAAATCAGAAATTTAGGTATTATTCATCATAAGGGACTAGCCACCTGAAACTTACGTAGAGTTAATAGTATTTCAATTTCAATTTATTATTAATATACTACAACTCAACGGCTGGATCGACTTGAGTGAATTTTTGTATATGCATTAATTCGTTTATCCTGATAGCTTGGAATGTCATGTCAGGACAACGTCTGTCGAGTCCGCTAGTGACTGTATAAAATATTTAATTTGTATGTTAATTTTATTATTTGTAACAACAATATATTAGGTAAATATTAAAATAAGATACAATGTGATGATAATATAGTTTTGTAAATAGCAAAATGCTAAATAAATTTCATTATTATTATTATTATTATTATTATAGTTCTATATTTTTCAAATGTGATTTTCTTTTCTTTTATTCTAAATTATATGAAGGCATACATGGATTTTTAGTTGCTAGTTTTTATATGTTCTCATTCAATTTCAACGTTTGTATTCGGGCCTATATATATGAGCATTATGAGCTTAATCCATGCGGCCCTCCAAGTCCTCCATGATAATAATTTGGCCCTTAAATAATAAAAGGTTGAAGACCACTGATCTATACTCTATACTGTCGACTCGATTGCATGTTAATGTTCCCACTTTCGGCACTTTCGTTAGTAGATACGTGGTATCTTAGTCCGCTCCGATCAGGACCCGTCCCGACTGCCTGGTCGTGTGCTTGAAATTCTACAGCGCGAAAGTGGGAGAGTCCGCGATATTATGTACGCTTGTTACCATTTTTTGTTTTGGTTACTGTGATTGGTAATGTTAATGTTAGTATTCGTTAGTTTGCGTGCAATTAAAGATAGATGAGTGCCGCTGCGTAATAGAACTACTACATGAAAAGTCATTATCCTTGTATACTTTTGAAAAAAAAGGAGATAATTAAAAATGGAAGACCAACACCTATTTTAAATGATTTTAAAAAGGTATCAAAAAAGTATTTCGAAAATTCAAATTTAGTTGGTATAGTGAAAACTCTTGGTTATGTGGTTGCAAGAAAAATATACTGTATTGTTGGCCATGTCTTAGATAAGAATATAATGAAATTGTTAAAAAAAATAGATATATTGTTAGCAAACCTATATATGGCGTATGTTATTTGGCCAAACAAGAATTTCCGTTTCACAAATATTGACAATGATAAAGAGACTTCTTATCGACGTTTTTTTTTTGAAATTTTTGACACCATGATTATTCAACTTAAAAACAGATTCTCTGACTTAAAACATCTAGAATGCCTAGCATTATATGATTTTGACAATTTCTAAAATTATGCAAAAAAAATTCCAGATAGCGCCTTTCTTCAACTATAAACTTTCTTCAACTATATGGATAAAAATTTGACACAAGTTAAAAACAGAATTGACAGTTCTTTATAATGATCCAGACACAGCCTAACTCTACTTACGTAAGTAGAGTTAGGCTGTGATCCAGATTATGTTCAAAAAAATTTGCAAAAATTTTATCAATTTTTAAAGTCTTCAGAGCTTGATAATGCGTTTCCGGAAGCCTTTAAATAGGCAAACTTATTTTTAACAATTCCGGTTACAAGTGCATCCGTTGAAAGAAGTTTTTCAGCAATGAAGCAGATTGAGACATGCCTAAGAAATACTCAATTGCAAGATCGAATCACTTTCCTTAATTTCCATTGAGAAAAGCTTTTCAAATGAACAGGCCCACTTTCTACGATTCTGTTATTAACATTTTTGCAAATAAAGCAAATCACCGAATTGACTCAAAATATAAACAATAGTTTTCAAAAAATGTTTTTTTTTACTTTGTTCATTTGTTTTGTTTTTGTAGTAGGATGGTATTATTAGTTTTTTTATTGTTTGTTTTATATATTGTTTGAGAAAAGTGATTTGTTTTATTTTATTCCAAAGGCTTGAATTATTCATAGCATAAGACGAGGCCCAGTTCACTAATTTTTACTTTAAACTATTTTAAAAAATTTTAAACTAAATACCTAAAATAAGCAAAAACCAATTTTTAGGAGATTCAAAGTAAACTTTTTTTTTAAATAAGATTTTTTATATCTGGTTTTGGCAACACTTTAGAAAAAGTCACGCGTCGCCACTGTTGGAATACCAAACTCGTAACAATGAAATCCATATCGATTTACAGACAGAGCCTGCAGATTCGAAAGGTGAGCTCCAAATTATAACATGAAAAAGCCAAGACTATCGAAGAAGTCACCAAAATCTGGCCAAGACTGGGAAAAAAATTATCGTACTTAAATTCATTTTTCTACAAGCGATGAAACAGCTATGACGCAACAAATCGAGGAATCTTTTGGAGTATTCCCCTATTTATTATTGATAAAGTTGTTTTTTTCAAAACTTTTTTCTAAACTTCAGCTGTTGAGGAATTTATCTATGATTTAGCTAAGGGTGACTGTGAAGCTATTACTGAGACTCCTAATCAAAATATTTCAAATAAAACTCTCAGGGAGCTGTCTACGCAAATGTCGTCAACGAGAACAACCTATCATTTTCGAGAGTGAATATTAAGAGCGTTTCGAAAAATTCATCGATCTTGTTGAATGATAATAGGATACAATTCTTTCATCATTATTAAGAATCATCAGTCCATATCAAATCTATAAATCAAGAATCGATTACATTCAAAACGCCCATAGATTCTTTACCGAATTGAGGGGAATTTTTCTCAGTGAAATCTTCACGTGAGTTCATTATATAGGAGAAAAGTCGTATAAACTCTCCCTAGCGTTCAAGATTCGTACTCATGACAACAGTAGCGCGAGTGTAAGGCTTTGTAGACATTTCATTCGAACACTACAGAAAACTGTCCGCAATGTGTAGGAATAGTCCTATGCCTAACCGGTCCACATCACGCCCCGGCGGGAAAAAGTATAGCTAGTTTCAGGATTCACAAATCATTCAATACTAGTAAATACTGAGACTCTTAATTGAAATATCGAAATATTTCAAATAAAACTCTCAGGGAGTTATCTACACAAATGTTGTCAACGAGAACGATTCTTGATTGATAGATTAAATACTGATAATAAACTGATGATTCATAATAATGATGAAACAATTGTATCCTATTATCATTCAACAAGATCCATGAATTTTTCGAGACGCTCTTAATATTCACTCTCGAAAGTGACGGGTTCGTTCTCGTTGACAACATTTGTGAAGATAGCTCCCTGAGAATTTTATTTGAAATATTTGAAGAATTTTGTATGTTCTGTGGCCGTGGGACACGAGTTGAATATTTTACGATTTCAGTTCTAATCCTCTGTTCATCAATTTTTTATAGTGTAATATAGTTGCTAGTGATCATAGTTTGTGGATAACATAACATCAAATTATAAAGAGGAAGTGTTTTGTGTGAACCGATTTAATCGAATCGAAATCGAATTTGTGTTGTGTTTTGAGTACGGATTACTTACAAATAATTTTTTTGTGAAATAGGATAGAGGGAAATAGTGTAGAGGATAGGTATGCCGTAGATGATTCAGTAAGTTTCAGGCTTGGCAAAGGTGAGTTTCTAATAAGTACATTTTCTAAGCTATTTATAACCGATAACCATCGAATAAACGGATCGGTATTCACAAAGCTAACTAACAATCACACATTCTTTCAAAATCCAAACTTTCCTCGAAACAGAATATTTGTAAGCTATGATTTTATTTATAATAGTTTAATTGTTTGCAACGGGGAGGACTGAATATACCTAGAGATTTAATTAATATGTCTTATTTCACATGTGTGCCATATTTGAAAAAATTATTGATTACATTTCTCTCAAACTGGCCTTTTTGAATAATGTAGGTACACCAGAAAGCAATTTAGTGTAATCTCACTATTTTGAGCGTGTCATTGAATGAGTGCTTGAAAGATTTTTATTGTTGCTGTTTATGTGGCGAAGACAATAAAAATATTCTGAACGTGCTGTGTTCCATTTTTTCTAATATCTTATTGAATGACTACACAAAAAAAGGTAATGAAGCCGGACACGAGAAAACTGAATCAAAAAATAAACGAGGAAAGCTCAATACTTTCATACAGTAGTTTGTTGGTTGCGCTAATCAGAAATATAATATTTATTTAGACTTAGGTAAATAATTCAATTTGAGTAATTCTTACAGTTTCCTTCAAGGTTCATTTTCTCTCAAATAATTCAATAAATTTGGTTAGGCATTTTTCCATGTAAATAAATCCCACTGGCTAATAGAAGTATTTTTTACGCAGTGGGGCTTTATCGAAAACATCGTTGTTTTCTTGCAATAATAAATCTTTTACATTTTTCTGTTATAGAAATATGTGCTCACAATACCCAATATAATATTCTATATGTTATAAATACTAATAATATTTCTTGTTTGTTCACAATATACAGAAAGAGTTGAAATAATGTTTGAAAGTTTGGGAACAACCATCTAGGAGAGTATACAACTCAAATCAATTTGGCAACACCGCCGGACTACGCTCTTCATGGCCTGTAGTAACGTTGGTCGTGGTATAGCTTAATGTAATGATTGCCTTTTCAGAAAATTTTTCATCTTAACGTTACATTATATAAAAAAATAGTGTTAACGAAAATTGTAGATCATAAAATTTTTTATAGAAATTATTTATATACTTTTTTCTAGGACGAACACCTAACAGTTATATTACACCTAAAAATGTTTATTAGCTTCAAAATATGAAGTTTCCACAACTCAAATACTTTATTGAAATATGTATAAACTATTCTTTAACTATCACTTAAGATTCAAACAATTTCAGTAATAAAATATAAAACATACAACACTTACCTTTAGGTGGTTACGAAAATTGCAAAATATATCAATAGATATTCCATATTGCATAGGTTGGAAGGACCATGGATTGGAAGTATCTAATGATAATTCTTTGAAAGTGATTTTAATTTGGTTAAAAACAGATTTTTATTTTAGAAATTTTTAGTCTAACATTTGATATTAATAGCGAGCAAATTTTCGAGACCATCTAGTTAATTTCAGTTGTATTGGTAAAACGCATTTAAATCATCAGGAGGCAGTTTAATGTTATTCATAAAAACATTTACCTTTCTATCTATTTATCTATCTACTAAAATCTGATTAATTATTTGTATACTGTTTATTTGTGAACATACTATTACATTTGATGGAAAATCTAGATTATCAAAAAAACTTGCTCTTATTCTCAAAATTTTAGATTCCAAGATATACATATCAAAATCTTATTTTTATAATGGATATTTAACTAATTTACAAATTAAATCTGAATTTTCAAAGGCTTCATTCAATTGCTCACAACGTTCCTTCAATGCTGTGATTCTTTCAGTTGAATCTATTCTTTGAATGTGGACTGTTCTTGATAAGTAGCAGGGTAAATTAGGAAAAATACTGGGCACTGCATTTAAATTCAGATTAATTTTATCGGCTATTGCCTTTGTTTATCCATCTGGCAAACGATAAATTCCTTCTCTAATAAAAGCACTCTCTGGCAAATGCTTGGTACAAACTACATCATATTTTGTGGTTTTTTTGGAACCACAAGAATTTAGATCTTAGAAGCCAAAATTTCTTTCGCTTCTTCCTCAGAACTTCAAACAATAACACTTTCAAATCCAAACATAAGTTATGTTTGGATGTTATGTAACGTGGATGGAGACCTATTAGATAAGAAGAGGAATATCTACGTAATAACCTAACTTTCATGAGTTCATAACCTAATTTCATGGAAGGCTCAAATATTCCAACTGCAAAAATATTCACATGAATTGTATGGAATCATAATATACGTCATAATTTTTTAGTATCACAGGAAAAACTTACTTTGGTATACCCTTACTTCAGTGTGCCATAACTTCATTAATGTGAGTTGCCGAAATATGTATAAATTCAATATTTTTGTATACTTTAGTAGTATACTTTTGTATACTGCTGTGTACGTATGATTTTTCATTTAATCGTTTTATTTCAGATGGGTAAAGTTAGGTCAACAACGGGGCCTCCCCGTAAACAAGGATTCAACAGGTCAGGACATTCGATGAATCCAGAAAGACCTACGGATGGGTTAAAAGGTGTTGCTAAAGTTCGAACAAAAGGTACAATTAAAAGATTGCAGATGTATAGAAATTTCAAAGCTAAAAGGGATAAAACGGGAAAAATTTTGACACCAGCCCCATTTCAGGTTTGTTTGACAAAATAGATTTTGTTATATATTTTGAAGGGAAAGAAATTTTAAATTTATCATCTTAGGGATGGTTGAAATCTGGAGCAGTCGCAAGAGTGGAGCCCAACCAGAAATGGTTTGGTAATAGCCGAATAATTTCTCAAAATGCATTGCAAAAATTTCAAACCGAACTGGGAGCAGCTGTGAAAAATCCATATCAAGTTGTAATGAAACCTACTACTCTTCCTATAACTTTATTGAATGAAAAAGCAAAGCATGTAAGAGTACATTTACTTGACACTGAATCTTATGACAGTGTTTTTGGACCTAAGAAACAAAGGAAAAGACCAAATATTGCAATCAAAGGTGTGGAAGAACTAGCTGAAATGGCAGAAAAAAAATTGAATGAATATAGTGATGAGAAGGATTCTAACATTAAGAAAGATACAGGTGGTGTAAAGGATCTTGCAAGGGATTGGGTAATGGCTGCTGGGCAGTCTAAACGAATATGGGGCGAGCTTCACAAAGTTGTTGATAGTTCTGATGTATTACTACAAGTTTTAGATGCTAGGGATCCAATGGGAACTCGTTCATCATATTTAGAGAAATATTTGAAAACTGAAAAGCCTCACAAACATCTAATTTTCATATTGAATAAGGTAGATTTGGTGCCTACATGGGTTACCCAGAGGTGGGTTGCTATCTTAAGTGCATCATATCCTACCGTAGCATTTCATGCTAGTATAACACATCCATTTGGAAAAGGATCACTGATTAATTTACTAAGACAATTTGGTGAGTTTATGATGGTAATAA
This sequence comes from Henosepilachna vigintioctopunctata, assembly GCA_030704895.1. Classification (NCBI taxonomy): domain Eukaryota; kingdom Metazoa; phylum Arthropoda; class Insecta; order Coleoptera; family Coccinellidae; genus Henosepilachna; species Henosepilachna vigintioctopunctata. The sequence continues at coordinate 511,327 of JARQZJ010000077.1, forward strand.
ATTATGTAGTAATGTGAAGACCTTTAAAATGAATCATTTATTAATAGAGAAATACTGGCATAAAATTTTTACAAGAGCTTATCAGTTCAAAAATATATTTGAAATTTGTAATATATATATATTTATAAATTGAATTTGAAATTTTGTCATTTTTGAATGATGTTAAAAATTTTGTGGAATTGGATTATGATTCTGTTGTAATATTTTTTTAACAATTATTAAGTTAACTCATTTACAATGAGTATAGCAGGTTTAAATAATGTAGCTCTTAATGTAAAAAAATTTCTTCAAGAAGATATAAATGAAAGAATATAATGAAATAATAATTTAATGTTCGTTTTTTTAGGAAAGCTACATATTGACAAGAAGCAAATATCAGTTGGTTTCATTGGGTATCCTAATGTGGGCAAGTCATCAATTATTAATACTCTAAGAAGTAAAAAAGTTTGTAAAGTAGCACCTATTGCTGGAGAAACCAAAGTATGGCAATATATCACACTAATGAAAAGAATATATCTCATTGACTGCCCAGGAGTAGTTTATCCATCTGCAGAAACAGATTCTGAAAAAGTATTAAAGGGTGTAGTTAGAATTGAACTTATAAATAATCCTGAAGATTACATTGAGGAAGTCTTAAACCGAGTGAAAAAAGAATATTTAATCAAAACATATAAAATAGAAGATTGGTCTAATGCAACGGAATTCTTAGAAAAACTGGCATATAGAAGTGGAAAATTACTTAAGAAAGGTGAACCAGATATTGGAATCGTGGCAAGGATGGTATTAAATGATTGGCAAAGGGGTAAATTGCCATTTTATGTTTCACCTCCTGGTTTTGAAGAGCCTTTATCCAAGCCAGGCGAAAATGATATTGGAGTAGTACAAGATTTTGCTAAAATAAAGGTTAATTTGTGTTATGAAGGTGATGATGTGAAAGAATTAGAAAAAATTGAAGTGAAATCACAGGCAGAAACCAGCACAATTTCAGAAACTACTGAATTTTCCCAGGATTCAATAAATGATGAAGACTTGGATATGACTTTGGATGATCATTTGAAAGAGAAAGATTCTTCAATACAAGAAGATTCAGATAGTTCAGACTTTAGTAATCCTTATTCTGATATGGAAGAGGAATTTCATTCTACACCTTCAGTTGTTGCTACTAGTGGTTCATTTTCTGTTGAAAACTTAACTGAAAATGAAAATACAAAACTAAAGAAAAGGAAACAAGAAGACAAGGGTACCAAAAAGTTGACCAGTAAACAGAAAAGAGCAGTCGAAAGAGCTAATAAGAGGAAAAAGATTGGAAGTAATTTTTATGAAGTTAGTAATGTAAAGAATAGAAACAGAAGCAGGAAAAATATAGCAAAGAAGTAATGAGGTTTGTAAATGAATTGTATTGCAGTTTTTATTGTTATTGAATAAATTTATATCCAATCTTTAAAAATTTGTATATAGTAACCTACTTTATGACAATATTATTGAGGAAAATATTTCCAAAAACACATATTCTAATTTATATGCTAGTGATATTCCAATGTTCTAGAAAATTACTGAAACTACATATCTCAATTAGACATAAATATATGTGTATATATATATATATATATATATATATATATATATATATATATATATATATATATATATATATATATATATATATATATATATATATATATACACAATATAATTATGAATAGTAAATGCGGAACAGAGTGGCTAAAAGAGGTCCAAGAGGATCTACAACAGATCAATATAAAAAATCTCGAAGATCGCACAGAATGCCGCTATAAAATCGCACATATAAAGTTTAAGCAAAAGTAAATCATCAACCTGGAGTAAAGTGGACAGATGAACGGAAGAAAGAGCATTCAGAGAGGATGAAGCGTTTTTGGGAGGCAAAAAAGATGAAGCAAAATTCCTAATGATTGCGAATTCAAGTTCAGTCGCTCTCCTCGTGGGGAACAATCGAAATAATAATATAATATATATATATATATATATATATATATATATATATATATATATATATATATATATATATATATATATATATATATATATATATATATATATTATATATATTATGAGCCATATATATATATATATATATATATATATATATATATATATATATATATATATATATATATATATATATATATATATATATGGGTCAAAAGTCAGAGAGGTCGGCATTTTGGGTTTTGAAATATCTGAGAAATTAAGTTTTCTTTATAAGAAAATTAACATGTGGAATATGTTGTGTCATTTGTCATGAACCTTTCCTGTAAAGAGGCACGCACACAAATATATATATTTTAGGAATTATACCTGTTAATAATAAAAATGACAGGGCCTTAAATCATTTCGGGAACACTTTCAAATATTTTTTAAATAATAATATAACCAACGTTTTTAATAATCACTGTCATGAAATTAAAATTAACCTGTCCCTCTACCAGTAAATGCTGTCATTTTGTATATTTTTATAATAAAAAGACTTATTTTTTATATTACTCTCCATAGATTTTCAATTAGTGTAGATTTCGTTTCAAAATTTTAATTTATTGTATACATTTGTGCAATACGTTATCAATTAATGATATAAATACAAATGTTGAAAAGTCATTTTAGGACATGTATGCAAGATTTAACTATAACCCTACTCATTAGTGGAAAATCTGCCATTTTTGCGATGTTCCCGAAAATGATGGGAGTGTTCCCAAAATGACAATGAAGTTCCCTAAATGACGTTGACGTTCTCTAAATGACTGCAACGTTTGGTTTTTGCATTATGTTGTAGATGAAAATAATAAATACCTTTAAGTATTAAACCTTTATTTGTACTTAAAGAATGAACAACATGAGTATCAAAATTTAAACTTAATCTAATAATAAACTTTTAGTTTCAGTTAACAAATATTATATATTGGGAACTAATAGTAATTGCACTCTACAAGTATCATTAAGATTTCTTGCATCAATGCTTAAAATTAAATAAATCAAATGTAGTTTTGAAACAAACAGTCTTATGAATTCGAAACATTATTCAAGCTTATTCATATTAATCACAAAATAATTTGAGTATCAAAGTTTGAACTTAAAGTCTAGCAATAACTTACTTTTCAAAAATATCCATATTCTCATCAAAACAATAATAGCCAGGACTACCTATTTTCTGCAATTTCGGGGTGGGTAAAATTTTAATAACTTGTTCACAGGGGACATATGCAACATCATTTTGTTCAAGTTTAAACATCTTTGCTGAGTTCCGCTGACAACGAAGAAAGGCGACCTTTATTTCGCCATCTTCATCAACTGAGGTCTCAGCAACTGCGACGTATCTGTATTCATTTTTTTTTATTTTCAGTGGGTACATTTACTAGTAAAAATGTCTTTGGATGTATCATGTTGGGGTGGAAGTTCTCTTTATCATTTCCGTACGATAGACCAGCACAATTATCGTCACTCTTTCCATGAAGTCGATCTGAAACCTTTTGAAGATTTTCATCATCTGAACTGTCTGATCAACAATTTTGAGAACTGATACAGTAGTATGATGACATCAGAAGTTTTCTGCCAGACAATCTTAGTTACATTCATGATTCCTGGTATTGCATCTGTCTTTTCAGGTATTATGGTTTTCATCATCGTTAGTGACTTCATGGAGTGAAACAGATGTATTGTTTAGTAAACGGACAAAATCTGCAGCTGTATTTACATCGTTTCCTCGAAATACTTGATCATCCGCAGTTTTCTTTAGCACTCCTCCCACACCATCCATTGGACCTTTACCATGACCTGGTTCACTGAATGTCCACGTTGAAGCAGTTATTTGCGGAAATTGTTCTATTAAGGTTTTAATCCATAAGTAAATGTTAGTCCGGTTTCGATACTGGGACGTGGGTCCATCTGAAAACACGTGAAGGGTAGTTACGTGTGGCCTGACACTCAATATTTTCTGCAGCGCTGATTTCATGTGACCCCATACAGCATGAGCTTGATGGTCTAGATTATCACTCACAGTGGCGAACGAAATAGTTTCTAGAGAGGTATTATTTCTGGCATAAAAAACCCCCGTGTGAATTGATAATTGACCTTTTGAAGCTCCGAATCTAATCGATTGAATCTCTTTCGCATATTTTGTCATATAATTTTCAGCGAAATCAATTTGAATCATTAACTGTGTTTCTTTTAATTTATCTTTTAGTTCTCTTTTGGCCTTCAAGTTTTCGCTGATTCCATAAAGATGTTTTTTCGTTGAAGAAATATCATCAGCTATAGAAATTTTCAAATCTTTGACTTTGCTTGTAACGGTAACTTTTTTAGTAAGTTTGACGAGTTTCTTCTCTACTTTTATGATTCGCTCTTCTTTTGTTACTTGCCACTGGAAATATTCAATGGTATCTTCATTACTTCCTGATTCAATTTTCATCTCCTTGCATTCGTCGCACAAACCAAACATACAATCATAAGAAGTGATGTCACAGCTGTACGCTTTTATACATTCGGATGTGGATTTGTGCGGCAGCACACATTAGTCGGTTTAGTTTGCCCAGTTTGTATTCAAAATTTTCGTGCCTTACACTAAGACAAGTATCTCGATCCCTTTTTGTAGGTTGTACTACCCACTTAGGCTTCTCCCTCAAAAATGTCGAATAAGATACTCGAATTCCAGTCTCAGTACAAAATTGAGGATGCAATTTTTTTACAGAGACTAAAAGCAACCGCTTTTTTTTATATCCCTTGAGGCAGTCTTTCTTACCAGGGCAAATTCTGCTGATATCATCCCGCTCGAAAAACTTATGAATTTCTCCACGAATCTCATTAGTGATTAAAAATGTTGGATGATTCCGATTAGATCTTAAAATGTTGTCATTATTTTTATTTTTACGTAGAAATTGTTTGGTCATATAATTTAAACGATGTTTCTTGATACAGTTGCCACAGACACTTTTTTGAAAAGCCTCTCGCTGTTTAGAATTTTTTGGTAGTTTTTTAACGGTGTCTTTTAGTTGAGTTGTCAAAACTTCGCCAAATAATAGACGTTTACGAGTTTCAGGGGTAACAGAACATTCTCTTGTTAATTCATTAACTTTGCGAGTATGCGTATCACCATTCTTTTGGGATACTCTTTCTTCGCGTCTTCTGTTTCTCTGTACTTTTTTTCGCAACTTATCTATAATTCGTTGCATTTTCTGTATTTTATCTTTCTGTTTTTTAACAGTCCTGTAAGCCTGTGCTTTATCCTAGAACATTCATTTGAAAATGATATTGGAATTAATATAATAATATAATTATTATATTAATAATATGACTTATAATTAATATAAGTCGCACCACTTCTATATATATATATATATATATATATATATATATATATATATATATATATATATATATATATATATATATATAATGGTCACTTTGAAGAAAAAAATGTCACTAAACGATCATTTCGAGGAGTTGGTGGTCATTTTGGAGAATTTCCCAAACTACCACTCATATACTGGTACTGTTAGTGTGTACTTTGAGGAATTTTTTTATATAAACCGGTCATTTCGGAATAATTCCTCAAAATGATATTCATGATTTGGTATGTAACTTTGGGGAAGCTAGATTCTCCAAAATGGTATGTTTAAGAACATGGTCATTTTAGGGAAGTGAGAAATAAAAATGCAGAAATATGAACCCGAATAATATAAAGTATTGAATAAAGTAGAACAACAGATAAAAAATGAAAGTGGTGTAATTTCAGAATACAGAAAAATAAATCAGGATTAGGATTGATGTCTATCGGGTGGTTTGACATGAATTCAATTAGTGTTCAATGTTTGGAATTATGTTTTCGTACTATAACACTCAGGTTTGGACTCTATAATAATTTTTCTCAATATTGGGTTTGTCATCACCACTACCAAGAGTAAGTAGTGAGAAAGTTGCATGAAACATCACGGGACGTTCGAGTTAGACTACGTAGTCTGTACGTAGCATTTGAAAAAGGTGAATCTCATCGAAACGTGCGTCATGCAGTATTCGTTTTAATATATGTGTAAATCTTGATTCAACAAGTGTTTCATTATGTTTATCGATTTACATCAAGTATCGGCCTCATCAATTATTAATATAAAAATAATATGTTATTACCAAAATGCAACTTGAACTATTACTATTTGCTGATCCGTGTATTGTAATAACAATAGTCAATGAATTAGAATAATGAATATATAATTTATTACCATCTATTAAATCCTAGCTTTGAAAACAATAAAATATTAACGTAACCAACTAAAACTTTCTGTTTGAAAGAATCTGACGTTTCAGCTTGTTATTACTTTTGTTATGCGTTGAAAATTATGGAAAACAAGGACAAAAACACCAGCTGATTTCAATAGGTAAATATTTATTAAAACAGGAAATCTAAATTAGCGAACATGTGAGGTCAGGCAACTCCTTTAATTACTCTAGGAACCTTAAAGGAAATATCATTTCACAAAGTAAATATATGACGTCACCACATTTGTTAGATACTATAGAATAGCAAAACATCTTTCATAAAAATGTAGCAGGTAAACATAAGCAGTGTTCATCGGGATTTAAAACCGCCGAAAGCTGCTTACTATGAATGCGCTGCGTGTTTTGAATGCGTGAATCGGAACGCACTCTAAGCGGTTTGTGGGCTAAACTAGAATTTTCATAAAGTTATATTAAAGAGTATTTATACCGTGGGTGCTATATTATTCTATGCGTGGAAATATAAAACGACACTTGTATTGAAATTATTTATTTACGATTATTTACAAGAAACGAACTATTGAACACGTGGTTGTTATTGTTACTCGATGGAAATTAGAATGACAGATGTTGAACATAGAACTGACTGTCAGAGAAGAGCTCTGACCGAAGAAGGAAGATTGAATGTTGGTAGCCCTTTTTATATGTTGCCAGTTGAAGTGGGGCGTCCACAGAACATACCTAATTAATTAAGGTATGTTCTGTGGGGGCGTCCCAATGTGGTCACAGAATAGTGATACTATTCTGTGATATGTTTTCTTCCATCGAATGACAATGACGATTCCCTACAGAACTCCCACCCTAGTGGCGGAGCCATGAAGGAAATTAATAAACAAACAATAGTAGTGAATGTCATGAAATATTATGTACAATTAATAGAATGTTGAAATGATTACATATTGAAATTGATACACAACATTTATGAAAATGATGTTAACTGTTTTGCTGCGAACTGAAAAAAAAACTACTATACTGAAGAACTTATCACTTTGTCGATGATTTAGAATTTCCAATCGTAGGGTTGTTGAATGGTTGCTGAGTGCAGGAGATCAATTCTTGAGGTACAAACACTTCAGGTTGATGATCTCTGGAAGGTATTCGACTCAATAATGGCATCTCATTTCTGATTTGTCGACAAAGGTGTTTCGGTTAGTGGAATTGGTTTTTTGATATGCTTCGAAGACTGTTGGGATTAATACGTCTGATTTTCTCGTTGTCACAATTAGTTTGAACAGATGTGTCAGGAAATGTACATTTTCTTGAGCCTTAGTGATGAAGAGACAGGGTTTGCAATGAGTTTCTGTAATTCTTCATCAACTGACTGATGTTGTTCAAATGCTCATAATTTAGGAGTTTGACAATCAATGGAAGAAATTCTACTGAGTGAATCTGCTACCAAGTGTGACTTGCCTTTTATGTGGCAAATGTTAGTAGAGAAAGTGTGAGGCTAATGTCTAGCCTGATGAGGTGAAGCTTTATCTACATTCTGACTGGATGCGAGAGTTGATAGTCAGTGAATATAGTAAAGTGCTTACCTTGAAGTAGATATCTTATGTATTTGATTGCACTCTAAATGGCTATAAGTTCCTGATCATAGGTGTTGTATTTTACTTGAACTTGTGACAACTTACATGAAAAAAAATCAACGGTTTCCACTGGTTACCTTTGAATTGAATGGATTGGTTGAAGAGGTGGACCAAGAATGTGTTGTTGGCTGTATCTTCTTTGCATTGAATGGTGTTGTTGGCTGAATATTCTGTTGTTCAAAGCACTTCGGAGTTAACATGTTGACCTTCAGTAGTTATTTTGTAGTTGTTTGTTGTAGGCTGCTTCTGTGACAGTCACTTCTTGAATTACTTCCTGTTGATTGAATGTTGAGCACTATTGTCGTGGAACATCTATCTTGTTGTCTTCGTCTCTTGGAAAAAAATTATGTGAATTGATTGTTTTTTATATTTCCACTTACGATCACGTCGGGGGTCACCAATTTATAGCGTGAGTGCTATATTATTTTATGTGTGGAAATACTAAACGACATTTGTATTGAAATTATTTATTTACGATTATTTACAAGAAACGAACTATTGAACACATGGTTATTGTTGTTACTCGATGGAAGTTACAATGACAAATGTTGAACATAGAACTGACTGTCAGAGAAGAGCTCTGACCGAAGAAGGAAGATTGAATGTTGGTAGCCTTTTTTATATGTTGACAGTTGAAGTGGGGCGTCCCAATGTGATCACAGAATAGTGATACTATTCTGTGATATGTTTTCTTCCATTGAATGACAATGACGATTCCCTACATATTAATTATTAGGTTAGGTAGAGATTGATCTCTCTACCGAACGAAAATTGTCAATTTAATGTCTGGGAGATACTGCCATCTAGCTAATTCTTAAGTTCGCATTTTGGTACTAACTAAATTAGAAGTTTACTATAAAAAGCTTCGATTTTTCAATTTTGGGAATTTAGAACTCTGCTTGATGGGTTTTAATAATTTTTGTAGAGGAACACTTGTTGGCGAACAGGAATGATTCAAATATATATCAAATGGAATGAGAAAACAATGGATATTGTATTGGTGGGGACAGGGGAAAATAGTTATAGGGATGCTTTAATATACGATCAAGCTAGCAGGCACGGCTTTTTCGGTGTTTGGATGTTCGCATTGAACTTCGTGTCGGAATTTTCATTTCTCCTGATTCAATGAATTGATCTCAATATTCAAGGAGAATAAATATAATATTGAAAACTTATATTGAACTTCGAAAAACGTTGTATACTTATCAAATTGAAATTCCTATTCCGACCAATATTGTACCATGCAGGTTTGAGACATCGGTATATTATTTGGTAATTCAAGTTTTATTTTCATGAACAAAGGGGTACCCAGAGCTGTTTTCAATTAAGAAGAGGGTTGTAATTAGTGCAAAAAACTTTCGATGGAATATGGTTTTTATGAATGATCTACAGCATTATATCCCAATTTTTGCATGATAACCAATTGTGGAAGATGTGTATTTTTGATTTTATTAGGACATAAATTTCATAAAATCAAAATTATATCTAAATTTCAATAAATAAGAATTCCAAATTTAATATTTCGATAAATTGAAGATATTCAAAATCAATAATTGATATCGAAATAAAGTTTATTTACATAAACACACAATGCATTTATTGTTATCATTACTCAGAACGATTATTAATATACATAACAACATTGAAATACTAATGACATTGACAGACCTGCTGTTCTATTGAAAGTACATCCAAGAATACATATAAACAAGATTTTTAAAATTATTATTGAAACGCATTATGAATAATTGGTTGCCAAAACACCTTAGTTCATATTGAATTAATAAATGAGAGCTATGCAAGCCACGTTCTCCGGCGTTTCTTTGCCTAAATTGTTGTTGACACTATAATTTGTCCGGTTTATGTTTCGCTTCAAATTATTTTATATGGGGCGTGAACATTTCATCATATTATGCAGCATAAATCACTCCCTACTTTCTAATAATAGTGATATTCAATATTATATCGTTTATTTAATTGAAAACCTGTAATTTTACACAATGATTATTCAAATTATTTAAAGACCGTAACTGATAATACATGAATAATAGTATGAAAAATATCAATGGTTTAGATTCAATTATTTTATTGGGGTTAAAATACCTACATTGAAAGAACTTCTGATTAAAAAGGGAGAGTTAAGTAAATGGAATCTACATTCACTCTCATTACTCCAGTGACTCAGTGGTAAAGAAATTGGATGTTACTCAAATGGTTCATGTTGAATCGACGCCGTAACTTTTTTTTTTTTTTTTTTATGATATGTTTTTGGATTATTTATGAAAAGTTGACTTGAAATTTCTGTAGAAGCGAAATAAAACTAATTTAAGCATTTAATGACCATTTGGCTCTACTGTGTTGTTCAGTTTGGATGGAGTTTTGACCAAAAATTTATCTACCAAAATTTTCAGAACCCTATAACTTCTTAGCATCCAACCGATTTCTTTGAAAATAACGATGAACCGAAATCGAACATAGTTCGATTTCGGTTCATAATTTAATAATTCAATAAGTTACCATTTCGGAGGGGTTATTCCCACAAATTTTTTCGGGCGAACGTCCATTTTGAAAAATTTTCGGAATTCGCAGAGCTTTCATACTTTGCCCAAATTTTGTCTCTACAATAATCCTTTTCCATTTTATAAAATCTTCGATTGATCGTTATATATCCGTCTTACGGACTGCGAAGAGTATAATAATGTGAATACTAACATCTTTCTGAATAAATGGATTGCATCCAGATAAATCATCCAACAGCAGATGTTATAATTTTTAATGTTTTCGTTATCTACAAATCATAACTGGTATACTGTTACTGTTATTTAGGTCTACAGCTTATAAGCACTAACAGCATTCATTTGTTGAGAAATCAACAAGAATTCCTGATAACCCGAGCAGCTTTGGTAATGCTCTAGATTCCTGACGTCAGAACTCGAAAAGTATGACATTCAAATATCATCTCCCCTCGGAAACTCCCGAATAAAACTTCCTGCCGAATGCTCCCAAAATCTGGCATTAAATAAATATCATATTTTCAAGGAAATATGAGGAAAATTCATTTATATTCAACATGATGTAAAACATGAAAATATACGATGTGAAAACTAATTACCAAAAATGATATTATCAAACAAAAATAATATTCGTTCGACTTTAATTATTTATGTTGAAAATTAATCAGTGACACAAAAAATAACAAAACCGACTGGCGGAAACATGAAAAAAATTTATTTAATTTCAAAAATTGAACAAGCTAAATAAAAAAAAAATTTAATCAATTTTTACCAGAAAAAACCGTATAATCATCAAGTGTTATCGACTACAAGTTCAACAAAACTCATTGAAACTTGATTGGATTAGTAGACCGTATTTCATTAACGATTTCGAACAAGATATATAGATTGAAAAAAAAAATTCATTCACAATCTATGAACGAACATTTGTATTCAAATTTCCATCCCTACAAATATACACAATGTATACACCGTTGGAAGGTGACCATATTTATAATATAACCTCACGTAATATTATTAAAAATACTAACAAATAACGGTACTATTCCCTCTCTACTCTAGATAATGTTTCACTAATTCACAAGGAAACTGCTATGTTTATTTTTCTATCCGTCCTCGTCAACTCAAATGCAGCAAAAAACTGTCTGTCTATCGCGGTTGCATCCGCCGGCATCCTTTGAGGTTTGGGTCGTTATTCATTCTAACGTCACACACAAAGGTTTTGTAGATAAGTATGAGAGTATAAGGTAACTTAGCTATAAAGACACTGTCTGAATTATTTCTAATTTTCGGGTCCCCAAGAATATATTTTTTAACGAAATTTTATCTATTGAACGCTTTTGCTTCAAAAACTTATTTAATATGTTTGGTGTAAAACAAATTGCATCAATGTTTTTTAATAATTTTCTTGATTATCACCAATTTAACAATCGATTGAGAGAAATATGGAGCCTAATTAAGAAACTGCTTACGTTTCGCTAGTAAAATTCGTAATTTTTTAAAAACATTTGGCAATAAAAAATTTATGGCGTTTTTGTGAATTTTAAAAATGAAATTGTTAAAAAATAACTATATTTTATTAATAGCTTTTAAAGACAAAACATAATAACTGCAAAAACTTTTCGGTTGTTATGAAAGAGTTTACTTAAAGTAGGTGTGTATTTATGTTGTATATTATTAGTTCATGAAGAAGACGGTTCTGTTGAATATGTGATTTTTTGAATACTGAAATAGAGAATATCGTATACGAATTTGGGGTATCTTTTAGTTCAGCCAATCTAAATGTGCGCATGAGTTAGTTTAGACGCTGACTGATAGTAAAAATGGGAAAATGTTAGGCAGAACCTGGCTACGTTGCCATATTGTTAATTTCTTTTTCTTATCCGTTTTAGTGGCCTTCCTTGTTTGATTATACAAATTTTAATTCCGCAATTTTGTTAATGTAATGTGAAAATAAAGTACTTCGATATTTTTTCACTATTTTATTTGCCATTGTACACATTAACCATACTTGATAATTTAAAAAAAGTGATGCTTGTACAGATACACCCAGTTAGCACTATCTAGTTGGGAGAGTTGCCTATCTACTTGACCTAGATCAGCGTTTCTCAATCTTCTAGTATTCGCGGGTCAAATTTCATTATATAGAATAAGAGAACAATCATAATGTTTTTAATGTATTTACATATTCCCACCGAATTCAGTGCATTTTAAATGGTACCATGTAGAGTAATTATCACATCCTATATTTTTCATGCCGGTGATTTCGGTATCTCTAGTCATTTCCTCTTCACCATTATTACATATCCATTCTCTTTATAGTACATGCACTATTTTTCTTCCCATTTTTACTTTTTTTATAATTTAACTGCTTTTCCGCTTTCCTTTTTTGTGATTCTTCGTTTTTTATGTTCCTCTTCTTCTTTCTTTGCCTTAATCTCAAGTATTCGATTTTTTTGTTCAATATTTCGTACTTTTCCTTTTCGAACTTATATTAGTATATAATTATAATACAATGTCGAACAAATTAGTATTCATACATTTAATTTTTTCATATAATGAATGCTTAAAATTGATAACTCATCAAAATTCTTCATTGCCGCCCAATGTATTTATTGATTTTGAAAATAATTTTCAATTCTGTTGAAATCACAAGATCAAAAAAATTATTTGTAATAACAATATACCTACGGCTGCATAATCATTATTTGCCTGTATATAATATACCTGTTATTTTACAAGCGTTAATACATAATATAGCAACAATTTAATAAAATTAAATTGCTTCAAGAATTGAAAATGAAAGTAACTTTTTTTAGGTATGCATAATCAGAAAAACTGCACTATTTATTGAAAATTCAATGTTCCTCAGACATGCCATATTAGAAGTTTTCAGTCCCACTGCATGAAATTCTCAGAATTACGAGTTCTTGTATTTGCTAAAGAAGCCGCCCGGCGTCGAAGATGAAAGACTGTTTTGACTGGAAACGAATGTGGAGTTGTGAGTGACTCATCACTGGCACTCTCGATAGCGTCGATACATCATTCTCCTTTAAATTATTTTTCTTTATATTATATTCTGAAAGCGACAATTAATTATTCATTTCAAAATGTCCACGATTTTGATTATATAGGTACTTACTCATTATAATCTTCAAGTGATCCCCAAGTAAAATCATATTCGTGGACATTATTATTTCCTATATTTATATTTCCGAGAGTTCCTGCAGAAGTATTATCTTTTATCTGTTCGATCTCCTTATAATTACCATTGTCTAACAACTCTTCTCCGTTTTCAATTACATGTTCATCGAAAACAAATTCACGTTCCCTCGTCTCCACAATATATCCATCGCTGAACTGAAAATGTTAAATAATATATATTCTCTATAAATTTATCACAATATTGTTTATTTGCAGCAATTTTATGACATCGGCTTCTCTTTGAGCGTTTCTTTTTGAGGTAATTCTTTTTTCGAACCATTCTGAGAACTGAAAGTAAATTATTCGTAATACAATAATAACATGTAAGTCAAATTAGTAAACAAACGCTCTATAAGAAAACGAAGTGAATGTATTGATAAATACAATTTGTGATATGGAAATAATTGCTAGGTGTTCCCAAGAAAGTTTTAAGATATTACTCGTTTAGAATCTAAACGAATCTAAGCTTTAGATATTCGTTCGGTCATAAAAGTGAATGATCGTTGAATTGGAGTACCCGCGAAAGTTTTCCAATTTCAAAAAATTAACTTACCGTAATTACAGTTTTGTTACTGCTTAGTCACTCAACACCAGAACACACTTATACCTCTCGTCGACAGATGGCGAATTATTTAAACTGGAAATTTTAGGGTATTTGACTGTTTTCACAAAAATATCTCAAATTATTCGTTATTGCTGATGCATACTTCCCATTCGATTAATTCTCTTTAAATTTTTCTAATTTTTATGAAAATGACAGAGAAAGTTTGAATGAATAAGAAACCCGCCAAAACACTGCTATACAGGCCAATTAATGTGGTGACGTCACTCCGCAACAAACACAGTAAACGTCACATTGTATCCGGCAGTCGACTATTAAATTTAGTGATTGTTAACGATTTCATAACTTTACTGCGATAAAATGACTTATAAATGGTGCCTAGTGCCGCAATGTACTAATACGTCTATTAAAACCCCTGAGAAAATGTTTGTGAACCTTCCGCTAAACACTAAACTTCTGAAAAAGTGGTTAATTCTCTCTCGTAGAAACCCGAAAGATATAGCTGCAAAATCTCACGCTTTCATGTGTGAAGATCACTTTAACGTAAGTAAATAATTCCTACCCTGTATTTGATACATAAATAACAAGTTGATTTTATTACATTTTCGTTATAGTCTTTATACATTCTACTATATTTTGAGGTTATTAATTACGTACGTATTTTATTGTTGATCTTGAACGGAATTCCTATCTTTATACTTTCGTATAATAAAAGATTTAAAATAATAAAACTTCAATACTTTATTGTATGTAAGTTATATTTTAGCCAGAGGTCAATTAACTATGATAAAATTGTTATTGCAGATGGAAAAAGATATGGCAAACTATACACAATATCAAATGGGTTTCAGCAAAGCTATAATCATGGTTAAAGGGGCTATGCCATCTAAGTTTGAATGTCAGCTTGATCGCAAGAGAAGACTGTCAGACCCTACTATGTTACGAACAGCCTATATCAAACGTTTAAAAACCAATATTTATCAAGAAACAAAAGCTGAACCAGATGTGCCTCCTGGAACAAGCGCACTGAATGATGACAGTGATATACCTCAAATGTCTGAGGAAACTTTGAGTACGTAATTTGCATTTAATCCTTTATTATCATGTTATTCGGAGAAACTAATAAATATTATGTTTTTTCAGTACCAACCTATTGTGACAACGAAACATCAACTGAGCCAATTAGTAGTGTGGACAAACAAATATAAAAGTGTCTTATAGAAGTAAGGCAGTACAAACAAAATCAAGTACAAGAGATATTTGCCTTTCTCCATTTAAAATTCCTACCACTTCGACTATGACATCTCCATTTATAATCACTGAATGTGATGAAAGATCTTCTCTGTCAGGCCAGGTTGTCAATGTTAGAAAGAAAATTAATTTTCTCAATAAAGAAGAATCTGATAATGACTCTACCTACCTTCCATCAGTTGTAGCTTCTTCGTCATCAATTACTTCAGATTCTGACATAGGGACAAACATAGTTAGACAAAAAACTCGATGTTTAAAGAATATGTTGTATCTTATTAGTAAAAAACCATTAATGTATGTAGGAATACCAGAAGATTGTTATTTTATAATCAAGCAAATTTCTAAGCAAACAAAAATTCCCATAGAACATATTTTACTTTGTTTGAAAAAAATCAGATTAAACAGCACATTTTCTGAATTGGAAGATAATTTTAGTATATCACTATTGTATGGCAGTAAATTAATTCTCAAAAATATACCTAAAATAGCCAACGTATTACGCTCATTCATTGTAAAGTTGAATAAACAATTTACGTTAAATACTTTACCTACAGCATTTAGACAAAATTATTACAATGTAAGCTGTATATTAGACTGTTTAGAGATTGATATTCAGAAACCATCAAAATCACTTCATCAAGCATTAACTAGGTCTGACTACAAAAAAGAGAATACAGTTAAATATTTAGTTTCTTGCACACCTAATGGATTTATTAATTTTGTTTCATCTGGCTTTGGTGGCAGAGCAAGTGATATTACTGTATTAGAAAATTGCAAATTTTTGGAAACTTTAGAGCCTGGAACTGTTGTATTAGCTGACAGAGGTTTTAAACATATGTGGAACAAATGCTGGCTGAAAAGGGCATAAAATTATTTAGGCCACCAAGTGTAACTTCAGGTTCCAAGTTATCGAAGGATGAGGTTCGTCAAACCAAAGTTATAGCTAGCTTACGAATACATGTAGAAAGGGTCATAAGACGTATTAGAGAGTTTCACATGTTGAAGCAACATGCAGTGGTAAATGCTAAAATACTTAGAGACCTTGATCATTGTATTGTTATAGCTTGTGGTTTGATAAACCTACAAGATTCGTTAATAAAATAAATGCAGCAAATTCATAAATTATTTTCAGTATTTTTGATAATTATTTCTTAATTAAAATATTTATAAATTAGGTGAAGCACTGTTATTAATATTTTTGTCTCTTACCAAGTGAAATATCTGTAAATATGTTAGAATTATTTGTAAAAGTCTGTCCTGGAAATAAAAAAATCCATAAAAACTTTATGTTACTTTATGTAAAACTTTATTTTAAAGCATTTTTATTAGCAAAATTAGTATGTACATAATATGTAAGAAAATTGAAATAATGAACAAAAAACATTACAAATATTAATTTTTTATTATGTTAAATGCCAATTGTACGTAAGAATATCGGATAAATATGATTATATGACAGTCATGACACTGGCTACTTATGACACGACTTTCATTTTCATTCACCATAAGGGTTACAGAATAACTTTTTCTTCTCACTTTGTGTTCGGGGCATATCCTACATTTTATTGTGCAAATTCCAGATTCCCGAAACAGTTGAACATAGTCAACAGCATCGTCTCCGTAATTTTCTCTAGAGGACCTGTAAAAGCAAGGAAACCATAGTATATTTCTTACATGTTTAATGTAGTCAAGTAGTACTGCACTTGATTGAATTTATTATGATTTTGGTTCGAAAATTGGTAAATAAATAAATTCAAAAATGTATAGGTATATTAATTTTCATGCTTCATATATCTATTTTACATTTATTTTCAACTAAAGCTTGTAAGTAGTGAATGGTCATTTATCAAATAACCTAAAATGTTTGTGATATTAAGTAAACTTTTTCAGGCATTTTCTAAAACATTAATTCATTTAGAGTATAATTTTACCATAATTTATAATATAAAGAGTAATACTTACTGTGCTGTTTTTACATTCTTTAATTCTGGAGCATAAAAATCAGGATTGTTTTTGAAAAACTGTGCAACCATAAAAGCGTCTATTCTTGGGAGATTTCTGCTATCAGCTTTAACAAAATTGCTCTCCATCGTACCTTATATAATATATACACATATAATTATTCAAAATGATTTCTCTGTTTTGTCTCTAACAAATAAAATAGCTAATAAAACCAGGAAATAAACATTCAAACACACACGTACAAACATCATAGAAATGAACGTTAGCCTTTGTTGGCTGCGATGTGACGTCACTTGCGATTTAGCCAATCCAGTGCGTTTTCAATCACGTGATTAAATATGAAATTTTAATCATTTTATTATCGATTTCTTTTAAAAATCATATATATTTCAAAAGGTTGTAATGACTATATTGGTTTAAAATAATATTTACTATCAACCTAACAACATTTCGATCTATATTTTTATTGTAGTCAAATACCCTATGCGAGGTCGTAGAATGACGTAATATACAATCTTAAAATGATATCGGTATCGCCATCTACTGACGCAACGCAATTTGGAGTTTACTAAACCGCAGCCTTAACTAACGTATGTGAGCAGTGAGGAATGGTCTTATTCTATGACAAATTCAACGGCTTAAACCTTGAACGTGGAGACAAAACCACAGAACTTACCAATTATATATATTGCATGACTTGCACTTATAGAATATTGACCCACGGTTCTGGGAAGCAAAGATTACATAACACTCCATAACGACTGCTCGGTCAGAAAATTTGAAGTTCTTTAACCAATTTTCATTGATCCCCATAACGTGTAAATTACATACATTATATTTTAACGTTCGAAATACTTCTACCTGAGTCAGAGTATATTTTAAATTCGACTAGGTACCCGGAAATTCCCAATCAGTAACTGGAAATTTCCAGTCTCATGATAAAAATTTCCACTTACTTCGTGGAAATCTTGAAATATTAAGTTGAAACTTTCAGTTACTAAGTGGAAGTTCCCGGATACTAAGTCAATATTTACAGATACTTTATGTGAGTTTCCAAATACTTCATAGAAATTTTCAGAAACTAAATCAAAATTTACTGATATTAAGTGGATATTACTAGTTAATAACTTATATTTCCACGAAATAATTGAATATTTCCACTCATTCAGTGTAATTTTTCATTTGTTAACTAGAAATTTCTTCTTATATATTAGAAGTATCCACTGAATCTTTAGATTGCGATGGTACTGTTGGGGTTTGTTAGGATGTATACCCAAACTCTGTTCAGTATGAACATCTTTATTTAACATAACTATTTACAACTAAATACATTGAAGTGCACTTATAATGTTTGTAGATGACAGTCATGTTGACTGCTTGGCGACTAGCGCCGAAGTGTGTGAGATCTTGTTGTCTTCTCCCGAGGTTGCGTCTCGAGAATGCGCAGTCGTCTTTTCTTTTTTCCTTGCTGTGACTAGTCTATCGGTTGTTGCATCCAGTGGCAGGATGTGACTAGTCGCCGCAGTACTACATATTGTATAGTCTTCGAAGACCAGGTGATAATGGGTGTTTAATCCCTGAGCAAATTGTATTTTCGTTGTACAGTTGTACTTTGAGGCAGATATCTAGCTCGTGTAGTTTAGATCTTAGAGAAACCTTTTCCGCTCACGAACATCTCAAGACTTCTGAACAACTACATAATTACAGGTCTAAGGCGGATAGATTTGAGATGTAGAATTCATGACATTATTGTGACTACAGAAACAATTCAAAGCATTTCAAAAGCTTTTGATCTCGATCGTAACTGCGATCTTATTCTAGTGTATTTATATACAAACTGCGTCAACTGCTAAAACCTCAATTTCACATAGTATGAATATATTATATCACAGATTATACTAGACCATATTTATTATTTACTGTTTCCGTAGTTTTAATGACTGCGGTTTCTTTGATTTCAAAACATATAAGTGAAACTTTGAAGTCATCAACTGGAAATATCCACTTATCATCTGTAAATATTCATTTAGTATCTGGTAATCGACGCTTAGTTAATGTAAATTTTCACTTAGCGTCTGGAGATTTCCCCTTAATATCTGGCTGGAAATTTTCATTTACTGAACGAAAATATACACTTTATACTTGGAAATTTCCAGTTAGTGTCTGGGAATTTACAGATAGTGGGTAAAAATTTCTAGTTGGTAATCGGATTACTACAGACAGTTAAGAAAATATTATTGGAATTTATCGTGGGTCTTCCGTGCCATTGTAGATCAGCATCAAAATCGACCAAAATTTATGTGATACTGTGGCGCACCTACAAGCCAATCAAGACATTGATGCAAGCCAAATCAAAATGACGAGTAATAATAAACATACCACTTCATCGATTATTTGAGTATATTTCAAGCAATCTAGCTACAAGTGGTACTTACCATACTATTTACCACGTGCACTTAAGTGAGAGTGGTTAGAGACTAGATAGACATGAAACGGCTATGACGCCATGGCCATCTTCAGATTATAGAATGAATTCTAATAGACAAAATATATTATAAAAAGTAATATAACTTGCTAATAAACAACAAATGATACAATCAAGACAATGATGCAAGTCAAATTAAAATGACGACAAATAATCAACAAACCATTATATAGACTTTTATAGTATATTCCAAATAATCTGCTAGGTCAAAGTGGTTATACATAGTATTTACCACACGTGCGCCACAATGAGACTGATTAGACTTATATACATGAAACGGCTATGACGTCATGAGTATCTTCTGATTATAATGAATTCTTATACACAAAATATATTATAAACAATATTATCACTTGTTGATGAACAACAAGTGATACGATAAAAGTATTTTAGCAATAAAACTATTATACAAATACAAACGCATTTTGATAACTAAGTTATCGAAGCGTATATTTTCGTTTGGTAGTGAATGATAGATAATATGTCAAACACTCTTGTGAGCACACATGAAATAAAATCGAAGTTTTTATTCATTGCGCAATATCTACACCCTTCGGAATTCAATCAACGTCTTAATCAAGGTTGAATATCTATAATAGATTTATACGCAGTTTTCGAATAACAATGATATGGCATGCTTTATCGATAAAACAAAATAAGTTCACAAAACTTGCTATTATTATGTATTAAGTATTATGGGCTATTTGGTCTCAGCACTTGCAAATAATGAACATGTTACCAAAAACTACGGCAGTACAAAACCTGATAAAATTCCTCCTGATGAAACCATTCAGTGGTGGGACAATGTTACGAACAAATATCATTTCCGTAAGAAAACATTTTTAATACGTACTTTGGATATCACTCTGTTTATGAATGTGGAAGGCTTAACTGAAAAAATTGCAATTTTTTTAATTACATTTAAGAAGGTTCTAATATAGGAATACATGAATGACGCTAAAAACAAATTTAATACCTCAGTTTCGTAATTTTGTCAATTTTGTTCACTTTGGGAAGTACATATGTACTGGTATATGTGTACCAGTGTTTATACCGGTATAAAATACTTTCCGGAAGTGACCATTTAATATATATATATATATATATATATATATATATATATATATATATATATATATATATATATATATATATATATATATATATATATATATATACTAGTAAACAGATTGGGATTTGGGAAGAGTCACTTTGTAGTGACTCTTTCGCCACTCCGCTCGACCTAGCACTCGGCCGAGCATTCGTTAAAGTGTTATACGACGATATTTTGAAATGGGAAAGAGACTCTAATTATACGAATATCCTGAGGTTCGTATATTTAGAGTGAGAAGGTTCAATAAAAAGTGGAGAAAAAATGAACTCTATAAAAACAAACTCATGTTTAGTAACTTTTAATAGCACATCACTTTTTAAATATTTTGAACTTTTCAATAATAGGTTAACTGTAGATGTAGAATTATATACACCTCCAGTAATACAATGCTTAAAATGTTTGAGATATAGACACAGTCGTAAATAATGTCGTGGGAAATATAGATAAGCAAAAAGCGGAGAGGGATATAAAAACAAATCAACTTATGATGACAATCCTTTTTGTATTTATTGCGCCACCAGAACATAGAGCCAGTAGGGAACGCAACGAATATTAAGGCCAAACTAAAATTAGAAAAATCATGGCATTTTAGAATATATCGCTCTTTGGAGCAAATCAATAATGTAAAGTATCTAAAGCTCCATTACCTTCTGATTTCCTTTCTACAGCAGCAAATTTAAACAATAAAGAAAGTAATTTAAATAAAACTAAGTAGTTTTTTTAATTTCACTATGACTGAATTAAACATAACAATATTGTTTCGCCAATACAGTGGCTTCATCAGATGTAGATGATAAACTGAGATGATAGCCACTGTGTTGGCGAAACAATATTGTTATCTTCTTCTTCTTCTTCTTTATTTTAGGCGAAAGCCGCCTGTTTATTCTTCGGTCGTTTGTCTGTTACGGAACGTTCAAGTTGTCATTCCATCTTTTCCGTGGTCGTCCCACGCTTCTGCGCCCCAGTGGATATTTATCACGGGCGATTCTTACTATTCTTCTGTCGTCCATTCTGTTTATATGATCATTCCACTCCTGTTTTCTGTTCAATACCCAGTCATTAATGCTGTCCACCTTGCACATGTTTCTAACATTTTCACTCCTTTCTCCGTTGAGAAGTGTTTTTCCGGTTATCCTGCGAAGTACCTTCATTTCGGTTGTCTCCAGTAGTCGCCTGGTTTTCGTTGTTTCTGGTCTAGTTTCTGCGGTATATGTCATAATGGGCCTTACGGTTGCTTTATAGATTCGTGCCTTGGCTTCAATTCCGATATGCTTATTGCGCCATATTGTGTCATTCAGACATCCTGCTATCCTTGCTGCTTTTGTTGCCTGCTCCCTTACCTCTGCCTCGACATCACCATAACTCGAAATCTCTATCCCGAGGTATTTAAATTTCATTTCCTGCTGTATAGATTTACCATCAACCTCAAGCTTGCATCTCAATGGTGTTTTTGATGTAGTCATGCATTTTGTTTTAGAAGCAGAGATTATCATATTAAACGATTTGGCTGTACGGTTGAACTGGTGTAGGAGGCGCTGTAAATCGTCTTCATTTTCTGCAATCAGCACAGCGTCATCGGCGTAACACAGAATGGATATCTCTTTGTCCCCCATTTTGTAACCCCTCATTCCTCTTACTTTTTTGATTATCTCATCCATGATGATGTTGAACAGAAGGGGGCTTAACGAATCTCCTTGACGAATACCACTTCTCACTGGTATCTGTGTGGTAAGCTCCCCGTCTAATCTTGCCTGGATCTTATTCGCAGTATATATATTTTCGATAGTCTTTATTATATTACGTGGGATTTGCCTGTTGTAGAGCCGGAAATATTGTTATGTTTAATTTAATTATAGTGCAAATCAAAAAACTACTTAGTTTTATTTAGATTTTCATAAAGTATCGGCCCAATCGATTAATTAATAATATAGAAAGTCACAAATTTAAAACAGGTATTACAGCGGAACCCAGTCATAGGAATATAGCTAAAAATTTAAGCAAAACAAAATCGACAATACATCGGAGGTCCCTACTGAAAGAAAGAGTCCGTTCTCACCCGGATATGACAAAACTTAACATGAAAAATGTTTTATAATATTTACTCCACAATACCACGAAGTATAGATATAAGGAGTCCTAACGTAATGTTGAAAGAATGACATCAATTTAAGGAACAGATCTTTTTCCGATAGGGCCCGCCACTTTTTAAGACGTACTCGTTTAAATTTTTACGCGGGTCTTGTTGCTATTGACAGATGTGAAATAAAAATTTATATTTGATTAAAATTTTAAATGATTTTAACATTCGCGCGCCAGCGAGTATTTACGTCTGATAATAATAATAACATAGGTACGTCCCTTAATTTGGTATGTTCAGTGGTACGTCCTGAACATTTGCGCAGCTAGTGGTAGAAAATAGAACTATGATCTGGGTTTGATATTGTGTACATGCACAGCCACGGACCCACCTCAAGTTAGCCTGCAAATATTAGGTATATGAATAAAAAAAAAAAACCAGTCGACGTATTTTTAATTGCACCTTCCAAAAATATCAATTAATATAATTGCACCCCCAACAAAAAAAATTCAAAAAAGCATATTTTTTACAAATACGATGAAAATCAATAGAAGTTAAATTTGGCGGTATGTGTACAGTGTATTACAAGTGATGATGTTGATAATTTTCGAATAGACAGATCGCTATTCACAAATCTAACTAACAATAACATATTCTTTCAAAATCCAAACTTTCCTCAAAACAGAATTTTTGGAAGCTATGATTTTATTTATTATTGATAATATTTTAATTATTTGCAACGGGGAGGGCTGAATATACTTACAGAAAATGTCTTATTTCACATGTGTTCCATATTTGAAAAAATTATTAAAGGTATTTCTCTTGAACGTGCCTTTTTGTATAATATACACCAGAAAGCAATTTTGTGTAATCTCACTATTTTAAGAGTGTCATTGGATGAGTCCTTAAAGATTTTTGTTGTTGCTGTTTATGTGATGAAGACAATAAAAATATTCTGAACATGCTGTGTTCCATTTTTTCGAATATCTTATTGAATGATCAGACAAAAAAAAAATAATGGAGCCGGACACTAGAAAACTGAAACAAAAAATAAACGAAGAAAGCTCAATACTTTCATGAAGTAGTTTGTTGGTTGCTCTAATCAAAAATATAATATTCATTTATACTAAGGTAAATAATTCAATTTGAGTAATTCCTACAGCGTTTCTTTCAAGGTTCCTATTCTCTCAAATAATTTAATAAATTTGGTCAGGCAACTTTTCATGTAAATAAATCCCACTGACTAATAGAGGTATTTTTTACGCAGTGGGGCTTTATCGAAAACATCGTTGTTTTCTTGCAATAATAAATGTTTTACAGTTTTCTGTTACAGAAATATGTGCTCAGAATACCCAATATAATATTCTATATATTATACATGCTAATAATATTCATTGTTTGTTCACAATATACAAAAATCGTTGAAATAATGCTTGAAAGCTTGGAACATACGACTAGGATAGTATACAACTAAGCACAATTTGGCAACACCGAGGGACTCGGCTCTTCATGGCCTGTATAAAGGGGGTCGTGGGTAGGTGTAATACGGCAGATACAGACGGCAACGATCGCCATCTTCGGGGGTAAATATGAGGTACATGAATTTAAAGGAATACTAGTCGACATATCATTAATTGCACATTCCAAATATATCAATTATTGTAATTGCACACTCCCCCCTAGAAATCAAATAAAAAATATAATAAAATTCCTATTTGATAACAATATAGAAAGGTTGACATCTCCTTGTGCTTTAAGCTTAGAAAAATGCAACTTGTCTTAAAAAACTGCACCCTGGCTGTTTATAATTGCACCCTAACAAAAATCCAAAAAGC
This sequence comes from Henosepilachna vigintioctopunctata, assembly GCA_030704895.1. Classification (NCBI taxonomy): domain Eukaryota; kingdom Metazoa; phylum Arthropoda; class Insecta; order Coleoptera; family Coccinellidae; genus Henosepilachna; species Henosepilachna vigintioctopunctata. Next base: position 536,216 of record JARQZJ010000077.1, read on the forward strand.
ATATATTTTACAAATACGATGAAAATCAATTTTGGCGGTATGGGGTAGGTGTAATACGGCAGATACAGACGGCAACGATCGCCATCTTCGGAGGCAAATATTAGAAATATAAATTAAAAAAATACCAGTCGATTTATTTTCAATTGCACATTCCAAAAATATCAATTATTGTAACTGCACCCCCCTAGAAATCGAATAAAAAATATAATAAAATTCCTATTAGATAACACTATAAAAAGGTTAATACCTCATTGTGCTTTAAGCTTAGAGAAATGCAACTAGTGTTAAAAAACTGCACCCTGGCTGTTTCTAATTGCACCCCCAAGAAAAATCCAAAAAAAGCATATGTTTTACAAATACGATGAAAATTCATTTTGGCGGTATGGGGTAGGTGTAATACGGCAGATACATACGGCAACGATCGCCATCTTCGGGAGTAAATATTAGGTATGTAATTTTAAAAAAATACCAGTCGACGAATTTTTAATTGCACATTGCAAAAATATCAATTATTGCAACTGCACCGCCCCTAGAAATCGAATAAAAATATAATAAAATTCCTATTTGATAACAATATAAAAAGATTGATATCTCCTTGTGCTTTAAGTTTAGAAATATGCAACTAGTCTCAAAAAACTGCACCCTGGCTGTTTCTAATTGCACCCCCAACAAAAAAATGTTTATTTTGTCAATTATTATTATATGCACAAATTTGCAAAAATTTTGTAAATTTTCATAAAATGTTAAGATTAAAAATACTAGATTCTATTAAGTAATTAGATTTAAGCTTAATGAAAATAAATTTAAGCTCTCCTACATATGTTACTGTTCCCTTAGTGATGAACATATGTTACTTCCAATAATTTAATTTTAACGATGTGCTTGCTAACATTATTGACCTGGGTTCGAGTCTGACGCCGGGCTAATTTTTTTTCACTCATCAAATAAAATTACTTATTAGTATAAGAATTCTTCAAAACTTTTAATATTGACGAATTCACGAATATATCTGTAAGAGAAAGAATGTAAATAATGTATATATGATTTCCATTTATTTCAATTAAGAATTTTATTCATGAATGTGTACGTTTGTCAAAAAAAAAACCAAAATGCACAGTATTTAAAAAAAACAAAAATACATTCATTTAGATAAATAACATCACGATATTGTGTATTTAGCTATTATTCTTGAAGGAAAGATCGAAAGATCCAGTGTACATCCATAAATAGGTTTAAGTTTTTTCAGTCGTTATGTCGGACCTTACAGGTGCCTTTTTTATCTGATCCAATTCCAGTACCAATTCCAGGAAGTTCAGATTAGGCATTGCGCCCTTTTATTTCAACAGGATTACATTGTATTTCTATTTTATCACATTAATCCAGATTAATAGCAAAAACGCCCAGAAATTTTTTACAATAAAAAAAATTACTGAATTTCCATATAAAAATGCAATTGATTACATTGTGATACATATAAACAAAAAGCAAATTATGTGCTAAAAAAATACTATAATTTTGTTTCTTTATTTGGTTTTTGAACCACCTGTTGAAAATATCCAACCTCTTTATGAGAAGTCTTACATTTAATCATACATTTACTATTATCAGAGCGTAATTGATGGCAAAATATGTAACAAAAATATAAAGATACATTTTTTACTTTTATTAAATAATAGGTTTGACATAAAAAATATTATAATTTCAAATAATACTGTTTTTTACTAATTCAAATTTCCCGCGAACACTGTAGTGAGTAAATATAATAGTTACTGTTTATGACTACTTAGCAGAACAGGTCTACACAAAATAGAATGTAATAAAAAGATCGTTAACTGGATATTGAAACTTGAATAGTTTGAAAGAAAAATTACAATAAATAATAAAAATAAACATGATTGGCTGAGATTGAATTCTCGCTTCTCGAATTCTCTTGATGAAACATAATTAAATATTAGGTAAATTAAATTAAACTCTCGGCTTAATGTTTCACGATTATATTTAACAATATAAATTTATCAACATGTTTCGTGCGTGAGTTCATTTTCAAGACTAAAATACAGTAAGTAACGAAAAACAAATTTATATCTATACAAAGGATGTAAGGAGGGAGGATAATTGAACAGACCAAATTGACTTGAGTTACCACTCGAGTCAATTTGGCAAGACCGCCGGACTACGCTCTTCATGGCCTGTAGTAAACTTGGCCGTGGACATACAAAATTTAGGTTATGTTCTGTGGCTGTGGTACATGAATACCACAGAACATACCAAATTAAGGATATGTTCTGTGATGAATACTTCGGAAAAACCTAAACCTTTCGGACTCCTTATATCTCTACTTCGAGCACAATTCAATACAAACAACAACCAGTCTGCACCAATTAACCCTATAAATACAAAAAATGTAACAACAAAAGCTATTGTTCACCATAATACACAATTTGACAAAGACGATATACTAATAAAACCATTGAATAAAAATAAAAATTATAATGAGAAAACACCCATACTGTATAATAAAAGTTCTCTAGAGGATGGAGGATTCTTCGTCCTCCATTTTTCCTCGGTATTAAGCTTTTATCTTTTTTTGGTTTTACTTCTTCTTTTCTTTGCGTTTTTTTCTTTTGTTTTTTTGTCCATATAACATTAGAGTTTTACACGACAATCCTATTCAATTAAAATTGCCAATAAATATCTATGAGATAATATTTTATAAGAGTGAAGTTGTTAGTGTTGAGAATCTCATATACATCCATACAGTATAATGTAATGCACTTGTGCATTGGTACTTGCATTTGGTTTTCATGTTATTATTTGTAGTTAGTAAGTAGTTATTTTGAGAGTCGATGCGAGATATATAAAATAAATGAATTAAAAAGTGTCATGTTTTTATTTTAACCAGCTTTTCTTAACAGTTAGTTAATAAGAGGAAACACTACTCAAGCGAAACAATTATAATGTCTTTCATATTAAATACCATCTCTCCTTATACCTATGATTTGTTACGAAGTTACATTAACTTGCAAGCAAAACGTAATCTACAATATATCATGTGGTATGGATGTAATGCCAAATTCAAATACAATAATTTGACAACATAAGTGGCCAATGCCGCACCTTCAAAGAATTATTAGATGCTACCAATCCATAGTCCTTCCAACCAATGCAATGTTGAATTGGAATCTCTATTGATATCTTTGCAATTTTTGTAACCACCTAAATAAATGTATTTTTTTATATTTCATTACTGAAATTGTTTAAATCTTGAAGTGATAGTTGGAGTATAGTTCACACATATTTTAAAAGAATATTTAAATTGTTGAAAATATTTTCAAGCTAATAAACGTTTTTATGTGTAATATAACTGTTAGGTGTTGCTCTTGGAAAAAAAGTGAATAAATACACATGCTGTGATAAATAATTTCTATAGATCTTTGAATTGTAGATATATAATCTACAATTTTCGTTAACACTATTTCTTATATACGTACCGTCAGCCTGAAAAAGCAGTGATTATATAAAGCTTTTCTGTTGTTTGAATATCGATCGGTCTATCAGCTAATGATCAATCAGCTGATGCTGATGAAATATATGGTTTCATTTTATCTTATTTTAGGTTTTGAAATAAATCAATCCTCAAACTTCTAAACGCAAACTTGTTGCTTTATTAACCTCTTAAACTTATATTGTCATCTTACATTCATAGAAATATATATTCCAATGATATTTCATAGAACATCGTTTCAAGCTAAGATTTGATTTTTATGGTCATTACATTTCAAAAAACTAAATATTACTCAACAGATGCGACGTTGTTCATGGCTTGTAAGTAAAGTTATGTTGTGGATGTGGCACGCAGATTTGTAGATTATTCTCCTTTTGTTATATGCACAGAATATATCTATATTATCTTCTATTCTGAATTGGTGACTTTGTTGCTCACAATTATATTCACGACTAGCACAAATTTTATCTAACAATGACTTGCCACTTCATTTCTATAAGATAACTATTCAAACCTACCCGACAATCAGTTAAAATAGTTACTGATTTTCTCATAACTTCCAAAATTAAATTATGATAAACAAGTGTGAACATATGTGTTAAGCTATAAAGATTAATACATAAATATAAAAATCGCTTCCAAACAATTTCACTAACATAATCCTCCTACTAATTTCCTCCCTTTCACCATTTAAATAAATGTTAATTTTTTACACACTCCCTTTTGTAATGTCCAAGGGATCCCCGTACAACCTATACCTATTTTAGTACCCACCTATCGTAATTGGTTGAGTCTATATGTAATCCTCTGAATAATTCATAAACTTGACACAGAGAAAATACTCATGTTATTAACTATTTCAACAATCCCATCCGGTATTGAAGCCCAATTCAAGATCCGTTTTAGTACGGTCCTGGTGGAGCAGTCAGTTTACTGTATAGATGGTTACGCAGCCGAGCACATTGTTAAAAAAACCAAACAAACAACAATCTTCTATTCTGTGGTAATATGCGTGTACGAGAGTACACATATCAGTATTGCTCTAAGTAATATCTTGGCTACATTGAAATATACGAAGCACTATTTGTAATATTTTGAAGACTTTATATTAAATGTGAAGTAATGGACACTTTGTACCATCAAACTAATAAATTAATTCAGCAAACGCAACAAACATTTCATTCTTTGGAAAACAATGTTATCAATGCACTTGCTGTGGAGGAAGATATACAGGAAAAAATTAACTTAATTAATAGGTGAGGTATGTTTCCATATTGCAACCTTTGTTTATATAATAGAATGCAATCTTACAGTAATTGTGAAAAATTAGATGTCTATCTGTACAAAGTACCTATAGAGCAAAGACAGAATGCTAAAATGAGATGTGATCAACTTAAATATGATAGCAGACATCTTCAAGCAGCTTTAGCTGTTGCACAACAAAAACGAGCTAGAAGGGAGGCTGCAGCTAGTGAAAGAGAACAATTGTTTCATCGAAAGTTTGAACCTAACCCTGATATCACAACAATTAATATGGATTTCTCTATTCAACACCAGACTTCTCTTCAAAATTCAAATAGAGGACTAGATGAAATGATTAATACAGGAGTAAATGCATTGGAATCTTTACGATCCCAGAGGTTGACACTGAAGGGTGCTCAGAGGAAAATAATAGATATAGCAAATACTCTTGGTTTAAGTAATCACACTATGAAATTGATAGAAAAAAGGGTATCTGAGGATAAAATTATACTAGTTGGTGGAATGTTTTTTACTTTAGTTATTATCATTCTTGTTATTTATTTTACTTGAGTTAGAAGCTAAGCTATCATTTGCATTTTTAGATAATTTTTCTATTCTATTGCATAATTGATTATAGGATTATTTATGAAATATGTGATAAAATTATTTATTGATAATAATATATTTGCATAATTGTAGGACAGGAAAATAAAATATATTAATATTTTTATTATATTACCCATTATCTTTTATTGAATGAATGTACGTTAAAGAGACTCTTAGGACAGAGCAAGATTGTTTTGTCTTTTTTAAATTTATCTTATTGAAGGGAAATACTGAAAATATTTTTCATTCATATGTATAGCGGAAAGCTTTATGTGACTTAGAGGAAATTGAAAAAAGTTGAACATTTTGATACAGTTATTAATGTTTAATGGTAGCACAACATTTTCAACTACATTATTTCCACCATTTCATTCAAGACATGTAACATCATTTGGTAATCAAAACATAGATGGAAATATTTAGCATAGTGAGATCCTTGTTATTATTTTTACACATAAATAAAATAATATTCCTATTGAGCAGCACTATTTTATAATACTAATTCTTCATCAAAGAATGAATTATGTTCAAGAAACATCTAGTATCAAAAAATGAGAATTCACAATTTTTGTGAAATCATAGAGACGTGAATTCAATAAAATATACCTGACATTAAACCAACATGTACTTTGAAATAATCAAATCTTGTCACTTATTAGTAGCTTTTAACTCTTATAAGATTAAAGACATTGTAGTATTTTACTGAACTCTCTGTTGCTGCATCATATCTTCTGGGATGTTATACAATCCCAAGACTGGAAAGAAAGTAGTTTGATGCTGTTCTTCAAAGTTTTCTGTTTGAATTTCAGGAAGATTTATAGGTTGAGCCAAGACAGTACCAGGTGGATTTCTTTGCGGCATTCCGGTGGGTGGGATTGACTGAGGTTTCCTTACTGTGACACTTGTATTTATACCATGCCTTCTCTTCATGTGTTTGTTGTAATTTGGCCAATTTGTAAAGTGGTGTTGGCATTCATGACAAGAATAAGGGCGTTCCCCAGTATGTTGCCTTCTATGTGTAGTTAAAACACCTTTGAATCTGAAATTTTTTCCACAGAATTCGCAGGTGAATGGCATTGCTCCTGTGTGAATTCTGATGTGTTCATTTAAGGTTCCTCTTTCTCTAAATTGTCTACCACATACATCACATTTATGAGGCTTCAAACCTGAGTGAACTGAAGAATGTTTCTTTAATCTAATTAACGTTTTGAATGTTTTATTGCATGTATTACAAGAAAATGGTCTAGCTGCTGTATGAATTAATAGATGATTATCCAAATTTCCCTTTTGGAAGAAACTTTTACCACACTGATCACATGTATAATCTCTAATACCTGAATGTATTCTCTTGTGTGCCATTAAATTAGGTTTAGTTCCAAAACGTTTAGGGCATTGATCACATTGATATCGATTTTTAATTTCTGCAGGAAGATGAGATCTTGCATGGAGCAATAAGGCAGACTGCATCCTGAATCTTTTTCCACAATTCAAGCAAACAAATTGTGTTTCTTCCTTATGATCTGCTCGATGCTTTTCTACATCTACCACCGTTGGATACCATTTATAACAAACATCACAGCAATATCTGAGAGTGATTTGATGTAATCTCACATGACTAAGGAATATGGTGTATTTTGAGTAAATTTTATGACAATATACACATGAATATCTAGGAAGTTGGTTGTGATCTGAAGTGTAATGATCTTTGAGCTCATCAGAAGATGAGAAATTTTGCTGGCAATGACAACAAATCCATGGGTAGGAGCTCCAACCGAATAGATCTTCTTTAGGAACACAGCTTCCATCTTCTTTGAATTCAATTATACTTAATTCAGATAAATCTTGTGCTTCAGATTTTTTCTTCTTTGGTGAAACTTTCTTCTGAAACATGATGAAATTTGGTTAATCATAAGTTACTCAAATTTTGTTGATTTTGAGATCACATTTCTTTAGTAAATATATACCTTTATTTTAGGCGAATCATTTTTTGCTTGTTCATTTATTCTTTCCTCAGCTGTCACCAAGGAATCTGTATCATTCTCAACTGCGTTTCCAGTGGTACTTGGTGATAAAGGTGGAGAAAAGTTGATATCATTTCCTTTACAAATTGAATTAGTATCTAATGCCTCTAAAATGTCATTCAAAGTTTCTTGTGCCTTCTGCACTTTAATATAATTCAACCAAGAATTTTGTACCATCTCCCAGCAAATTTGGCATATAAGAGTGGGTAATTGATCTTCTAAATTGATTCTAACTTGGAATAACTGAAAAATTTTGGATGGTAACTCCAAATCTTCAAGGATGGGAAGTAACTGTAAACTTATTTCTCCACATATCCTGCACCGCGATTCCATGACATCCTATTTGCTATTAGCGAAATACCGTATTAATTGATTCACATTATAGTATTTAATTCATCAAAAATATATGTACATTTATTTTTATTATTGTTTGCATCAAAATTTAGTACCGGATAACAAACACTGACATATACATAGAGAAACATAAAGTCCATTTTTTCACTTGAGGCAATTTCAAAGATATCATTTATTTTGTTTTTGTGCTTATTAGTGAATGTAATTGTGTAAGTGATTTGTAGTTCGTTATGTAAAAGTTATAAGAATTCTTTCAGTTTTGTCTGTTTTGAGTATTACCTTTTTATTTTTAATAAGTATTCTTAGAATCAAAGATAAAGATGTGTATTTATCTATGATCAATTTACGTGGCATGACGTAAACTCAACTGACCTGACAACAGTGACAACTACTTGTTGATATCAACAGTGTATTTTATATGTTCTGAAACTCATGTTTGAGTTAGGAATTTAACGTCAGCAACATAATATTAGTGCACCATATGTATTAAACTAGAGAGCTTATAATAGAAAAGGTGAGCATATTCACTAATTAAAGTTGAAATAGTCACTATCAGTTCTTATCCTTAGGTATTAATAATACGCTCTTTTGCTTTAAATACTTGAATATTGGTTCTAAAATTCACTCGACTATTGAATAATTTAAATTAAATTCAAAATGAAATTCAAGAATTTTTACAACAAATATACGCTTTCAATTCCATATTTCAGTTATAGTTGAAAAAAATGAAACAGAAAGCAGGAAAACCAAAAGAAAATGCTAAAGAGAAGAAACAACGACGGAAGGATTTTCAAGATGCTCAAAAACAGATAAAAACAGTCGTTATTCCAACATTGGTGACTGTTGTTTTGTTTATTGCTGCATATGTGTACATTAAGACTAGACCAATTTATAGTGATTGAATTATAAGCATAACATCATTTAAAATTCATTGTTAAATATATTTGTTGCTATTTGATTACTTCTGTTTATCACATATTTGTACAAAACTAGAAAATATTGCTTTCTCTTAATATAAAACATTATTTTAATAGAGACCAAATTTTATAGTGTAACATTAATTTGAAATATATGTATGTAAATGGAGAATAAAATATTGTTTTGATAAATTAATTTTTTTGTGTAACATTGGAGTGCATATTAGACAGTGTCTATATTTCACAATGAAGAATAAATGTGAATAAAGTAATAATGCTTAATTTTGGAAAGAGATTTTCAGTCATCTATATTCTATTGCTTGTCTATTTAAATGGACAAGCCATTTTTAATAATGGTAAAGTTTCAGATCAGTTGAAGTCCAGTTATATTTAATTTTTAATATAGAGCAGCTGCAAATGAATAGGATATAGTTTAACTTATCCAGAAACATTACTACAGAAAAGCATATTTAATGTTTTTACTTAAAACATAAGAAAATGTAATTTCTTCTATTTCAACATACGGGCCAGTAAGACCATGCCAATAAAATAAGAAATTAATTTAATAATATTGCATCAAACTACGGGATATGTTGTGTATTCAACGTATAATAAAAATTATATACACAAAATATTTTTAAAATAATTCACAAAAGCTATTGATCATCAATTTCTGATTTTGTTATCTGAGAAATCCATTTGAAACGAAAAAATTCAATGATTTATGAGTGTAGAGTTTTTGAAAAGGGAATGATCTTAGAAATTGAAAGTCAATCAAGGTTTCATAATAAGATCCTTTTAAAATCTGAAACATGTTTATTTGACATGTAAGAGCTAAAACATAATACTAAATATTATTTACAAAATTTACAATATCCAAATTAATTTGAAGTGGAAAAGACTCAAGCATTTCATTAAGCAAAATTAGTTTAATTACAATATATACACTAAAGTTAAACATGTTAATGAAGATTTTCCTAATGCTTTATATATATATATATATATATATATATATATATATATATATATATATATAAGAGAGTTTTCTTGTCAATATTCAAATTAGAAACTGAGACTTCTCAACAAATAAGAGACTGTAAAAATAGCAAAATGTATTTATTGTTAATGTAAATTACTGTAAATTGAAATAAATATAACAAAATAGTACTATAAATTCACTTCAAAACTTTCAAATGTATAATTTTCATTAACTGACAGAAACATTCATCATTAGAATTTATCTAATATTTATGAAGTTTTACGTGGTATAGAATACTTACAAAGCAAATGCTGCACTAGTATATGATTCATACATACACACACACACACACACACACACACATATATATATATATATATATATATATATATATATATATATATATATATATATATATATATATATATAATTTGTTGGTGTGAAATTTATTTATTTTAAAGGTGACAAATGAAATTTTCTTTTTGCAGTCTGTTATTTGCTAACAATATCAATTTTACTAATATATATATTTATTGAAATTCATGTTGTTTTAAGCTTATGGGTTTAATAAAATAGAACTGAGAATAGAAAAATATCAGAACAAAGCACCATTGAAATGTATACATAATAAAATATCTAAATTTATCACAAATAAACTTAAAGCATAAATAAATATGAACATTGTGAAAAGATCCAAAGAAATTAACTTATTTCAAGAATTAAACAAATCAACCAGTTCATCATAATTTTGTCACATCATGTGGTGATTATTCACCTAAATATATTAAATTTATTGAACAATGATAAATATAAATTCACGTTTTTTGTTTGTTAAGTATATTATTAAGACATCTGATCAATTTGATTGGTTCTTGAAAAATTACTAAAACTGAAATAAGCAGTTCATTCACAAATATATTTATACATTTATAACATAGCAATCGGAAAGAAAACATTTAATTCATTCAAGTCTTTTTCTTTCAATGTCACCATCTGATGATTAGTTAATTAATTAATTGTTAATTAATCATGATCAGTGAGCATACACAAAATAATAAGCCTAAATAAGTGTACATACAATAAAACAGTAGTAATCTTCAAACCAAAAAATATTTCCAACATGCTGAGTTAAATGCATTACAACTATCAGATTAATTGAAAATTAGATATAATAAAAACAAATTAACGCGTCCTAGGGGTTTATCAAAATATTGATTAGTTTCAGGTGTAAAGACCTACAAACTATTGAAAATGTAGAAACTGTTTCACTAATGAAAATTTATTCAGTCATTTTTATTAAAATAATTTGAGCTTTTGTATGATGCAGGTGAAAAATTGTCCACAAATCACAAAGACTCATAACATTAACCCATTCATACTTCTAATAATTACCATTTTGTTACATTACAAAAATTTGTAATTAATATCTTACACTTTGAAATTCAATCAATTTTTCAAATAACTAGTCTTTATATTGAGTCTTTTGAACAAAAAAGGATTACCTCAGTGAAAAATACAAGATTAATTATTCTGTTTTAGTTATTATATGGTTTTAATGAATCTTTTACAGCATAACACTTTTTCTTGGTGTAACTACATTTGAAGACTTCGATCAATATAAGTATGAATTTTAGTTTATAAACAGAAACTTTGCATATTTATTGTAGAATGAGAACAAATTAGTTATTAATTATTCACATTTGACATAGAATGAATGTTTGAATAGAATGTCCCAAGCTTCAGTTTGAATAATTTATCTAATACTGTCAGAGGTATGTAATGAGATAAATGCAACAGGAAATGATAACTTTTCAGAAAAATAAAAATAATAAATGCATAATTTTAAATCAAATTTGAAATTATGTTTAAAAATCAACACAAAAGTGACAAATTAATATTTTCAAATATTATCATTAGTATAGCCTATACAAAGTTCCATAAAAAAATCTCCATATAAATTCTTTGATCGATTCGAACCTTTTATAAAAATATATGGCACTTACATTTCTTTTTCTCCCAAGAAAAAACTAGATCCTCATCTAATATTATTGATTATTATCAATTATTCATATTAAGATAACTAAACATATATATTGATTTAATGAAACTAAACAAAATTAGCAGAATATGTCAATTAAGAATAACAGATAATGAGCGACAAGTTAGCTTATAATGTATAAACAGACATATTCTCCTCTATAAACTGTTGCATTAAATGAATTCAAATTTCAATCAAATTAGTTTATTTTATATTGATGATGAATAGAATAAAACAGGCCAATCAATGAAATTGATTGATAATCATTGATTGATAATGAAATTGTAAAATACTAGTTTTACCTATTATGGCACTGCTAAATATATACATGATAATGATGTAATAGGACAGTAATAGGAAACTAATTTTATACATCTAATAAAAAAATTTGGAAAACTTAAAAAACAAATACCTCTTTTATTCTATTCAAAATTTACCAAGAATAAATTACATGTTTATATTCATTAATTCATAAATTTTATTCATTTCACTAGTGAATTTTTTTATTACTTGAAGTAAATTTGAATTATTTATAGGGTTTGTATTTTTTTTGTAAGATATTTTTCTAAAGTGAGACCAAATTTCTCTCATGCTAAAATGGAAATAGCCATAATATTCCTGAGGAACCTTACATTTGTAGTTTTTAAATTATTGAGGCCCAATACCTTGAAACAAATTCTAAGATGAAAATATATATTCTTTTAATTTTGTTTTGCTCCATTAATAGATAATAGAAAATATAATTTTGCTATAATAGGCACAGCCATTCACGTATACATAATACTCAAAAAAACAAACTTTTTCTTGAACATATCTTGACCTTAAAGCACAAGGGTACTGAGTCCTTAATTGGAGCCAAATTAAATTTTAATTCATATAATTCAATACCCAACGTGAAATTGAATTTAATTTCTTTTAAGTATATTGTCTAACACTAATTCCATCTAATTCACAAACTTTAATAATGTAAATCTTGAACACTTGAACTTAAAACACTCTGCCTTTAAGGTCCAGATTTGGATATACATATAAATTTCCAAATAAATCAATCGTAGTTTTCAATTTCAGTATGGATTTGCAAGTAATTTTTGATTCTAATGATATATATATATATATATATATATATATATATATATATATATATATATATATATATATATATATTTATATAAATGTAAAACACTAGAATCTCTACATCAAAGAAGTTAAACTGAAATTCAGTTACATACTTTTATTTGTCTAAATTCTTGCAAATCTACAAATTGAAATTTTGAAGGATAACCATATTTTAAAATACATTTTTGATACAATAAGTTTTGATACAAATATTTTTTCCAGAACTATTTGGGACAACTAATTCAGACAATTAAATGTTTGCTGAACTGGTGTAAGAGTTGTTTTTGAAAGATTCGAGGTTAACCTGCGACTAATGATGGATTGAAAGGATTATAATCAAAAATTAATTAAAACCCTTGTTACAAAGCATGTAGCAAGAGCTTAGAATTCATCATCGCAAGCTTAGAGATAGAAAATGTGGGATAATGAATTTGGCACAATTGTTATAATCACTGGATAATTATCAGTACACTTGAGACAATTTCAACTTTTGTAAATATTACTTCAATTTGAAATTAGCATCAATGTTACAAATTTGTTGCATAATGGAAACTGTGCCTACTATAATAAGAAGAAAAATACATGAGAAGTTTTATCTTCCATCAACAATTTTGTTTATGGATATTACGTATAGCATGACTAGGGAATTTCAACAAAGTCTTTTCGAATGCCCGTTTGAAACGCCTCGGACGATTTTTCGCTTTCTCACATACATAGACATCGTTTTGGTGGAAAGTCCCCACTTCCAGTAATAAAATTATTTAAGTCTTAAACTCACTCTCCTCAACGGAAAGCTATCACAGCAGATCTGTCAGGGTGCCGCCAAACCATACCAATATTATAGGTATCAAATATTGCACCAACGCCCTCGTTAGCGACATCGTGTTCGTTTCCGCGCTGGAAGTACCATCGTTCGAACGAATAACTTCTGGTTTTTTGGAGCTGGTGGTTGTAGGAACAGTTTCGGTTTCCCCTGCACCATACGGCACTAAATCGTCGATGCGGTTGTTCACGCCGCCTTGTGGCGTTATCTCTTCCTCTTCTTCTTCGTCGACACCGTCTCCAGAACCTGATCCGCTGCCCGCAAGAGGCTCCTCGGAGTCATCTATGAGCTCCACCTCCTCACCCTGATGGGCTTTCCGAAGCTTGTCAAAATATACCTGAAGGGTGAAATTTTGCTCATTGATAATAGGTGATTGAGTATTTATAATTTTTGACACAGGTTTCTCGTATGTTCCAATTGCAGTGCCGTTCCAGCATTGACCGTCAGCACTTGGTGGAGCTGCTATGGTGTCATTGTTACAGTACTGGTAAGGGAGATGTAGCCAAAATTGACGAGTTTCCCTAATTTTCTGAAATAATGAAATAATTTTATAGATCAATAATTTTTCTCCTACTAATATATTTTAATGAATGAATATTAACTAGTAAATACCTTTATATATATATATATATATATATATATATATATATATATATATATATATATATATATATATATATATATTCAGTGTTTAACTCGGATTGAAGTCCAGGACAGGAGAATGAGTTACCTCTTTAGTACTTACCAAGTTTTCGAAAATGTTTCTTTCCTGCTTCAGATTTTTAATGAATACAGTTTTCTGTCTTTTTGATATGGTCTATTTCTAGGAAAATGCTATTGTTGTAATTATTTTCGGGATCTTAAATTTAAAAGGCAAATAAAAATAAAAAAATAACAAAAAATCTAGGCAACAAACGCATTTTCTAGGAAATGGACTAACTTCACAGTAATTGTAAGAATAATTTTCAATAGTGCCTTGTTATATATATATAAACTGTTAATATTGTACAATTTTAGCCCTGAAGAAGAAAATAAACATTTACGAAAGCTTGGAAAGTACTAAAGAGGAAACTCGTTTTCCTGTCCTGGACTGCAATCCCAGTTAAAACACTGGAAACACTGGAATTTAAAAACCGAAAATTGTGTTTTCTACTTATCGTGAAAAATTTTCAGTAGAAACATTGTGATATAACGTGTGCATTGTGATAATTAATTATAGGTACACACCCCACTTTACGTTTGACAACGCCTTGAAATGTCTATTTAAATCTATTTAAACATACCGTTTTGATATCCATAATCAGTTTCTTCAGGGTTGGTGTATTGTCTACTTTCTCCGTTTTTTTGTGTTTTTTCTTTCCTCCACCAATGCTTTTCATCGGCGTGGACTTGATTTCGTAATTCGGATTTTCGACCACCGGTCCTTCTGGTTCTGATTTCCTCTTCTTTCGACTCAATGTAGGTTGCCCGCACAATCCGTAGATTTTTTTAGATACGTCCGTTCCGCTTTCTTGGAAATTCATGATGGCTTCAGAGATTTTGATGTTTAGGGGTTCTACAACGCTCTCGATGTTGAAGGGACCCAATAATCTATCGGCAACCTTATCCAAGCCGTCTGAAAAACGACAAAATAATTAATAAGTTCGAAATGCAATTGCAGCTTGTGACTTCTTCATATTTCCCCTTTCCAAACAGAAGACGATAAATGTTAGGTATGCATGAAACTAATTGTAACATGGCATTTTGAACACTTAAGAGATGACCTTTAAATGTGGAAATATTTAATGAAAACATAAAATACTAGGCTAATCAACAAACTTGATATGAGCCTATTTCTAATAAAAAAAATTTCATATATTTTATTCAAAGAATTTATAGTACTTTTATTCTTAATAATTGAGAACATTATAAAATGCCCGGATTTAAGATATTTAGTATGATAATTCAATAATGAGAATCATATCATAATATAACATATCAGAGAACTAGGACTCGACGAACATCTCTAACTTTCGGCAAGGACTGTAAGGAAGTTTCAGGGACGTAACGGAAATCAACGCCACGAAGGGTGCCGCCGTGAAGATCGCTGCCACGGTCAGCTTTGAAAGGGCCTCCACAGAGCTTAAAATCCTTCTGATTATAATATCTGGGATAATGTCTGAAGGCCGTAAAACTTGAAATCGGGAGAATAATGTAATTGATGTTAACATAAATAATGTTATTATTTCCCATTATTAAATACGGATTAGCATATGTTCAGTGAGTTTTTGTTCTGTTTTCTCTTTAAATTTTATTTTTAGTTTCACAAATTTACATTTTTATTAATTATAATTCATTTCATACATGAAATAATAACTTTACAAATTATTTCATCTTACTTACATATACTTGATGCAATCTTAATTTACAAGGTGAAATCTCCTCGTGGAGTTCATCATACATAATTATTTTTCTTCATTACGTCTTTACATTTTTTATTACTTTTTACTTTTCTTGAATCCTTCACTGTACTACTATAGTGAGATTTTCCATACTTTTACACCTTTTACGCTCGCCTGTATGTATTCCTACCATATCCTTATCATCACCTGTTTCACAAGGACGCAGAAGAAACGCGCGACAGAGAGAGAGAGAGAGAGAGAAAATGACGCCGTTGAAGAAAGTGAATCAAGACGGGGGCCTTCTCATTTTCTCGTACTACAATTGATATTCTTTTTTTTTCTGTTTACTATGTCTCGAACTACAGTTTATATATTCCTTTTAAGACTATAATTGAATATTATATTACTTCGTCCGGTACCGGACTACATTAAAACTGTGAGAAACCAAAACGGTTTGAAGAAAACTCCGTCAGTTTCCTTACAGCCTGTATACCTCGTAGGTATCACTGTTAAATTTTATGAAAATTAGTAATTATTTCATTTTCTTTCTCTAATATTTTCTAATTGGAATTAATTTTATTTTAATGATATCTAAATTACGAAATCAGTTTCTCTAAAAGCTAAAGTTCAGTCCTTAACGAACAATTTTATTTCATAGTCCCATATTTTTAATAAATTAATATTTATTCAATATTAAATACAATTATTCCGATTAATATGAATTTTATCTTAGTAAAGGGACATATAAACCTATAGCAAAAGCTTTCTATCCTATTTTCCTGTAAGATTTCTTTCTATTCTGGAGCGAACTCGTAAAAAAAAGTTGTCAGTTTTCGAGCGGAAGACAAACTTCCATTCATTCGAATATATAAAATGTTGCCAAATGCACATCGTCTCCAAGACGGAACTGGTTTGTCGTTTATATAAGAAATGTGGGTTGTAATTACCATGGAATGGACATTATTTATTTCGTGTCGGACAGCCTAAAAAATTCGATCTGGAATTTTAATTGCTTCGGGGAAGATCTCAAATGAATAAATTCCTAAATTTAATTACTGCAATTCAATAACTCTCAGTCAGTTTATAAGAATCCGCGGATTAATTTGGTACTTCATAGATAACGGACTGACGTATTGGATTCCATAAATCCTCGGTGGAACGTTTGGGGTTCGTTTTTTGAAAGGCGCAGCAAGGTTATGTTTCCTATCACTAGCTGATGAAATGAAAATTGATGTGTCATACGAAAAGCCTCTCAAACTTTCAAGTTTGTACAACAAATTATTAATCACATAGACACATAATCTTAGGTTATATATATATATATATATATATATATATATATATATATATATATATATATATATATATATATATATATATATATATATATATATATATATATATATATATATATATATATATATATATATATATATAAATTCGGCTCTATTGTCAATTCGTAGTTGGCTGAGTTTGAAGTTGAAAATTCGATTAGGTATCACGAAAATACCCGTTGCCATTTTCGACTGAGCGAAAATTTAAATATGTCTTTCTTAATAACTGAAATATAAAAGTGTCTTCATTTAAAGACGACACACTGTATGTAGTACTATATTACATATTCCATCAATAGCTTGATAATTTTTTGCCTGTCATGTAATTTATAGTCATAAAAGAATTTTTTCAATTTGCACAATTGAAAATCTTTCATTAGAAGTTAGAAGTACTGCAACAGAGTGTAACTCCGTCAAAACTTTATATGAAATGACCAATATTATTTCATATAAATAACGATTCACTGATCGATATTATTTCAATTGTAGGTACGCTACATTCTTATGGATTTCGTAAAAGTCACTAAAGTGTCACTAGAAATAATTTAGTGATTCAAAGGAATCAGTCATTCTATAAAAAGCTTTATTAACTTGTAGAGATGCCTCCACTACTATTGAATATTTTCCAATTTTTCAAGTCTGTTATATCTTATTATAAATACTCGAGATGTAAAACTCTAACAATAAACTAAAAACAATTTCTAATATGAAAACGCTTACCGATAAATTTGTCCCAGTCTTTGCTGAAACTGGTGTGATATTTAAGACAATTCTCCAAAGTATTCGTACAATAATCTGCACAAGCTCCCAGACTCTGCTGGGATGTACACAAACCACAATGTTGCATTTTGGTTATCTCGGTGGCACACTCTTCGTCCACCAATATGTAGCTCAGCTTGTCAGCAATAACAGCTCCTTGCAAGAGAGATTTGAAGAAAGTTCTGGCTGCCACGAAAGATCTCCTCAGCTGCACGCCAAGTTTGTGCGGGATGTCCCCAAAAGGTTTCATTTCGGTCATATGCTCCGACACACACTCTAAGTATTTTTCGTCGAAATCGTACTGACTATTGATCACAGTGAACATGCGCTGATATAAAATACCGAAGAAGTTATCCATAGTGTCCGAAAGCCTAACCGTGCCTTTTTTGTAATATGTCTCCAACTCGCCGAAAAAATCGCTGAAGACGTCCGAGTTCTGCAGGTATATTTTTCCGTAAGTTCGTTCAAACATCTCGTGAAATTCTCGCTTGGAATTTACCATCATATCTTTGAAAAATTCTGAAAAGAACCCACTTTTAATATGGAGTTTGATCAATTTAAAACATACATTCGGACATTTGAAGTGCCACATTTTTTAAAAACAATATAATAGTTTACAGGCTCATTCTCTTGAAAATTTTAATGAGTGAATTAATCAAAAACCTAAATCAACCTCTATTGTTGGAATTAAACCTCTTGAAAAATAATGAACTTAATAGTAAGAGTAAGAGACAATAGTCTTATTCCCGCATGTCTTGCCTACAGATGCATACAAATTGTATAATTTCTATACGTGGTTTGACGAAGCTACAGTGTTAGCACAACATGTAAGGAATTTACAAGCAAATATTTAAGTGGAAATTAGATTGCCTTTTACTATAACTTTAGCAATAAAGGATGACAATTTTAATATTTATAATTTGAAGATATTATTATGTGTTCAAAAATTTATTTTGCAAATCTTGAGAAATGGGGTAACATTGACAAAATTCCTTTTCTCTTCAAAATTTTGAAAAAAAACACGTGAAGGTACTAGATCTAACCAAATTGTAATCGAACGTCGGTGTCATTAGAGCAACGACCATGTTGTTGTAATTAAGTACCTTATTTACTCAATCATTACAACTTCTGATTTGTGATTTGTTATAAAAACCAGGTAAGGTATATTTCAAAATCATTTTCAATTAATTTCAGTGAAATGTGTTTCAAACCATTTTAGCGATAAAATAGTTTTTTGGCCACGCAGGGTAACATTGATATTTCAATGTTACCCCACGGTTTAAGCTTCTATTTTTTTTTATTTCAAAATATGTCACCAGTGAGTAAATACGAAACTCACACTAGAAGCTCAATAAGAAAAGCACTAGGTTGTATTGAAATGAAGGAGGCAAATATTGTTAGAAGGGCTGCATAACCTTAAGTTCGATTTTAATTTATCATCTAAACCAGGGGTTCCCAAACTTTTTTTACTACGCCTCCTCCTGTTGAAATGGAAACCATTCACGCCCCCCTTCACAGTAAATTTTATGGGCAAGTGAAGAAACCAGGAATTACATTAAAAACAAAACATGTATTTTCAATAACACAAAGAACAACATCTGAAGAGTCAATTTAAAGACATACTATTAGAGAAAAACATAGACAAAAAGAACATATAAACTAGTAAATTAGTGAGATAGTGGGCTTGCATTTTCTTCACTAGTAAACCTATTCTTGATGGTATTTTAGTGGGAGCACAACGTAAGTCACTGGTAACATTAAGTTTGTTTCTGAACTCTGTTTTAATTGCAACGAGGGTTGAAAATGCCTTTTCACACAAGTGGGTACCTATTCGAAAAAGGGAGATATAATCGTATAGCTGCCTATGAAACAGGAGGGTACACTTTGAAATATTTGATCCAAAATGATGACTTGTCCATTTTGTCAAAGTCGTACTTGGCAGAGGAATCATGTTTTATTTCCAAACCTTCTTCTTGCAGTGCTTCTGACAGAGAGTTGATATTGATATTAAATGGGTCTATTGACAGTCTGTAAATACCCTCGTCACAAGTGTCTGGGAAATATTTCCTGAACTCTTCAGAGAGGTTCTCCAAATGGTTTAATATTAGGCTTTTCATTTGGGATCCTTCAAAAACCTCCTTGAACTGCGGCTCATCTGAGATTAACATTATATGAATCACTATATTTGATTCTCCGCCCTGCAGTTTTAAGTTAAGGTTGTTCAATGAGTCAAAGAAGTCTGACAAATAAGCCAACGACACCTGTGTACTTGGTTTCTTGAATTCAATGCTTAGCTCATTCTGCTTCAGATTTTCTAAGAAAGTGATTACTTCATCTCGGAGCTCAAATAATCTAGCTAACATGTTACCTTTGGATAGCCAGCGTACTTCTGTATGAAATAGCAGTGTTTTTTTAACAATTTAAAAAATCTACAACGTAAAAACAGTTGAAGAAATGTATTGATTTTATTTATTTAGAATTTTTTATTTTTAACTGGTCTTGTGCTCACGCCCCCCCTGATATATCTTCACGCCCACTTGGGGGAGGGCGCCCCCCAGTTTGGGAATCCCTGATCTAAAGAATTACAAATGTGGGTCAATTGGTAGACCTACTATTGAAGTCAAGAAGAAAAGCAGCACCTAGTCCATATTTTTAAGATGTTAGCAGATTTTGCCGGCCCATGTAGATTAGTCAGGAAAACACCTGACTATGGTACAGTGACAGTGACTAGGGTTCCAGCCCCGGTGAAGGTGGTGTGTGATTGTGTTGCGATTTAAGTAGTTAAATTTTGATAATTGTTGGGTAATGTATACTGATTAGAATCCCATCGGCCATTCGGAACCGGGGTTAAACTGTAGGTCCATTGAATTTCAAAAAAGTTCGCAGATTGGGGAATATGAATCGACAGGTTTCAACTCGAAATCCTCATTTTGAAAGATTGTGTTGCTGAATTTGAAGAGAGGTATCGAGGACATTCCAGACAGGAATTAGATCATGACAAAATAATTTTGTATGAAAAATTTCATAGGTACCTATTTAATTTTGGTTTATTTATTTTCAGAATTATAAAAGTCAATGTTAACGCAATTGGTACAAATATTGCATTTATAATTTTTATAGATATTTATTTCAAGGTAGATGTCAATGTAAATGTGGGATGAAATTGGGTAGAAAAAATGGAAAAATGTGGAAAATTATGGAAGTTCATTTGGGACAAAATGGCATATTTCACAATCAAATCTTTCAATGTTGGGCCAGTATGTACTGAAAAATAGTCAATATTCCCTCATTTTTATAAGTCACGGTAATTTTGGAGAGTTGTGTTAATGTTACCCGGTTTTACCTTACAGAAAATGTGATCTTTTCACCTAAAGCAACACATAGTTATCATTTTACTTACCATCAAATTTTCTGGCTCGTGTTTCGATTAAATTGGACACCTTACTTATCGATTCCTTCACGTAATTGTCCACGTACATCTGATTGAATTGCCTCAAATTGTTTTCCACATCTTTGCCGCAACAGGAATTTGGACCACATATCGGGCCTGGAAACAAAGACAAAAATACATATAAATTCATCACTCAAAAAGATTTTTATTGCTTCACAGTATCTCCATACACTGTGTTTATAACTGTTGTCTGGTGTTCTGGTGAACAAGAATGGTTGGAATAATTAATTGACGTATAATATACTTATAATAATAATTAATCGTATACGTATAATATACGTATTATAATTAATCGATTCGGCCGATAATTGATGAAAATCTACATAGGTACATAATTTAAATAAATTTGAGTAGTTTTTTGATTTTCACTACAATTTAGTTAAACATGTCAATATTGTTTCACCAACCGCCAACAGTTCATCATCTACATCTGATGAAGATGAGTTGATGAAACAATATTGTTATGATTAATTAAATTATAGTGAAAATCAAAAAACTACTTAGTTTTATTTAAATTATAAATTGACATATAAATAATTAATTACACTAAGAGGCCGGCCTCTAAGTGACTTACAAAAATAATTTTCATAGACATATTTTTGATGAAATTTGTTGACGGAAGTTAATATCACAAAAATATATATACGACAACTCATTTATGATTTGACAATAACAATTCTGGAAGAGTAACCGTTTGAGTTTCTCTAATAGAACAGTTTCTCAGTGAAGGTGTTGAATTAATTCGATACATTTCAATTGCCAAACAATACTTGATTATTTATTATTCATATTATAATGGCAGTCAATGGAAAATGAAAACTGAGAAGCAATAGAGAGATCTACACAAATACAGAGAAGATAACTGACACAATGAGAAGAAGAAGAGTGACTTTCTACGGACACATTAGAAGAATGAATGAAGGAAGACTGACCAAGAGACTATTCAATTACTTCGACAGAAACCCCAAGACTCAGATAACATCGATCAAGGAGGTCAGAAAAGACATGGAAGAGATGGAAATCGATGGAGAGGATGTGAAGAGGAAAATCGAAGGAAGAAGAAGAAGAATGTCAGTCAAATTATTTGATACTGATGTTCATCACGATTATTATGAACAGCCATAGTGACATAATGTTGGAAGCGGAACAGATTTCGTTTTGGATTTCGAATACATCAATAGCAAGTATGCCACGACTTACATAAGAAATCTAAAAAATGAGAATCATTAAATATTGCTACGAAATAACATTAACTAACGTCACGTTAACAGGAATCTAAAATATCATCAAGTTGCAGTATTCGATTTTTTTTGTTTTAAGCATTATTTATTTATGAACTCCCTGAAAAGAACATGAATAAAATAAATGATTTTGAAAATTATAAATAATAAAGAAAAAAATTGATGAATTGAAAGTGATTTAACTTGTTAAAACAAACTTGGAGGAAATTGCATAAACTAATTGAAACTAATTGAATGTTCGAATTTGATAATTTTAAAAATTAAAAAAAATATAGTTTTTTTGGGGGATTTACAATGATCAATTAACTTGGACTTAAAAAGTTGATTCGAATATCTTCTTTTATCGATTACGTCAGCAAACTTTACTCAACGTGAAATATTCAAGTTACCCAGCTATTAATATGCTCCTTTTCGCTGCCGCGGTGTTATAAGTGGTCGATAGTGGGCCTTATAAATTACAAAAAACCGCAAAGCAAGACATGATTCATTCAAGAATTCAAGAACCGGCCTCCATGCAAAGAAGTTTCTCGCCAGACTATAGACACTGTAACGGTCCCAAACATAAATTCCTGTGGATTCTTGTGAAGACATGTTCTGACCATAATAAACGAAAAGGTGAAACTACCTATATTTTCTACTTATATTATAGGTAGACCTTTGGAAGCTCGATACTTAGGATATGTCTCATAGTTAATAATATGCTTCCGCAATTTTGATGAATTTATTTTCTTTAATTCATCAAGATTACTGCAATTGATTGGAAAGTCTTGTTCTCTGAGATAAATTATTTTCAAAGTTAAAATTATAAATGATTTCGAAATGATCAAAAGTTCAAAAATTTGTTCCATTCGGCTACTTTAAAATCACGAGGAAATGACAATCAGTTGTGAAACGTCTGTTAACTTCTTAGTTATCATCATCTGGTTCATCTAGCTCTTTTTTTTAATTTAGTGGACCTACAGATCAACGCCCGTTTCGAACGGCCATAGGGCTTGTAATTAATTTACATTACCCAGCGTATATCATTATTTAATCTAATTAAATCATAGACAAACACAAACAGCTATGCTTTTACCGTGGCTCGAACCCGAGTTCAACCGCACCATAGTAGAGTATTCTCCCGACTAAGCCACGGAGACCGGCTATCTAGTTCTCCTGATATACAAATCAAATATGGCTATATTGTGTTTTCAAGTATTTTTATTAGAAGATTTCAATTTGAAAACAAAATTGAATTATATCTATATAATATTCACGTAGGCTCCCTCTAACGGAGAAAAGACGTCATGAGTAGGAATCTTGAATGTTGGAAGAGTTTATACGTCTTTCTCCGATAGAGGGAGCCTACGTGAATATTTCACTAGGAAAAATTCCCCTCAATTTGGTATAGGACCTATGTTTTGAAAGTCATCGATTCTTGATTGATAGATTAAATATGGACTGATGATTCATAATAATGATGAAACAATTGTATCCTATTATCATTCAACAAGATCGTTGAATTTTTCGAAACGCTCTTAATATTCACTCTCGAAAGTGATGGGATCGTTCTCGTTGAGAACATTTGTGTAGACAGCTCCCTGAGTCTTTCATTTGAAATATTTCGATTAAGAGTCTCAGTATTTACTATATATATATATATATATATATATATATATATATATATATATATATATATATATATATATATATATATATATATATATATATATATATATATATATATATATATATATATATATATATATATATATATATATATATATATATATATATATATAGTTTTGTAAAACATTATATATTATTATATAATATATATATATATCAAATTTCATTTATATTATTAAGAATCTCATGAGAAATTTCGATATCGATCTTGATGTTGTTTCCTTTAGGTCCTAAAGTTGAGCACAGTTCGTTTACACTGAGAATGGTTCCATCAATTCTACTGAAAAATCAATAGTTTCTACCTTAGGGCGCCAATAAACTTCGCCTCTATGGAATAAATTTTCATTTTCCGCATTTTCAGTGAACTGGGTGTAGACAAATTGAAGTATTGTTTTCTTGGCAACCACTTTATCTACTGCTACTGCACACATAACAAATGAATTTGAGCAGAATGTGTAATTTTAAAAGTATTATATTTATTTATATTTTATTTTATGTAGTAGTTTTTGGATTATATTTTCAAATTCTATAGCTAGCTTATTGTCGAAATATATCTTACATCTGTACAAAAAACAATAAAAAACGGTCATGAAAGAGCCTGAAAAATTATTCAAGCGAAAAGTTGCATATTTTTTCTTGTATTAATATGGTTATTTGAGGTTAGTTTGAAAATTTTCAAGTTATGATCTATGGTCAACATTTACAGAATGTCTTTCAAAAATATGACTGAAATCTTGGATGCATAATTACGTCCTCAAATTCATACTGATGTAGAAGTTTGGCTAAAATGATACAGGAGATCTAACCTTCGAAAAAAATTCAAACAGATATATTCAAATATGTATATTCAAAACTTTTCTGATCAAAAACTTTATATTCTAGTACAAACTATAAGTAAAATAGTTTAGTATTGGTCTTACATTGACAGAAAACGCTTTCTTATAATATTTCGATAAATATCACGGTTTTAGAGTTATTTAAACTTGTCGATTAGACTAAGATTATATCATCCCTTATATATAATCTTGTTTTAACACTAGAAGAAATAAATATGTTATGATATTTGTTAATAATTGATGGGCCCGCAACTTAGAGAAAAAAATCTTTCACAAACAAATAGATTAGTGATTAGAAGTGTTCTTCTTCTTCGGATGCACATTTACAACCAGAATGATATTTATTAAAATGTTTCTAGATAATTTCAAATGCGTTCTTATCTTATACTGCGTTTTTGGGAAATATTTGAGTAAATTTTTCTAAATTTACTCAAATATTAAAAACGTAATCAGAGTATTTTATTTCAGAAAATAAACGTATATATATATATATATATATATATATATATATATATATATATATATATATATAAGATAAGAAACTTACGGTATTAACCTGAAATTTTTGTGACAGCCGTTTACGTATGTTTCCAGCTAATTGGCTATCATCAGAACGTCACAAAAATTTCAGGTTAATACCGTAAGTTTCTTATCTTCTACTTTTTACTACTAGTTTTCAAATTATATATTTATATATAATTTATGTGGAGGGAGTGTTGCGTAATGATAATATTTTCCAAAATATTTTTGGGTTATCGGCAAAGAAGGGCAGAACTAATTTAAACGACTAATCGTCAGTAATTCTATATTTCGAACGAATTCCGTTCTTCCTCAGGAATACTAAAAATATAGACAGGTGTTAATAAATCAGTTACAACTTGTAAAACAAGGGAAACCTAATTCTGACACAAGCCAATCATCAAACAAATCAACAAACAATCAAACCAACATCAATAAGCCAACAAAAACGACACAAAAGGCATCAAATAATGATTATGATAATATTAAAAATAATAAATGCAGCAGTGTTAAGGACGTTATGTATATGTCATTTATATATCGTACGTCCTTAACACTGCTGCATTTATTATTTTTAATATTATCATAATCATTATTTGATGCCTTTTGTGTTGTTTTTGTTGGCTTATTGACTTGTGTCAGATGTAAGTTTCCCTTGTTTTACAAGTTGTAACTGATTTATTAACACCTGTCTATATTTTTAGTATTCCTGAGAAGGAAGAACGAAATTCGTTCGAAATATAGAATTACTGACGATTAGTCGTTTAAATTAGTTCTGCCAACCTTTGCGATAACCGAAAAAATATTTTGGGTTATCGGCAAATAAATAAATATAAATCGGCAAGTAAATATCGGTAAATTGTTAAAAATATATATATATATATATATATATATATATATATATATATATATATATATATATATATATATTATATATATATATATATATATATATATATATATATATATATATATATAATATAATTACCCTAACTACCTACCACCTATCCTGAATCTTTCAATATTTACACCTTCATCCGCTCAAAACACGTTATCCTTATAATTACTCTTAATCCACGGGTGATTCGCTCTGTATAATCTGTATTGTGTTTCACTAATTTGGCATCTCAGGTATTTGTACACCGCGTTCCGAAGAAACGGAATTTACTACCTGGAAGACTTTTCAACCTTTTGTGTTTGGTCAAGCGGGTAATGTCTAGCCCTCCACCGGATCCATCCACAATGTTAGACTTGCTCAATCGTGAATAAGTCAACAATGGTACGCCATTTTCAATTAAATCGTCAAGTAGAGAGTGAGCTTAACAGCGCGTGAATGCATTGAAAGATCGATAGACCAAAAAGTACTGAAGATACATATGTTACATATTTGTAAAAACTTTCGATGAAAGGGATTTCATTCGGCTTTGTTGTTGATCCTTTGATCGATTCGATCAGAGGGCTGCCTTGCAGACACCCACGTATTATGTGCCTTGAGATTAACACAAGAGAGAGTGCACAAGCACCTCTATATTGTTGAAGAATTACTTTCAGAACAGTAAACGCACTAAACTATCCTTTACTAAACAGATTGATTTAAATGTTCTTTTCAGTGATTACATATTAATAAGAATATGCGCCTCATATTTACAATGCAAACTGATTTGAATAGACACTTCCTCAGAATGATTAGTTTTGGGTGATACATAAAATTTTTTTTACCCTTTAGTATATAGTCAATATTATGTGAGCTTATACTGCGACTATGATTGAAATCAACATTGAAATCTTGATAGTATAAAACAAAGAGTTGAGTCTATAGTTCCGAAACATAACCATGACTATGTGATAAAATTTACACCAAAATTATTGAAACTGGATACTTTCAAAAAAATAGATATGGCTGGTTTGAAAACTATTGTGAGAAATCTGAAAAGCACAGGTAGTTGCGAAGATGATATAACTGTTAAGAAATTAAAAGATGCTTTTGCCATTTCTGGAAATAGATTTTTAGATTTGATAAAAACATCACAAATGAATGGAAATGTTCATTGATAATACCTGTGCCTAAAATTTGTAACACTGTCAAATTGGAGGAAGTTCGACCTATAAATCTACTTCCACCATATGAAAAAATTCAGTTATTTCTGACTTACAATCAGGTTTCAGAGAAATTCCTCCTGTGAGACAGCACTGCGAGGAATGGTATAAAGCTATAGATATAGGAGATTGAGTGATTGTAGTATTGTTGGACTTCAAAAGAGCATTCGAAACTTTATGTAGATCATTGCTGTTGAAAAAACTAGAAAAAATTGGTTTTGAAGGTTTAGTAAACAAATAGTTCAATTCTTATTTACACTCATGATCTCAAAAAGTTAAGTTCAACGGTGTCCTTTCGGGCAGCACTGGAGTTGATTTTGGCGTACCTCAGGGTACCGTCTTAGGTCCACTGCTATTCTCATTATACATTAATGATATTGTTTTTCATGTGAAAAAATGCTCTCTCTATACGATTGTTCGCAGATGATTAATTTATGTTAGTGGTAGAAATATCCAGATTATGACAGAATGGATCAATAGAGACTTGGCAGCAATAAATGAATGGCTAAGCGACAATAGTTCATTGATGAATGTAACAAAGTCTAAATTTATAGTTTTTGGTACAAGTAAAATTCTAAGGTAAATAGTAACGAAAATATGAATGAATATTAAAATTGAAAACCAGAATATTGAAAGGGTATAACTTGTTGAATATTTAGGCGTTATATTTATTGAAATTGAGTTTCAATAATAATATTCAATATAAACTTAAATTCAAACACTTGAACTTATGATTTACACTTTATTCACTACATAGCATGACGCGTTTCGTCGTTACAAACGACTTTTTTGATGCTTACAGAATAATAGATGATATTATCATTAGATCTGCTGATGTTATATTTCATGATAACATTCTTGCTGTTTGTAGAGGTTTATGGTAAAAAGATAAGTCCATCTAAAGGAATTAATTATTGGTTATGTTGTTCGCAATAATTGTTAGTACCCGAGCATAATAGCTGTGTGAACTCATGAAAGGGTTCCGAATGTGTGTGGATATATATTTCATAAACTGTCTCCTATATTTACGAGAACTGAGTTCGCCCTTTTATTCGAAGGCGATATGACCTTCCGACTGATGTTCTGCAATAAAACTTTTATATTACGATCGGAAATTGAAAATGTCGTTATTTTGTTGTATGTTCGACATACATTGATAATGAAGACGATTATATCGAGTATTATTAGTGACTAACGGATAATTTTCATTCTACAATCCAATTACTGCTCAAAATTCTTTCAGTTGAAATGAAAAAAAATCTCATTAAAAGAATGTATTAAAAGCTTTCACTTTCATTCGATTAGTATTTAAAACATAACAATAATGAATTTCTTACAATACTTCTTGTAAATTGTGTGAAATTGCTCTTTTTCTTGAATATATTTATTCAGGTTTTAGGCACCTAATATAATTCAAACCAAAACTTTGGGATATTTCTAAGAAAAATTTCACGTCCTATCTTCGCTCAAAATTTTGGCTGATCTCAATTATTATGACCTATGGAATAATAAGGGATGGGCTTTTGAACTGATGTTCGGATTCTTTCACCTACACTAAGGTTTATATTCAAACAGCGATTCAAATGTTCAGTTTCAAAAGAAAGAAGACAAAAGGAATGCATTCATCTAACATGTTTAGAAATATGATGTAGGTACGTAATCTTTAGCAAATTATTTATTACTTTATATACATATCTTCATTCCATGCTTTATATTATTTTGTAACAAGTATGCGTATATTTATGACTGTCCTCATGTATAAATGAAATGGAATAAAATTTTCTGCAAGATTTAGGAACAGTATATTTATGAACACATTTTGAAGGAAGAAAAAATTTTGCTTCACAAGTGAAATAGCTACAACAAAATGTTCAAATGTTTTCAAAATAAAAAAACCTGAAATATATCTACAAGGCTTTTACGTACTCTAACTGATGTTGCCACGAGAAAGCGATCTACAGTGCTCGAGAGAGTTTGTGTCATTTTGTCGATAGAGGAAGCTCACGTGATTAGCTCATGAATGTTTGTTCTCCTGATTCTGAAGATGGGATTTGGGGTAGTTTGAAAAGTCATCGAAACTAGATTGTTTGGATTTATGCCATTGAGGATTCTCAATAAGGATGAAACATGGTATTACCATGTATGGCATTTCCATTCAACAAGTTCGATAATTTTTCGGAACGCACTTAATATTCACTCTCGAAAGTGATGACTTCGTTCTCGTTGTCAACATTTGTGTAGACAGCTCCCTGAGAGTTTTATTTGAAACGTTTCGATTAAGAGTCTCAGTATTGACTCTCTCTCTCTCTCTCTCTCTATAATGAAGATATTGATCGTTCTCTTAGCACTGATAATGAATAGAAATACAAATTACAAGAATATGTTGTATGCGTCTTCCGTAATTTATAACACATATTGAAGCCACAATTCACTGCCCTTTTACACCTGATATTGCAGAAGAAGGATACAATTACTCGAACGTATCAGTAGGTAAACAACCCTATTGAATACCGGTAAATCTTCCAAGACCGCTACCCCATCCGCTGTCCGAAGAGACCAGTCTCGAAATGCCAAACATACAAACAACCGAGGTTGTCGGAGGCGATACCGAGGAACTAAACGTAGGTACATAATGGATTCCCTGACTGGAAATAATTGATGCGGAGGTGGACATTCAACTTCCCCATTAGCAATATATTTCTCTTCAAAAATATGGCTCAAATATACAAATTTGCAATATTTAGGCGATTATTGATTTACGTACAATCATTGGGAAATAAGGGGATATACATGTGGAAACCATATCTTATATATCAATACATCATAAATATTCGATTTTTTTACTGAATTATCTCATGAAATTGTTACATTGAAAATATACATATTAACCAATACGAATAAGAAATACAGATGATCATCCAATTTAAATTTTTCAAAAAATATTTCAAACTGTTTTTCTAAAAAATATATAATTTTTCTAGAATTAAAGATTTAGTTTTATTCGTTATTATTTCATGTTCATGAAATGAGTAAGTCATACGTATCATTCCTGAATTTTAGAAAAATTTCACATATATCTTCTTCCTTATTTCAAGCTTCAAATATTTCTACCAATAAAATCTCTTTTTAATGCAGATATACAGAATATCAAGTAATTCATTTCCAACTGTCCTACCCATTTTCGCAAGTAACTGTTTATATACTGAAAGCACTAGACGAACTACAAAATACCAGTTATATTGAGTCAAATAAAAATAGGTATAATTGTCATTAACATCTAATTTTACCATAATTTACAATCTTTTAAAAGCTGTCCTTAGTGACATATGAGCACAATATTGATTACACATGACGTAAAAATCAATACATATACATTGATTATATATACGGAAAAATATACTTCAACTTTTCAGATGCGATGATTCCGAATTCCTATTCAAGAACGCCATTCGTTTTTGGCACTAGAAGGAGGGAATTATTTCAAATGAAATATTTTCGAAAACTTTTACGTTGATCTAAATAATTAAATTTTATATTAAATTGTAAGCATAACCTTTTCAATTCTTTATTCAATCAGTATCATAATAATATAACAATAATAATATTTATTTAGCTGAAGCTATACAAAAAATTAACATATTTTAAACTGTCAATTTTGTATTACGTACCATCTCATTATTTAAAATATACTTTGTTAGATCATGCTTAAATATCTTAATACTAGTACACGTTTTCAATGTACTTGGTAAATTATATCAAAAGCCTTAAATCCGTCATAGCATATGCTATTTTAAGATTTAGAAAGCTTACAACTTTGGATATAACAACTATCAGTATTTCGAGTATTATACCCATGTACATCACTGACATATGTATGTTACATTTTTATTAGATCACATGGAAGCAACTGATTTTTTATTTTAAATATGAATATATGTATATGAAGCGAATAGTATTCTTTGTCGAACAGACAAGAGTTCCAAAGAGTTCAGCATAATTTTATCAGGGGTATACCTATTGCACTTTAAAATGGCTCTTTCTGTAACTTTTGTGATTGTTAAATTTTTTTCTTTAGTCAAACCAAATAACCATAATAAAAAGTGAAATTTTTATTGATTTCATCAACAATCATTTTACATATGTCGAAAAATTTTTTCCTATTCATTAGAAAAAATTGATTTTTCAGAGATTTCGGATGATATGAAAACAACATGATCATTGAAAGTCAATTTTTCGTCTAATATAATTCCTGAATATTTTACTGTTTCTACTCTTCTAATTTTTTGTTCATTAATCTTTATAGTTATATCCTCATTTTTATTAATTTTAAGGGTTTTACTTGTACCCAAAATTATGAAGTTAGATTTTTGCGCATTTAGGGATAAGCTATTGTCAAATAACCATTCATTAATTGCAGAAAGGTCTCTATCGCTCCTCAGTGTCATATTCTTAATATTTTTTCCACATATATAGAGCATAGTATCGTCAGCGAATAAACGTATAGAACATTTTTTCACATGAGAGACAATATCGTTTATATATAAGGAGAACAACAACGGACCTAAGACAGTTCCTTGAGGTACGTCTACATCCACTTTCTTGCTATCCGACAGCATGCCATTAACTTAACTTTTTGTGATCGCGAATCCAAGTAAGATCCGAACCAATCATTTACTACTCCCTCAAATCCAAGTTTGATATTAGTATTAACTGATATGTTGAAAAGATATATCATATCTTTTAGGTTATATCTGAATCACATAAACAAGTATAGCATGTGAATTTTGCTTCTACTTGTTACATTCTATTTTCATTTCTTCTGTGTTAGTTCATTTTATTATCAAAAAGAATGGATGCCGTTGTTCTCTCACTAACTGTAGATTATTTTTCGAATGGCAGCAGCAATTAAAAATAAGAAAATGCATTTACAAGGATCGCAACACGATATATTATACTCTCCGGAAACGGCAATCCGCCCAGGACTGAAAGAAAATTAGACTTTGTTAGTATTATTGTTGGGAGCTAAAACATGTCCCAAGTGACCTATCCACTTCGTTTCGCTGAAACAGTTTACGATAGACGACGCCGCTTTCAATCTCTGCTAAGGGATTTCAGAGTCGAAATAAAGGATCACATCATAAACATCTCACTGCGGACGGGGATTTTCCGGAAAGCTACAGCGCCACGTTTTCTCATTTTCTTACTACCGCCTGAGTTGACCTAGCTGGCTCAACGATATCCGGAAAGCAATAAACTGGAATATAAGTTGATAGCTTCGCCGGAACGGGTTAGAGCGTGTAATTTCCTCAAATTTTCTCATCCATCGCCTCGGA
Organism: Henosepilachna vigintioctopunctata; assembly: GCA_030704895.1. NCBI lineage: Eukaryota > Metazoa > Arthropoda > Insecta > Coleoptera > Coccinellidae > Henosepilachna > Henosepilachna vigintioctopunctata. Next base: position 569,436 of record JARQZJ010000077.1, read on the forward strand.
AGGAAATACCCGAAACATTTCCGGTTATTATATCGGGATACAAAGTTTACCATCCCTTTTCAGTATACTTCGAGAAATCGTTCCCGAATTTAATTAAGATTTTGTGATTCTTCTTTTAGTTTCATTATAATATAATGAAATATATATAATATAATAGATATAAGATAATGACCAGCAAGGGATTGATGGGATGTGGAAAAGGAACCAGGCCAACAAAAGTCCTTTCATGTATTGATTTCGTAGAAAATGAATAAATAGGAGGAAAACAGTTTTTTTTGCTGAGTAATCATTTCGACGAGATATGCAATTAGAGTACAGATGTTAGTTGATAAATTGACCAAGGTATACGCGTTCATTTTCAGTTGAACTTTCAATTTGCACTTTTATATTTCACATGAATTTTAATTGTTACGTATGTTTTAGTTTGTTGCAGTCATCTTCGCATCTTTTCTTCTGGGCAGTTCATCAGTCAATTCATCAAGATAGTCCACATCATCATTCTATATTATTTTGGAGTGAACTACTACTATTATTGACACTATTGTATTCAATAAATATACACAAGTATATTCAAATAGTACAGAAGTATTATAAATAATTTTCCCATTTGGTTTAGAAATTGAACCTGACAATGTAGGCGTTCTGATAAAATTCTATATAGTTCAACTGACACTTCTGTGAAAAAATGTGCTACCACAAGAATAGAAGCAATGCCCAATCCAGCGTCATTACTGTTAAACTGAACCCATCGTTTAGGGATTGAGAGAAGTCCTATGAATTCCGACTTTTAGTCGATACTTAGAGAGATACTTTTAGAAGATACTTAGTATAATTTAATTTTTGGTAGCAAACGCTATTAGAGAAACTTATTTATGTTAAAAAGCAATTATTTCTAGCTAACAAACCATTTATCTAAAATCAAGAACGCTTACCGCCGATTAAATAACTCAAGATTAATTTTTCAATGTGATTTATTCAAAATGTTGAATAGCTTATTGAAAATACTACTTTATAATTTAGAACTTTATTTTACCAACTTGCATGTTGGTAAATCTTGCATCACTGATATATGTTACATTTTTCATCAAATGGAATGACTATAATTCGATTTATGGAATTAAAATATTTTCAATTGGTCTTGTTCTTAAAATGCCGAGAAAGTTGTTAGTATTCTTGCTCGAAATATCATTCCATTGAGGTAGATACATGGATTATAAAGGGCCATAAAATGAAGTGGGAGAAGTCTTCTATTTATTATATCTAAACGCAGAGGAAATAAAATATCTGAAAAACGTGTAGGTACTACTGAACCTAACCATTACCACCTACAATACATAGTAGGTGTTAATGACTTAAATTTTGTCACTTGAAAACTTCGAAATAATGATATTTTCTCCATTATCTTTGTTTTTTTGGAAACTTAATTTTTATTTTTCGTGGGATTATTATTTTAATAAGGCTTCTTTTATATGATATATTTAAAATATAGTATCACCCTAAATGAAGATTATACCTTCATTCAACAAATAATGCGAGGTATTCAAATCGAAACTCAGGAGGTATTTTTCATGAGAACGTTTCTTATTATACTACGATCAACATATAAATGACCAGTAAATCGATGATGATTAAATCGTGAATATACAGAATATAAGAACGCGGCAATGACTAACAACGGAAGGTGACTGCATAACAAATTCAACAAGCGTACAAGAAAAATCGGATATTACAGGCATATGATCAAACTGACGTATATTACTTGTGCCATAAATAATAACGAAATTATGCTTCTACGCATATGTAATCAAGGTATAAGAAATATTTGAGAATTAACTTGTATATTTTACTGTTGAAGAATGGATTATTGATCCGATGATTAATTTACTTCGTTCGCAATTAAAAGGGATTGCGAACGAACAGAAAATGATATCTAATCTAACCAAAGTATAAAATATAACTTCATAGCAGGTTTAATACCTTCGGATCCAGGAACGATGCTTAAGATTTCTTTCCTTATTTTTCCTTTGTCAATGAACTTTTCACTTCAGTACCTTAAACAAAAGTTGAACTACGAAACTCAGAAAAATAAAGAACACTTCTGTCATAAAAATGACACTTGAGCTAGTATCACATTGGAAAAAACAAAATATAGATTTCGCTATATCAGGAGCTGATACGTGTCACGTCTGTAAGCCAAATGGGACAACGATTTTAATCTCCAACAGCAGTTTATTCATAATATTATTATTATTAATTCTTCATTACTGAATATTACAATGCATATTATCGAATATATCAGGACCCCATCCAACGAAATCAATGAAAAATGTAATAAACAGGTACACATATATCGTAGAAGAAAATGTATAGCTATGAATGAATAAAAAAAATTAAAATCGCTTTAGGTTCACTGATAATGTGGAACACCACAGAATATAAATAGCTATAGAATTTGGCAAATCGATAATATGTAACCACAACATATTAACATCAGCCAATACTGCACGATAAGTATTGCAGGACATTATAGGTATAAACATAGATATTTTATTTGGAACAGAATTAAGTTACACTGTATTTTGTTCATCATACAGTATAATGAAAACAAATAGTTCGATTCAAAGTATGCTTTTAGATTTTCATGAAGATTCGTTCCAATTAATTACTGATTCATATTTTGAGTTCAAGTAGTTATGTAACAGGTATACCTATATTTCTTTGACGTTTTTATTTCTTGCTTAATCTCCAAAAACAATATAGTGGACTCTATTTTAGTTCAGCAAAATTGAATTTAAATATTAAACAGGTTGAAATTGAATAAACTGTTTCTCTCAACTGAAACAGAAACTGGAAAAAACTTTCTTCAACTAAATTGGGTATCGCTCTAGCAATTTTCTCCTCACAGTTCTCCACAGCTTTCATTTGAAAAACTTCCTAGTTCCAGAATATTTCAATTTAGTACCTGCCAGAATGTTCCTATGGTCCTGATCCTAATTTCATGATATCATCAAATATCAAGTTATGTATCGAATTTAATGTTTTCGTATAAATATAGCAAATTGAACATCGGAAACAATTATATGTACGAACAAAACATTGATTGGTAATATATAATGTATTATAACCGTGAAATAATATAAATCTGTAATTTTTTAAAATTTATTTAATAACAGAAAACATAAGGATTAAATAATAGGATCGAAAATAATATAGCTACAGAACAAACAATATTTGAATATACCCAACTGATTAATTTCTATTTAAGCCGTAATAGTGAATATCGAAGAACGTTGACAAAGTTTCGAGAAATCTATTTAGAATGAGATATTCACAATAATACTTGTTAATAATAAACTATATTAAAATAGTTCATATAAATATTTAAATTTATAATTTTGATTATTAAATTTTATTGAGACATCTCATTATAAAGGTTAAGCTCGAGATTATATTCTATTTAAAGATGATAAAATGATTAATAATAATAGTTAATTATTCTCTCAATACTGAATGAACACTTGACATCAAATTCGAACCATAACAATATATAAATAAATTAGAGGTAATAATACAAACTTGTCTAAAAATCACTGACTGAACAATTCTTTATTCGACTAGTTTCGCCTTTTACAGCATTATCAAGAATGAAATAAGGCGAAACTAGTCGAATAAAGAATTGTTCAGTCAGTGATTTTTAGACAAGTTTGTATTATTACCTCTAATTTAAATATGAACTATCACAGAGTAGATTCATCGTCCATTGAATATATAAATATATGGTAGTGCCAACATAACTATCATTTTGATGTCAATTCCTGATAAAGACAAATCAGATTTGCGGAAACAAATAAAAATGGAAATACTCAATACACGAAATGAAAACCGAAAAGCAATAAGTTTTCATATATATATATATATATATATATATATATATATATATATATATATATATATATATATATATATATATATATATATATATATATATATATATATAACAACGTATTTTAATGAATCTTGTTTGTATCAATAAATGGTTTAAATAAAACAGCATCGTTAACTACTGGCGGTGTAAATGATTGTCCTCAGGTCGAATTAACATAAACCGATGGCATTCGACATAAATCTGTTTGCGTTTTGCATAATTACCTTACTAATAATTGATATTATCTGGAAGAATAATCTCGCTTTCGTGGCTGAATACATTAATGGATGTAGTGAATGATCAGACGGTCGTCGACAACAATGAACCGAGACTTTGCGCTCCGGGTATTATAGGTGTCTATAAAACTGGCCTTCAATCATTGATATGCATTCCTTATAAGCTGTACAAGGTACCTATCCAAATTAACGAATGTGTAAATGACAAATTCGAAGTTTTATCTCGAATAATTATCAAATGTGGGTTGGTTAAAAGCCGGTTTACAATTTGAGAAATTTAACGAAGTCGAAATCCGGAGATGTCCAATTATTATTACGAGTACATTACACTATTCTATCTACTTACATCACAATAACGACAAAAATGAACGACTATTTATCCTTTACAGAATTTCTAACCAAGAAATTAAAATAACGAAATCATTTCAACTTCTTTTCATTTATTATTGAAATTCTCTAAAGATTTGTTTGTGCTTGTCCCTTCAATCAAAAATCATTCATCCTTCATCTTATTTATTATATATCGATATTATTTAACGACTCTATATTTAGAGCATTGTCAGAATTGAAAGAAAGAAAGGAAAATAAAAAATTTTTTTATTCTTTAAAATATAACAATGAGATAAAATCTAAACAATTTTTATATTACTAAATTGTTTTCCAACAGTTTTTCAGAAATCGGAATAGAGCCCCGTAAACTTTAATAATATCAACCCGCATTATTTCAAGGAAATTAATAGGGCGTCCTTTTATTATTTCCAGTATATGATGTAAAATGATGTCTTTCTTTCTTTTCATGAGTTGAACAAGAAATACGAAATACATGTTTCAATGTCTCAAAATCCCCACATTCACATAATGGAGTTGATTTCAGGCCTATTTTATGCATATGTTTCGCATATAAACTGTGTAAAGGCCTTAGTCTTCCTATCGCTACAATAAATTGACGTTTTTTATCGATATCGTGAAACCATGGTTTGTTCAAATGGTTTATCTCCAACTGAAACTTTATGAGATACGCCTTTTTTATCATTTCGAAATATCTTACTCCATTCATCAGACTAATGATTTTTAATTATCTTCGAATAGTCGTATTTGGGGCATTTAATGCCGAAGTTTATATCAGTCAAAGTTGCTGCTTTCTGAGCAAGAAAATCTCATACTCTATTTCCCGGAATATCTTTATGAGATCGAATCCATAGAAAATGCACATGTTTTCCAGATTGTTGAAGATGAAAGAGATCTCTTCTCAACTTTATAATTGAATGTGTGTTTTTTTGATATTTTGTAGAGCACTTTTCGAATCTGAAATAATTATAATATTCTCTTCTTTTATATTAGATTTATTATTGCAACAGTACTTTAAAGCTTCGATTATAGCTACCAATTCACATGAAAATAAAGAAAAGGCAGAAGAGAATTGCAATTGCTTTTTATAATTATATTCTGGGTCATATACCTCACAGGCCAATTTTCCTTTGATAACTGATCCATTTCGACTACCTTCATAATCGAATTTTATTGAATAGTGCATCTTTTACTTTTGGGAATAATGATGTATATTCACGACGAAACTTAGGATGGATGGAATAATCGCAAGAGTTGGAACCATTTATAATAATCACAACGTGTTAAATTGAGAATTCCTAGAATATGTATATCACAGAAAATATCGCTTTCTTTACTTTAAAGGCGAATAAGAAATGTATTCGATAATACTTTTTCTAATAATTTCTTCGGACTCTGATAACAGCCGATTTTGAACTAATAGCGTGGTTACCACATTATTCTATGTGTGGAAATATTGAACGACATTTGATTTGAGAATATTTTTTTGATTATTTACGAGGAACGAACTATTGAACACGTGGTTGTTGTGTTGCTCGATGGAAGTTAGAATGACAAATTGTTGCACATAGAAGTAACTGTTAGTTAGTCACAGTCATATCACAGAATATTGATACTATTCTGTGATATGTTTTCTTCCATCGAATAACGATGACAATTCCCTACAAACTTAATGCACACAAACATTGTCTGAGACACTTATACTGGAATATATCCAATTTTTTCAAGGTGGATTCAGCTGCATTTCTGTAGAAGCATGACCCATAGTCCCTGACTGATCTGATGAACGCTCTGTAGTATACAAGACAAATGAGCAAATTATCGCCCTATTTTGTTCTCCCAATAGCCCTAATTATGTTAAGGCTTTTTTCAGTTTTTTGAAGTGTATAATATTGTATAATACAATTTTTGAGAGTCAATTTTGAGTCCAAATGCATGTCAAGGAATATACTTTCAGTTTTGTAAGCACTCTCTATTCCTCCGAGATTGAAACTATGTGGACGATTTAATTTATGTCGATGAAAACCCATCACTGAAAATTTTTATGGAGCTATATTCAGAGTTTTCGAGTCGAGAATTGATAGTATTGAGGTTAGGTCATTTGATATTCTTGCGAATGCTTCAAAAAATGTTTTACCTCTTGAATATAAACAAATATCATCAGCATATTGTACTAAGTGTGTTGTATTTGTTATAAGTTTATCTATGTTTGAATAAAAATTGGGGCAAGTATATCCCCTTGAGGGAGACCACGCGAGGTGGTATAGGTTTTCGAGTGATGCCCATGATGTCTTGATGAAATATTCCTATTGATGCACAATTTCTGCATGTTTGATACAATATTAGGTGAATATCCATAAAATATATAATATATAGTGATTTAAGTACTATTTTAAGTTTAATATAGTAATAATACAGAGATTTCCAATCGAAATATCCAAATATTTCGAATGAAACGGTCGTTCTGAAACTCATCGATTCTTGATTGATTAATAAATCAATCAAGAATAAAATAAACTGATGATTCCTTATGAAGGACGTAACAATTGTATCATATTATCAATGTTGTAATATCAACATTGTATCATGATTTTTCGAAGAGCACTTAATATTGCCTAGACATCCCTCTGAGAAAAATATGTCGATTGAGAATCTGAGTATTCAATGTATGATACGTGAATTAAAAAATATATATATATATATATATATATATATATATATATATATATATATATATATATATATATATATATATATAGTGTATTGAACATAGTGAACGAGATGGATGATTTATACCATTTTTCAAAGATGTAAATTGCCTGATAGATATATTTCCGGGTAAACCAAGTATTTATATGAAGAAGTATTTAATCAATATATATGTATGTAAGTCTAGACCCAAGTCTACAAATCTTGATAAGGAATTTATTGTATTTCGAAAAGAAGCATCAATCAAGCGAGTCTCTTAGCATATCCATTATCTGGCAAATAAATTCCATTCCTTCATAAAATCAATGTAAATAAAACTGGGTTCTTTGTTACGTCATTCTGATAATATTATTTATTTATCGTAGGTGTGAATGATTTTATTCCAGAGTCTCAGCATCACAAACAATCTTCCAGTAAAATAATGCACTTGAGATTAAGTGCATCAAGATATCTAACATTCTGAAAAGGGAAAATTAAAATCACTTTTATCTCAACCATGCACATATTTTACGTTCACGGTGTTTTTTTCATTATATATGGAAATAAACTTTTCTGAAAGTTATGTTGAAAAAGGAGTACGATGGAGAATCTTTTAATGTGAAGATATAATTTTTTCATGCTGTTCATGTTCAAGTGTTGGCTGCACTTTTTTTAATGGTTTGAATTGTTTCAAAAATTACAAAACATAATAAGTATGGAAATTACTGAAAATACTCAGATAATATGGACTACCAAATTTCGTGATGGATATCAGATATCTGAACCAGAACATAGTGATGATCTATTGCAAATTAGATTTACGGCCTGCATGTTATGCTGCAAAGCAAATAAAGAAGTGTTTCAATTTATCGAAAAGATTTAGAAAAAATATTAGAGTTAAATACATTTTATTGATATCTATGTATATAATTGGACTATTCGAACTATCTTGTCTATTAATGCTTTTTGAAACACTCATTGAAATTTGGGGCAATAACAATATTCAACAAAAAGTATAATTACAGTATATTTTTTCTACTAAAATTATATCCAGCAATCATGATTGATGAGTAATTGCTATTATGTCTAACGAAACGAAGTATAAACGAATAAAATGCTGTCTCGAAGATTAAGAAGGCTATGGTTGATGTCCACCGATACGACTTTCGTTTGCTACTTTCACAAAAATCACAGAGACGAGAAGACACCATCGTTCATAAACAAATGTCAATATGTATTTCTGATTGACAATTTTACAACTCCAGTTACGTGTCTCTCAAAAAGTTTTCAACATATTTACTTCGCTATTTATTCAAGAAAGCAAATATTGATAAATTACCAAATTATAACATGAAAATAGTTCAATGAATAGGCCCTTAAATTTTTGTTCAATTTTTATTGAATATATATCTTCGTTCATTATCTAGATTTCTGGAAATTCAGATACATATTCAGTACAACTTTTTTGGTCCACTTTACCCTCGACTAAGGCCAGGACACGGAAGGTACCTACTTCAATCTGCTGTCTCGATTTACTTATTCATAAAAATCAAGTTTATCGCTCCCTGTCAGACGACGTCTCTGGCGAGAGGCCGATATGCTTTGAAGCGGTTCCAATGAAGTTTTCTTACAATGTATTAAATGTGTAGCTATCTCTACGATACGTTATCCCTTTCCTCTGAAATCTCCCGAGAAAGCTGTGCATGCCAATGATGAAATGTTTAACCCAACATTCGAGGCAATAGTCAATATGTAATAATCTCTTGAATTCTTCTAATGATTCAATCTCATATATATATTGAATTTACTTCCAGTTTCGAAAATTGTTTAAATTTATTGCTTTAAAAGTGTCCATATATGTCCATGCAAAGTAAATAGTTCCAGTTAAAACTATTATAAGATATATATATATATATATATATATATATATATATATATATATATATATATATATATATATATATATATATATATATATATATATATATATATATATATATATATATATATATATATATATATATATATATATATATATATATGAACACAATTTTCGGTATAGCCCTATAGCCCGCAACTTAATTGGAAACAGCCGTTGACACGTGTTTCGAGCTTATTGGCTCTCCTCAGAACGTCGTAGCCAAGTTCAAGGTGTACGAACCTGTAGATGGAATCAACAATAAAAGAATACTCCTGTAACGGCTGCTTCCAATTGAGTTGTGGGCTATACCGAAAATTGTGTTTTTGTTATTTGTACTTTTCACTGCAAGAAAAATTTTCATTCGTATATATATATATATATAAATTTTGGGCTTTACAATTTCGTTTGCACTGTAGGATGCTAATGAAGAAATAAATTTAGATGATTTAATGATTTAAAACTTCCCGTATCCTGTATTGTAATAGCAGAAGGAATAATCCAAACTGTATTTTAGTTTTTAATCTCTTTCTGTAGAAAAGGCGATGAAAAATAAACATGAAAACAAGATAATCGCACATTCGTGGTTACATTTCATCGTGATCTTGACGTGGCTGACTCCCTCGTTCATCATTCTATAAACACCTTAATTGTTAAATGAGATTCGCTAAACTGGGACTAACTAGTGTAGGATGTTGTTAATTTCTTTAATTTCACAATTTACGCACAATCTTTAAAAGGAACCGAAAAGGAATAAACGTTACTTTTGGCCTGGTTAATCCAGCTCCGTACCACTGTTGGAGTCTAGAGGTACCCAAGACTGCATCGTTGATGATATCTTATGTGCTTCAGTTCCTAAAATTCCACTATAACATACCCTTCTGCACAACAATTTTTTGAAATTGAAGTTTCAGAAAACTCATCACGTATTTCCTAACTACGTAACGCAGAATACACGGGATAAGAAGAATAAGAAGTTATCAGAGAGATGTATTGTATTCTGTATGTATTGTATTAATTGTTCATTAACTCATTCATTAAATGCGATTTTTGAAACTATTGCATCAATTAAGTTATTTACATTTTGCTAGGTGGGGACGCACTGGTCAATGAACTAGTTTCCTGATTTGGGTAATATACCTTTCTACACTACCTCCCTGACATGACAGGAAACGTTTAAAAAACAGAATTATTACGGAATCTTGTGTACAAACTTCCTGTGAGATCAAAACGTTTCGAATCTTTTTGAAGAAATTCAACACCAGTTATCGACAATTCAATATTAAAAAATATGTTATGGAAGTTGGAATATCAATTAATGTAAAATTTGAAGATTTGAATACTACACCAGTTCTATTTGCGTTGCTATGAATCCCGCCAAATTAATTAGTCATTTACACTCAATTCAATAATTTCGTTGACAAAATAACAATGTTGTTGGTGATCCCGAAATATCAACAAAAAAAGTTAGGATGTAATACTACCCCATATTGTTCTAAATGTTAAAATTATCTAGGAAGAAATTCTGCTTATTGAAAAGGATTAAATATTACACATCAAATTTCTTTCATGTTTAATTTTTTCGAAAATTTTGTTTTTCTAGGATTTATATCATAAAAATATGAAATATGAGATTGTCATTTACCATTTAAGGGTACAAGTAAAACCCTTAAAATTAATGAAAATGAGGATATATGTAACTATAACGATTAATGAACAAAAAATCAGAAGAGTAGAAACAGTAAAATATTTAGCCATTATGTTAGACGAAAAATTGAGTTTCAATCATCATGTTGATTTCATATCATCTAAAATCTCTGGAAAAAACCAATTTTTTCAAAAGAATAGAAAAAATATCTGTTGACATATGTGAAATTATTGTTGTTCAAATCAATAATAATGCCACATTTTGAATATTGCTCCACTTTTTATTTGGTTCGACTAAAGAAAAAATTCAACAATTACAAAAGTTACAGAATAGAGCCATGCGAACAATCTTAAAGTGCAATAGGTTAAAATTATGCTGAGCTCTTTGGAATTAATGTCTGTTAAACAAAGAATACTCTTTGCTTTATATATTAATATTTAAAATAAAAAATCAGTTGCTTCCATGTAATGTAATAAAAAAAGTTACATATGTCAGTGATGTGCATGGGTATAATACTAGAAATACTGATAAATGTTATATCTAAAGTTGTAAACTTTCTAAATCTAAAAAAGGATATACTATTACAGATTCAAGGTTTTCAATATTTTACCAAGAATATTGAAAAGTAGTACTAGCATTAAGATATTTAAGCGTATTTATATACTTACTAAGAAAGTATATTTCTTTAAATAATGGAATAGGCATGTAATTTAAAACTGACAGTTCAAAATATGTAGATTTTTTGTATAGCTTCAGCTAAATGAATATTATTATTGCTACTTACTCATATTGCACGAAGATAGTCGACTAACCGAAATCACCATCAAGGGTTGTATTTCATTATTTTGTATCTTAATTCAAATTAGGTATATCGTTCTTCATTATATTGTCTTTCTGAAATCATGATCTGGACTGATAGTTTTCAGACCAATTTGAAACTCCATGTTGACGCTAAACATGGAATAACAAACTCACAGTGGGGACAAATTAAAATCGCAAAATGATAATTTTCTTTGTCAAACCTAATTATATGAAATTTTTAATTCCATCAGTCGTGCAGTGAGGTCATTAATGGTGTATTATGGATATAATTTTTTTGTACCAGAACATAAATATTATAATACTTATATAATTCTATTTATCCATACATAATTTAATCCTAAAATGTATGATGCCATTCAAGGTTCCGCTTTGATCAACAAGGAATTAGAGAATCAAACACATCAATTTTTCAATTTTAATATGTTCTAGGTACACGTACCATCGCGAAATGATTCAACCAACCGTTCTCAAATATGACATCATTGCACTTAAAACAAAAAGGCGACTCGGGACTTATTAAGCCCGTTTTCCACTTTATGAACCGGACGGGATTGGTCGATCTCGTCGTTGATATTTTGTCATGGCCTCGCGGTAAGCATGAAGTCATTAAACCCAAATTATGCGTGGTAAAATATAATGGGTTCGGTAAATAAAGAGTGCTTATTGATTTTTCAAATATGGACCACACAGGTACTCTTATAGAATACTTGTTCCATGGACCTACTCTGTAGAGGACGTCTTTTTTTACAAAATTGAAGAGAGAACTGGGAAGATGTAATAGCAACTGAACAAGTCAAGAAGCTTGGTTTGATGTATGAAATAATTTTGTTCTTTACAGCAATGGCAATAGCTAACACATTTTTACAGCAATTACTCAATTACAGAATTTCAAGTTCAATAGCCTTATGAATGATAACTTATATTAAAATACATTAGAAGATAAAAAACATCCCAATTTAGTTCACATGTCGATTCGCATATAGTTTCAACTGGTTTCTATAAATTATTATTGATTTCGATCAGTTGTATACTTTACGTAAATGATATCGATATCAGTCAAATTGGGATGCTCCAATTAAGCACGAAATATCCTCAGTTATAATTTTTTAGTACCAACCTTTATCTTATATTTAATATAAATGTAGATTTAGATTATTGAAAAAGTCTATTAGCATGTTAAAAGCTCAAAGCATCTTACAAGTATACTTGTAGAAATGTCTTCATCTCGATATAGCCATCAACAAAAACCAAACATCGAATATTGGATAGATTACTCCGTTACTTTGTGATAATGAAAATTATTATAGAGAAAAATCTTCATGAATCTTCTTCATGTGCGTCAAAATGTAGCTAATACTACTAAACTGCAGTCTCTCTAGATAAGAAATATACTGATGAAAAGATGAAAAACAATATGTATTTATTGGTTAATTTTATAATTACAATTATTCAAAAAATTATTGAAAATTTTTAAATAAAAATCCTCAAGTAATTTTTGGTTATCCGAATTGCTAAATTTAGTGTCCTAGCAACAATGTTCTAAACTTGCGAGCTGTTCAATATTGGAGACTATCAGATTTTAAATTTTTGATTCTGAAATTCACCCGAATTTATTTTACATATTTACACGGATAAAATAGCTACTAATTTTTGAAACTGACTTCAAACAGTTGCATAGTTTTCGTGAATGATATATTGACATTAATCAGTAAAAAAGCGTATAAAATATTATAACACAACTGGATAAAGGTGTTCAATATATAATAAAATTAAGAAATATAATAACCGTTTGAATAATAACCAGTTACATTACTTTAAATATTTGGAAACATTTGAAATGATAATAATAATATTTAGAAACTGAAATGACATTTTCAGTTGGTTGAAACTGAAAACTTTCATAGTTGAAACAATGAATACTGAAACACGTGAGATGCGCACCAAAAGGAGTCAAGTTTAATTTGTTATTACAAGATAATCAATTGTATTCAACAAAAACTTCAGAGCAAAATATTTCGGATTGAAATTCGAAATAACATTTTTCGACAACAATCACACAAAAATATGTTCACGTAATTTACAGAAACGGTTTATACACCTAGTGTTCGACGTCAAAACCATACAGAAAAAAATGTAATGAAACGTAAATGTAATAAAATTTCTAGTGAAATTTCTTCCGGCGGTAGGATTACAAAATTTGGAGAATTTTGAACGCAAGTATGTTTTAGAGAAAAAGAAAAAATCGTTAAAAAAATATTTTTTCCGAAGCCGAGCGAACATGGGTTGGAAATGTGAAAATTTTCAAACCAAAACTGTGAAAACCCAAAAATGGGTTTACAAACCAAACCCATTTCCTTCCGTTTTGCTGTCTTTTACATTCGCTCAACTTCAAGAAGTTTCGATGAAAATTAAAAAATGAAAAGTACTTACATTTACTTATGAAACAATATTAAAATATTTTCTCAATTCAAAAAGAAATAATTTAAACATTATTATTGCAGACATCCACTCTAAGCATTATTAAAATTGAAATGTTTTTGCTGAATTTTATTTTTGAACGGTTTTGTAGGAAATAAGTGGATAATAACTTGGTGATTAAAGCCAATACTATTTTGATTCATCCGCTATATACTTTCATGCAACTTCATTTCGACGCGAAAATCAAAGAGTTTTTTATTTTTCAAATGTGTATACAAATGTGTACAAATATGTATCGATCCCTTATTTTAGGCTATATTGTCAAGAATCGTGCTTCAAGGTAGAAATATCTATTTGTTTGGAAAATGTTCGATAGTTTGAAGAACTGCTGATTATGTATTAAATTAATAATAAATTAATGTGAAGTGTCCTAATAATTAATTGGTATATTAATTCGAATATTAATCAAGAGTATTCAACAAGGAACAGTAACGTACCTACTACCTACTACGTATTCTAAAGCAGCAAACTAAATCTGAGTACTCTATTATCAGAGTATTGAAATCTTCAACCATTTACCGTTTGATTTTAATTTAATTTGAAATTACTAAATGTTCAGTTGTACAAGAAGAAAGTTAAGTATGTATTTGCTGTTAACAACCGCATACTATAGTGTAGCAGAGTACTTCGATGATTCTAATGTAGACAGTAATGCATCAATAAATTTTTTTTACCATATGTTCGTTTATTTTTTTAATATATCTATTCTTCACAATGTGTAATTGGGCATTTTTCTTTTTCAAATGTCCTTGCGCTATTGTGAATTCCAAGGTAGCAATATTTTGGTTCGAGGACTGAATGATTAGACTCAAAACTGAATTCAGTCTTTTTGTAAGCATTCTTTATAGTTTTTATTGCTTTATCAATCGAATGTATGTAATAGTACAACGTGAGGAATGTTTCACAATAAATATTATTAGTATATATTATTATAATTGATACTTTTCGGAGCAGTAGGTACTTGGCATTTAAATGTGATAGATTACCTACTGTTTGTGATGAAAATGTGTTTGTTGGCTTTGCCAATTCATTTTGGATCTACCATAAAGTTTTTTATTTAGTAGCGTTATACCGCATTAAATTACGAAACAAAAACCCTCAAACTCTGTATATACCAGTTGTGGTCATGTGTTTCTTTTCTTTACTTTTTCGAAGATGGAATTCATGACTTATATCGGAAGTAAGTCCCTCATGTCCATTCTTATACAATGACAATTGGTAGTGAGGCGTGTGGTCCGTGAAAAATATTGTTGCGGTAACACCTGACAACCTTACGATATACCAGTTTGCTAGTTGGTGGCATTCCGATCTTTTCACGTTTAAAATATAACAAACTTCAGAGAACATTTCATTTTTCTGGTTCTTCAGTTCAAGGTCCCAGTTATACGTTTCAACAAAGATGTGTGAATGAGAATGAGGAGATTATCCCTTGTGATACGTCTGTTTATTTGGTCCATTTTATCTTTCTTGGTCGGATTAGGAGATGGGGGATATAAATGCTAAAGTCTGCGATTGAATTCTCGCTTAACTCTTGATGAAACATAATGAAATATTAAATTAAATTAAACTCTTGGCTTAATGTTTCACGATTATATTGAACAATATGAATTTGTCAACATGTTTCGAGCGTGAGCTCATTTTCAAGACTAAAATAAACAACAAATTTATATCTATGGATGTAAGTGTAATGGATGTAAGGAAGGGGGATAATTGAAAATCTAAGTGTTCATTTACGATGTCTTCTTTTTTCTTCCAAGAACTGCATATTTCAATTGCCTCTAAAAGGTCTAAACGTTTCCCTTTATTACCTGCTTGTAAGCATTTGGTTTCTCAAAGTTTTTAGAAAACCAAGAGTTTAATTTAATTTAATGAATGCTAAAGTGTTCGTATATCAAGAGAAACAGAAATTTATATATGATATAATTATATTCAAAAAGTGAAAAAGTTATAAAAGTAAAATGGAATTTATTTAAAGTCAGTTTCTGCTCGTTTAACAGTGTTTACTGGAAACTTTTCGATTTACAGGCTTTTTATTTCGCCTTTCAATTTACGTTCTTTTCATTAATTTAACATTTTATAAAGCTATGTAAATACCTATTCACCACTGCTTCATTATTGACATTATTGAAATATTCTTCAATAATGAAGACATGTTATTATAGCGTGTAACGCTTCATTTTCACTAACCCTAAACTTAACATCAGTTTACTGTATAAATGGCAGCAAATTGAAATCTTGGGTTAATTTTGGTACACCCTATATACATATATATATATATATATATATATATATATATATATATATATATATATATATATATATATATAAACTAATTAGTTTTGACAAAGTTGTAATATAACAACGAAACGTTAACAAAAATAAACTTTTTCATATCAAAAAAGCCTGTTATTGCTAAAAACTTTCAAAATAAAATATCTTAAACAGGCAATAAATCCACTTCAAGAAATATATATATATATATATATATATATATATATATATATATATATATATATATATCTGAGATTGATATCTTTTTTAGTATTGAAAATGAGCTTACGCTCGAAACATGTTGACAAATTCATGTTGCTTAACATAATAGTGAAACATTGAGCCAAGAGTTTAATATTATATATATATATATATATATATATATATATATATATATATATATATATATATATATATATATTCATTCTTGATTTGAGTTTCTAAGTGATTTGAATGTAATTCAATTACCTCACAAAATGAAGAACCTTATAACTTGAAACATTCAATTGTATCATTTGGCAGTCTTTTATTTCAATGTTTTGTTAAGTCATAAATTGTCAATGTTGAACTTATGATTTGTTATTGAATTATATAAGTTTGAAATTGAGAAAATATTGTTCGAACAATTTGTTAATATCTTATTCAAAAATTGAATGAATTAGTGATAAATTATTATAAGCGAGAGCCTCCTAGATTATTGCATGATATGAACGACATCACTACAGCTTTAGACATTAGGTTGCTTGATGTATTTAAACAATTAACTCATTTGACTGAGTTTATAGTCAAATACTATTAATAAGTAGTAGGATGTGATGGAATTGAAAATATTCTAAGTAATGTTATAACGCATTTATTATTTTATTTGGAAGAAACGAATTGCTGCCATTTGAACATTCACTGTTAAATATGAGTTAGGCGATTGAAATTTGCTAGGAAACAGGAACTCTCCATTCATTTTGTTGACATTTTCAAAATCTGGAAAGAGCAAAAAACTGTTATTCAGTTGTCAGCAACTGTACCAGAGTGATCAGAATTACGAGAACACTATCTGAAAACTTTCCGAAGTGTTATGGATGAAAATATGTAGAACGTTTTATTAAAAATCTAATGAAATTTGTCGATACAGATTCAAGTTAAATTGTTATTCATATTTCGGGGATACTTCGTCAGTTCCTTTCCTGTTGATGTTCTACGAGCACGAGGATGATCTCAATAGAGCCAATATCTTCATATGCTAATGACTCATGACAATATGGATTGTGTTGAATCCTGATTCATGCCAATTTCGTTCGAAAAGGATTCCCGGAATTTTATGACACACAGACCAACAAAATTCAGATAATCGCATAAGGTATTGCAGTGTCATAAATAGCGCTGATGCTTATCACGAATTAGGTCAGTGGAATAGGAATTCAATATGACATGGCGCTAACGATATCCTCGTTTCCGGTACTCACAGTTTCCGCCAAATAATATCCGGTTGGATTTTTATACATAGATAAATTCTTTTCACTGAAAAAGTGCGTGTTCTAGGTAATTGCTCATTGCATTGATTACGGCATCCGTTATTCCCAGCAGACTTGAAATAAGCTCAAGAGATTGAGATTAATGATTTATCATGGACGATATGTGCTAGATACATTTATAAAACGTAATTCTATTTTAAATTCATAATATTTTATATAATAACTCATTTAAATAAATCAACAAATAAATAATAACTCATTTTTTGCAATCTCTAGAATCAAGAACATCGTACCTAGAAACTGTGTTATGAATGTGTATTACAGTCTTGTATATAGTCATCTAAATTATAATATTCTGCTGTGGGGCTGCTCTACAGAAATAAATAGGGTGTTTATTACACAGAAGCGAATACTTCGATTAATATTCAATATTCATCAGCGAACATCTTGTAAACCTATTTTCATTAATAATTACATACTCACCTTACCGTATTTATATATTTATAGATGTTTGTTATATGTTAAATAAAATGAAGATAGGTTTATTAAATTGAATATTGATCATGAGTATTCAACAAGAAACAGGAATGTGTTACTTATTCCTATGCATAAAACAGCTAAACTTGAGCACTCTCTCTATTGTCAGAGCATTAAAATTTTCAACCATTTACCATTGAATTTGAAAGTACTGAAAGCTCATTTGTTTAAGAGGAGAGTTAAACCTCTGCTCTTAACAAAGGAATACTATAGTGTGTCAGAGTACTTCGATGATTCGGATGTAGGCAATAATGTATGAATCAATTTTTTGTATCATATATTTGTATATTTTTTAACACAAATGTTCTTCCCCATGTGAAATTGTCTCAAATATTGTGCTAATGCTGGCGATTGTCTAATAATTTACTATGTATCCTATAATTTTCACCTATAGGAGCACTTAAGAGTTCTTTGGATTTGGAATGATATTGGAGAATTCGGTTATAATGTACCTTAACTATTTGGCAGCTAAAATAATGGTGGATAGAACCATATAGGTGGTGGTCTAGCAAACAATTGAAAACACAATCAAACGAAAAAGCTTCTCAGTATGAGTGGCTGTAGGATTTATAAAAGGATTGGATTATCATCGAGTTGGGTTGATGTAGCAAGTTGGAAATTTGAAAGATGCAGAATAGAATTTATCAGTTGAATCAATAATTCAAAAATAATAATTCACAAAAGAAATAATTCGTGGTCTATTGATCTTCGAATGAAAGAAACAAACGAACAACTCTTAAATTCTAAGAATTGAGAAAAAGAGCACATAGTTGTTCAAGGCCTCAATCTATTGCGACTAAGCCATTGAAAAAATGTTTTTTAGGAATTATCTAGTGATATAATTCGTGTTCTATAGCACTTCGAATGAAAGAAATAACTGAACCACCCTCTTACGTTATAAGGATTGAGAATAAAAGCACATAGTTCTTCAAGGATCCAATCTATTACGGATGAGGTATCCAAAAATATGTTTTTTAGAAATAATCTTGTGTAGCTATCGGTATTATAATCAGTATTTTGTTATAGTGTCAACACTATCGCCAATTTGAGACATATCACAAATAACATAATAAGACTAATAAATAGTTTTGTATTATGTTATAATTTATACTCGAGTGAAAATTAATTAGTGGAGTGTTTTACTGCAAGTGGGAATTATATTTCATTCACAAATTTCGATTCATGTTTTAACGTGATATTCTCAAAAAATTTGTTCCTAATATGAGCAAATCATCAGACATAACCTTCAAAAAAACTCCAACATTGCAATGTATCAAAATTTAAATTGATTAACAGAGACCGATGGAAACAGAACGCTTGGCAAAATGCGGCAGGTAAAGTTTAACTACTCACTAATCTCAAAATCAGGGATCTCTGCCTTAAAAATCAGAGTGAAGTCCGTATTACTACTATGGCGGTTCGTCAAAAAATCGCCAAGCCTTACAGATACTATAAAAAGTGACTAGTGGGTTGAATAGCACCAAAATTTGGCTACTAGGCACTGGAGTAACGTAAAAACTATTTTTCAATGAGGTTATCAACAAAGGACTATGTTATTTTGATTATTTTTCGGTTTTACAGATGTGTTTCTCAGACGAAACCACTAGCATTTTAGTCGACGAAAGTTCATTATTTCGATGACGTCCAAGAGAAAAATTAAATTATGACTGTCTTGTAAAGAGGGTTAAATATCCTGGAAGTGTTATGATTTAAAAATAATGATTTTGTTTCTCATCAATGCATAGCGTCGTTTTTCTGTTAGAAATTCAAATATTTTTAGTATCACATTTTTTTCCAATCTTAACGTGAGGGGAACCTCTCGTCAAAATAACTATGAGGCAAGACCAATAGATTCCTTAAATAAGAAAAACATATCTTTATGTACGATTTAGCCATGTGCCAAAAAGCCAAAGTGTTATTACAAATCTAGGTTAAAGAACATTGTCATGGCCACAGCCAGGCAACTTACCAGATATGAAAGGTATTACAATCCATTATCGCTCGTTTGGTGAGCCCAAAACATGTGGGGAATCACCAAAGAGTACATTAGAGTACATACAGAGTACCACATTACCACAAAAAAATGATGCCATCGGAGTCACAATTTTGAGCTAGAGTAGATTGAAAAAACATTAATAGAGAGCATGCCCCGATTCATAGAAGCCCTGATAGAGGCCAGGACGGCAACATTGAATATTGATTCCATCTCTCATCAATGCAAATCATATTTTTTGTTCAAATATCGAATATTTCTGCTGTTATTTATTTGTTTTCGAACCTAATATTACAATTGGAGAATATTCATGACAGAAGTCACTGCTTGAATAAAACATTCAACCAAACTTAATTTTTTCGAAAACTTTATCTGTGGTGAATAAAAAACTCACATTTATTATAATCGGTTGTATATAAAAATCGGTTTACTTCAATTTCGAATTCCTCTACTTTGTCGAAGGTATGAGAAAGGGACTAACAAAATCACTATTTGCAAAATTCCATGGAAATTAGTCAATAATCATAAAACTTTTTATCAACAACAGTAAGTCAGGTATATTTCAAGGTAAAAGTTGTTTAAGAGAACGCAAACTATTAGCTTACAGTTTGTGGAAACCTTTGTCGGAAATGATAACAATAAGAACACAAATCCTTAGCACATAAATCTAGAAATATAATAAATTGTATCGGCAAACAGCGGTAATATTGAAATATGTCTTAAATGTTTAGTATTTATCTGGAATTCTACATTTTATGGTAGTGTACCTACTCGAGTATTAAGAAAAATTTGGAATGTTGAATCTGGATCGAAATTCAAAAGGAAGTAAACATTTTTGAAACTTTTCAATTTTTATGATCTAATATTTGTTCGGAACACTTCCCAAAATCTCTATATACTCTTTCTATTAACAACCTCAAAATCAATTTCGAAATATTTTATATCCTAATATTAATTCATAAACCATTGTTTCTTGAACATGATAATTACAAGATTTGTTTATGGTTCACAAATCAGTTCATTTCACACGTCTATTGGACTATCTTATTTGTTCGTCTATTTAGCACGTAGTGTATCCAAGCTACATCTTTTACCCGGATAGTTCTTTAGTGATAAAGTAAATCGATGTGAATTTAACCATCTAGAAACAACGAGAGAGTCGATCAGACGGTATCAAAATTGAATAATTGATATACCTGAGTATATGAATATGAAAATTGAAAGAATCATGGAGTTAAAAATTTTGTATATTTCGAGTTACAACATAAAATATCCCACCATCTATAAAATCAGACATGGAAGACAGGAAAAATGTCATATGCAACGATAAGAAAACTCTTGGCCATATTCTATTGTTGATAAGAATCAAGATTTAGATTTTTGTTATGAAAAACGCAAATTTCTGAATTTGTGACAATTGAAATTTTATTCATGGATAAAGTGTTGAATGGGTTAATCGACCGAAATGAAATGAATGATTTTAATAATTTTTGTAGAATTAGACAAGTGTTTCTGAATTTTACTTCGTATTCCATAAAATTTGAATACCTCTATGAATATTCAGGTTTATGAAAGTTATGTGATTAATCGAGTGCTATTAACGATAAAATATGATATTCTTGGGATACAAATTTTTGAAAGAATATATTAAAAATTACAGGATTATACAATGACCAACTTCAAGAACATTTTCAAAACACAACTTGTGGAAGAACAACGCTCTTTAACACCATAACACCTTCCGTCGAAGAATTGAATCAATTTTTAATTGAATTGATTCTTTTGAAGTCGTTAAAGTAATAACGTAGGTTAAATTCGAAGCAGAGGATCACTTAGGAAGCGGATGTTCCCTTTCTTCGTATTTTATAACAGTACATATTTCTATAAGTTGGTCGTAATAATATAATTAATTTTGGTATAATTTGGGAACACGTGTTTGCAGTATCCATTCTAAATTTGTTAACACAATCAAACTGACGATATAGACAAAATGACATCCTGAAAGCATTTCCAATGACTTCGGTATAAGACAACCAGGATGCGAAAGGCCATAATAACGACCTGCTGTACGGTAAGTACCGTGTAGTTGAAAGATTACGATGTCTATCGAGACCATACGAAACCAGTCAAGATGTTCACAAAATATTACCGTTCCATTTTCCTTTGAGTACGAGTATCGGATGGTGGATTTACCATTTCTGGATTAGGAATTTCAAAACCGTTAATTAAGTAGTTTCTTTTTTATTCTGGTGCATTTCTTACGCGAAATTGGCTCTTATACCTTTCCAAAAAGGTAGATTATACACGCAGGTAGACGCAAACGGTAGATCCGCAGACGTATTGTAAAGGACTAAGTGATTTTTACAGCGCACTAAAATTTATTGATGGTAATCCTAGTAATTTTATTGTGTTTTATAGGTCTTTATAGGTTCGTGGCATTTTTCTTCTGTGTCGTTTTTTCATGAATTGGTAAATAATATTTTGGAAATAACCGAAAATACAGAGAAAAGCATTTTTGATGATAAGTAATATTAATATTTATTCTGCACCAGCTGAATAAAGATAACATGGGTAATTTTATATTCACATGAATGTACCTTCATTTTATTCTCTATCTATTGGTAAAATAATCAGTAAATGTTTCTTTGTCATCAATTTCATACTTTCCAAAGCTTTGCGATACTTCGTTCAAAGCTTTGAAATTATCTCTGATTTGTGAACTCCCCCTAATAAATCTGATATTTTCTCTTTGAAAAAAGTGTTTCAGTTGTGAATAATTCTTCAAGTTATTTTTTCACTTTTTACTTATTCTCATAAATATTCAACTGAAATGTAGTAAGTATCTATTTGCTATGATATAGGTACCTATATTTGAGAAAAACGTTTGAAAATTTTGAATACATAATATCTCATCACAAGTTTCATTTAGAAAATAGCGATTACTTCTTGATCCATAAACAAATAATAAATTACGAAGAATAGTTGTACGTTGAAGATTGATTTCAACGATTCCGATGTGTCGAATGTTTCTTTCTGATTGAATTATTGGTCGTGCTATTGAAGTTGAGAAATCCAATCAATGTTTTGTACAGTGGGGGCAATTTATTAACTGGGTATACATAAATTCAATTACTTCAAGTTATAGTGTTCCTGCAGCAATTTAGATTTCATTTGTATCATTTCATCCGGTACCTGTTTTTTTTATTTCCGTTTATTTTTCACAGGTTTTTAGAAAGCCTGCTATTCTATTGTGGTTGATATTTTTCAGATTTGTACAGTAAGCCTCCTGGATTCATCCGGATTAAATGTTATACACTTCTATTTTTATTCTCTCATCTCTACCTGAAAATTTTTAATTCTCCACCATGTATGTCTACATTTCTTAAATGCTTACGCCTTGTTTATTGTTACATCCATCAAAGAAATCTCAGTTCATCCCGCTGCACACCACTCTCTTGCTTCTTTTAAGTAACTACCAATAATACACTATCATAAAGCATTTTTTATTGCTATTGTTTCATAGAATATTATTTTTAACTCTCACCTCATTTGTCGTATTGACATAGGAATTGCATTATGAATAAGAAACGTTGGCACAGTGTAAAATGAGATAAAACCGTGTATATTGCGATATTTAACATATATTATTGAAAAAGTGTTATACGAATATTTCACACAATATTTAGGTTCAATGTTGAATATATTATTGTTAAAATAGCGAAAGTACTATTAATTAAGCGATTGCATTAGGTACAGTTAACAAATCAGTTTGTTGAATAATGAAATCACTTGTCAATGTCTTATAAATAAACGTAGATGGCGCGAAACTAGTCCTTTTAACAAGACACTACATGAATGATTACAAATTGAATTTGTAATGTTTAATAATAATTAAAATAAAATAAAACATGAAGGATCAAACATAAAGTTTAAATAAACATGAGGTCTTGCTACTATCTGGTCTGCTGTGATAATAGCATTCAGTTTATTGAAATTACGAAAGCAGATTGTAAATTTTTCAGTACGGAATGTACCCTCTGCAAATATAGTTCACGGCTGCAAGATCATCAGCTGGTTTTGAAAATATAAAAATATTTCGATATTTCAACAAGTTATTAAAAACAATAAACCACCAAAATTAAACCACTTGACTAAGTTTCACTGAATATCATTACAAACTCTACATATGTTTCGGGTGGTTAACCCATTATCAAGAGTATACAATATTACTGAGTATTTACTGACTATTACTTGAGTAATATTGTATATTCTTGATAATGGGTTGATCAAGAGTTTGTTTTTCATTGAATCTTAAGTCAAGTGGTTTAATTTTTAATTTATTGTTTTTAACATAATGTTTCACCAAGAGATAAGAAAAACCTCCGTGTCATTTATTAACAAATTATTATTGACAGAATGTGGTTTGGTAATTAGCAATTGTTTTGTAGCCTTTAGCAGCAATTTTTCCAGTTTATTGTCATAGTTAAGTAGAAAAATTTCTTGTTGAATTTATGAAGTTTTTTTTAGTCGCATATAAGCTTCAAACGGATGCAGCTGCGGCTTTCTAAACGATTACAATTAACGCTTTTGATGCAAAATTGTCAAACTGAATTCTTTTAGGGTGAAGGACTTCTGAAAATATGTCATGAATCAGTGCTCTGAGGGAACCTTTTAAAAAAACGTATCGAAAATATCTACATTATCATAAATGATCCATGTAATGACTTTAAAGCATGGACTTTCATAAGAATTACAAATTATCTTGCTGAATCAGTCGTTCTCTATAACTTCCGTGAGATTAATATATTCTCAACCAGACTCCACACATAGCAAGTAAGCTGGAACACTTTGTATTAACGTTGAAAAGAGTTAAAATCACAATATCGTTCATCAATCTCGCTCGTCCGCGATGACTTCATTATTTTCGACGATGAATCAATCAGGTGAATTATGAAGTAAGCAACGAAAAAACGTGGCGGCGGAATTCGGAAAGGTAAAATAATATTAACAGATTTGGATAGTGGTCGCATTATATATGACTATGGCAACAATTGAACACGAAAAGTCTGGGTAATAATTCTCTTGAGCAAAATTCGATTAATTCATCTAGCAGGGTCGCATTTAAAGACAGTTTTGAATTATTTGAAAGAGATATTTGTTCAGACTACTGTTATTGTCTACAACTTCCTACAAATAACACGAAAATGGAGTTCCTTATTATTGGAGCCATGAGAAATTCGAGGAATAGAGAATTATGAATCCAAAAAAAATGAAAGTGTGAATTAACATTATGAAAATTATTTGAATTCAATTACACCCATACCTCGCTTCACAGCTTAGAAACGTTCTACGAAACTTGGTCGCAAAACGAAAAGTCGAATAAGGAATCAATTATTCTAATACAAATTCAATTAGATCAGTTTCAAATTAGTTAGATATGTAACATGCTTTGTAATTCAAAATGCGTTATATCTTTTCCTTTCATTTAAATCAAAAATACACACATTTCTAGTACATACATTTGTACATAAACTAACTACAGTATCCAAAAACCAACAAAAATCTATAAACAAACATGAAACAACTCGATGTAACATGAAATAAGTGTATGCTTACATAATTCATTTTTTTAAAAGGACTTAAATCTGAAGACCATGAAGAAATGGTATTTTTTTTTTACGCAAAACTTTTTTTGGCCGTTAAGGATGACCCTTAACGGCCAAAAAAAGTTTTGCGTAAGCGTTGTAACGTATACCGTTACATTTTAGGCCGTAAATAGAAAACGTACCTTATTGAAAAGCGCCGCTATAGTGAAATGCCTATGCTACAACGCTATGGGTGCAATCAAATCCAAAAAGTACAGCTTTTATATAGAAGAAGTACAGCTCATATACAGGCTCATGTCTAAAAAAAAATATCGGATATTTGTAAGTTCAATAAAACAAAAACTACTTGTAAATGAAAAAAAAAGGTTATGATTGATAATACTAATATTGCATGGAAAATTATTTGGAAAAGATCATGTTATCTAAATGGTGACCGTTTCGTTCCTGGCACTCTTCTAATCGGACACGAAGATCACCGATGAAACGCTGACACATAGCTCTGGATATTGCGGCCATTTCGGACCTCTTGGTTTGCTTCAGCTGTTTAAGGTTTGTTGGTTTGTTCTCGTAAACCTTACTTTTTAGGTATCCCCATACGAAATAGTCAAACGAGCTAAGATGTGTACTTCTGGAAGGCCAGTTGATGTTACCTCTACGCGAAATTACTTTATTCGGGAAGAACTAACTCATTGACGACTTACATCGCTGCATTCGATGTATGGCAAGTGGCCCCATCTTGTTGAAACCATTTTCTTGAGTTGAAACCATCAAAGTGATTTTCTTTGATGATTTTTTTATGTTTCAACGCTTGTCTTCGCTTACGGATGGATAACAACGAACTTTGACGAACTGACACCTCCACTTCTTCGATGGTTTTCTCGTCGCGAAGTGAACGTGGGCAACACAAGTTTTGGATTTTTCCCGTCGCACCTGTTTTTTTGTACGTATGGATCCATTTTCGAATGCTATCGTCACTTGGTGCGTAGTGTGTACGGTATTTTGCACGATACATACGCTGAGCAGTCACTACTGAGTTACCATTACGATGATACTCTTGTACGCAAAAAGCCGGGTACCACTCCATCGCGACTAAAACTCCACAGAATGGCAGACGTTACGAACCCCTCCCCGCTCCTTACCATCCCTCAGTTTCAAATACAGAGCGAAAATAAATACCCGATACTCTTTTTGGACACCCTGTATAATGGTGAAAAGAGCCATCAATACACTGAAATTACTTAAAAATTACGTTTATATCAAATTCATCAAGAAAATACCGACTATACTTCGTTATATTTCGATAAACGTATCCTTGTGTGTTTTTATTATGTGTCCTATTTTGTGACTGTCCATTACTTAGTGAAAAACAGGTAAGCTTGAAATCTGCTGATCATTTTCACCATTATTCTAGTGAAAGTCAACATATTATCTCCGATTCAATTACTTTCATAGCTGAAAATATTGGGGTGAATACTTGTATAAAAAAAAACAATGTTTCTGTAATTAATAATAAGATTATACGATTTCAATAAAAAAAATAAGTATAATTTAGTATTTTTTTTCAGTATTTCATTGTATAAAAAAATGTTTCTGTAATTAATAATAAGATTATACGATTTCAATAAAAAAAATAAGAACATTGGAAATTATGTGTGAATGTGGTAATTTTACGATTTCATGCATTATTCTATAAATACCTGGAAAATGATTCGTAGTCCGTAGAACTCTGGAGCGTTGAACATATTTTAAATGTTAAATTTTATTAGTAATTACTCGCATAATAGGAACATAAATCTCATTTATTCCATGATGTCTTATCATAATGTTGTTTATATTGAATTTGGAAATCCCAGAACCCCATTCCTCCAAATAAACTGATACTGAAATGTATTAATCTCAAACAGATGATCTTCATGTTACTTTGTTACATATTCCAGCTTTAAAACTATCATCTAGTTCATATAACATATTCAAAGTTTATTTGAATTTTGAATAGGCTTAGATGTTTTGATCTGATGATAGCTTTATACCCAGAACATGTAAACAAGCAACTTAACTGATTGATCTTCATGGGGGAACTTTTGTTTATAGTTCACTGTTCCCATGAAGGTATAAAAGGAATTTTGGAATCTTCCTGAATCCCAGGAAGATAAAAATGTAAAGATATTATGTTGTGAAATAGGAAATTTTGAGTATGTAATTTTACAATTGAATGGTTTCGTTCCAAAATAATAATATGGATATTTTAATAACGATAATATGGAACGGAAATATGTGCTCTACCTCTCAACAATTTCAACATATCCATACACGCAATCAGGAATATGCATTTTTCCCTATACTTGGAAATTATTAGACTCAAAATATGTTGGAACACTCAGCTAGCTAAGGCAACTTGGGGCGCAAAATTTGAAACTGTTTGATAAAAGACAATTATTTCTGCATAAACTGAAAATATCGATTTACGATTCCCCGCACAAGACTTATTAGAAATATTTTGAAATGTATGTATATGTATTGTATAATTGAATTAGAAGCTAAATTTCACGAAATTATATTTCAGTAATACGCCAAAATTGTATTTTCAATTTTTATATGAGGAAAATCACAACATGAGCCGTGTTCATCATTATATCCACAGGATTTGGTTCGATAATTTTTTCGCATCGTTGACTGCAGATTTATGATATTGTGATCAGACATGCTCAACGCAATATTCGTGAATTTTTTAAAAGAGCAAAACGATCGAGTACGAATCAACCCAAAATTTCAGCTACTATTTTTGGAGGAAATAGTAACAACGCATTATAAATATTTGGTTTAATTTCTGCCTCAGATTCTCATCATCGATAAAGACGTAATTCTTAGGGGGTACTCAACAACGTTCAAGCATATTCAATTATTACTTGTGACTATCGAATAAAATAGCCCTACCTATTTTCCTAACCTTACATAAAAGCAGACAAGGGTTACGTCGTCTGAAGAACCGATAATAGCTATATTTGATGAAGCCCTGTGAACTGAACTGTGTTTTAATGCGAGGTTTGAAAATGACTTTACTATGTTATATGTTTAATTGTACATATGATTTTCAAGAATGAATCCTCTTTCGTTCGAATCTCACAACTGTCTGTGTTTCTCATTCTCTCGCTAGCACTACTTTTTACCAATGACCGACCACTATTCTAGGGGGGTGGGATGTGTCAACTGTCCCTCTCTGCTCGTACCTTGCTACGCTCATGAGAGTATGAACACCCTGTCCTTTCATGAGATGATCACAAAATCAAAGAAATTTTCTTCCTTTTACTCATAGATATTCTTAGACACTTGGAGAACTTTCCTAAACAACTGATTAATCACTGAAACTAAAAAAAGACTCCCTTCGTCCTTCTCAGTTTCAAAGAGAACCATCCGGTCTAAAGACAGTACAGACATCGAATACGCTCAAAATATACGACGCAATGTAAATGGCTTTCTGTCCGTTCCACCTTATAAATAGTATTATGTGGTTGGCATTTGCAGAAACTGTCTAGAGGAGTTAATCGAAGAATTCGATGCCAATCGGTGGAATTTGCATTCGGACCGATGGCAATCCAAGCTTGCTTGGGAGATAGCGCCATCTCGGAATTCTTGGACTGTTCCAAGAATGTTCCAACAGGAAAGGACTAGTGCGGACATGTTCACACGCCGATAGATCTTAGTGCGTTGGAAGTAAACATATTCGCGAATAATTGAGTGTAAGGGTTGCCGGTATATGGCGTTTGAAAATACCTGTTTCGTTGAATAAGTGAAATCTATTAAACCCACATATGACATGTATTTTATTCCAGACTACAATGAAGAGATGATATACACTTCATCTATACTAATTTTAAACAAAAAATCGCGTATTAGAGATAATATATCTAGAATTTTTTTGAGCTTTTATTCAATGTACATTACTCCTCATGTTCTCATTTTTATCCCCACGTTAATCCATTTACATACACAAACGTCGATGTCTTACCCGGGATTCGAACCGAGATTTCCCTAGTGATGATCTAGAATTGAAAAGCTTCCGCGATACTAAGTGACGGTTCAGCATAACTATACACGTTGACTAAAAAAGGGTATGCCAACATTTCGGTTATAATCTCAGTCATATCGATTATAAATCCATTGCAACATAATAAGATAAGTAATAATAATAAGATAGGAAATCTACAAGAAAAAACACCAAATAATTGAGATTAAATCGATAAGCCAGCACTGCTTTAGAATAAAGAAAATTTTTCTCTCAAATTGAATAAATCATTTAAATTATCGTGGTTGAAATCATTTTAACACCGTGTGAATCTGTCAAAAATAAGGTTATCTACAGCACAGAATGATAATATATCAATTCAACAGTAACAGAGATTTATAGATATAGGCAAGCTTTAAAATTGAAGGGACTTCAGAACTGATTAGGAAATCGATCACAATAAATATATTTTACGAACAATTACAAAATTCATGAAATATAATAATTTAATCAAATAATATACCTACTAATGTATTGATTTTGTTATTGTGAATAAAAATTAATTATATGAAATGAATGATATTTTCAAATGAATCTTAAGTGCTCTATAGAATTCTCCATTTTATATATTAGAATATAATATGTATGCATTTGTAGACTAAAACTAGAATGAATGGTGTTTCCATCGATTTTTCAGATCCTTGCAAACGAAAATTTCATTGCGAGTATTAGAAAAATCATTAATTCGCAGATGTTTACAGTCCCAAAATCACAGCTAATGTTCACTGCAATAGTAATCACAGAAAGTTCTACAATTATCATTCTCTATTACGGTGTATATCTAATATTAATGCACACATGTATATTAATTGATAAGAATAATAATAATATAATAATAAATTTATTGAGAAACATTCCTTACATTGTCAAATTCATTTCAATTGGTACAATAATTACAACTAAGAACAATGTTCTCAAAAGGGCTGAATTCAGTTTTGAGTCTGATCTTCCAATCAGCGCTCGAGCAAAAATATTGGTTCAAACAAAAATATTGGTTAAATTTATATACAATAATATACAACTTCATTTGAAAAGAAAAGAAAAAAATTACCTCAGAAATATCAAACATTTGAGACAAATTCACATGGTGAAGAACATTTGTGTTAAAAAAATATACAAACATATGATACAAAAAATTGATTCATACATTATTGCCTACAATTCAAATTCAAAAACGTTTATTTGTCTTTTTGGTAATTACATGTCATTTTATTATGATTATTATAATAAAATGACATGTAATTACCAAAAAGACAAATAAACGTTTTTGAATTTGAATTGAATGAATTTGAAATGTAGGCAATAATGTATGAATCAATTTTTTGTATCATATGTTTGATACATCGAAGTACTCTGCCACAGTATGGTATGCATTTGTTAAGAGCAGAGATTTAACTCTCCTCCTAAACAAATGAGCTTTCAGTAATTTCGAATTCAATGGAAAATGGTTGAAAATTTTAATACTCTGATAATAGAGAGAGTGCTCAAATTTAGATGTTTTATGCATAGGAATAAGTAGCACATTACTGTTCTTTGTTGAATACTTATGATTACTATTCAATATAATGAACCTATCTTCTTCTTCGTCAACATATAACAAACACCTATAAATATATAAACACGGTAAGGTGAGTATGTAATAATTAATGAATAGTTTATCCCCTCACCAAAAAAAGAACGTGAAAGAGGTTGATTCATACTACATTAGTGTCAACTTTATCAGGCTCTTTTTGGCGAACAAGTGATTTGTGTTGATGTTTTTTCGATTCCGTGGACAGTTTAACGCCGGCTCCGATATGCCAATGGGCTTGTAATCAATGTACATTACCCATCAATGATCATTTAACTACTGATAATCACACAAATCCATGCCTTCACCGAGGCTCGAACCCGAATCCTACCGCACCATAATAGTTGGGTGTGGTTTTCCTCTAGGAGGCCGTCTATATGTTGATGTATGCCTACAAAAAATTTTTTTTGAATAATTGTATTGCTTTCTGGAAAGCAAGAATTTAAAAATTATGTCTTTTGCTTTAAAATCATCAAATACATTCGATTGAAATTATTTCTAGGGGCTGATTTCGTCGAAATTTTACTTTTGTACAAATTTAACTATTTGGAAAGCATTTGCAACAGCAAGTTTTTTTAATTTATTGGACGAAAATTTTATGCTGTTGTAATGGTTATGTTGCAGTAAAATAGATGAAAAGGCAAGTGTTATAATATGAAGGCTGATTAATTGATTAGAATCATATTTGATAAGAAAAAATAAGTGTTAGGAACTGACGAATAATGAAATTCCAAAAAGACTTCAATATGAGAAATCTAAATATTCGTTTGTTCGATGAACTACCCTTCAGTTCAATAACATTACTTGTGATGCCTTCTGTTGCAGTAAAAAAGATGAAAAGGCAAGTGTTATAATATGAAGGCTGATTCATTGATTAGAATCATTTTTGATAAGAAAAAATAAGTGTTAGGAACTGACGAATAATAAAATTTTAAAAATACTTCAACATGAAAAATCTGAATTTTCGTTTGTTCAATGAACTACACTTCAGTTCAATAAACATTTCTTCTGATTCTGATATTAATTATCGACAGGCTCTCGAAATATTATTATTTCTCAGTTCCTGTTGAATTTGGGGTCTAGTTTCATCAATATTTTCCTAGATAATTCCAAACGAAAGAATCTCATAATGTTGGACCTTATATACCCAATTCATTGCAAACAAATTTCAACCAAAACACTTTTGATTATTTCTAGTATCGTGTGCTGCAATTGAAATATGTATAGCCGATTTTCTTTCTCCAACTGACAACTCTTTAGTAAATCCAACAAATAAGTGTTGAAAATATATAAGAAGCTTTTCTCCGATTACTGCCTTTTGGAATTTGTGTGATTTAGATTTTAAGAGCCCAGTACGACAAATGGTGTAATCTTCAATTGGTGTTTTTGGGAGAGGATTATACCATTTCTCGTGAAGTATGCCTCATCAAGGCAGGTAATTCTCTTGAGGAAACCATCATCGTTCAA
The DNA here is from genome assembly GCA_030704895.1 of Henosepilachna vigintioctopunctata. Taxonomy (NCBI): domain Eukaryota; kingdom Metazoa; phylum Arthropoda; class Insecta; order Coleoptera; family Coccinellidae; genus Henosepilachna; species Henosepilachna vigintioctopunctata. Next base: position 602,475 of record JARQZJ010000077.1, read on the forward strand.
ACATTCACTTCGACAATTCGAGCGAAACTCGAGAAACTTAAAGTGGACTACTCTTTCGACTAGGTACGCTTTTCTTGATGAAAATAACTGATTAGTTGGGCTTCAAACATATGTAATCAAGACAAAAAAGGCGTTCAATCAAAGAAATGGTTTCTTCAAAGAAAAGAATGTGTGTTCCCCGCAAGGGAAGTTTTTTGAATTTTCGAATCTTCATGACACTCGCTCTGTATAAATATACATTATTGTGTTTTTGAATTATAAGGAGAAAAGTATGGTGAATCATAAGCTTACACCGGTTCAAATTTTGTGTCTCAAATTTGCCGAAACAGTGAGTCAAAATATCAATAAATCGAAAATTGATTGAATTATATCAAATTATATGAAATATATATATATATATATATATATATATATATATATATATATATATATTTTCAGAAAAAATTATTGTTTTCTGGTTCTCAAAAATATTTATTAAACATCTATATCACATAACGTTTCGGTCCTTTTCTTGGGCCTTTTTCAAATGAAATTTCATCAATATGTTGTCATCAACTAAAAAAATCGTTATGTGATATAGATGTTTAATAAATATTTTTGAGAACCAGAAAACCCAATAATTTCTTTCTGAAAATATAAATAAAATGGTTCAAGATAGCAATGAATATGATATATATATATATATATATATATATATATATATATATATATATATATATATATATATTCTTTAACATATAGTACGGTCGACAGTAAAATTCTTTCTATATATATATATATATAATGTATCAATTTCCCTAATATTCATATATTAATTCCTTTAATACTTGGTATTAAAAAATTTTCTCTTTGAATTTTGTTGAGCAAAATAAAAAAATCTCAAAAAACTAATAGAATTCAACCCTTTGAGACCCAACGCCAGCGGCATGTAACCTGTAGAAGGTCATCGCATCTACCTGATGCCGTGTGAACATCGCCGGAATCATTACCAGAAGCGACAACGATAAAATGCGTCCATCCGACACCACACGTTATACGTAACATAACTTTATTAAATTTTATCGCGAACAGGTCAACTTACAAGATACGGCGCCAAAGCATTCCGTTTTTCGGGTGCGCTCCGCGATAATTCGGCCCTTAATCGCGCTCAACGGACTCGGTCGGTATACCGCATTGTGGTATCGATTGATAAAATATAAGTAATTAGGTGGCGTTGAAACATTCGCATTCCTGAGATGTTTGCTGGGGCGCGTTCTCTCCCACGATGTGCGGTCAACCACTCCGGTCCAGACAAGGACGGCGTCCCCGAGGTGGTGTACAGGGGCTGATCAAAAAAAGAGCCTCCTAGGGTGGGCCTGTACGAAACCAGTTCGGACAAGTCCGCCGTCTTTTAACAGTAGTAAATTATATTGGTCAGTTTGTGGAACATTATTTACGAAGGATTGAGCCTGGCTGTCAGTTTCTAGGTTCGATTAATTCGCTTTATTACCTCTCTGATTCATACATATATGGAGTGTGAAATATTATCCAATTAAAATTGGCCTTGGCAACAAATTTTCATGATGATAAAATTAATAAAAAAACAAGATTTTTGCAATACTCTTCAGTTTTTTTGGAATACATTTGAAAACAGTATAATTCTATTTATAATGATTATTAATGTTACTTCAAAGAGTTTTTTCAAATTTCAGTAGACCTATAGTTTGTCGACGGTTTCAAACGGCCAATGCGCTTGTAATCTGTGTATAATAATAAATGATTTATCTTTAAATTACTAAAATCATAGACAAACACAAACATCAATGGCTACACCGAATCTCGCAACTTAATACTACTGCAAAATAATCGGGCGTTTTCCAAAATAGCCCAGGGTGGCAACGTTAGTGTCAGAAATTAGCTGATCGGGACATTTAGCTATCAACATGTAGAACAAAACTTCTGTAGTTTGAAAGAATAGATAGACTACTGAAAGAAATATAATGGAATGAAATGAAACATTTTTTTTCAATTATTGCAATAATATTAAAATATGTTGAAACATACAAAACGTATTTAAAGTAGGTAGCTATCAACATGTAGAACAAAACTTCTGTAGTTTGAAAGAATAGATAGACTACTGAAAGAAATATAATGGAATGAAATGAAATATACAATAATATTAAAATATGTTGAAACATACAAAACATATTTAAAGTAGGTAGCTATCAACAGTAGAACAAAACTTCTGTAGTTTGAAAGAATGATTTGAAAGAAATATAATGGAATGAAATGAAACATTTTTTTCAAATATATATTAAAATATGTTGAAACAAGGTGTTTTTCAGCAAGTACTAATATAATGAAAAATTTTTTTAACGGAAAGGCATATCTACCAAAAAATGTATCTAAGCTACTACCTATCCAAATAAGCTTTGTGAAAAAAATTGGTGAAATGGGTAAAATATTAATATATTTTCCAATAAAAACCGGTCAATAATATGTGACTATTCTTACTGCCATCTTGTATATATACTGAAAACAGAGAGAGTCTTTATCATTATTCAGCAAATATATTGATAAAATGTAAAAAAAAGCTATTTCCATCTATAGTATCAAAAACATACTAGTAATATTCGAATGCATGTGTCTCATTTTATTTCAATAAAATATTTGAAAAAAAAAGAAGATTGATGTTCCTAAGTTGATGTTGAAGTATTCTCTTTACAACCGTCTCTACTAGAAACAAACTAATGGGCGTCAAGAAGTATAGAAATAAGGTGGCTGTGAAAAAAAATGAAATGTGATACTTAATACATCTGTCGACTTCTTTTATAAGAACTGAATCCACTTATGGTAGTAGTTTTCTGAACATTTTCGATGATCATTATTATTTACTCATTTGGTTTCTGACATGCGTCCTCGAAATATTTATATTAATCGAAGAATTTATTTGGGATTGTAATAAGTTCCTTAACGTTTTGGTACATTTCGATTTAGACCTACCTGCGTCATTTTAATGAAACATTAAACGTTCAAAATGGGTTATTTATTTTTCATGCTGAATATCTCTATTGCACATATGAAATAAGACAGCATATACTTTTCTCAAGCAATTGATTCAATAAAAATACAGAAAATATGTGGAAAAGGGTATGAATACAAGAATTTGAAATGGCTCAAAACCACTAGACTTTTTATTCTGATAAATTATTTTGCATAAAAAATAGAATTGAATTTTAACATTTCTTATAAAGCATTCTACGTATTGAAAGTACGTTGCAGCATAAAAACAATTATAATTATAACGATGCACTTTGTTTTCGGCAATACTTCTGACGTAAACAGTTTCAAAAGAGTTATTTATTATCTAATATATTCGAAGTCACCGCAACAAATTTTTCCATATTGTATTCAAATACAATCCAACATTTTGAACAGTTTATTTGAGTTTGAATATCTCATTTGTTATCTAATTCAATATTCAGTTTCTAAAGAAGTTATATCTCCCTAAATGCTTTGTACACTTGTGTAAATATCGTGATTATCACGTGGCTATAGATTTCTTCACACTTCGATCTACTAATTTTTGAGATAAAATGTGAGGCTCTGAAGATATACTGAAAGAAGGTAACCGAAAGAACGGTATAACATGTAAACGTAACGGTATAAGATATAGCATGTATTTTTAAAAACTGCAAAACTAATTTTGAATACGATATGAAATAATATTGAGAATAATCTAAATATAGACATGGCACAGACAAAATTCAATAAATTAAATGAGTTATTATCTCGTTATTGATATATTACAGATTCAACAGCACATTATTGCACTACATTCATGATTGATTGCAAATAAAGCTATCCTATCTCCATCCCTTCAAAATATGAAGATATTTTACTAGGTGTTACAGATTCTGCATATTTGAAAATGAAAAACTTATTGTGTAGAAGAAAACTTGAAATTAACCTGAGTGGTAGGGTAATAGAGTATTACCACTTTCGCTTTTAACATCTTGTTCCACGAAGCTTGAAAGTTTGAAACTGCGACTACCAAACAAATTCTGATTTGAATGTATTTTTCCGTTTCTGGGGTAGCAATAATAATAATGAAATGGTTATTTAATAATATTAAAATAAATTAATGCAATTTACTTTAAGAGAGTAAAAAGGCACTATGTAGTTCCTATATATATTTGAACATGAAATATTTGAAATATTAAATTTGAATATCGCTATCACATATTATAGTCCAGTCAAAATAGACTAGATTATGATTCAAGTTTGCATTAATTCCCAACAAGCTGGATTTTTGTGTAGGCCTTGAATACGTCATTATAAATGATATGTCGAAAGTCCCCATCGATTCCGATTGTGCGTTGTTTTTTATTCGAGGTCAAAGGTCACAAATTTGCTTTTTTGCGTATATCTCTGAAACAACGAGAGTTATCGAAAAATGGTTCAAACAAAGTTTGTGGATCGTAAAATTGTCTACATAAAATATCTCAACACTTTTATTCTACAAAGCATTGCTTTCGAGATATCGTGACTTTAGACCGCAGGAAAATCGTATTTTCGACTATATGCACAAATTTCCGCACCACCTCTGAGGTAGTGTACACGGCCTTTTTTTTAATGTGGTTTCCCCAATAGGAATACTCCACAATATATTTTGATCGAGGAAATGTAATGGGACACTATTTTATTGATGAAATTTTTTTAAATTTGAATTTAATGAAAATTTTAACAGCAAGAAAATTAAATCATCATTCATCATCAAATTCTTCATAGTCACTCGTTTCTTCCTCTTTAATGTCTTCTTCTTCTTCTTGCTCGATTTTTGTAGACTGCTCCAAGAAGGGAGATATATCAGTTATATCCTCATCAATTTCGAAACAATCTTCACCTGTTGCATTTGATTCAATGTTGGTGCAAGATTGACCTTGACAACTGGTACATACCGATGAACAATAAAAACCATCTTTTCTGCACCCGCAATTGTATTGAGTAATTTTTCTGGAGCAGGTGGCAGTAAAGTCTGGATTGGCTCCAAACTATTATTCATCAATTTCCAACCCCAATTTTCAGGATTTAGATCATTGCCTAGCCACACTTGCACTTTGTAGAACACACGAAACATGTGTTGATTAGCAGAAGCAGATGTTGGAGGGAGACAAGATAACTGCACTCTCTTATTGTTTCTTATATTTTTCACAAAACTCGAATATCTGTACTTGTCTATCGATTCCATTTTTTTTGGAGCTCCATACATAGCAAGGAGAACACGAATTCCATTGGTGAGGATAACATCTGCTAACGAGTTGATATTTGTAAATACTCTTGCGTTATCAATCAAGTCTTCACGTTTTTCAAACAATTTTAATACTGTATTTTTAAATGAGAGGTAATAATAAAAACTTGTCTAAAAATCACTGACTGAACAATTCTTTATTCGACTAGTTTCGCCTTTTACAGCATTATCAAGAATGATTGTAATTGTCAGTCAGTGATTTTTAGACAAGTTTTTAATATTAGCTCTCATTTAAATATGAACTATCACAGAGTAGATTCATAGTCCATTGAATTTACTGTATTTTAGCCTCTTTTGAAAATTGCTGATGTTATCGCAGCCAGTTATCGCATGAAGGAATAATATATGAGGCTGACATTTTGGATAAGCGGTTAAACTTTGTGAAGAATACATTTTCGTTTGAACTTGAGCTATCCCAGGTTTTAAAAAGTAAATGATCTTATCACTAGGTGTTCGTGCAGTTAATATTATTAACAAATCTACATCTTCTCCAACAGCGATAGTTGGATTGGTGCTACTGAATTGTTCTATTGCGGTTTCAATAATGAGGACGTTAGCGTCATTTTGAGCTTGTTTCACAACAATATTGGCAGCTGCAAATTCTTCACATAACATCGAAATCAAACGAGATTTATTGTGAGTATTAGCAAGAAACTGCTGTTGGTCATTGATCGATCAAAAACGATATCAGACGATGAAGATGTTTGTTTAACTCGACGACGTTGTTCTGCAGCTTTGATATTTTTTTGTATAATCAGTGTAACCGTCAAATATTATAGTAACGTTGTGACCAAAGTGTCCACGAACATACTGAAGAATAACGCCCAATAGAATTAGAGACGGACGATGACTCGCTCAGAATTGTATATTCTTCACGTACTTGTGTGCATTGGGCAAATAAAACTATGTTCTAATATTTTTTGTGTAAATGGTTTTTTACCCGATGACGCATACTGGCCACGTATGAGTGCATATTCGTGTTTTCTATGTTTAAAATAGCCATAATTCGAGAACAGCGCACCGTACAAGAAAAAGTGTTGAGATATTTTTTGTAGGCAATTATACGATCTACAAACTTTGTTCGAACCATTTTTCGATAATTCTCGTTGTTTCAGAGATATATGCAAAAAACGCAAATTTGTGACCTTTGACCTCGAATAAAAAACAACGCAAAATCGGGGTCGATGGGGACTTTTGACATATCATTTGTAATAACGAATTCAAGGCCTGCACAAAAATCCAGCTTGTTGGGAATTAATGTAAACTGGAATTCTATTTTGACTGGACTATTAAATGTGATAGCGATATTCAAATGTCAACTAACATAACACTTCACTCATTTTGATACAAAACCTGTATTACCTTATGTTTTTCGAGATATTGAAAATATGAGAATTGTGATCTCCTATTTTTGCTCATCACATTCAATTGTAACATGTGCATCTAACCTGCATAAAAGATAATAATTTAGTTATAGAAAGCACGTTATAACGTAATTCGATATTTCGAAAAATCAAGAAATTTCACAATGATTGCCCAAAAAGAAGGTAATTCTGAATCAAGCGCACATACGCGGTCGGTGTGAGATACAACTCTTCAAAGAAGATTACTTTGAAGAGTTTGTACATAAAAAAACAATTTCCGAGTGGAATTTGCCAAAATATGGTTATCTGACTATATTCGCAATTACTATGTAGGTACATTCTTTCCTTATTTTTATGGAAACAGAATGAGTGAAAATCAAAGAGTTTGTTGTTCATGATCATTATTTTGAATTATGTCAATATAACTCTAAACAATTTGTATGCTTTGAAATGCATTATATACTTGAGTATTTTCTTTCTTTTTTGAAGTTTTGATGTGTTTCTCTAATCTTTTTTGCTAGGAGTATTTTGTATTCTAGATCATTCGGACAATGTATGCACAATCGTTAGTTTGTAATTACCACTTGTAATATGCGTTCCTATTTTATAAAACAGTTTTAAACTCTGTTAAGTGAGCCCTTATGTGCAAAATAAAAAAATAATAAATTAGTATCAAATTCTATGAAATTGGCAGTGAAAGATCTTGGAAATCCCACATCAGTTGCACGTATAAACCCGGTCACGAACCCATTTGCATGTTATCTTCATCAAGTTTGCTTGAAACACACAAACTGAAAATGGTCACATGTGGTTGTCGACATCATATGAAGTGCTAAATGCATGTGCTACTCTCAACGCTGCCAAACACTTAACATTCCTGTCTGTTAACTACTATCAGCGACGATGATAGTCTGCATGTACCCTACACTTGCATCAAAATGAGATGAGCGAAAAAATGGTGAGAAACAAGTGCCTCAGACCAATTATTTGAGACAGTGTTGTAGTCGAAATTAAAAAGAAGAAATACTTTTTTCACTAGAATACTGAATATTAAGGAAACATGAAATATTTCTTTCATTTCGAAAAATTGAAAGAAATTGAGAGAAGTTTTTCAATTGAAAATGAATATATTTCCAAAGCCTTGTCTGCTGCACCTCAGCTTGAAATGATATGACTATTGTGACCATTTATTTTTTTTGCCAAATCTGATCATCTACGAAAGCTCCATTAGTGGATTTCGATTTTCAACTCAGCTTCATGGAAGATGGTTGCTTGTGTGTGCAGAAAATGTAGTCACAATTATGAGCTTCAAAATATTTCGGCATTTGTCGATACTGAGAAAACAGTTTTTTAATCGACCTCTGTATAGGTGAAAGAATGAGTACATTTTCACAAGTATGCATTCAAAGTCAACAGGAAGACAATGAGTAGCAGTTTTTATCGCGTTTTGGACTATGTGGTCTGCTCTTCCCATTTCAATAAGCTGTTTGCCGAGTAAGAATTCAATTTTGAATAAAATTGAATTCGGGAAAGATACATTTTGAACTATCATTTGCTCTGTTTGCAGAAGCGAAACTATATCGACCTTGCTGGGGAACGCGGGACGTATGGTTACGTTACATATGTCTGCGTGATGAAATGACGTTCAAAAATCAGATACAACAACACTTGTTAATAAGTCTTCGGCATTCTTAAAATCTTAACTATCACTTGGAAAAATGAAATTTTAAAAAATTGTATTCACCATTTGTCTTGTGAAAAACAAAAATGAAATAGTTCTCCTTGCTTTCTCAAACCGTGCATTTTTCAGGGTTAAAAAAATAGTCTATGTGCTATTATCTTGTTTGTGTGTCTATGTTTATTCATATCCGTTCAGACATTCTGCCGTGGTTAGGTTAATAAGAAACGTCCAACCATCCGAACTTTCATATATATTAGGTATATGATAAGCATGAAGTAAGATAAGAATAATGATGCTAGAGTATGAAACACTATTATTGTCGTAACTACCACTTTTTAGAAGCTTCAGATTAATTTTTCATGGTTAAAAATATTCTCTTCAAAACTCCACTCAGAAAGGTTATCTTAGACAAAGAAAAAATTACATCTAGACGTAGCTTCCTAATTCAGTACTTTTATTATACAGGAATGAAACTGAACATCACCCGTATAAACATTTGTCCCTTGTTATCTCTTGTACAATTTTTGAGAGTTAGATATAGATTTGTTGCATTTCAACCTGAAATGTCTTTATCAATTCGAAAAAATGGGGCTCGTGAAAATTTTTTGCACCTTTTTGGAAGTTCATACTCTGCAAAGACTCTGTGAAAACATATATCACTGTATATTCTAACAACTTTGGAATTTAGAAATATTATCCTAACACGTAGTAGATGCGTATGAAAACCAAATTAATCAATAAGAGTTCTAAAATGCGAAAAAATTATTCGTTGTATCGTGTATTAATGTCGTCTTTAGAAGCATCTTCTCAAGAGTTTATCCTCACTAACTTAATATCTTTAAATCAATTTATTTGTAGTAGGACGAACCTTTGCGAAATAGAAAGTTGAAAATTTTATTGTGATTTAAGGAAGTGAATGTTCAATACGAAATAATTATTTTTCAAATATCTATAATCATCTGAATGTATTTAGAATAGAATAATGAATTGCATTGCATCCAGAATCATCGATTTTTTCGATCTGATTTATAGTTATATAACACAATTCAGAAAAAGATTACTACAGAAAAAAGAACTTTGATGCTAAACTAATTATTATGAAATATGTCCTTTGGCAATAACTTGCTGATAAATCCACAGCTAACATCAAAAATCTATAGACATACTAGGTAAAATTTCTTAGAATCATCTGATCATCTGTATTTGTAAAGAACAAGGAAATACTGCTTGGTCAATCCATTTCAGATATTCTGCACTTTTATAAGTTGTATATATTTTAAGTTTCTGGTGGTTGTACAAGATGTAAATGATGTAGTTTTTACCTCTGGTATCGACTATATACCAAGCAAGCACGAAAGCATAATTTTTGAATTTCTAAATATAATACTTTACAAAAGTGCATATTTGATAGAATGGCGTGTTTCATGGAATGAGAAAGCAAATATCATCGGATTTCGATCTCAGAACCATTAATTTCGCATAATGTTTATTATGTAAATTCATTTTTCAATAAGCTGCAATTCCTCATAAATAACGCCCACGTATCAGGACCGCATTAAACTGTCGAGAAAAACATTTTTTCCTAATCAAAACCGAACACGCAAGCTGAATAGCTACTCCATTTTATTCAAAACGATCTTGATAAGACGCATGCCATCTGAAAAATGACGATAAGGAAGCCGAATTAATTCTATTTATGAAGAATGAAGAATAATAATCTGTTTAGCACGAAATAAACGGAAAAATTCAGTTATATCGTTGAAAAATTTAACGATAAAAACTGCAAAGTATTCATTCTTCTTGGAACTTCAGGTACTGCAACGTTTAAATTTGACGAATATAATTATATAGTCGACAAAATAATCATATTGAATGTAAGCGGGATGACAATTATTTTTATCATTTTATAACATAATTATAACAAAATAAATTTATGTTATAAATTTTGTGATTGCTCGTATTGAAAATTTTGAATGGAAACTATTCTATTCCAGACAATTCGAATTGGTTTTGATATTCAAGACACATCTACCTTTGGTATGTTTGTATGTACTCTGAGCAAAATAAACTTTCGCCTTTCTTTCCAAAAGGTTCGGCGTGAAATGATTTTTTCGAAAAAATATTACTATCAACTGTAGCTTAGATAAGAATGATGCTGATATTATATGAATAATTTAATCTTAAGTTCAAACGTTATATAGGTACATATATATGTATGTATATAGTTACCTCTTTAGTATTTCGGAAAATACTAAAGAGGTAACTTCGATTCTTCTAGAAGCAATCTACGCAGATGAAACAATGGTTATTGACAGTCATTCAAGAATTACAGAAATAGAAAAACAAGAACGGAAAATTCTCAAAAAGATGTACGGGCTAATCAATAGAAACGGCATTTGAATGAAAAGACCTTAAAATGAACTTTATCAAAAGACAAATACGATAACGGAAGAAATCAGAAAACGACGAGCCAAGTTCTATGCACATGTCTACAGAAAAAAAAACAGTCCAGAATGCCGAAGAAACTACCCGATATAATTATAAATAGTAAATGCGGAACAGAGTAGTTAAAGACATGAAAAAATCTACAACAGATCAATATATCGCAGATAAGACTGTCGCTATAAATCGCACTTTTGATGTTTGGGCAAAAATCGAATCCTCAAACTGGAATAAAATGGACAGATGAATGGAAGAAAGAGCATTCAGAAAGGATAAAGCGTTTTTGGAAGGCAAAAAAGATCAAGTAGAAGTACTAAGAATAGCGAATTTCACGTTCACTCGCTCTCCTCATGGGGAAAAATCGTTATAATTATAATGATAATATATATATATATATATATATATATATATATATATTTCGAAAGTTTTTAGCAATAACAGGCTTTTTTTGTTATGAAAAAGTTTATTTTTGTTGACGTTTCGTTGTTATATTACAACTTTGTCAAAACTAATAAATAATTTATTAAGTATTAACTAATAATAAATTTAAAAAGTTTATTTTTGTTGACGTTTCGTTGTTATATTACAACTTTGTCAAAACTAATAAATAATTTATTAGTTTTGACAAAGTTGTAATATAACAACGAAACGTCAACAAAAATAAACTTTTTCATATCAAAAAAAGCCTGTTATAGCTAAAAACTTTCGAAATAAAATATCTTAATAAAAAATAACAGGCAATAAATCAATTTAAAGTTTGAGCAAAAATCAAATCGTCAACTTGGAGTAAAGTGGACAGATGAACGGAAGAAAGAGCATTCAGAGAGGATGAAGCGTTTTTGGGAGGCAAGAAAGATGAACCAAAATTCCTAATGACTGCGAATTCAAGTTCAGTCGCTCTCCTCATAGGGAACAATCGTAATAATAATAATAATATATATATATATATATATATATATATATATATATATATATATATATATATATATATATATATATATATATATATATAATATAATTACTTCGTTGAATAAAAATTATTTTATTATCATATTTCATTATATATGAAATGAATAATATAAATATATTATACATAACGAAAGGAAAGTAGAGACGAGGTGGACATTTCCAAACAAATGAACCATCTATCACTATCCAATCGTTGAGTCCAAAAATGGCTGTTATTTTCAGTTTTTTTCTCCCAGCTTTTGAGCATGTACATGCTTATTGTTCTATTTAAAAGAGTCTGTTTATTCGAAACTATTTACGTTCTTATTATTTGTTAGATACACTTGGTAAATTCCTATTAGGTGTAGATTTTTTCATTTAGTTCTTTTAAAACTTTCGTAAAAATGCCAAACTCAAAAAATAAATAATTACCACCTTAATAAACGTTTAATAAATCAAATGAATAAGGGACGACTCACATCTGGATTACGCCCAATTTAAGACGATACACGCGACGTTGGAATCAGATTAAATCAAGCGGGTGTTTTGTTTGAATTGCGTATTATTGTGCGTGAAACATGAAAGCCGTAAAATTGGTTTTTCTTCACTCAAGTGTTGAACTAGAGAAGATAATAATAGATGCAAGGGCATGCAAAGAAAATCCCGAATGAATGTAATAATAGATGCGAAACTGGAAAGAAGAGATGCGGAATAACAGGGAATCGAGTTATATTCGCAATTTCCTTTGTTCCTCAGGAATCGCGTTTCGTTACTTCAACAAAATAATATAATACCGAGAAATTTAATGGAATTTCATGGTATTAAATTATGACGGATATGTAAATATCAAACATTATACTTATTCAATAGGTCGCAGCAATATAATATCAAGTTAACCGAGGGTCACATTCGGATTTTTATATGAAAAATTCAGAATGTAAACAAAAGAGCAACTAAGTGGAAATAGTTGCATACGTGTTTATGCTTCGCAATAAATGAAAAATCGCTATCACACTGATAAGAAACACCAGAAAAGAGGTTCTGTGCTACAAGAGCTCGTCCAACAAAGAGACAACTTCAATATTTCTTAATTTATAAAATGAATTTATAAATATGAATTATATATATATATATATATATATATATATATATATATATATATATATATATATATATATATATATATATATAATTTAGTTATTTTGGTATTTTATTTAATAGTCAATGACTCTCGATGAATGTTTAAAACTGAAACAAGAATTTATTCAATAAATACAATATTAACTTAATTCTAAAATATAATAAACCTGAAACAAGAATCGAGAATTAAATGTCGATTGAATATTAATCTTGAGCTCTGCGTCCACAAAATATACAAACAGAATAGGAGGTTAAAATAGTATGTCGCGCCTTAAATGCTGTAAGACAGTTCACAGAATAATATAAGAATCACAGAATGATACGAGTAAAAGGTACAAGGATTACAGAATTTGTGATATGGTCTCTACCGTAAGATAATACACTAAAATACCATAACGTCAGTGCATAGTGCACTAGATGGCGTTACATATATATCAAAAATATATAAGTTTTTTTTCTCGAAAGGAATAGAAAAAAATACTGACAAATAATTATATATTAAGAGCAATAGGTATTTAATTTAATGAATAAGTAATTCATATTAAATAATATAATCAATATGACAGTACCGATGAAATTATTGTGCATCAATTAATCTGTCTAGTGCGAGAACTTTTGCGCTCTTTATACTGCTTATCCTCCACATTATCACCCTTTTATTATATTAAGAAACCTTAATTAAACACCTTATATTGAAAATTCAAAGATATTTATCATGAAACAAGATACTCAAATAAAAAAGAAATTCCTTCAAAAGTTCAGAAAAATTTTAGATATTAAGAACTCATGAAAATGAAGATGCGTTTTCAGTAACTAAGCTTTCTCACCAGAAATCATTTAGAATCACCTCGTAAATTTTTATATACATTTTACACTTGCATGGAACCCCTGTTCGGTATAATAGATCCCTAGAGATTAGGGGAGAGCGGGGATGGTTGGCTATAGGGGCAGGTAGACTAGGCAACAATAACTCGCCACTGTCACGTGTATTTTATCAACTAATCATGAAAGACAATGACCCCCCGCGGCCCGCGAACTTGTGCGAAGTGAGGCACCGCAGTTCTTGAATGGCATCACATGTTTAATTTTTGGTCTCTTTAAGTAATTTTTTTGTTCGAATATTTTTTTGTTATTGTGCCTATTGAACAGTTTGAAACACTTTTGTTGTTATGCCAAATATAAATATGATAGATACAAAACATTGCATTGATATGTTAGTAAACTTTAAAAAACTAGAAAGTAATCCCAACCTCAGGAGGGCTGATTTGACTCTAGGCACGGCGGTGTACATAATAAAGTGGCAGATATTTAGCGATGACGAAGAAAATAAGCTGGAAGCTTATTTGAAGACGGCTGGTGACATTTATTTTGGTTTAACAACGGATCAGACACGCAAGTTTGCATTCGAATACGCAAAAAAGAATAATAAAACTGTACCGAAATCCTGGAATGTCAAAAATTGCCTGCAGAGGCAAAGATTGACTGGGTAATTTTTTGAAACGTCATCCCTCGTTATCAATTAGATCATCAAGTTACAAGTCTGTCGAGAGCTACTTCGTTTAACAAAAATTGTTTTATTTTTTACTAATCCTCCTTCCTTATTTACACTAATGATTGCCTAGGTCAACCTACCACATGCTTATGGTCAACCTACCCCGTATATGGGGTAGGTTGACCAAGTGTCAGGGGTTTAGAAAATTAACTAAATAAGTAAATGCCGAGAAATATATATGTTATGGAATAGAACTTTGGGTACCTGAATGGTTCATCTATCTGTCTCAATTCTTGTTTTTTTATATTAAGTTAAAGATGGGAAATATACAAGCACAAGTCAAAAGTTGGTCAACTATCCCCGGTCTCCCCTAATATTTTATACCACTTTGGAAAGGATTGGTTCGTTTTGTAAAGGTCTTTCCATTTAGTGTATTTTTAATACTTTCACGTCTAAATAATATAAAAAAAGAGTATATAATATGAATATGTATTTTCTTTATTTTTTCGTAAATATTTCTGTAATTAATTTGTTAGAGCCAAAAATAGTTATTGTGTGTATTTTGAAACTCATCATAAAATTATCCCTTCGAATCTTTGTTCATTCTGATTGATTAGTATCAAATTTTGAACTCCGGTCGAAGTATTATTTCACAAAAACCTTGTAAGACATATACAAATGTATAACAGAAAGAAAAAATGTAGTGCATTGCAGGAAGAGTTAACATGACATATGCCACGTTGCCTTCGATTAAAGGAAGTTGGAAGATCCATGAACGGAAGATATCCGACATATAAACACTTTACGGTACTTTTAGAAATACCCGCATGTATGGCAAATGTCTGTATTTTCTCAATTCAATAAAAACTTTTATGCAGAATTATACTTTGATGAAATGAATAAATTAAATCAGTATAAAACTGAACTTGAAAAATAACAAAATGTTTAATTCAGCGAAAGAAACGATGCACTCAATTTTACAATATCATAATCTAGAATAAACTCATTCATAAAAACATAAATCTCAATTATATCAACTGCTGTTATTGTAGAAAAGAACAGTGATTCTATTTGTACAAGAATCTTAGATATGTTCATTACTGTTAGTATATTCAATCAAAGGTTTTTATAGAACAATTTTGCGTCGGTGGTCAGGTTCTCTCTCGTTCAGATAAGGCGAGAGATCTTGGTGTAGTCTTCGACCAGAAGCTTTCCTTTGTCCCACACATCACCCAACTTATTTCATCTGCTGCGAAAATGTATGGATTCGTTATACGTAATGGCAAATATTTCAATAATTCTTCAACATTGATAGGACTATTCAATACCCTAATCCGTAGCAAGTTGGAGTATGGCAGCACGATCTGGCATCCCATTTACACTTGCCATCAACGCCATCTTGAGGCTATTCAGAGAAGGTTCTTGAAATTCTTAGTGTGGAGGGAGGATAAAGTTTATCCACAGAGAGGAGTCAATCATAACGAATTATTGAGTCGATTTAGTTTTATCTCATTGCAGAGCAGGAGAGAAACTTTATCACTCAAATTCTTGTACAAATTACTGCACAATAGTATTGATTGTCCTCCTCTCTTGTCCGCTTTGAATTTTCGTGTTCCTAGGCAAAATTCTCGTAATACAGAATTATTTCACCTAGAGACTCCGAGGACCAACTCCCTTATGCAATCCCCGATTTGGTTCATGGAGTCTACACTGAATAGAATTGCCAGTAATTGTGACATTCACTTTGACTCCATAGAATCTATTATCAGGAGTTATGTGAACAACGAAAATTGATTGAATTAATTGATTTAGATTGAGTTATCTGTAATATTTCATTGAATGCTATAATGTAGTTTTAAGTTACTATTTTTTTTTAGATTAGATTGATCTCTTTGTTAAATCTTTGTTTAATATATAGTTAAATCTTTTTTCTAATTATTTAGTTATTACTTAGTTATGTATTCAATATATATAATGTTATTATTTTCTGTGATTGGATGTTATACCCATTGATATTTCATTGAATGCTATAATGTAGTTATAAGTTACTATTTTTTTTATTTAGATTAGATTAATCTCTTTGTTAAATCTTTTGTTTAATTATTTAGTTAAATCTTTTTTCTAAATTTTGTAGTTATTAACTTATTATTATTATTATATTATTATTATTGAAACCGTTAGTACTTTTTAATGTTATATACTGGTTTTTATTTATTCAGCGCAGTTCTCATCTGTCCAACGTAAATGATACCTGTAAGTAGTAATTGGTCGGTTTTCATGAACGTGGAGGATTTGTGATATTCGAATAATTTACGAGATTGTTCGAAGTGAAGTATTTTGACTTTCTCAATTGATTCCTCTTAAAAGCTTGAAGTAAAGAGATTAATACTTAGTCAATAAGTATTTATACAGACTATATGTCAAAATAGTTTACTTTGTCGTAAAGATTAATGGTTTCCAAACTTCTAAAAATTTCACTAAAATGAACTAAATGAAATAAATTATACATTTCTAGTTTATCAGTTAGTAACAAATAGTTCTCATGTGACGTATTTCCCAACAAATCAATCAACATCAAAAATAGAAAAAACGTTCAGCGTTCAATTGAAGAATTCAAAGAACATGGTTCATTGAAAATGAATAACCGTAGTAACTTTAATAAATAGCGCATATGGTGCACAATTATAATGTAAAATAGGCAACAGGAAATTATTGTCCTTATTTTGAAATTAATTGGCAGCTGAATGAGCATGAATTAATTACATATTCAGTAATTAGTTAATTTTTTTTTAAATATTGAATATGCCTTGTCGATGTGATCTTACGAAAGTACTTTGACTACTTGAATTTTTTATTCGGCATGAACATTTAAAAATTCAGTTCCTTTATTTTTTTTGTTATAAATAATTGCGACATCGAGGGAAAAATTTTTATTTCAAATCTGTTGGAATGCTTTTCTAGGAAACTGTTCATACGTTAATTTGAACGCGTTGAATTTGGTTTGTTCTGATCTGATGGCAAATTGTCATGTTCTTTCTAGAACACTCAAGTGAATACAACTGAAGGGTGAGAGATTCGAGCAGAAAATATTCAATTGCAGGTAGTGTTCTTTATTGAAAGCAATCCAGACATACTTACATTCAATACTTATAATTATTTAATAATTATTGCAATCTATTTGTCGACTGTATTTATGTGGATAAAATTGAAGTTAACTTTGATAATTAAGACTATTCTTAATAATGTAATATAGATATTCGACTCAATCACACTGATCTTAGTGAGAATGAACCCGGAAATACTTGATATTTAACAAATATTCATCTGTGACTTTTAATTAATTTTCTCTATTAGCTGAAATTCGATGCTGTCAAAAAGTTTATCGAAATAACTTATTCATGGAAACATTTTTCTTGTATGAATTCCAACGTGAGATCACCGCTATCCTAAATTGGCAAGATGATAACTTATAACACGTTCTCTTTGAAAAAACTATCTAGACTGGTTTGGTGGGCGTCTTTCTTGATTTTCGGTTTAGTTGCTACGAGTATAACTTCTCTGAAATAATGACACATACCTCGAAACTGTATATATGTATATATATATATATATATATATATATATATATATATATATATATATATATATATATATATATATATATATATATAGTAAATACTGAGACTCTTAATCGAAATATCGAAAGATTTCAAATAAAACTCTCAGGGAGCTGTCTACACAAATGTTGTCAACGAGAACGAACCCATCACTTTCGAGAGTGAATATTAAGAGCGTTTCGAAAAATTCATCGATCTTGTTGAATGAAAATAGGATACAATTGTTTCATCATCATTATAAATCATCAGTCCATATTTAATCTATCAATCAAGAATCGATGACTTTCAAAACGAACATAGGTCCTATACCAAATTGAGAATATTCTACAGAGTGAAATATTCACGTAGGCTCCCTCTATCGGAGAAAAGACGTATAAACTCTCCCTATCGTTCAAGATTCCTACTCATGACTCATCAAGGCTTTGTAGATATTTCATTCGAACACTACAGAAAATTGTCCGCAATGTGTACGAATAATCCCATGCCTAATCGCTCCAGATCACGCCCAGGGGAGCAAAAGTATAGCTAGTTTAAAGCACAGGTCATTCAATACTAGTAAATAAGTGAATATTTCACTAGGTAAAATTCCCCCCTATTTGGTATAGGACCTATGTTCGTTTTGAAAGTGATCGATTCTTGATTGATAGATTAAATATGGACTGATGATTCATAATAATGATGAAACAATTGTATCCTATTATCCTTCAACAAGATCGATAAATTTTTCGAAACGCTCTTAATATTCACTCTCGAAAGTGATGGGTTCGTTCTACTTGACAACATTTGTGTAGACAGTTCCTTCAGAGTTTTATTTGAAATGTTTCGATTAAGAGTTTCAGTATTCACTAGTATTGTATGACCTGTGGACCTTTATATATATATATATATATATATATATATATATATATATATATATATATATATATATATATATATATATATATATATATACACATAGTAATGTTTTCGTGTAAAAATTCAATGCTGTGAATATATCTTGAAATTAATGTATTTCATAAGGATTAGTAGTAGTGTCATAACGTGCAACCAAAAGTGAATTTGAATTTGTCCTATGGAGATTTGACCTATGCAGATTTTTTTGATAAAAAGTGACTTTTCTCAATTACTATATACAGGGAGATCCTTTAATATTTTTTTCAATCTATTTTGTATACGCAACTAGGATGAAAAATTCTCAGATACTATAGGGAGTAGAACTATATTTACAGACAAAACTATATTGAAATTTAAATGAGTATGTTTACCATTCCCTCTATTTTGATACGTACATTTCGTTGTGAGATTAAAATTAATAACGCTAAATTCATGCCTCATCGACAACTCTAGCAGCTAAAGTTTTACAGCCTGATTTAACAGTGTTAAAAATTGTGAATTCTATCAAAAGTAAAGCCTTACAAACTAGGCTGTTCAGATTATGAAGACATGGGTTGCTTCATCACAATCTCCTTATCACACAGAAGTCAGATGTATTTCCAAAGGAAATATTGAAGAAAAATCTTGTAGATTTAGCTTCTGACGGCGTGCTTAAAATGGAATATCATTCGCAAAGTATTGACATCTTTTGGATGAAAAAAAACAATTTTCAGAGCTGGAAAAGGAATCTGAAATCATTACTATTTGACACCTATACTTGTGCGAACTAACATTTTCCTGATTTTATTAAAACTAAAACAGACTATGTTTCTAAAATATAACGCTTTGAGAATTTTTTGAAAAATGAACAAACACATCCCTCACTAATATTGTATTTTTATTGGTCCAGTCCAGATCCTTTAATCTGTAAAACCAGAGTAGCCTGCTCAATAATATTCCTATTTCCATTCATAATCAAGATATCGACACATTCTCTTATCTGTTTATAACGCGTAAAAATTAACTTATATATATTTTTCTTATCAAAGATTCAATTTATCAAGTTATTGACAACATTATTTCCAAATGTGAACTCACAGGTTTGTTATCCAATTGATTATCTTATCTTTACAGATTAAAGTTTCAATTAATCTTACTAGTATAATAATTGCAGGTGGCTTCTTACCAATTTGGTCTACTGGAATATTGACATCTTACCTGAAATTGAAGAAATATAATGAATTAACATTGACAGACAACATTTATAAGTTTTCATTGAAATAGCTACTTCTGAATTCATTCTGTATAAAGGCCAATCACATTCATTACTAATAGAAAAGATCCGAAGAAATGCATTCTTACAAATTAATAAAAAATTAAAATACCCTTTCCTCTTGTCATCATTATTATAAAATTATCCAAACTTGAATAATATGACGAAGCATGTATTCTGATTTTAACAAAATTATTATTGTTGAAATTCTAATTAATTTCATATGAATTTAAATTCGATCCATCAATGTATACACATAGTATGAACAAAATATACTAATACTCATTAATTTTCATAAAGAAATCCGCTTTTGGAGAGTTGAGAGTACTCTCAACAGTCTCAACTAATACTTTGAGCGGAGTGTAACAATATTTCTGGAAATTAAGTGTTTTTCTCATCATTTCGACTAAATTTTTGTTACTTTTTGAGAATTTCTGGCGCTAGGTTGACATTTTGAGTAAATTTTTTCTCTTTTCTGTACATTTTGGCAGAATAGTCTAAACTGTTGAGAACAATTTCGAGGCTGCTAGAGTTTTAGAATCAGTTAACACTCATACTTTTAAGGAACGACAGATCGTCATAGAGCATCGACCTGGTCTATATCATGGAAGAAAATGTTTTTACAACTCGCTCTTTTCCAGATTTCCACTTGGTATAATTACACGAACCAATTGGACATGAGCATGAAGTAATTGACCGTAAGTAATGGATTTTATTCGCTGAAGGGACTTCATAGGACAATATTTTTGATCGGAAAACGTCAACCTATTGGTGGTAAATCAGATTCATCACAAACATATTACAGTGCAAAAATAACTGTTTGGTGTCGATGTTGGATGAGTTGTGTCGTTGGTCGATGAAACAAATTGAAAAGTGAGACGTGGAAGACAGGTAAATATAGCAGGCAGCATAACAGTGTTACATGCTAAAAAATCACCCCAATATGAAACTATTCATCGATGATATGAGGGTATTGTTTTCTCGAAGACGTGAAGATGGTCACCAATATTATACGAATTGAAACAAGGCTTTTTGCGGAATTTTTTGAAGTTTAGGCTCGATGCCAATGAAGGAAAATCCAATTATTATTATCTTGAACACAACGTACACAGCGATCTCTTCAGCTCAATCAGATCTGTGAAACAGAGTCAACGAAAATTGATCTGGATATGTGGCACAAGTGGAGACGTATATTGCATACTTCATACAGCTTGTTCAATCTCAATTCAACATTAACAACAAACTCTTTTTAGGAGTAATTTTTCAGAACAGAACTTCAATATTTTTATAAGATACGTTGTTACGGCAAATTCCGTAGAAATATTAATATTATAATTTATGATCTTAATCTTAAGTAAATGTCGTATACCTGATGCTTTGGGTAGTACGGATTTGGATTTACCCGTAATAACCCAAATGACTAGTAATAAAAATAAGTAGCAATAAAATGTATATAACAAAATATCCTAAAGTAATTAAGATACCAAGAATTAGTCTGGTCACGTCTGCTGTACAGAGTGGGGTTAGTATCCCCCTCAATGACATGACCAGGGTGATTCCTATATAAAGAAAAAATATTATCTCAAAATTGTCTATCTTCCAACGTTTTTATATCAGTCTTGTATATATATTTGTAAAGCTCCGGCAGAGAGCATAGTTTAAATAAAATTATAAGGAACACACAGTTCTTTCATTAAGACAAAAGTCAATACACTTAAACAAAGTGAGAAATATACAGTCCACTATTTATATCGAATATCTTGGTCCCTCAAGACTGAGATTATACTTAACATTTTGGTCCTTCGAGCCGGATATTAGAAACCTTTGAACAAAAGAATACGGATTCCATAAGGCCGATTTGCGTAGATAAGGCAAAACCTTTCTCAAACAAGCAGGTACACAAACCTAACAGATCATTCCATTCATTTGTGGAATCTACGAAAAATCCCTGTGTATTCTGCAAAGGTAATCATAAATTATATGCCTGTACAGAATTCCTGAGTTTGGGTGATATTCAGACCAAGTGGAATTACAATTATGTGTAATTGCAATTCGCTGTTCACCTTGAGTCCCGTTCGGCTCGAAGGACCAATTATAAGATACGTTTTGAGAATCAAATGTTTCTGAGACGAAACAAGACGTCACAAGCACTTGCACAACAATTTGAACAACTATTACTTGCTTTTCACATTTGTCAACTACATTGAAAATCATATTATCTTGAGAGGAAATCAGCAAAAATCATAACAGAGAATATTGAAAAATTGAAACTTCTACATCAATGTTATTGAGTAAATACCAATTCATCAAAAAAATTCCAATACATTACGAAAAGTTTTAGTATTGAAGGATGACTCGGTTTCACCTGCCCACGTAACTTAAAAAAAAAGACCAAAAACAATTGAATCCCAAATTTCCAACTACATTAGCAATATATGTAAAAAAGTAACTTATTTTCACGTTTTCAGAATTGAATTGTATAAACAAGAATTCGAGCTTACTAATACGATTAGAGTGTAAGAAACGATATCAAATAGCACGATCACGCAAAAAATCAAGACAACATAGAATTGAAAAGAAAATCCCAGTGATGACTAGGCAAAAATCGTTAATACGAACACAAAGCGTTGTTGGTTCAAACGTACCATTGATCTTTCCTAGTGAAGTTAAAAATAGCATTCTCTATTCACGACGTCTGGTCAATACGATAGTAAACATAGGAGGGCTGTAATTAATTTATCCTACGAACGGAAACACTGTACGTAAAAAATATGGTCCTATTTCATTATGGAACTAACGATTTTTTGATATTCCTCAATCCGATTTTTCTCAATCTCATATTTTTAATGATTTTAGCAATAACAGGCTATTTTCAAAATTAAAAACTTCATTTTCGTTGACGTTTCGTTGTATATCACAACTTCGTCAAATCTAATGAATAATTGAATTTTATGAATTACTATGGATATACAAACGTCAAACAAAAAAAAATCGAAAAAAAATTTTTTCGAGAAAATTTAAATTGGCTTTTTTATTTTTTTACCATTACTCTGAGTACTAAAAAACAAAATGAATATAAATAATGATGATGGATAGAAAGATTTCGAGAGTGATAATTAAAACAAATTTTGTAAAAAGTAATATTTCCAAAAATAAATACAATTTGAATCAAACCACTCCAAAAGTTAATGGAGATAATAATTCTCTCAGTAAGAGAAGGATTTTCAAATCTATATAAGATAATAAATTCCGACAATAAAAGGTAGAATCAGGTATGTCTCAGATAAAGAAAAAAGGTTATCTTGTTCTGTGTCCTAATAAACTTTTCAAGAATCTATTTTGTTTCAAATTTTCCTGATTATTTGACTGAACCCTGTAGATTCATAAAAATCCCTGTAGATTTTAATCTTACCCTACCTCCCATGTTTCGTAAAAATTAGTATATGCATTTTTTTCGATGTATTCTATTTTTTTAATTATCCAACAGCATTTATACTTTTAGAAATGAGAAAATAGGCTTAGGAATCATGGACAAATGTCATAAAAATTGGAGAACATAGACTTCGCCCGCTCCCCTATATTGCTCACGTAATACTTGAAAGGTCCCTTAGAAAATGCAGATGTTCGAATTTTTTAAAAATATTTTCGAGAACTTTTCTCAGCTAATTAAAAAAAAAGGAATTTACTGTTTATGGTCGTCCTTGAGGTAATAAGTATATACCACTAAAATATTCCAAATTTAGTTATAGAAGATGACATTGCAAAACCACGGCAATAACTTGAAGATGTGTAGATTAATCCAGTATGAAGAAAAACCTACTCAGCACACAACTTTCTAGTGTATTTTGCTGTAAATATGGAATTCACAATGAAAAGTTTGTATAGGATCGAATTTGAAGTAGGTATTTCAAATATATGTCAATAATAATTTTATGTTTCTCGAGATCACGAAAAGAACACGGAGAGAACATAAATTAATATGTTCTATTTCTTCACGTTGTGGAGCTGTTTAATGGGAAGAATGAATCTGAGTACTCTGTGGGGAGTCCTTTCTAAATTAAAACAACTAGACTCGTATTGTCCAGGACAGATGGCAACGAAGGTAACTATAATTTTTGTAATTGCAACTTCCGCGTGAAATTTAACTGCGAAAATAAAGGTGGTGGGTACGGCTAATGTCGTAACAACTCACAATTTAAGCACGGCAAAGTGGAACAAAACGAGAACATGCAAGTGTTTCACGAAATATATTTACGGGTTTACGGAGCGAAATTCTTTGTTCGAGCTGAATTGCCAGCCATCTGCTCGGTGTTGATAACTCACTCTGTCCGAAGGAGTTGTTTGATAAGGACAAATATTTATTGGATTCGCGCAAATGCGCCCGGTTTGGGTGTGGATTCCAGTCGTGTCGTATACCTTACGGCCAAATCATTTCGCTTAATCCGTGAACGGCCTCATCCATTTGCAGGACATTGGGCGTCCGCGAAATAGATCAAATAATTCATTGAAAGACAATACTTTTATCTTTTTTTGATAATCCAAGAATAATCTTCAGTTAGCTAGCTTGCTTCTCTGCAAGCCAAGCGGGAGTAGATGTAGCAAAATATTGGAAAGACATTGTCTGATGACATTATAGTTGATAATCGGACTAGAAAAGTAAAGTACGTACCTAGCTAGCTTGCTGAATCTCGATGTGCTACATGAAATTCAGTTTTCATATTTCGTGCAAAGAGTTTCGCAAAAGAAACAAGTTGTGAGAGAATTATTAACAAAATTCTCAACATATCTGTAGACCAGAGGTTTGGAAAATTTGTGTGTGCGAATCTCATACTAGGCGTTGGCGGTTTTATACGTCAATGAGTTTAATGGTGCAATTCCTAGTTACCTACTCAGCCGCTTAGATCTGAGTTTGAGCGATGAATCATTGAGACATCAATTAATTAAAAAAGGAATGAATCTGGAAATTCAAAATACCCACAAGTGGGGTCCTTTCTCGGATAAAGAACGATACTCTTAACTGAGGACCTGAAGGAGTTGGTCTAAAATTTGCATCAAATACTTTTAAGAATGCATTACGACATGTTAAGTAAAAGATGAGTGAAAATTTGGTATTATCGCAAATGAAGATATTTCGGTCAAAACTAGGATTTCTTCTGCTTTCAGTTTTTGAGCCAATTGTTTTGTATGGGTGTAGACGAAGTGTTGGTGTACATAATCTTTGACAAGTAGAAATACATTAGAAAAACATGCTAAAATATCGTTGTGGTGTAGGTCGCGAGCTGACTGTTTCGTCGATGTTCTGGGACTATTAAGCTTTTGTTTTACATAATATGTAGGTTGGCTATATGTGATGTATAAATGATTACTATTAGGATATTATTGTTTGTGATTATAATACTATATTCAATGTGAATTCATCTACCAAAAAGAAATACATATGATTGCGTAACCGGTGCTTCAAACTTTCGATCATCTTTAGTCCTTGATAGGTGAATGAAAACTCCAAATTCCGAGTAGGTAAAGAAAACATTAATATTTCTTGACGATAGTTGAAATGTTATTGACAGTAATAAAGAAAACAGACAAAGCAATGAATTGAAAGAAAAAAACTATAACGGTAGAAAACCGGCAGATCCGTAGAGTTAGGTTCAGAAAAACATTCAAATTAGAAAAAAAGGATAAAAGTCGTTAACTAAAAAGGTAGGTACCTCAGGTAAATTCATCGAATGAGTAGTAGTTGAGAATAAACTAAAATTCAAACACATGAACTCTGTATTCTACAGTACACAGTAGGTATACTCCCGTATTATGTTAGCATCTGAAGAAGTCAATTGTAACGACGAAACGCGTCATGCTATGCTGTCAATAAAGTGTGAATCAAAAGTTCAAGTGTTTGAATTTTAGTTTATATTTAATTTTAATGGATTTACATCAAGTAAACCAGCCAACACTATTAAATAAAAAAAATGAATACTAACTATTTCGCAATAAGAAGCCTGCACCTACTCAATATGTGTCTTGCATTTGGTTTGATCAGCGTTGAACCTCACATGAAAAGCTGATTTCTTATAAAATTTACAGTAAATTCTGACCATTGTATGATTTTCCAGTCTGCATCAGCCTGTACGTAGATATGGTTATTTCTTGTTCATATATGTGAAAATCTGCATTTGACCTAACATTGTTTTTTTTCAGTTCATGGCAATAAATTAGGCAATCCTAAATATGCAGACAAAGGAAAAGATTTCTAGCGGTGAAATTTTGCAGCATGATCGATTTCCAGCTGCAAATTTCAGGAAAGATTTCCTAACAAGCTTCTTCTTTTTTTTAAGCAGTGTTTGACTGATTGTATTAGAAAAAAACCGGAACATATGATGAAAGTACATAAAAATGGAACTTTTTTCAACTCTCATCTATTACGAGCGTCTCCATGAAATTTACACCACTCATACAATTTGTTGTTTCCATTTGTTATTTGTCAGAAAAAAGTCTGCAATGGATGTCTATTTTGGTGATCCCGACAGTCTATAGGTACTTCGCAGCTATGAGAGTAGATCTCCTAATAGTATCATCATAAAAAGGGTTTCATTGTTGTAGGGAAAATGTTCCAATGGTTTCTATTTTAAAATGGTTTCGTTATTTACCAATGTTTATTGTTCTTTAGTCAGCGTATTATGATGTTCATTTTTATAAAATGGAAAAATGAAGTACTCACTGATAAGTGATATTGAGCATTGCGTTCACATTTACCTATCTTTAGTGTTCATTCCTTTTATTGAGAATGTTTATACAGTTTCTTCGGCATCAGCCAACGGAATACTATATAAATAAACCAATGTTTCCTCGTTTCAAACGATTGTTATTCTATAATGAACATAGTTGATATCTTCAACAAGCCCTGACGCTTCATATAAGGGCTACATTGTCAGCGTATTATGATAGCTTACGTGTTTGTGTTCGTATTAAAGTTTTACGATCTCGAATTATCTATAAGGTGCAGCAGATTTTAATAATTTGAGGATGGAAAATGGTATACGATATTCAAACGATGACAAGCAACCGTATAGCTTCTTAGATAACAACTGTAAATAGTAGATATATTATGAATCATTGTATCAGCCGAATGAAAAATAAGATAAATAATTCGAGATTTTCGGACTACGCACTTTTAAACATTGAAGCAACAAACGAGAAGACATACTGGGTTGATATCTTAGAATTTATATAATTCGTATTCATTTTCGGAGTTGAAAAATGTTTTTAATGAAATTTGGGATTAGGGACCGAAATATTTTCTTTAAGTTTTGAATGATTACTAAAATTTACTCCATAATAAGGCCATTAGAAATTCACAAATATATTCTTATTTTTTTAAATTTTTTAAACTTCAAGCCCTGGGTTTCAACCTCCATCTAACACAAATTTGTTTAAGACGTTTCAATATCTCCAACAAAGATTGCACTCCCTTAGAGTCAAAAACAAAAATAGAAATTAATACGGAAACAATTGCACGTCAAGCAATTAATAAAATTTTGAGAAACTATGCCAAATGTTTTCAATCAATATTTCAATACTTCTTCACTGAGACCGGGAATTCTAACTGATCAGAACAAATTCAATGCGAAGATTTCCTCAACCACAAAATATGCTTTAATTAAAATAGCAGAATGAAATTCTTCGCCACCTACGACTGACTACCGTAGACAGATAAGCCCGATTATAAATGCAATCTGCTTATGTCGAATATGTTCACGATTCCATATAAGTAGGTACTAAAAAATTAATTATAAAAATTTCAATAATGAAATGAAGTCCAATAAGAAACTATACATTTTTATATTACCAATATTATACTATAATAAAAAATCTTAATTAGTCTAAAATTGTAATCGCTGAAGCTAAGCGAGAAGAGAGAGAACACGAGGAGCCAAACGAGAGAATTGGAGTCTCCAAATTTAATCATGAAATGTCTTCAATCATATCATAATTACTCATTAATTATATCATTACAGAGTTTTTTATTTTCGAAGTTGCATTAAACTCTTCAGAATGTATACGACATCCTTCCCTCCTCGAAACACTTCAGAGTGTGTTTGATGAACACACTCTGAAGTGTTTCGAGGAGGGAAGGATGTCGTATACAATATTCTTGGATTTGACAAAAGCCTTCGACTGTGTGTCACATGAGATCTTACTCGGAAAACTAAAGGCTTATGGATGTTGCGCGGATAGCTGTTCAATGTTGTCATCTCATTTATCGAACAGATTCCAGACTGTTTTTTACAACAATAGTTGGTCATCAAGGAAGCCAGTTAATATAGGTGTCCACAAGGGTCCGTGTTGGGACTTTTTCTATTCTTGGTTTTCATTGATGATTTACCAAGTTTTCTGGGAATATTCCGGACCATTTTATTGGCTGATGACACCACAGTTTCCGCAGTGTCGGGTGAGCAGAGTGTTGCACTGGTCCAAGGTAACGAGGCAAGATTGATGGCCTCAAATTGGTTTGCTTCGAACAGATTAGTTGTCAATGATAGGAAGACGATTGAGATGATTTTCACCTTGAAGAGAACTGCTGATTAGTTTCTGAGTAATTCTTCAGTGTTTTTGGGAGTTGTGTTGGATACGAGTCTCCGATGGGGTGCCCATACGGATTCGTTGACTTCTAAGATGTGTAGGGGTGTTTTTCTGCTCAGGTCTTTGGCTGACTCATTCTCACCTTATATATTGAGGGCGGCATATTTTGCACTGGTGGAGTCCTTGATTCGCTATGCAATTTTAGCCTGGGGCAACTGTGCTTCTCATGTTAGAATTTTTAGAATTCAAAGAAGAGCCATACGTATATTGCCAGGTTGAGTTACCGAGAAGATTGTAGGGCAGCATTTATTAAACTAAAAATTTTAACATTCCCAAGTATATATATTCTTGAAGGCTTAAAATTTGCACACGTAAATCGACTCTCATACGTCGAGACTGGCAGTACACATGGATACTCCACCAGACATGGTGGTCATCTGAGGACGGACCTGTGCAGGTTAAGTATCACTCAAAAGGGGCCATTTTACATGTCAAAAAAATTATTTAATAAGCTTTCTCTATCTGTTAGGAATTTGGAGATGCCTGCTTTTGTTGAAAATGTCAAGTCCTTTCTGATCCATTCTGCATTTTATGATGTGAAAGAATTTTTAGAGTGTAAGTTCTGAGACTGATGTCATTTTACTACGTTTATAATTGATAATTTTAAGTATGATAATGTTTTTTTATTTATTTTTGAATGTTTCACACTATTGTATGTCGACGAGTGCAAACAATGTGAAAATTTTTTGTAAAGCATGAAATAAATATTATTATTATAATGAGTTAGCCCGAAATATATGTAACTACAGAAAATGGAAAAATTATGTCATATGAGAGGTGTAGAAGTAATATTTTTATATATATATTGATTGTAATGCAGATAAGATTTCAAGTGAGAAATTCAACCGTCAGACAGTATAAAAAAATCAGTGAATGAATTAATAATAATTTATTGAATGCTGTTGATTCTTTTACATATTTATATAATATCCTCCTCTCGACTACCTAACTCCTTATACGAAGAGGTTGAAAGCTTTCGCATCCTGTTAAGTAATATGGTATGCAAGCGGCATGGAACAAACCGACCAATTTATATCAGAATACGAAATTACACGAATTAAAATTGCTAGCCTT
Source organism: Henosepilachna vigintioctopunctata (assembly GCA_030704895.1). Lineage (NCBI taxonomy): Eukaryota > Metazoa > Arthropoda > Insecta > Coleoptera > Coccinellidae > Henosepilachna > Henosepilachna vigintioctopunctata. The sequence continues at coordinate 632,306 of JARQZJ010000077.1, forward strand.
GACCCTGAAGACGAATTTTCTAGACACCGGAAACGTCATCACCAAAATTGGCGACGTATTTAAATTTCTTCCGTCGAATTGGAATCATGAAAATTATATCGAATGAGCAACTGAATTATGAATAATGTTTGCGAATGTGATTGAAAAATATTAGCTGCAATCGAAAAGAATAATAGAAGAAAACAGATATTTGAGCTTTTCTTTCATTGAGATTGGAGCTTAATTTTCAAAGAGTTGTGAATGAAAACAACAATAATTCTCAAAATAACTTCATATAACATTTCCTCATGTGTTAACATAGTCTATAAATATTCATGTTTTGATTTAATAAATGTTTTGTTTGAATATCGATATCCAGTGCATGTTTCTTTAAAGAAACAACTTGCTTATCTAATCGACTACTTTGTTAGTTACGAGATGTTTTAAGAATTAAACAAAAATAAAAGCATGCGTTTATAAATACACCGAATAAACAGTTTGGCAAATAGTATTCGGTGAAAAGCTACTTGAGATTAGTTATCTAAAAATCGTAATTTTGATATGAATTCCAGATACAAATATGCATTTAATGAATGACTAAGTTCATAGGATACTATAAACACCAATAAACAACTTTGTTGTCGTTAAAACTTGAGATTGAATTACATGCCTATTTAAATGTGAGAAATATTAGGCAAATGCATATCGAATCACTCCTAGAAATAACCAAAAATGAGAAAAAAACTTGTTCTTTTGAAGATAAATCTATATAAGGACGATAGAAAAAGCATATTTTTAGCAGTGATATAAATATATTTTAGATTTAATGAATCTGCATTCAATATCAAGCATTGATTGTTAAGTAAAAAGATAATTTCAATTGACTTCTCCTACAACTGAATCGATATTATATATAAATGAGAGGTAATAAGAAATACTTGTCTGAAAATCACTGACTGAACAATTCTTTATTCGACTAGTTTCGCCTTTAGCGGCATTATCATTCTTGATAATGCTTAGTTTCACCCTTAACGGCTTTATCATTCTTGATATGCCGTTAAAGGCGAAACTAGTCGAATAAAGAATTGTTCAGTCAGTGATTTTCAGACAAGTATATCTTATTAGGTACCTATAATTTAAATAGGAACTATCACAGAGTTAATTTATCGTCCATTGAATTTATTGCTATTATATATTGTGCAATATTGTCAAATATGTATATTGTAAAATATATAACTCTGGATGTATATCTGTTGAGAATAAATGTCTTATTATTTAACATACACTATTTTACAGGACAGGTCCTAATTACAAAACAGGAAACATAACAGATACAAAGAACAAAATTGGTAGTACAAAAGTTTAACTTTTGTACTTTAATATTTTAAATCAATTTTGAATGAAAGGGTTTGTGTTATGAATCACAACTGATAAAATGAAATATAATAATTATAGGAATAAAAGAAAACTTAAATAAAAAACTTGCTAAAATGCTGACCAGACTCATACATACATATAAATTCAAACACACAAATACATATACATTCACATATTAACACTTATACACACATAATTATATGAGTGAATATGAATTCTGTTTGTGAATACATATACCTAAATGATTATTCTATCAGTATTATTGTTAGATTATATATATCAAGGAAACTTGCCTTAATATCAGTAACAGAACAGTTGAAAATATCCACCTTAGCTCCCAAAATATTACATTGTTCACATATCGTGTGAAATGGAGAAAATTTTAGAACATTCATTCTAGCTGCTGGAAGGTAGAATGTGAATGCGCTTCTGGAAGAAACTCTTGGAAAAATAACATTAAGCTTTTGCAATAATTCCTGACATTTCACTTTATTGTTAATTATTTTATGCAGGAAGATTATTGCATGGCATTTCCTTCGCGCACTGTGTGTGTCCACATTATGACAACTTGTAAGCGTTTCATGTTGTATGCCTATAGGTGGATATATTCCATCAATTCTGAAGCTCAAAAATTTCATGAACTTTCGTTGTATAGACTCCAGTTGATCAATGTGTAACTACTGATAACCAGGATTCCAGACTGTTGATCCGTATTCGAGTTTAGATCTTACAAAAGCACAATACAATGTTTTCAGAGTTGATATATTGCTAAATTCCTTTACAATGCGAATAATGAAACCATATACTCTACAGGCAGCGGTTACTGTAGCATTGATATGTGGCACGAAAGTTAGTTGAAAATCAAAGGTTACGCCAAGGTCAATAAATGTATTAGGTCTTCCCAAAATATTATCACCAATTTCATCGTTGAAATTTATCAAATTATATTTTGTGGAGAACGACATAACATGACATTTGGAGATGTTGAGGTTTAATTAGATGAAATCACGCCAATTTACAATATTACGCAAGTTTTTTGCAATGCGTTCACAGTCACCAATACTGGACACATAAGGAAAAATCTCAGAGTCATCTGCGAACAATAAACCTTCAACATCAATGACATCGATTATATCTTTTATGAACATTGTAAAAAGCAAAGGACCAAGTATGTAACCTTGGGGCACTCCAGATGAAGCACAGTATTGTTAATTGATGTATACCCACAGCTAAAAACGCGTTGTTTTCTGCCTATCAAGTACGATTCGAAAAGTTTGATGAGGGATATCGAAAGCCCGAAAGTGCCTAGTTTATTCGATAGAATACCGTAGTCAAGCCTGTCAAACGCTTTAGAGAAGACCATGTATATCACATCAGTCTGTTTGCGATTATCAATACCCTCAGCAATGTACTGGGTGATACATGTTAGATTACAAATTGTTGAACGTCCTTTCATAAAACTATGCTGGAATAATATTGTATATCTATAATGGAATAATAATATTTATATATGTATATTCATAGAAATAAGTATCAAAAAAACAATTCGAATGTATCAATAAAACCAGAAATATTAAATTCTTCCGTTTTAATAATGATAGTCTTTATATTATTGTATTATTATATTTCATCATTATTTATAAAACAGAGATTCCTTTTTTGATTTTTGTTTAATCACAATTCAGGACTGAACCCACTTTGCTTATCGGAAAGAATAATTATTCGTCTTACTGAGTGGATGAAATTGTTTTATGATTTCTATAAACATGCATTAAGAGTAATTCGAGAGTGTTCTTCAAAAACGATATTCAGTTGCACCATCACTTTTTTATGAATTTATACTGACTTTGTTTGAAGTTCTATTAAATTGAAAAAAAAATTCTGTTTTGATTGAAGAAAAAATAAAATATTGAGTTTCAATATGTTATTCCTAATATTTATTATATTTTTGATCGAGTAAATAGCGCCAAGTCATTCTCATTGCTGCAAGAGATAAGTATAATTCAAAATGTTGAGAGAAAGTAAACAATGAGTTTCTATGTTAGTTTTATATCAACAATCTACCTTTTTCTGCATATATTACAAATGTCAAGAAAAAGTTCTAACCTACTACAATAAATTATTCAAATGCTTGCAAATGAGAGTTTTGTGAAATATCGATTTGGGGGGCATCATAGCATTAAGCATTTCCGGCATTTCATTGAGGCTATTAACATCATGCAGACTGTCCAGCATATGTCACAATCCCATAATCCAAACAAATTATGATGAAGACTTATGTTATATCCATCCCTTATCTTTAATTGATGGCAATTTCTAATGGATGACTGCAATTTAGATGAAATTGTACGCCATACTAGCTCTAAAGCTCACATATGGTCACGTTTTTTGTTTTTGTTTCAATAAACATGTCGTCATTAATGGGACTAGAACATTATAACCGCATTCTCGAATTTGCATAAGACAAGACTCTTGAATATGATACGCTGACTATATTTGCGAACAAAGGAATAGTACCAAACTTCGTTGGGAATAGTGTAACATATAATTGGAAATGAACCAGTAGCAATCAACATTTTTTCACGTGATTTGAAATTACAAATATTATATTAGAAACAAATTTCACTGTTTTGAAACATTTCTAAAACATTGATAATGAATATACCAGTTCAATACTGTTTAATATTTCTCAATAGTACTTAATACTAGGTAGGTACTAGGTACTACCTAATATTAGGTCATTTTTAGATAGTAGTTGGTATCAGGGTTTTGGTTTCCCGAAGCAATTTGGATACTCTAATAACAGTTTGTAGAACATTATCAACCCATATTAATTCAGTATTTGATACGAGTAAATAGTTACTGATATTTTATTATAAATAACAATTTCATACCAATTTCTTGCTCACCAATCGAGAGGAAAAGAACAGCAAAGCTATCTCAATTGGAATAAAGTCACAATAATGTTCACTAGATCATTCAAACAGCTGAATATTCTCCTTTTCTGTTTACATATTCAAAAAAATCGTAACATGTCTTTGCATGCATGTAAATTAGTTAGGCGTGAAGTGCTACAAACAATAATATCCTGTCCGCAATATACTTCTCTTGATGGTATAATTTCAAAATTATGATTATAAAGATTAAAATTATGATCATTATAACTTGTCCTTTTTTCCTAACGCTGTTTTTATATTATATTGTTTCCGTCATACGGTAGAATAACTATATGACTTTTTGCTGTAAAATGTTTTCACACTTCACGGATTTTTGAAGTGACCAGAATTGTTGATATTTTCATTAAATTTGTTCAAATAGACTGTTCAAAAGAACGAAAAACAATTGTTGTTTTATCTCCCAAAAAAAAAAACACAAATTTTTACTGGAAAATAAAAAAATTATTGAAAAAATCGCTGATTATATTATTTGCCAAATGAGTTCCTCAGAGATTTTCTCGTGGTGAAAGGGATAAGTGCACAGCCAGTAATTTTCTGTGATAGATCAGAGAGCCAAACTATTAATTATCTTTTATTTTGTTTCCTACATTTGAAATACTGTTACTCAGTGAAAATCATCCCTCTCAAAGTTGACAAAGCTGCATTGATGAAACGTTATCGAAGGTTAAAATTTTACAATTGTGTTGAAAGGTCCTGTATCTTTCTACGTACCTATCTGCAGCTATACGTTCACAATTATATAATATGAATTAGTATAGTTCCAAATAAGATTCCAGTATGTGAATATGGAGAGAATGGTAGGTACATTAGAACATCTCATTTTGCAATGTAGTAACTTCATCATTGTACACAACTACTAGGTCGAATTTCTACTATTACCTACTAAATATAAGCAGCCATATAATATACGTTTTCTACTATCACTTAAGAATATAGAAATTTATAGAGTTGTATACAATCATACCAGATCAATTAAGTTGGAGATTTGATATTGACATGGCGTTTTTGAGGATTGATAGCTTTTTGCAGCTGAGGTGAATTGGGTACTGCAGTAATAAGATTGAGTCAAACTCGACGAAGCGACTTCATATTGTAAAATTTTGTATACCTTCCTATTTATATTTTCACTCTATCATTAAATAATAATGAAATTTTTAATCTATCATAGGAGCATACTATTCAAATTTGAGTTCTGAAATTGTTAAATTATTGTGTCATTGAATAGTTATTGTATATTTTTAGATATTTGTGTATAGGTATAATTAAAATATCATGTATTCTGTTGGCTAATGATGTTTGTCAAGCCCAAATTCTTTCAAATGAAAAAACGTAGACAGAAAAAGAATAGAAATATACTCCAACGCCATGATAGTAGAGAAAAAACTATGTGTTGTAGTTCATTCGAGATTTTCTCTACATTTCTCTCAGAATGAAAATCTCTCGTATTCTTTATTTTCACTAATGCTGTAATGTGAGGTTAATATTGTACACTCGGACATTAGGTACACTGAGAGGTAGAAAAACCACTGCAAATCTTTATGAAGCTGAAAAACCCTACTAGGGTTCATCATCGCTTAATCGTTTTTGAGAAAAGTGTGTTAGAAAAACAAACCGAGAGGAGATTCGCTGAGAATCTGATACGAAAACACACTTTTATTGTTATGAGACAGTTTCTCCAACTCATAGCTTACACAAGCTATTTTAGAGAACGTCATTACAAAAACATATTTACTTATGATGTTCTTCAATTTTATCGATTTCCAAATCCAGTAAGTGAGTCAAAATTATGCAAAACAACAAAGTTTTCAAATAATTGTCATTTTTATGTACTTTTTCAGATATGAGTAAAGTATTTTGTTAGGTTGATGTATTGAAGCACAATTTTTCTTCAGCCTGGTTCATGTTGACCCATCGCCAGACTAGAGACACTAATAGTGTATTCAACTCAAACATGAATTTATCTGTAAGTTCGTAGCGATCATTAGGTTATGAATTATAAATTTGGGTCTCTTCAATGAAGAATATGTCAGTCAATGTTGATCCATCTGAAAGCATCCTTATCGGTGGCGACCTTGTCGTCGAATCGATTTCAAGAAAGTTTGCGCAGCTCTGAATTTCGTCAATTATTTCGGCGGCAATGTCGTAGGTGGCTTCGAAATGGTTATTCGAGGATTTATCTCATATAATAGAATTTCTTGTAGATCCAGCAGAAGACAGCATCGGGCTGTAGGACATTTCATAGTCAGATAGGTACACAATCCAATGAACAAAACACATATCTCATACCACAGCAATACTAGTTTTTACTAGTGAGTCCATTACGGTGTAGTTCAACAGTATGCGTTTTATCAGCACATTCCGAATGAAATATTGTCTTCAACATTAGATTTTTTATAACTTCTTCGAATTTGATTGCTACCAGCCTTCGAATGGAATGCTAGCTGCGATTGAAAACTGTCATTCCGCAAGGGTATAGTTTTTTTATACTATTCCAACTGAGCACCCACACTTCGTTCAGTTAGAACAATAATTGAAATTTCAATTCCTCATTTACATTATAATAAACAGTGAAAAATTATATCACTAACTTAAGGAAAAACGAGTACTTCGATTGTTCGGTGATCTCCACTAAACAAGCGTATCCTAGACAGTTATGTGAAAACCAAATTAATATAATGTGTCCCAATCCTACATTAGAAAGTTTATGGTGTCAAATGAACAATATGATGGTGAACGTTGACAAAACTGTATGTGTTCAGTTTTGTCTGAAGGGCAATGGAATTAGTACCTTGGATGTTAAATATGGGGACAACACTATATCATCACCCCAATCAACAAAGTTTCTTGGAATATATGTAGACAGAAATTTGAGATGGATATCACACATTGAGGTCTTATGTAAAAAATTGAGTAACTCATTTTTTGCAATCTCTAGAATCAAGAACATCGTACCTAGAAACTGTGTTATGAATGTGTATTGCAGTCTTGTATATAGTCATCTAAATTATAATATTCTGTTGTGGGGCTGCTCTACAGAAATAAATAGGGTGTTTATTACACAGAAGCGAATACTTCGATTAATATTCAATATTCATCAGCGAACATCTTGTAAACCTATCTTCATTAATAATTACATATTATTATTATTACGTATTCAACAAGGAACAGGGATGTGCTACTTATTCCTATGCATAAAACAGCTAAATTTGAGCACTCTCTCTATTGCCAGAGCATTAAAATTTTCAACCATTTACCATCGTATTTGAAAGTACTGAAAGCTCATTTGTTTAAGAGGAGAGTTAAATCTCTGCTCTTAACAAAGGCATACTATAGTGTGTCAGAGTACTTCGATGATTCGGATGTAGGCAATAATGTATGAATCAATTTTTTGTATCATATGTTTGTATATTTTTTTAACACAAATGTTCTTCACCATGTGAAATTGTCTCAAATGTTTAATATCTCTGAGGAAATTTTTTTTCTTCTTTTCAATCAAAGTTGTATATTATTGTAAATATGAATTTAACCAAGATTTTTGTTTGAACCAATATTTTTGCTCGAGGGCTGAATGGAAGATCAGACTCCAAACTGAATTCGGTCCTTTTGAGAGCATTTCTCTTAGTTGTAATTATTGTATCAATTGAAATGAATGTAATTTTACAATGTAAGGAATGTTTCCCAATAAATTTATAATATTATTATTATTATGAAAAAATACTCCACTCCATAAGAAAATTTGCAAAATACAGAACATCAATAGTAACAAAATTTTCATTGAGCAAGTCTCTCTCCTTGAGAATATGACGTTGCATGTTAACTTGTAGCAGTGAGTCGTTCACTTACCTATACAACACAGTGACATTAGCAGCCACCTAACTCTTAGTCTCCTTTGTCGCCAAACAACCATAGCATTCCGCGCTCTTTGTTTGCAAACCTTTGAATTGAAATGTTCAAAGGGGGCCATCGAAAAGGCGGAAGTGCCACAAATCACATTTCGTCGACTGTTGTGTTCGACATTCAAAGAGAATGGCTTATTGGCGCCACCAAGGGGCCAGTAAAACGATGACGCGAAAGGTACGTGAAGCTCCTCGAAAGGCCTCAAATGAACCGCCCGCGGAGCTTTGAGTCCTGCCCTGCGATATAAATTTTTACCACTAAGCAAAAGATCTCTCATATTTGTATGCCATTTTCCTCCTACTGAAAGAATTGCGAAGGATATTTATAGACGGGTTTAGTCGAGAAATATATGAAATTTTTATTTGCACTTGCCCTTGCAAGAATTACTATTTCCAATTAGAAAAGGAAAAAACCCGAATTATCATAATAACTTTTTGAAAATACCATATAAATTTAACACATGTATGACAAATTAGTTCAGTTATTCAATAAAAATTCATAAATTTCCTTCATTAAAGTTTTCAATATATTTTTGATATAAATGAAAAAATACAATAACAAAGCAATATTTGAAAATGCTTTGTTATACTTCTTCGAATGCGACATTGACAACATGAGAGTTTGTTATAATATAGATATTGATTTTCTTAAGTTTCAGCCTCATCAATTATTAAATATAATTTGTTTGAATACTTCAGAGTTGCCATTACAGAAACAAAATCAAGAGATGAAACGGATATCCGGTAACTATCCGGTATCCGGCCTATTTTCACTATCCGGCCGGATACCGGATAGTAGGGCACTATCCGGCCGGATACCGGATAGTAGGGCACTATCCAGCCGAATACCGAATACTAGATGTTTCCCGCGATACCGTTCGCGATGAATGCTTTACGCCCTAAACTCGTCTATATCGCGCTTTTCCGTGGGAATGCAAAAGTTTCTAACTATATCCTTTCTCGTTGTCTAATCTATCTCTGTATCAAATTTCATCAAAATCAGTTCAGTAATTTAGGCGTGAGAGCGTAGTAGACTGAAAGACAGACTTACTTTCGAATTTATAATATTAGTAATGGATTATTTTGCACAAAGCATATATGAAATAAAAATAATATAACAATAGGTTATGGACGGACACCATATATTAAATTAAAATAATGACAGAAATTGTTTGATAAAAAGTTAATTACTGAAAATTTACTTAGTGTTAGTACTTAAAATTAACTAGCGGCAAATTATGGTGAATGAATACTAGATTTTCAGCATTTGTTGGTAAAAGGCGACTCCGCTTGGCTTCGTATACCAGACCGGCTTCTGAAAATAGCCTTTTACTGTAAACGCTACTGGCAGGTGCTCCAAGATAAATTCTGGCAAACTTCGCCAATTGAGGGTATTGGTTTGAATTGACCGACCACCAAAGGTATGGGTGGCGATTGCGATCTATTCGAGATAACTTTAAGAAGAAGTCAATCTCATTAGAAATTGCGTTAAACGCGTAAGTAAGTGTTAAACTTACATACCTGCCTTTTTTCCTTCACCACCGCGAGAAATTTCAACCTGACACAATAAATCGTCACTTTTTGAATCAAAATATTGCCAAATTGGCGATCTTTTTTTTGATACTGACATTTTTTAATAATCGATAAGTTAAATAGAAAGAAAAACAATGGAATAAACAAATGCAAACAACCTGGCATGAGCGATTACACCCGAACGCCCCCGAGTCGTGCCAAATGCCGATCACGCCGAATGCGTCCGAATATTTCCGATCTTAATCGCGCGCGCATATTCAAATCAAATTGTAACGCGATAAGCGGCCGAATATCCGGTGGCCGGATATCCGGCGCTCCGGCCTCGTAGTTAGCCGAATATCCGGTATCCGCAAAAATCACTATCCGTTTCATCTCTATTTATTATAAATCATATGAACTAATGAGCGGAGAAATTAGAATAAATTCAAATGCCTCGACTTTTCAATGTGGCATACCCTTGTAGATACCATGGAAAATCATCATTCAATAATTTTATTAACATTTGGTACTTTTATGTGTTACCTGGATATACTTGAGCTTAAAGCAACTCAGAAATTCAAATAACTGAATTTTAGACGATCCTACGAAGTTCATAAACAAGACTATAATTGAGGGTTAATTCATTTATTTTGCAAACATGGCTATACCGTTCAACCTACGCGAACTCCATTCTGTTCACACAACGTCACATGTTGATTCGTGAAATCTACGTAACTACTACGTGCAACTTACGGTCATATTTAACTGTTTCAATATTTATTCATATCATAAACAAAGAAATTTGACTCAACTAGAGCTATATGATGACTATGAAGGAAAACAATTTGGTTGCCTTTCAATCAACAATCAGTTGTAACCAATTACTACGAATAACTCACAATTGGATGCAACCTCATAAGCTTTGAAGCGTGAAAAACACAGTCAACAAGTTATAACTTACTATCATGGTTTACATACCTACCACCTTCCAACCAACCGGTTTACTTACAGAAAATCGTTTAGCCCATTAAATTAAAATCAAATGCAACATGTAGCATGTACCACTAAATAATCGTTATCCTTCAAATAAAAGTAAGGGGATTATTTGATGATAGTTCATGATAATTGGTGAGTAGTATGTCGAAAAAAAAAGAACCTTTGTGTAGTTCTGCAAAGGGTTTTTAATATTATTCATAATTGTTATTAACGAATGCGTAGAGTTGAAAATAGAATGCAAGCTTTATATAATCCAAGTTAGGGTGACACACAGTCAGCAATTAGTTTTAACTTACATCTCAATGCAATTTTAACTTAGTTAAATTAATTGACTAGTACCATTCATACGTATGAATCGGAAGCGAAGAGGTTATTTTATCAACGATTATTTTTAAAGTGTTACATATAATTGAAATAGAAGTGCAACTTGTATATATGTATGTTGTATATGTATATATGCATCTTATCTTTCTATCTGAATAATGATAATAAAATACTGATTGTTAAAAACTGAATTAAATTACTGATTGTTAATTAACTAACGGTCACTTATGTAACTGTTGGCAATTTATTTCTTTCAATGAAGGTAAAACGTCTTTATGTTCCAATTATACATGTTATCAAAATTGAGTGATTTCTTGAAATAATCCTTATTACAATAATTACATCAGGATTCAAGATTAGCGTCGCAATAACCTCGAGTACGAACGAAATACCATAAGCACATTAATACAAGACAAAAATGGTATAAAGGTCGATGCCATAATGGCATTATTACTAATAAGAGGGTAGGAATTCTCTGGCACTAACCATTAACCTTTTTCGTTGCCTCTCCTCCCAGCGGGGACCACACCTGAGAACTCGAAATAACCTTCTGTGCTTTGCTTACCGTTGCAAGATTATACTGCGGTAGTTGTTGCATTCTTTGACCGCTTTATCTGGGACGCAGATCGTACTTTTCGGACAGGAAGGGATAAAATACTCGTTCGGGTTGAATAAAAAATTCCAAAATTTTAGATGTGTCGTTTGATTTGTTGTCGCGTAGATATGGGATGAACGATGGTTTTTGGGATTTGTATCTTTGTGTTATTTTCTTAGCAGGCCATTAGGCAGTTTTGTTGGGCCGTGTTTAACGGACACTGCGTTTCAACAGGTCCTTTTACACCTAAATAAACCGGATGGGGATGGGCAGTTAAACGTAGGGCGATGCACTACGTCAACATTTCTGTAAATAACTTTGAATTAGCTGGATATTTTCAGGTGATATTTTACGTGAAATATGATAAGTAACGTTTCAAATTGAAGTCAAGAAAAGCATTTTTATAGCAAGATTTCGCATGTTATGGTGTTCAAAAACTGAGAGAACAATGAGGTTATTACAAGATTGATGAGGTCATCTTGTTACGCCTTCTACATATTTTTCAATATTTTGAATGAGAGGTAATAATAAATACTTGTCTAAAAATCACTGACTGAACAATTCTTTATTCGACTAGTTTCGCCTTTTACGGCATTATCAAGAATGCTGTAAAAGGCGGAACTAGTCGAATAAAGAATTGTTCAGTCAGTGATTTTTAGACAAGTCTTTATTATTGCCTCTTATTTAAATATGAACTATCACAGAGTTGATTCATTGTCCATTGAAAAAAATCATAATTTTCAGTAAAATATTGCATACTGTATATTTTAGATCTTCAAATTAGTAATTAACTTGATAGAGTGGGGAAAATTGAACTCAAATTGATTGAAAATCAGAGTTGCAAAGCATGATGTTATAAATAAATTGAATTCGGTTCAAATGTAAAGAAAATAGCGATACTATATGAACTTGTCTGGGACATCGGAATGAAATATGATAGAAAGTATTAATATTCATGTTTCAAGTTGCGAATAATATTTTGAATTATATGTAGACATTTGATGAAGCAAAAAAGTGTCGACAATTAATACATACATATGTTTCGACTCCAAAATGTATAAAGAGAAACTTCAAACAAATTCCTCACATAAATGCAATTGAATGTATATAATTACAATCATAGGGATCTTATCATTTTCAGAATATAAAACACTACAGGATACAGGAAAAATTAAAATAAAATTCATATTAAATAATAAAAAGAAGGAAATAAAAGATACTTCCTTATTTCAGAAACCGGTAAAAAATGAAGCAGTAGTCTCATTTATTGCCCAATGATTAATATTGTACGATTCAAGTGTTTAAAAGAAACACCGACACCATAATTAATTAACCTCTACAATAAACAAAGCCGATTCTCTAATGAAAAAAAACTAACGTTTGTTTCACGTCTAAGGCGGAATTAACGCTTTTCACTTAATCACCTACTGCATGGTAAAAAACGAATCCCTCTCTCTTATTAGAGGAGACAAATAACTCGAGATGTCTAAATCCGCCTAATCCAATGAAAACACCTCGACTAATTACTCGGGGTTAACGTATTTTGACGAATGAATTCCTGTTGATAAACATTTCTCCTAAGCTCCGTTTCCGCTAAGATGGTTTCCCTGATTTAGAACCAAAGGGCAGGTTTAATGTCGAGTATAAGGAAGGGAATTGTCGTATCCGCTGAAAAGTGTGGGTATATTTGATTTTGTATTATTTATACTACAAGGAATAACTCCAGAGAACCGAAGAGTACCTATTATTGGATCGGACGAAGTCATAAATTATAACATCCAACTGGTATTAGATATATATATATATATATATATATATATATATATATATATATATATATATAAGGAAATGAAATTTTTTTGTGCTTATGGGGGCACTGAATGAAATATTTAAGAAAATGAACACTGGAACATTCATTTGAAAAATTCAAAAAAACCAAGGGAATGTTATAGTAGAGCTAGATATGTGAACGTGTACGATGTGATGTCTCCATTATCCTTCAAGGAATAAATGTTAGAGAAATATTGAAATCGATGCCACACCTGATGGAAGTGCGAGACATATATATATATATATATATATATATATATATATATATATATATATATATATATATATATATATATATATATATATATATATATTTCGTTCTGCAAGGAACTCGTCAGTCGCACCACGTTCATCGAAGTGAGGCGACGATTTCATCCTCCGAGCATCTCCTTGTGACTTCAAGCGGAAGATCGTAGAGTAATGAATACTCTACAATTCCATCTACAGAAATCAGTAGAGAATCTCTCTCAGATTATAGACACACCAAGTATCCAAATTTCACATATCTTCTATACCCGTAGGTATTATAAAAATAATAATATTATTTTTTATATAAAAACGTACTACTAACAAAACCTATTGACATTTGAAAACATCGTATGATGATATTTGTCAAATAGACATTGCCATTTAGTAGATACCTACGGGTATAAAAGATATGTGAAATTTCGATGCTTGGTGTGTCTATAATCTGAGAGAGATGTTTCCTACTGTTTTCTATAGATGGAATTGTAGAGTATTCATTAACTCTACGATCTTCCGCTTGAAGTCACAAGAAGATGCTTGGAGGTTGAAATCGTTGCCTCACTTCGATGGACGTGGTGCGACTGACGAGTTTTGTTGACGTTTCGTTGTATATCACAACTTTGTCAAAACTGATTTTATTTTGTCATTAGTTTTGACATGGTTGCGATATACAACGAAACGTCAACAAAAATAAAGTTTTTCATATTAAAAGAAGCCTGTTATTGCTAATAACATTCGAAATAAAAACAATATATATATATATATATATATATATATATATATATATATATATATATATATATATATATATATATAGATGAATAAACTATAAACGATATGCGTGTATTTTGTCCTACACAAGCGGTGTAGGAATTACAATACAATAATGAATTGATTTTTTTACAGTGTGCATACCGATAAAATAGAATAATGAAACATATTGGTGGTTGTCTTAATTTGTCGAAGGATTGTCAGTAATACTGCCTAAGCGCCTAAGGACGAAACAGACTCGCATAGTTTTTTTATTATTTTATTCTATACAGTTAGGTTTGATGAATTCACTTTTCGTTGTATACGAGTTAACTTTGAGGTAATCAGCACCCTAGGAGAGATGTTCCATTAATATCGATATTTTTGATGAATATTCCAGAAAATGTATGCTTGAATTCGGTAACGCCTAATGAAAGCTTCAATTAATAAAATAAAATCCACAATTAATTGAGGAACAAACGAAAAATTAACAAAATGCTTAATGTTACAATTACATATAAAATAATTAATAGATTTAACAAAAACATCACAAAATGAAACTAACAAACAAATAAAAAAATAAAAAAGTAGGAACAAAATAACTTTTTATCACCAAAAATATTTGAAGAGTTATTTGAAGCGCCTGAGGAAGGACGAAACAGACTCGTCCAGTTTTTTATTGTTTTATTCTATCCAGTGTGGTTTGTTGAATTCACTTTTCGAGGTATATGAGTCATCTTTGAGGAAGTCAGCACCCTTGGAGGAATGTTCCACTAATATAAATTTTTCAGATGAATATTCCAGATTTGGTTTATTCGGTAAGGCTAATGAAAACTTCAATTAGTAGCGAAACAACCAGAAATAAATTTGATCACTTCATTAGAGTCTGTGATTGCTACGAATTACGATTTTCCTTTAAAATTGACAGTCAAGAATGTACATGTAATAAAAGGGAGTTTAATACGTTTACAACTAGGTACACTGAATTCCGAGAATTTTATCTCGGTTCACTTCTCTATAATATAACTTATTGAACTTCTTCATGGAATAGAAAGTAGATTCTTATTTCAGAACAAGTAGCTACACAAACTCAAAGTTCCGCTGTTGAATTAAAGACTCATTCTTGCCGTTGATAACACCAAATTTGGCGTAAGGTTCACCTCCTTCTAACAAAACCATCAAACACTTCATCGTCGCATTGCTTATTATTCTCAACACGAACAGTGAAATGTCATTTTACCTGTTTTATTTGTTCTCCCAGTGGTGTCCGATCCATAAAGATAATTTCTCACTTTTATGGTTATGCGCAGACGTTTCGTAGAAGAAATCTCAATTTGTACGAAGACGTGGTCAATTCTGGACTGCATTGCATTTACGGACAACTTTCGTAGCGCTAAAATGGAACTACAATAAATTCTACACTAGATAATGAAACTATCCCTATACTTATTATTTGCATTTCTATTTTCGTTGAAGAACCTTTCGAGAGTAATATAGATAGGTAGTTGCAATTTCATGACAATTCTCTTATACTTTTTTGTTGTTTATTTATTCAGGAGAGATTGCTTTTAAGTTATTATTTAATATAAAATATTAAATAATTTGTCAGTCAACTAAGACTTAGTGCACAGGTACAAGTTTTCGGATTTTCAATTATATTGGAATATAATTTTAGTCATCGGTCAAATCTATTGAACAATGAAATTCAGAAATCCATAATGAACCATTTATTTTTCAGTATTTTGAAAATTTATAGAAATTTGAATTCTATATTCCACGAAATTAGCATATTTATTTCAAACATCTGTTCCCGCATTCGGAGAATGAATCAATATATCATTTGATATGAGTTTTCTATTGAATAGGTTTATTAATAGCTTTGTTCGGTTAAATAATTGTAATTGATAAATTACAATTATTAAACTAAATTATTACAAATTGATTGAAGTTGAAATCACTACATAGTATAAAGCAAAGTCGCTTTTTCTGTCCCTTTGTACGCTTTAATCTTTGAAACTACGCAACGGATTTTGATGCGGTTTTTTTTTAATAGATAGAGTGATTCAAGAGGAAGGTTTATATGTAGAATAACATCCACTAAATAGTGGAGAAGTACTGTTATTTTTGAGGTTTCTAATGTGATGTCGTAAATAATTACATTTTTTCCGCTTACATTGCAAACGCAGGCTGAACCCTACGAGTTTTATCAAAATAATGTACTAAGTATTGTACACATTGAAAAGGTCTACAGAAAAGTCCGTGATGGTATATGTCTATCTCTTATGGATAACCCACAATAACATTTTTTGTCATTTACTTTTCACGATAAATAATGGCTAATTTTCGAAGCGATTTCAAGCAATACAGCATTAATCCTTATCCAATTAAATACCTTAAATACATTGCTGATTCAATATGGCCCTCTTCAGCATATGATTTAAATGAACATTTTTTCGAAGATATTACAGATTTACAGAGAAAGCGACTTTGTGTAGTATATGGCAAAACAACGTTGGCCGGGTCAGCTAGTATTATTATATAACTTGAAATGATATAAAATATTTATAATTTATAAATTTGAAATAATTCATTCAATTAATTAATTTTAATTGGTGAATTCGAAGAACTAGAACATTTTTAGTAAATTGAGGTGGCATAAATATAGTCTCAATTATATATAGAATTCATTATATAGAATTTCATTATCAACACTCAAAACAATTTAAAAAGTTAGGTATGTATATACGAGTATTGTTACATATAAGATTTCATTCACCCGATGAAGGTATTGTATAGCGAAACAATATTGTACTCGAC
The DNA here is from genome assembly GCA_030704895.1 of Henosepilachna vigintioctopunctata. Lineage (NCBI taxonomy): Eukaryota > Metazoa > Arthropoda > Insecta > Coleoptera > Coccinellidae > Henosepilachna > Henosepilachna vigintioctopunctata. Next base: position 649,585 of record JARQZJ010000077.1, read on the forward strand.
AATATATAGATAAAAAAATATATATGAAATTCTTAAAATTGTAATAATAATGAAAAGTAGTACTCAAAGACTATTCCTTATTTTATAAAATATATTTCACCTTTATTATAGAAATCTTGAGACATAATAGGCTTATCTTAAATTTTCTTTCCTCGGAATCCTTTCTGCAGCCCTGAACCAATAAACTACAATGAACTATACATTATGAAAAATTATTTTAAAACTATGAAAACGATAATGAAGGAATAGGTAATATCTATAAATCACGACCAAAAATTTTTAATGACAGATTGAATTCTCGCTTAACTCTTGATGAAACATAATTAAATATTAAATTATATTAAACTCTTGGCTTAATGTTTCACCATTTATTTATAGACAAATTCATATTGTTAAATATAATCGTGAAACATTAAGCCAAGAGTTTAATTTTGAAGAGTTTAATTAAAAAATTTTGTTTTGGAAGGAAAAAAAAATTATTCTTGGCGGGATAAAAGGGCATGAGTAGAAACACAATGAAACATCTACGTGGAATTTTATTAATGTTTAACTTATCAAGAAAACATTATCGAGAAAAATTTCTAATCATCTGTGAATCTTCCAGTTACACAAAAAACCAAGTTACCAATAAACGAGATGGAAGAAAAAAACAAATTGAACACTTTGCTTTTTAACACGAAAACAAATTGAGCGTAGGAAGCGTTATAAGTAGTTAGTTGGCATTCCTTCAAGAAAATAGCAATATCAGACGGAAAATCGAAAATACTACAGAACGATAAAATTTCCTTCCACAACTCATTTCCAGTTCCGCGACTTTTATGTTTTCCGTCGAGATGTATTTTTACGTCTCCCATAGAAAATAATAACCAGAAATTATTGCTGTGTATATAAATGATTTCCCGAAATGGCCAATTACTGCAATACGTAAAAGTCACAAAGGGAATTTTCTTTGCCAGAATCGATACCCTTAGCTGAATCGCAATGAATTATTTCCCCTCAAGTTAGTGGCTTTTCCGATTGCTGGAATTTACGTGTCTGGCAACTTTGAGAATACATGCATATAAATAAGTCTGGAAACCACTTCCGTTTCACCATTAGCATGTAAAAATAGACACCAGTTTTCCAGCAATCGATGGTGCAGTTGAAAGGTTTTTTTTTTCTATGGAATTATTCAATTAGGAATTGGAACAATTCAAAATTCTCAGAAGTCCTCAAACATAATTCAATTTGATTCATTTGTACGAAGAATTATTCTAAAATATAGTAATCATACATACTATGATAGAGATCCTAAAGAGCAGCAAATATATAAGCCAACCATGAAATAATTATTGAAGTAGCTATTGAGTTCAAAATTCATTAATTTTCTGATAGGATACAAATTTTTTTCGACCTATAAAAATATTCACTATAAAAACTCATTACTCAAGATTTGGGTTTGAAATGCTAACACGGTCAGGCTAATGCGTGAAAAGTTTCTGTATTACATTACGTTAAACTCGTATCGTTAGAAACAATTCACACTATGAGGCCATAGGAGGTCAACCGAAATACTTTTGAAGTAAATATTGAAAGGAAAAGAGACCAACAGAGACAATAAGTTTTGCACGAAAACGATTTCATTCGATGGTGTTTGAAATTATTACGCAAGAGTTGAAAAAATTGTAAAATTGTACAATTTTGTGGAAGCATATGACGCACCTTCTTTCACTCTTCAATCCTCCTTTCAAAAATCTGCACAAAGTTAAAGAATAGCATAACATTGTTATTTGCATCTTACATTGTCCAGACATTTAGGATGGTTAGGCTTTAGTTATTATGATTTCTAGTTATTAATTCAGTCTTAACACCTCGTTTTTCACGATATGATTCACTCGATAAGTATACGCCTAGAACTCCATAATTCAAATGTTCACAATTTCTTTACTGATTCTTTTATATCAGTTCCATATATTCAAGAGTAGAGTATTTTATATATGGAGTAATTTATATATTAAACTCACATATATAAAATGTATGATTTGATAGGTATACATATAAAGAATATTTTATATGTACCTATACAAGTCGAAACATTTCTCTTTTGTTTTACTCAAATATAAAAGTAGGCACGACAATGTAGCAGAAACCTAAACAACGAAAAGTAGTAAGTACAATTTCATTTATAACTGCTACAACAGAAAAAATACACCAGAAAAACATCCAGAAGAAAAACTGTGAGATAAAGTTGATATATTACGTTTCTCCTGGTACTGTATTATTGAAGAAAATAAACTATCTACGTTATAATAATGATGAAACTTATTCGTTTTAATAACACAGGCTAACGATGAAAAAACTTTTTCAATAATTTTGTGGATGTGGATAATTTTAGTGGATGTGCTGATTCCGAAAATAATAATAAAAAAGTTGTATCACCTACTGATTTCCCAACTTTTCCATATTAAATAAAATTAAAAAAATATTCAAAATGTAGACGAACTATCTTTAATCATTTAAATACAATAAGTTGACAACATATTCTAGTGTTATAAGGTTGGCAATAAAATTAAATGATATTTGGTGGGTACTTGCAATAAACTTCTTTTCGGTTCTCTCGATTGACATAACCTCTCAGTGCATTGTTTAAACTAAGTCATTCTGTTTAATACTCTAATATGGCTAACCGTGGGTGTAAAAATTTTCCCAATGTTTTTTGTTACATATGTGGTGACTTTGTAATTAAAAAACATCAAAGGAAGATTACTGATTCTGTAAAAAAAGTATATTTCGCATATTTTGCTGTAGAAATCGGTAATCAAGACAAATGTTGGATTCCTCACAAAGTTTGTGTTGTTTGCGTCGAGGATCTTCGGAAGTGATTTAAGGAGAAGTATCTATGGTATGGAAAGAGCAGAAAAACCATTTAAACGATTGTTATTTTTGCAGCATAGACGTTTCTGGTGTAGTTCGAAAAATGAGATAGTAATTCTCTATCCTAACCCTACTTCAGTTGATCGGCCGTAGGCTACGGACCGGGACTGTCTGTCCCTATGTACACCTCAATGTCTGACTGCCTATGTAATGCCACCTGAATCTACTGTTGAAGTTTTACAGTCCAGTCCCGAATCAAATGATAGTGAAGCATGGAATGATGAGTTTCAATGTTGAATTTAAAATTTAAAACCACAATTGTTTACACAAGCCGAGTTATATGATTTAGTGAGGGATTTCGGTTCGACTAAGCAAAAAGCAGAACCGCTTGGTTCTAGACTCAAAGAAAAACATTTATTGGAATCTGAAACATCCATTTACCACTTTAGGACGAGAGATGTATAGTTTACCAATTGTTCAAACAGGAAGAGAATTTGGTTTATTGTTAATGATAATGACAAACTAATGGATGAATTTGGTATCAAGTACAAAAAGGAAGATTGGAGACTTTTTATAGACTCATGAAAAACAAGTTTGAAAGGTGACCTGTTAAATAATGGAAATACTTACGCTTCTTTGCCAGTTGTTCATTCAGTCCATATAAAGGCAAATTACGAAAACCCTAATAAAATTTTACAGCAAATTAACTATACAGCCCATGATTGGATGCTGTGTGGAGATTTAAGAGTTATCGCTAGGCTTCTTGGTCAACAGAAGGGGATTTACAAAGTTTCAATGTTCTATATTTGAGTGCGACAGTAGAGCAAGAGATCAACATTGTTCCACGAAACAATGACCCGTAAGAAAATCTTTGACAACCGACAAGAAGACCATATTGCATAAAAATTTATAAGATTCCACAAAGATTCTTCTACCACAGCTACACATAAAATTGGGCTTGATGAAACAATTTGTGAAAGTCTTGCTTTCACTTGCTGAAAGATGGTGGTTGTTTTGAATATTTGTGTAAAACGTTTCCTAATTTATCGGAAGCTAAACTGGAAGCAGGAATTTTCGTTGGGCCTGATATTTGCTAATTGATGTTCGATTCCAATTTCTAAGCAACAATGAGTACAAAAGAAAAAGAAGCTTGAATATCATTTAAATAAGCTGCGACTAAGTTTTTGGGTAATGTGACAGCTCATTATTATGAAATTATCGTATCTAACATGATTGACAAATTTAAGAATCTTGGTTGTCTGAATCTTGTTGCCTTAAAATCTTCTTCTTGTATAACCATCTTGATTTTTCCCTGAAAACTTAGTCGATGTGAGTGAAGAGCAAGAGGAAGACTTTCATCATGACATAAAAGAGATGGAGAAACGATACCAAGGACGGTGGAATGTCAATAGGATGGCTGATTACTGTTGGTCTCTTCACAGAGAACAACAAAATGTATCAGATGGGGAAAAAAGCTATGCAAGAAATTTTACAGAGAAAAGGGAGAGGAATACAAAAAAATGAACACATAATATTCGCATCTTAATAATTCAATATTATTCTAAGTAAAAATTGTAATTTAATGAAAAAAGCTTGATTTTTAATTTTTTGATTTAAAATTTCTCTATTTTTCAAAAATATATAATGAACGTCATATTGGGAGAAAATTGTGCGTGATAAAAAAGCTACAACAAAATAAGAGTTCATCACCAAAAAATACATTTAGATAAATTGGTTTGAAAAGTTTTTACAGGCATTTTTTTCGTTGACCTGTTTAATTTTTGCCCACAAAATCACATATCGAAAAAAGTTTTCTCAGGTTCAAACATAGAAAACCTTCAACTATCAACGAATTATTATTGATATCATCATTATCCTTATCAACTTAAATTCCTGAAACACCTTTATATGGATTCCTATAAACTCCACTAATCTCATAATCGGACCGAATTTGAATACTCGTTTTATATATTTAAACAACATGGGAATTTTGACACTTAGTTGCTATGTAGATGATCCTTCTCGTTATAATTGCTGAAGAATTCTCGATACACGTACAAGAAACATTGCAGATACGACAAGGGATTAACGTACACAAAGGTGATTGAACCCTATCAAAATTACCTATTTCGCAAGCGACGATTGACATTGAAATGATGTATGAAGTTAAATTTTATGTCAACTCAGATAATTTGTAACGCTGAATTACATTATTAAAATTCAGGTTTTATACACATCGGAATGTAAGATTTTTTCAATAGAAGATTGGGAAATATTGCATGGAACACCGCGAGGTGAAAGAATCGTTAAATCAACTGTCACTTTCCTCTTTTCAATCTGTTTATATTCCAGAAAATTTTCAGAATAACAATATTCAGACTTCCTCCTCGAGATAGCGCCATGAACCCTATAACATAAATATTTACGTGAAATAAGAGGTGCATGGCTAGGTGGAAAATATGTTAATTAGTTGCTAACGAAAATAGAGATCGACCTGACTTGTACGAAGAATAAACAAAGTGCAGAAGTTTGGTTCGGGTGAAAACGGGACACGTGTTATAGCCCGATGAGTCGGAAACGTTGCAGAACAAACTTTTTCCATCCGGTCTGACCGAAGAAAGTTCGAGATGGCTTTGGTTCTTGCGGTGGAAAACTCGAGAGAAGATAAACGAGAAAATTCTGTTTACTGCTTTCCAGAAAGTTACGCTAACGCTATTCTACATATCATTTCGTAATATGCAGAGTCTAAGAAGAGGGGAAATATTTTGTGATTTATTGAAGAGAACATCCTTGCATTTATAAAAAAATCATATGAAAAATATTTTTCTTTCCGTTTATTGATGATTAATAAACGAAAAGAAAAACCAAAATCGAATCAGTTTTCCTGATATTTCAAATTCTAAGCTCAGTAATGTTAATGTTCTCATTTCACTTTCAGATCATTCCAGACTTACGTCTTACGTTTATGAACGTCAATTCTTTATTATTTCAACAATTGGTGACTATTCTCCTAAATGACATACAGTAGATGGCCAAATTATTAGGAACACTACTCAATTCCTCGTACTTTTGAAATCCGGCGTTTATTTCTAGGGAAAAAAGGATAGTATTTTTTTTTAATTCAATGCATAATTTAAACAAAATTATCCATAAAATAAAATCCACAATTAATTAAGAGAAACAAAACGGTTAATACAGACGAAAAATTAACGAAATGCTCAGTGTTACAATCACATATAAAACAATTAATAGCGATTTAACAAACACTCCACAAAATGGAACTAACAAAAAAATTAAAAAGTGGGAACAAAATAACTTTTTATCGCCAAAAATATTTAAAGATTAAATTCAACATAACCGTTTGCCCCCCAAATTTTATGGTTTACCCGAAATGCATAAAAATAACATTGCATTGAGACCAATAGTTTCATTTATTCAATCCCATCTGTATAATAATATTTCTAAATTTCTTTCTTCAATTTTAAAAAATAAAACAAATCAAAATCGAAAGTTTAAGAACTCTTTCAGAAATCATTCAGTTGAAAATCTAAAAAATATACAACTCAGTCAAAATCATAAATTATTTTCCCTAGTCTCTTAGAGGCACTTTATATTAATATACGTAACGCAAATGTTCCGAACGTGAAAGATCAAAGTAGGTATTCCAAAAAATGAATTTATAGAAGCAGTAAATTCACTTTAGGCACAAATTTTTTCAACTAATTTACGGTGTCGCCATGGGTAGTTCTTTATCGAGTGTTATTTCTCAATTGGATATGGAGGTTTTGGCAAAAAATGTAAGAAATGATTTAGAATTTTAGAAGAATATATTTTATTATACAAAAGATATGATGATGATTGTTTAATCATAGCAATTAAAGATCATATTAATATTTTACCGTTTAACGTTTTAATAATTTTCTTAATAAATTACAATTCACATTTGAAAAAAAATTAACAATTATAAGAAAAGACAAAATTTCAACAAGGTGTAGAAAAAAGACGAGGTCTCAACGAACAATTAATTGTGAAAGTAATCATCACTATTCCCAAAAAAAAAACCTTGAAATTAATTTTATTTCCAGCTAAACGTTTTGCTACAAAATATAGCGAGGTTATTTTTGATTCAATTCTTTATTTTCAAACTTATTACTTGCTAAGAATATATAATGTTGGAAAATGGAGAGTCGTAATCAAAGCAATAAACTTATATAAAATTCACCACTTACCTAATAATCATCTTGTGTTAATGTATTTCTTATCAATAGAAAACAAGCATAACTCACCTGAAAATATAAAATAAAACGTGAATTATCGAATATATCTGTCCAGTTGAAGTGTCTATAATTATTTATAGTTTATCTTAAATGTAAGAAACATGTTTCATTTTACGATACGTAGAGATTTTAATTTATTTCCTATCCATAAAATTGTCTTAACATTTACATCTCAAATTTCAAGCGGATATCATTCAAATGCAAAAACTAACGATTTAGTATTAAGAATATTTAATTACATTTACTATCTCAAAATGAAACAAATTCAAGAAGATAGAAGGATGTTATAATAAAGTCTGGTTAAGCGAAATTCATCATGATTAATTACATCCGAATTGACGTGGTTTTAAAGAACAGAAATGACTGAAAAGTTATTAGGAAATTTTATTGGAATTTTCGATGAATCTGCTGACTATTCTCTTCTGGCTATCGATTCATAATAAATGTTCAATTAAACATTTGAATTATCACAAAATATTTAAACTTTTAGAGAGATGTCTGTACATATTCCATTTATTCGGAGCCCAAAACGAATACATTTACTTATGCCAGAAAGATCATTCAACAAATAGGCCGATTATTCGATGTCAAAGTTTATGGGATACCTATCAGAAAACATTGAAATCAGTATGAAATACTATATAATAAAAATTAAAATAATGAAAAAATGTTACACGTCTCCTTTCTATTTTCGATATATTTCGTATGAATTGAAAGCTAGAATCAAAGCTCTGATATCGCAACACTACACTTAAATTTTATATCGCTATTGAAGGAAAAGAGAATTTTCCCACCTTCTACAAACTGGAAATCAAATTCACTTTCTATGACTTATTTCATATCCAGTCACTCCATGGTGGAAACATTTTCTAGCAACCAAGATAACTGCTTCAAAATCGTAGTGTTTTTAGATTTCAAAAGGTAAGTTGAAAAATCAGCAACGCTTGTGTACGAGATAAGATTGTACCTTTCTTATATAAAAGGAGTTTGATTATTCATTAAATGTTCATTAATATTGAGTTACAATAGCAGATGCTATAGTATTGATGCTTGAGCAGATTTAGGACATATTTTATATATCTAATTTAATGCCTCAACTACAAAGTTGTAAAAATTCTCTTAATTAAATTAGGTTCGTCGTAGGATTCGTCCACGAAAATATAGATAGTATTTTGTAGCAAAACACGGAATTAAAACGCAAAAACGGATTATTCATCTCAAATCATTATATTTATGGTCGCAGATGCGTGGTTATTCGATTTCCATTAAATTAATGTATAGCAATGATTTTTATCAAACAAAATCCTGAAAATGATCAGAGATGAAGGGTCGATATTCATAGTTAAAGTCTATTAATATATTAACATACTCATAGTAACCGATTTCACCACCCGAAAAATTATCTATAAACAAAAATTAATTAATAGATTAATTATCTTCTCTCAAACCCTTACTGACTTTAATGAGTTCAAAATACAACATTATTCAATGAAAAAAGGTATGCATTTTGCAAACTTGTTTCAACATGTGAACAAATTCTGAGGACTTCATAGATCCATAATTAATCTTTTTTCATGTTGAGAAAATGACCAAGAACATAAAATTTCTAAGAAAGACTTGTTTTTGAGAGAGAGAAGAAATTTTACTCGGGTGAAAATAATTTCAATGGGGGCGTATGTAAAGGGTGTTTTTGTTAGAGGTATAGAACTTTAAATTGCAATAAAACAACGATGGATCATTCGATTGGCAAGAATTTTTTTTTATTCGAAAGATAATCTTGTGGCATTACATTTTAAGTATAATTTCTGGCATTTGACCGCCACAGCTGTCTCGGATGTGGTCCAATCTCGAAGTCTAATTTTCGATGACTTCTTCCAACATTTGTGGCAGTATATCGGAAATAACACGGCGAATATTGTCGTCCAAATGGTCAAGCGTTTGTGGCTTATCCGCATGGACCAATGACTTTACATAGCCCCACAGAAAGTAGTCTAGCGGTGTTAAATCACAAGATCTTGGAGGACAACTCACAGGTCCAAAACGTGAAATTAGGCGGTCACCAAACGTGTCTTTCAATAAATCAATTGTGGCACGAGCTGTGTGACATGTTGCGCCGTCTTGTTGAAACCACAGCTCCTGGACATCATGGTTGTTCAATTCAGGACTGAAAAAGTTAGTAATCATGGTTCTATACCGATCACCATTGACTGTAACGTTCTGGCCATCATCGTTTTTGAAGAAGTACGGACCAATGATTCCACCAGCGCATAAAGCGCACCAAACAGTCAGTTTTTCTGGATGTAACGGTGTTTTGACATACACTTGAGAATTATTTTCACTTCAAATGCGGCAGTTTTGTTTGTTGACGTAGCCATTCAACCAGAAGTGCGCTTCATCGCTAAACAAAATTCGCGCGATACGTATTCCGCACAGAACCATTATTTTCGAAATAAAATTGTACTATTTGCTACCGTTATTATATATATATATATATATATATATATATATATATATAAACCACTTCTCAGCTGTTCAATCGGTCGCCATCTTCAACAGTAATGCCAACTTAAAGTTCTATACCTCTGAAAAAACACCCGTTATAAACCTTTTTTCTATATTTATAGCCAAAATTTAGTCTAACATAATCATATGGTATGACACTTTGATTCGAATAATGTGATCTAGTAAACTAATCCTTCTCATACAAAAACATGAGTATTAATTATATCATTGGTAAACTTTTCACTCAAAAAATATAAATAATTTGCATTGATAGTTCTGAATTCTTATTATAAATAACAACCTGGAGAGAAAAGATGTGAATATTTTAACAGCATAATTTCAATGCTTTGTAGAATAAAAATCTGAAATAGGCAATGATAGCCAAACGTAATATTAAAGCTATTGCGTATGTTAGTACAAATATTAGTCCTATTATCAGTTATCTATTGACGAAGAGATATATGTCCAGCTCTGTAGAAGACATTTTTAAGTTATTATGGGTCCCATTCATAATTTACTACAATCCATAGTAAGATTCAAGATTTCTTTTATGATACAAACAACAAGCAAGAAGAAAAATGGGAGTTGATAACAATTTGATTTTTGATATCTCAAAAAATTCACTGGAAATGTACTTTTCATATAGGCACTACACAACGCTATGTGAAAAAAAACTAATTAGTACAGTAATAGGAAACTCCGACTGTTGTGGACAACATATCATTAATTAGATGCAAGTAGACGCTCGAATTATATTTCCCTTACAGTGTGGCTAGCCAAGGGTCTGATAATTATTAGGGTGCAGCAGACGGTGAAGAACAGAATTCGACAAGGTGTAGGTTCCGGCTATACACACCCATCCTTGAATATAATATTAAATATTTCGGTCGTTCAAATTTATAATTCAATTCAATCCACTTCAGTTTTTGACGGCGGCATGGATGCGTTCCGCATTGAATGGTTTTGTCTTCCGAGTTCACTTGGAATTGAATTAAGGAAGGCGGTTTATCCCACGCCATAAGGGCTCTTCTACGATCCAAAGGGCCACTTTGTCCATCAAATTCTCATTTCCTTTATGCTGAAAGGATGGAAGTGAGGTCCCTCAAAATATCTTGTCAATTTAATTTAATTCTATCATACGCTAGTTTATACAAAGGGAACAATATTTAAGTAGAATTTGAATTGGGGGTATGTACAGGCTGTTTGCTTCAATCATCCAAACTGATCACTAACGAAATCATCTGAAACTGTTACATGTTTAATGAAATTGTTTTGCAGAGATATCCCCTATAAAAATAATTATCCACTATTGAATTTTTTATGCAACTTTTCCAGTATCGTATTATTATATTATATATTGGCATATTTCCATAGTTTCTGATATATTATGGCCTTGTATCACCTTAAGAATACTAACTGATAATTTACTTATTATAAATAACTAATTTATATAAGCAACTTTGGTTGTAATATCGTCTTATTTTCTGATAAGGTATTGTCAAATGGGTATTAAGGTAATTTTCAATAAGATAATAGAAATATTATATGTAATATTTTATGTAAATATTAATACAATTTTCATTTGATCTTCTAAGTATATTGTGATTCATAATATTTGTACTTTAAGAGCTCTTAATTGTTGACTTTATTCAGGTACATAGGAATAGATGACAATTTTCGAATTTTTATATTAAAAGTCCAAAAAACAAAACTTTTAACAGAAAATCTATCTTTATTAAAAAAAAAAACAAAAGTCTATCTTTTTAAATTATTGGTTATAATGAAATATTGTCATTCAACTTGTGAAAAAGATAGAAAAGAGTATAAGTACAGTGGCAAAATAAAACATTGGACTCGATAATTCTGAATCACTGATTAAGATGTCAACGTGTCACATCTTTTATATGGTATATATATGTAATATTATATATATATATATATATATATATATATATATATATATATATATATATATCAAAATATTATTCTTATAATGCAAAAAATTTCTAAATTATTTCAATAATGCCAATTTTTCAGACAGCAAGGAACATGGATGCAAAGCATTCATTTTCTCGATTTTAGCAAACTAATGAGAAAGTAACTTCATTCAAGATATACTTCTCAACAATTCCATAGCTTGACTTAAAAAGCTCAATTTTACAAGCAACCACAACTCATTTTGTTCTTTTGTCTTATAGCGTCATACATAAAGGGTCTAAATTATTTAACTGTTAATTCAACAAAAGAAATTTATGACCGCCCAAAGTTCAAAACCACCTCCGGTTGAATAAATATCACGTCTTAATTCTTTTAAGTTGATAACCGTAAAAAGTTATCATCTAAAACGGAACAAATATTTAATTATCATATCTAATATAATACGACACAAGGAGCTATCTATTAATTAAATCCCATCTTTTGGTTTCCTCTGGAGCGGCAGCAAACAACTCCGCTAAAGGGATTTTAATGTTTGGCGCAGTCTTTATAACCTTAATGCCTCTTGATTTTTGACGTTGGAAGTAATATAATCAACCATTTAAATATAAGTTAGCGCGACAAAGAACCAGCGTCTAGATCAAACGAATATCGGTAATTTAGTAGCTGTAAATGTTAATTTGGACGACTAGCGGCAAGATTAGGGTTCCAAAAGGGAAATTAAGGTGTAGGTATTCAGCCATAAGATCGTATAAAGACGGACACCTGGATGCGTGTTTGCTCAAGATAGGCTTACTTACTCGAGGTGAAAACAGTCTTGGCCGTTCTTTATGAACGGCAAGTTTCACACAATGGTTCGGAGATTATTAAGATGCCTACAAGAACGTTAATCTTCCTCAGGAATGATTCGAATATCTTTCCAAGAGTCATAATGAGAGCGGCTATAAATACGAGTTCAGAATCGCTTTGACGAACGTTTCTGCAAAGATAACATTCGTCATTAACATGGTCAGCGGGACTTTGGAATGTGTACGAATAAAAAATGAGACAGTGGACGGAATCGAGTTTGGAAAGTGTCAGGAAATATCTATATCCATTAGAACAACAACGAAAGAATCCTAGCGACAATTTGTTGAAGAATTTCAACTCATAAGTTGACATATGGACATAATATGCTACACCATATTCTTCGGTATAAATGATATATACCGAAAGACAATACAATAATTGTAATTTAAAAAAATATAAATTATTTTCGGTATCATTTCAGTTTTATTTTTTTTGGAAACAAAAATATGTTATCAAAATATATCAACTATCATTTATCAACTATTGTGTTTGAAATACAAAGAAGAAGACAGCAGGTAAACAAATTTCAGAGGCCATTGCTGACCTTTAATTTTTAATGATCTGTGCAAGGTAAAAATTTTTTACTTTGTCATATATTTCAATCCACCAATGTGTCACAAATTCGAAAGGAAATGATTTGACTAGGAATACAAATATCCATGAATAAGAAGTAGAAATTTACTAACGGTATCATACCATAGACGGCCGAAAACACAGTCACCTACAGCTTACACTGCAGGTAAACTTTAAATAATCACAGTCCAGAGAATGTTAGAATTAGCCTAATGTAAACCTTAAAAGATCTCAATGCAAAATTATCTTGAGGGAGTATTTGGCGAAGAGAGCATTTTATAATACGCAGAAATTATCTAGACCCCCCATGAATATTTGTGAGTTTTTCTGTCAATTAGAATTTTGCAAAATCTATGTTTAATGACAACCAAAATTAATTTCCTTATTTATTTCAATGATAGGCTATATTTATTGATGCCAGAAACATAACAAAAGCTACAAATGTAAAAGCATATTGATATGTAAACAAGAAATATTTCTGAAGAAGTGGGAATTAACATTTATAAACATTTTGTTTTATATAAGCTTGGTCCTCGTTTTGATATGTGATTGGGCACTTATTCAGTCTATCTCTTTTATAGATATACTTTTTGCGCTGGTTTGAAAAACTTATCACACAATAATCAATTATGGAAATTCATTGTATATACTAAAATGAAAACAATAAGAGAAACGACCAGTTTGTCAATAGTTATGAATCATTGATTTTTCAGTTAAGTATGGGTATAAATAAAATACCGCCTTCATTCACGTTCCCGGTTCACATTTCTTGAACAGTTTACGCCGCAATAAATGAAATAACCATTTTATAGCGCAGGATAAAAGGCATAAATCGGCAACCATCATGTATCGCTCATAAAGTTCCTATGTTTATAATGAAATTTTCAATAAAAAATCCAAAACTATTATGTATTGTTTTACCCCCAAACACTAAGTTATTGCAAAATATTAAAATAGGAAGTACAGGCGCAATACTGGCTTTATTACTCGCTTTCGCTGGTATTCGCTTACCAGTTTACAGGGCCGTAATAGAACTATCGGAAATTGACATTATTTGCTTATTTATTTTTGGGATAATTCTGAACGAACTCAGTTTATATGAAGTTAAAGTTTAAACTGAAAACACTCATTTGAAGTTCCCAGAAACCCAAAAAAATTGTATCTATGATTCTATACCTATAATATAAAAAACACGATGAATCAATCTGAGGTCAGATTATCACGTTTCAAGTTCCTTTATGTTATATAGTTGACAAACGTCTTCTAATATCTTTCCTATCTTTTCAATTTTGTACCTGCGCTCTCACATTTTAAATATATATTGACAATAGCACATAACTTGTACCCATTAATGATATACCTCCTTAGGACAGGAATATTAGTGATATCTATTGAGCGCGGATTGTACGAACTGTTGAACAAATTTAAAATTTTTTTTTAAAAAGGACAATTCGTCTGCAGTCAATTACGAAAATAAACAGAAAGATGGCTTTAAATCATTGGACTGGAGTTGAAACCTAAATATAATGATGAGTTTGATTTTTACTCGGTTATAGAGTTCCTTGACTCAACTAAAATTCTCTGATAACAAGAGGGAAATTAATCTGTAAGACATAACGCAAAATTGTAAAATTGCTGTGATTTATAGATGTTTCTCGGATAATCTGTAATCACGCAACCGCCTGATAGTTATTCAACAGTATTAATATGGTTCGAGGTCCTGTTAAGTTCAATTTTTCCCGATGTTTACGTGCCTAATAATAATAACAATAATATACCTAGTTATTGATAGTATTTTGCATGGCATGAAATGTAAGAGTCAACTTTCAAGAGAAAAATTATATGCGTTCCTAGTATTGAAAGTCACAGTTATAAAATATTTCAAGGATTCGTTTTTTCAGAAGCTTGCGAATATTAACCATTATTCAAATATATACTTCCGATTGAAGCAACAATAATATCATCTCCTATTGAATTATCAGCCAAATGAACATAGTGAGTGTCACGGAAGCCAAGCGGGAATTATAAATGAGAATATCAGTATAACATCGAACTTACGTGCCAATCCTAGTTAATGCATAAATCTGCAGAAAAGGTGATTAAATTCATAATTGGAAATCTAAATAAAGCAAGAAAGAGCTCATTCCATGTGACTTCTCTTCAATATCCTGCTATACAGCAAAAGCATCAGGAGCAGTTGATTTTTCCAAAAATTTAAAAAACCTAAAACTGACTAGAGGTAAAAAGTCTCCTATATATAATTTTTGCGGTTTGGACACTGGTAAACTTACGCTGACAGCATACGAGTCGCGGCAGATTATTCTACAGTTAAAAAAGAAATGGTACTAAATCAGAAATTCCGATCATTCAAAACCTTCAACTCTAATCTGAAACTCTGAGTTGATACACCAAAACACCAAATTTCTGGATTAAATATGTCAGTAAATAGTATTAAAGAATGTTAACATCATACAAAAGATATTTCTAAAATGGATCTATCGCCATTATCTTAAAGTTATAATGTAATAAATTAAAACAGCCAACTAATTAAAGATATTCGTAAATAAGCAGAAAAAACAATTACATAATGTTAGTTTATAAGTTGTTGAAGAACTTTGTTGATTGCAAATTTTTGATGAGTAAATTAATAATACTAATTGTAATCACCTTAAGCTCAGATGGTGAGGAGTTGTCATATTACTTTTGCTCCACTACGACTGCACGACTACAAAATCATAGCGAAGTTGATTTTTTCTCGAAATCTATTTTTTTTTTCAAAATATATTTCGAATCACAGAAGCTGACTTAAAAATTGAAGCGACATTATTTAACAATGATTGATATTAATCATATTATGATTATTATCAATATAATATTAATTAATTAATATATAATTATATTATTAATTATATTATATAATATTAATTATATAATTAATTAATATATAATATTAATCATATTATGAAGAATATGAAAAGTATGAGTATCAGAATGAGAATAAGTATCATATTATATGAATATAAATAAGAATGAGAAGAATAATAGTAAATATATTTAAATTTAATGGTTCTTAGTCTGTTTTTCAGAAAGTACGTTTATTCGGGCTTATATTTCGTATGTTCTTCATGTTATTTCAATTTACTTTTTTATATACCTACATCTGTATGGTTACAAAATTCGTGAAGTGACATGTCCGTATAATCAAATAAATAAACAATTTCATTACATATAACGAAAGGAAGAGTAATTATACGAAGACACTTGGTTACAATAATTTTGTTTAATCATGATACTCAATGAAAGATTGAACACCTCCAACATTTCATATGGCAAATTCTAAACGTCAAGTACTACTAACAAGAGAACTTGCCAGCAGTCAATATGATTACAACTCACTTTTTGTGTGTAAAAATTCAGCATTAATAATATTGCTTGGTTCTTTGAACTACAGGGCTTCACCCCCTCTAAAATATCCATATTCAGTACTATTAGAGAAACAAGCACTAAAATTAAACTCGAATAATTTTATAAAGACATCAATCAAAACGTTCGACCGATGAATTGTGCTAGTATGACAATATTTATTCAAAATACGCTTAACTGTTCAACCGAAGCGAATACTCGTAGTAAATTAAAATTACACTTGGCTTATGTTTCAATGAATATACGGGCGGTTTGATAAGTCCGTGACTTTTTGAATAAAAATTTTTTTTGCAGCAAATAAACATTTTTCTACATAATCACCTTTCAGCTCGATACATTTAGTCCAGCGTTTTTCTAATTTTTTTATACCCTCCAAATAATAGGTTTTCTCAAGGCTCTCACAATACGCGTTCGTTTCGGTAATGACTTCTTCATTAGACTCAAATCTCTATCATCCAGCCATTTCTTTAGGTTTGGAAACAGATAATAGTCGCAGGGGGCTAAATCTGGAGAATATGCTGGATGGGGTAGCAGTTCGTATCTCAATTCGCGGATTTTGGCCATCGTGACTAAACAAGTGTGCACACGTGCATTGTCTTGATGAAACAGCACTTTCTTCTTTGCCAAATACGGCAGTTTTTGCTTCAAGTCAACGTCGAATCTGTCCAAAAGCTTTGAATAATATTCGCCGGTGATTGTTTTACCTTTCTCGAGGTAATCAATGTGAATGACACCGCGTGCATCCCAAAAAACTGTGGCCATGACCTTGTTGGCTGACAGACTGTGTTTGGCCTTCTTTGCTTTTTTCTGCTTTCACCCCGAGCAACGCTCTGTATCGATTGTTCCTTGGTCTCTGGCGTGTTGTGATGGATCCATGTTTCGTCTACAGTAACAAAACGGCGCAAGAATTCGTCCGGATTACGGCTGAACATCGCTAAACACTCTTTTGAAGTTGTCACACGATTGCGCTTATGGTCGAGTGTGAGCAATCGCGGTACCCATCTCGCGGAGAGTTTTCTCATGTCAAAATATTCGTGTAAAATATGATATACCCGTTCAGTTGAGATACCTAAGCATGAGCCAACTAACGTACTTTCATTCTCCGATCATCTAATACCATTCCATGGATTTTATCAACGATTTCCAGCGTGATCACTTCTTTTGGGCGACCTGAACGTTCGGCGTCACTAGTGCTGGTACGACCATAACGGAACTCTGTAAATCACTTCTTTACCATTGAAATTGATGATGCCGAGTCCCCGTAGTATTTATCAAGCTTTTCCTTAGTTTCAGTGATGGTTTTTTTACGTGAAAAGTAATGCTAAATCAGCACACGAAATTCACTTTTTTACATTTTCGTGAAAATTCACCAGGTTGTCTGCTTTTAATGGCTATCAAACACCAACTGCATGACGTAGCTTGCTTAAAATTTGACAGTTGCCCACTAATACATAGATTACAGTTAACGGCAGCACTGTTGCATTTGGAATAACTGCGCGGGAAATTCAAAAAGTCACTGACTTATCAAACTGCCTTCTATTAACAACTCTACACATATTAGCATTCAACGATATATTGTTGAATACTCTTGACAATGGTCTAACCACCCGAAACATATGTAGAGTTGTTAATATATTCAATGAAACTTAAGCCAAGTGCTTTAATTTTAATTTACAATTATTTAACATAATGTTTCATCAAGTGATAAGCGAAACCTCCCTGCCATTTACGAAGTGAACAAGGCAAATAATTTGTTTACCTTGTGTTGCACCTAGTGAGGGAAATGCAGTTATGTATCTATGTTGTAGGTAGGTAGGTAACCTACTTTCAAAATGTAGACGAATGAAATAATATTTCTTCCTGGTTATTCTTTGAATATAATCTGACTAGCATGAAATCTTTAGAAGACTGAGAGTTATGGGTATTTTTGTTCATCGCAATTTTCAATAGTAAAATAAGAAACACTCATGTTTATTGAAAAGTCGATAATAACGACAATTAACAATCGAAACAATTTTCAAAATATTCAATTTGATGGCATTCTTTGAAATATTTTCATAAGATGACATGGAAATAGAATGATTGATTTTTTTTGGAAAAGGGTACAATTTCCTTGATACAGAATGCATTTTATAATATCTTGAGGGTAGATAGAAAGAGCGTTTGTTCTTTAATTATTGATATTAGACCTTAGGTCAGAATCATGAACACAATTTCAAATTTTCTCCGGAGATATCACATTATATATTTCTATTGTTCGTTTCTCAGCGTGGTCAACGTTCCTTATTGTAACTTCATCCCACACACATCACCCACACGATATAATCAATTTCATAATTTCAAAATACTGTTAGAAATATTACCCGAGGTCAACTCTTAATGCTTTTCTACAGGGCACATGTTAAAGCGGAAGGAAATTTTGTTAGTGAATATCAGAAATATAAAATATTGAGATACAGTGAAAATACTTCTTAAACCTTAAGAAATGATTCAAATTTTCAAACTTGAAATAAATTCAGAATAAAACGTCTTGCATTATGATATGTTTCACTACAATATTAAAATATAATAACTCTTTATACTTTCGAGTTGCCAGCCAATTATCTGAATCATTACTTTTCAAAATATGTTGATAACTCAAAAAAAAAACTCAATTGTTATATTTTTTGTATTGCGACGAAAATAAATCGAAGTAAGCGTTTTTTTATTTCAATTAAAATGGTAGTAATTGCTGCATATATTATATTTTAGTGTTATAGTATTATAGTGTTTGGATGAACACTTGTTTGTGACGGGGTTATTTTTTGATTTATCTTCGGCATTTGATTCACTATCCTTTGAATATATACTTGATAAATGCTACAATTTAGGTTTAACAAGGTGTTTTTCTGAATTGGTTACGTAGTTATCTAGAAGAAAGAACAATGGTACTGAAAATAGGCGAGAGTAATTCTCAGAGACATTGCTCTTGGGGTGCCGCAAGGCTCTGTGCTCGGACCTCTTTTATTCATATTGTTTATAAACGATTTGCCTGCGAAGTTGTCCCGGTTTTTGGTGACACTATATGCCGATATTCATCGGTGGTAGTTTCTGGCAGGGCTCCTGAAGAACTTCTGGAGGCATGTGAATGCATTGTGAGGAGTTTGCAAGTTGGTGTCGAATGAACAGTCTGATGGTGAACGTTGACAAAACTGTTTGTGTTCATTTTTGCCTGAAGGGGAACGGAATTACTACCTTGGATGTTAAATATGGGGACAACACTATCTCATCATCCCAATCAACAAAGTTTCTTGGAATATATGTAGACAGAAATTTGAGATGGACATCACACATTGAGGTCTTATGTAAAAAATTGAGTAACTCATTTTTTGCAATCTCTAGAATTAAGAACATCGTACCTAGAAACATTGTTATGAATTTGTATTACAGTCTTGTACATAGTCATCTAAATTATAATATTCTGCTGTGGGACTGCTCTACACAAATAAATAGGGTGTTTATTACACAGAAGCGAATATTTCGATTAATATTCAATATTCATCAACGAACATATTTTAAACCTATCTTCATCAATAATTACATACTCACCTTACCGTGTTTATGTATTTATAGATGCTTGTTATATGTTGAAGAAAATGAAGATAGGTTTATCAAATTGAATAGTAATCATGAGTATTCAACAAGGAACAGGGATGTACTACTTATTCCTATGCATAAAACAGCTAAATTTGAGCACTCTCTCTATTATCAGAGTATTAAAATTTTCAACCATTTACCATCGAATTTGAAAGTACTGAAAGCTCATTTGTTTAAGAGGAGAGTTAAATCTCTGCTCTTAACAAAGGCATACTATAGATGTTCTTCACCATGTGAAATTGTCTCAAATGTTTAGTATTTCTGAGGTAATTTTTTTCTTTTCAAATAAAGTTGTATATTATTGTAAATATGAATGTAACCAATATTTTTGTTTGAACCAATATTTTTGCTCGAGGGCTGAATGGTAGATCAGACTCAAAACTGAATTCAGTCCTTATTATCAATTGTATCAATTGAAATGAATGTAATTCTACAATGTAAAGAATGTTTCTCAATAAATTTATTTTATTATTATATTAGTTGACAACTAGCGACCTAAATGTAATCTTGAACTTAAAAGTGTCTTTCCTTTTTCCTACTAAAGAGCTAGTAGCTAAAAACGTTACTACTAACGTTTAACTACCAAATGTTACTAGTGGTAAGGTTTGGGGATGCCTTCTGACGTTTGAAAGCATAATAGAGATACCCAAGGATCGTATGAGTGGTTTCAGTTTCAACAGCGTCTCGGCAATCCATTTTGGTAAGTTATTTTACTTTTAGCGTTTTTATTATTACAGTGGTTCTATGTGTTGGCTCTGTGTATTGACGGCGTGATAACATAACTAAACTTTTTACGTTAGGAATGAATAATTTTTGTCATTTTTTATTTCATGTTATAGAGAGTCAAAGTATCGGTGATACTGAATGAAGTATTATTATTATTATGATTTTATATTTGGTCCTGAGCAATTATGATGCACTTCCAAAGTGGCTTTGTAACATCATGGATTGTCCACTCCTAACTAAATTTTAATCCATTGAATAGACAAAGCATAGAGGAAGTCGACAATTAACATCATTAAACATATTCATACATATGAGTAGTACCACTTCATGCCAGCCTATTTGAGTAAACCTGCTTCAAGTACCTACATTACATTAAGGGATGTATTGGTTCTTTAATTATATCTGACAAATGAAGGCCACAGGGGAAAAACATGCAATGTCCTTAGTCAATGAACTGAAAAATTGTTGAATAAACATTTTGATCCTTGAAAAAAGGTACATTAAAGCCTGAAATAAAACGGAAATATATAATACATAAACAAAACATATTTGTTTTGAGTTTACAGTAAAAAAAAACCCTCCTTGGTTGTATTTATTGAGTTAATAGAAAAAAAAGTGAACAAAGTCAGAAAATACAGGAATAAAATACGCAATGTCCACAAAATTGTCATAAAATACAGGAAAAAATATGCAATGTCCGCAAAATCGATAATGTTTAAGCATTATTATATTTTACTTGTGAGAAATATTGTTTAGCTCTTGGTCCACAAAACTTTGACAAGGTCTGGATATCCATGAATTTTGCCTTTGAAACTGGTAGCCTCTCACTATATGACTTGGACATTGCTTGATAATACACTGTATCAATATTTTTCAATGAAGATTACTCAGTGACTGTGCATAGTATTTCAAAGTGTGTTTTGGCGTATCGTTCCAACGCGATTGTACAATAAAATTGCATTGCCAGTTGAAAAAATATAAAAATGTGACATTGCTTGTTTTTCCCCTGTGCCCTTAAAATATTTTCATTAGATGTAGAATGAGTTTTGGCAGTTTGACGCTATATCTGTGCTAATAATTCAATTACATACGGAAGTAAGTCCGGAACGCAAGAAAAATCAAACTTGTTGAAACCAAAATTGTTACGATATTATGATTCGTTAGCTACAACGTTAGAAAATGCCTAATTGATTAAGACAATGAGAACACTAAACATTATAAAATATACCAGAAAGGTGAGAATGCGAAACTAAAGCACCCTAGAAGGTACCCATGAGTTATTGTGAAAACTTTTCAGACCATTCGAGAAAATCCAGTTAAGCCAAACTGCCAATCAGAAGTAATGAAGCCTGTTATGGTACTTGAACAATCTGCGTTCATACTTCGTAATTGGATATCGCATGTTTAATTCTTCAAGATTTATTATTTAGACTCTGCAATAAATGACGATACCAGTACGATGTGCTGTCGATATTTGAAATTCTCTATATGGAAATTTCGTTTTCTTAACAAAAATGTATGTGGATTTCCAATCCACAAATATAACCTAGCATGGAATTGAACGAGCAGAAAAATCTGCAAAAGCATTCTTCACACTCGAACTGCTCGAAGCTCAATCTTACAATTTTTCAGCGAAGCTTATTATCAAATCGAATATTCTACCATCAATTTTTTCATATTTTATGCATTCTGAAGAATCATTCAATATGTAAACTGATTGATAAAGAAGTAACCTTTATACAGAGAAATTTTATCAATATCAAACATTGTTTTCGACCGATTATTAACTAATAATGGAGAATACGTAAAACAAACAACTTGTTTTGTAGTTTTCATTACTTACACAATTAAATATTACGTTAAATATATTTAATGAGATTAGAAAGAAAAAAATCATGAAATCTTCCCTGATAAAAGGTTTAGAATAATATTCTCAGTAATCGATTAACATGAACTATATATAGTAAGAAAAACAATATTGAAACAACTACGAATTGAAGAAAAACAAATTGACATTCGAGAGGTGTTTCGCTGTCAACGATTCAGTTTATTTTGTTACTGCCACTGTTACATTAAAGAGAAAAGGAAAAAGGGTGGATTCAACAACTCTGGGCACGTGTGTTTCACTTCCGCTTCTATATTTAAGTCAGCATGTGTTTCCTCATTTTGGGATTCATTCGATATATTTGTTTCTGTATGAAATTTCGCAAGGCACCCGCACTATCAATTCATTTGTTTGAGCGATTTGTATATTGGAGCTATAATTAATCAAATAGCGTTCGCTATTCATTAATCAAATAGCGAACTACATGGTATGCAAAAATGCATAGTTTTTAATAACAAAATGTCACTAAATTTACAAGTTTTTCATTCGATGAAAAAACAATACTTGTTCAGTTTAATGAGAATAACGAAATACTAGATACTAATAATTCAACATTATGCTACCTCAATAATATTTTGAGTCACATTTATAATAGTTTTCGATTAGGTATTTTCATTAGATTCTTATGAACATTGAATGATTAATATTGCATAGAAATATTCAATTATACCTTGACATATCTCAAAATTGAAAGATTATGCAATTTTATTTCAAATTGAACATTTGCAAATTATGATTTTACTATAAAATGATTACTAAACATAGCGCAACACTTCACGAATATTTGTAGGTTTTGATTTATGATCTTAAGACGTATGTACATTCCAATTGTCTCCAATAAATATTGATAAACATATGTTTTTGTTGAAGGTACACAGAATCCCTTATTTAAAAGAACTCGGTTGCATCTAATAAAAAAGAAATTGAGAAAATTTCCACGAAGCGACCTACGAAATAATGAATGCTCTTTGGCGAAATGATTTTGTCGACATCAAAGCAACGAATCGAATTAACTCAGAAATGTTATGAAGGAAGAAACCCAGATGAAGCTTTAATTAACTGCGTAGATGGAAATCGAGGTCTGAGTGAAGTAGGTAATTTATGGAAAAGGACAGACATGAAAAGTGATAGACAAAATTTAGAACAGAATTAATTCGCAACGGAATATCTATCTTAAATGCATATTTTCATTGAGTTTGAGAAGTAAGAAATTTAGAAATTTTTCATCTCAATTTCTCGCAACAATATTTTACAGGGTGTTAAGTAAACATATCAATAATCAATTCAAAATCAAAAATTCAATTGAATATTCGGTGACGACTTCGATTTGCTACAGAGAAGTACGTACAAAAATTCGAAACTTTATAATGAACTGTCATTATTTTAAGTATATATTGTTTGAGTACAAAAATTCCAAAAATACGTATAAATATTTCCAAAATACGTACAAAAATCCCAAACTTCATAATGAACTGTCATTATTTTAAGTATATATTGTTTGAGTGAAAGCAACCATTTTTATCATGATTTACTTCCAACTATTGAACTCTACTTGAAAACAACTAAAGCAGTTTTAATTGATTTCGCAATTCTACTTGCCAAAAATTAATATTACCTACTAGTGGGGTGTAAATAAGTAATTGAAAATGACGGCTTACCAAGCGCCCTCAATTATCACCTGGCATCTAAAAAGTCATAATTGATTGGATTGGACCAATCCAACGACCGAGAAATTTCGCTGTAAAAATATCACGTGCATAGACAAAGAAATATGGAGGCATGCCATCGTGTATAAACCAATTTTTTCTGTTTATACTCGAATGTTAAAGTTCACTGTTGATATGTTATTGACATTACTGAATGCCAATAGCAAGAGGTCAGTATTTTTTACATTCTATTGCAATACGACATAGTTTCATTTAGCGTAATAATAAAATATCAAACATATTTGCAGAATCATTCTATTACATTGCAATTTATTTTAAAACACTTAGCTAAATTTCTCAAAAACGGTTGGATCACTTGACATACTACTAAATTGCACTTTTCATGCTACTAAATTTGCTTATAAATGATTACTGAGTGATTACTAAGATTACGAAAGATTACTAAGGATCTTTATCATCTCAAAATTATAAAATATGTAAACTGAAACTTTTCAGTCAACAAAATTTTTCAGGAGATGATCGAATGATTGAAATTGAAATCACTGTATAATAATTGTTATAATAAACATAGTCGAACGATAATTTAATATTAACCCCGGAGTCCTTCAATAATTTGAGACAAAAGGTATTCACCAAATTAACCCTAATCCACTGTCAAGTCATAGTCACCACACAAATCAATAAAAGGGCTGATCTTGAAAGACGTTAGAAAAATTATGATTTGGTGTTTAATTTAAGTGCGACAAGTATAGCCAACATCATCTGTTTATGATTTTTGTGTGCTTAATGCCCCATGTTATATAACACTCTTGTTCTTTTGCCTTTGGAAACTGTTCAAGGTTTAATCCATTTCACCTAGATGGCATTATTTTCACAAACAGAATGCGGAGAAATGTCGCTAAAAGAGGTTGAATATCTAAGCATTTCAGTTTTCAATCCAATTATGCATCAGACAAAAAAAGAATTCAGAATTCGGTGTTTTAATTTTTTGAAGTACAAATAATACTGATTTAAATTGATTCTAGTAAGGATCTCTGTGGCGACGATGTTCACAATCCATTACCACCCGATCCTTTGTGGTAATCGCAGGTCATTCTTGACCGTATTGTAACCTGTTGCATACATGCCGCAACATTTTATCGTACAGTATATCTCTTTATTGATCGGTTTCTTGAATGGAGCACAATAACGGTATTGAACGGAGTTTCACACGGTCCCGAGACAGCCGCATTTATATAATACTCCAAAAGTCTTTCTCGACTACCCTAATACTTTGAATTTCCGATTGAAACAGTAAAACCAAAGAAGGATTAGATATTATTTTATAGTAAATTGTAAGATTCTAATCAGTGTCACTATTTTGTATCCAAATATTTCAATGATCTACTACTAAAAACTCTTATAAATTAAATCTTTAGGATTAATTTTTGTTAATATCAGAAGCTGATGTGAAACAGAAACAGTGAAACAGTAAAATTCCGCAGCTATGCTTAGGTAAATACAAAAAATGTTACGAGAATTAAAACTGAGGATACACTGAACAATTTTCATTTTTCTATGCTTTTGTACATTATAATGTATTGAGAGAACTCTTTATGTATTCGTATTCTTCATGCAAAGAAACTGAATGATCTATTGGGACCGAACCATATAATTTGCATGCGTGCCTGGCGATATCAGACGAGCTCTCGCCTGACTGTTTTTTTGTTTTAATTATAAGTTTTTCAAATATTAGTTTTTCCTAGATCTTGTGGGTGAGCTTTAATGTCAGCTTGCCCACAGAGTTTTCGTTCAGGTAGATTGTTTGTACATTATTAATATTATTTCTAGTTTATTCTTTTTCTTAAGTTGTAAACTATATTGTATTTTCCCACTGAGTAATTGGCCCAAACTGTTGAGTGGTGTATTTGTAAATAAATAAATAAATATAAATTTCCATTGTGGAGGAGAACACACTTAAAGCTACGTTTTGAGCTATCTATAAACAATCGCCATTCTGTTACGTTATAGTCTGAATTCATTCATTCAGCTATGTTATGGCAATACACAAATCTATCACCACTCTGAAAGAACTGCAGAAATGCTCTTTCTCTCGATCGAAAGTAAGTGACTTTAGCTCCTTCTTCTAACATTTTTTTTTGTGCAGTCTAGATGCTAAAAGTTCTAACGCTTTTTTGCTTAGCCCCAAATCTCGTACCAAGTCATTTTACTCATGCTGATTAAATCCTTTACGAACAGAATCATTGTCAACTTTAAAATCTTTGACGCTGGGGTCACTTCGATCGTCGATCATTTCACCTTCTAGTATTTCTAAACAGGACTGGAATTTCAGCTGAATGCTACACAGGGCGTATAACTGACGGTAAACTAGGATAAGCTATTTTATATTTGTTTTTTTTTTTGGTTATATCCTGCAGTTTTTACTATACAAAAGTAACCAAACAATCATTGGAGTGGTCTTTAGGTTCTCGCCAAATCATTGGTATACCAAAAAAAAGTTTACCACCTGTTCCTTTTGTCCACATTCTCAAACACTCCAGTATAGTATGGGCAACAACTGTAGAAAAAATACTTGAAGTGATAGAAAAAAAGATTTTTTGGAATCAGCATGTCAATTTACCTCTATAACAGCCTAAACATCGAAGTCAACAAAATTATGTGACAAATTGTTCCCCAGTGTTATTAAATCATTATCAAATAATATACCCCGCTCAATTAATTCAATTTATGAAGAACGTATGCCTTCAGAATGGATATCTTTGGATAAGCCACGACAGTTACTGCAGTAAAGATGCCTTGACATTTGAATATACCATTGTATTTCAATTCTATTTGTTATGTCAAATTAATCGAATTTTTTCATAGTAATACGCTATCAACCTATACCGCCAAAGTGGCTATTCTCGTATCTATAAAATTCAATATATTCAATTCAGTTTATACTCCTATTTGAAAGCAAATACTTCCAATTAAATCAAGCAAATAGGTACTATTATTTGAAAAACTGAACAGACATTTGAATACTGATATAACGAATAATTACAATAATTTGACGCAAAAATAAGGAAGTAAGTATCTATATAGAACGATTGGAAACGTCGAGTACTTCTTCATTTCCATCAACTTCTCATTACTTCTGCATTGCTATCAAGATTGAATCCATCAGTGGGCACCCAAGATCACTTCGCAATCATTGTAAATGAGAGTATCTCAACAGGTCATTTGATCGCTACACATCCGTTGACATTTCATTTTTCATTTCAAAGCATTTTATTGAATGCTAGTTATCCTTTTATGAGTAGCTACTCTGTGTTTGTGCAAACGTTGGACCTACAATTTAACGCCGGATCCGATGGCCCTAGAACATGGAGGAATCGAATCCACAAGCACTAGAACCCGAAATCGTTATAGGTCACTATACCGTTCGGCTACTGAAACTTTGAAAATCGAAATCAAAGTGATATCTCAGTATCACTATTATCCTCAAAGTGTTTGAAAAGTTGCATTCAATATTAATCTCAGGTATACGTTCACATTATATTTTCGATTCAAAAATTGAACCATATATCACACACAAATAAAGAATACTAAAAATGATTCCCACAACGTGATAATCGTCATTAAACGATCCACGTTCAAAGCTCGATTTTTGATTATTTGAATATCCATATTATTCATGAAAAAGAAGTCGACAATACTTTTGACAAAATTATCAAATTTCAGATTGGAGTCATTGAACATTTTCAAAAATTCAAATGCGGCATTAGATGGTTTTTGAACTAGCTCTGTTGATAAATGTTCATTTGTACACAGCAGAGTGATGCATATTAAAAATTGTTCATTAAAGTGGATAGTTCAACAACACCTTTCTCTCAAAAAGACTTGAGACTAATTATATTTGTATTTACGAGTAGAAGTGTATGTAGTTTATTTTGAGTAATATTGTCTGGTCAATTAACCTCTCCGACGGTCTCCTTAGTCTAGATAGACTAGGCTACAAGTGCAAACCGGCCTAAGGGAAAGGTGAAAAAGTGCAAGTTAAGTATTAGAAAGATAGATCCAAACAAACCACAATAGAATTTCTACCACGAAATAGGAAACTAGTCAACCATTAAGTTCTAACCATAAAGATTTAACAATAGAATAGAAGTAACATGATCTTGTCTGGATAGATAGGACATTGAAATTTGATTCTCAAAGTATTGATTGCTTATATAACACCATTTGTTAATTGAGATAATCATTTAGTATTTTTCGAATATTCTGGAATAAATAAAATCTAATTCATAAAAAATAGACATATTCGAAAATGAACAGTAAATATATTAAATTCTTCATTGTGCTTATTAGCACTTGCTAATACAAAATACATTAAATAGGAACACGTATTCGATTTGTGCGATTTTTGTAGATACTGTATAAATATACGAAAATGACAACGATTTATTTATAAAAATGAAAACGTGACAACAAACAGGCATTGTTTCTCTGGTTTTCCAGTTATCTATCGTCCAATTGTTATTGAATTATGATATTTTTAATCTTTCATTGACTCCACTCAATAAACTCGCATTGAAAAATTAATGAATATTTGGAGCACTTAATTGAGTCATAAAAGTGTCATCCAGTCTGAATGACAAATGTACATTCTAAATGATTACTGTGAATATTTATTATAATATTGGACTTAATTCATATTTCGTAGAAAATAAATGCTCTCGAAATTAAAATGAATCATTCCAAAGTATGATACATGATAAAAATTGTATTGGAACAGAAAATTGAAATAAATAACTCTTGTGAAATGACAATTGTATTTAACTTTCCGAAACTAACTTTGTTCGGTTTGGGTACATGACAGCAATTCAATTAGGGCTTTCGATATAAATAATTATACAAGTCTGTAAAAAACTAACGGAGAGCTATTTTGATTAGGTTTTTTGCTTAATTATTATGTTTTTGGGCGTGCTGAGTCCGAAAATTACTTTCATTTTGTCATAAAACGACACGTTTTCTGACAATGTAGGCATCTATGTCAAATAAGTTATTATCTTAAAAGAAAAAAGACTGAAAAATTATTTTAAATTTATAATTGCGCAACAAAACTTATTTTTCATCTAAAATTCATTCTTTATTGAAGCATTAAACACATTTCTTCTGCCCAGCGAGGCTCCTTTTGGTACATTTATATAGATCTAGTTTCCAGATTCACGAGTCGTTCATTGTTAGGCAATAGTGAGATTCTTTGTCGAAATATTTCAAATAAATTTCCCAGGGAGAGGTCTACAGAAATGTATACGAAAATACAACATTTCACTTTCGAAAGTGAATATTAAGTGCGTTCCGAAATT
Organism: Henosepilachna vigintioctopunctata; assembly: GCA_030704895.1. NCBI lineage: Eukaryota > Metazoa > Arthropoda > Insecta > Coleoptera > Coccinellidae > Henosepilachna > Henosepilachna vigintioctopunctata. The sequence goes on from JARQZJ010000077.1 coordinate 679,262, forward strand.
CATCGAACTTGTTGAATGGAAATACCATACAATTGTTTTATGCTTATTGGGAGTCTTCAGTGTCATGAATCCAAACAATGAAATATCGATGTTTTCCCAAACGTAACCAGGTCCTATCTTCGAAATGAACGAACATTCATTCGTGAACTAATCACGTGAACTCCCTAGGAAGAAGAAATGAGATAAATTCTCTGAAGCATTGCAGATCGCATCTCGTGACACTGATCTTGTCAAATTTTGATTTGATAACTTTAATGCTAGCAAATTTCAACGAAACCCAGAAAGAGACCTGAATTCAACGGTTTTTATATTAATATAGGTATATATGTAAACAAATCCTTCAAGATATATTAGATGTAGATGACAAAGTGCTTTAAATATAACATTCAATGACATAAAAAACTCATAGGCCAATATAATTGAGTATTACTACATTTTTTACTTTAATCTTATCTTCATATTCACCATGGTATATATGTAATTGACCTTTGAGAATATAAATAAGTCAGGTCAAGTATATGCCGAAGTCCACGTCGGAAGACAATATCACACAAATGTCAATTAAAAACGATTCATGAAAAAACTAATCAAAACAATATAAAACAGTTAGTTATCTTTTGCATTTATTTATTTGAAATTCTTTCACTTTTCTTTCCACTACACCCTAAGATTTGGTGGATATGAGATTTTCAATTGATTTTCAATTACAGATGAACTGTTCGTATATCGATTTACTTAT